>OZ012662.1:99089474-100289474 GCA_963942545.1 Oxycera nigricornis
GCGCGTTTCGATGAAACGATGACGTCATCGTTTAGGGGGGAATCCGCCACGTGTCTAGTTTGAACTATTTATCTGTTAATGAACTGCTTTGCTAAAAATGGGGGTTAAAGTCCTTCTGTTTACTACCAAAATACAATTCTATGCTATACCAAAATACGATTCTATGCTTTACATTAAACTTACTATCCAACAATACAGAATCAATAGTTAAGGCTCCTAGAGATTCTAATTAAACTATTAGCGAGTTGTTGAATGAGATTCTCTTGTATTTAATGAAATATTATTTGTATGATGTGATAAGAGATATAGTTTTATCTATACATTTAATGAATTTATTTTGTAAATATGTAGAGAATTTGAAGGTCATTTTAGGTTGGATTGTTTATGGTTAGTATAGTAGTAGAGTGATAAAAATTTGCGAGCGGTGTTTCATGGATAACAATTAAGCTGCTGGATGAGTTTATAATAAGAGGAGACTCCGAGTGTGACGTGATGTCTGGGAATGTGGAACACTGATTTTAGTTGTGGAAAAGATGAAAATTAGTAGAGGTAAGCGATGTTATAACATTGTGTGTGTATGTGTGTGTGTGTGTGAACCAATATGGTTAGTTTTAAGATTATTAATGTGAGGATTTGAAGGCTATTGAAGTTGGGTTAATCTGAGTGTGTGATATGAAAAAAAACGGTGTTTGATGGTGAGTCATGAGAAAAAAAATACGTTTGCTTATGAGGAAGTTGCGGATTTGTGAGTTGGGCCCGAATTGGCTGTTCAGTATTTTCCTTATACGCGGTTTCTAATATCAGTGTTTTGAAGGAAATGTTTGTATTTGATTTGCAAATATGTTTTGAGTGATGGATTTTAGGTGGGTTTCAAGATATGTAGCAATGATTTTCGTGAAGGGCGTGGTAAGCAAACTAAATGATTAGAGAGTTGTTTATTGAGGTTTCCCCAGTATTGCTTGAAGTCGTCATTTTAGGTTTTTAACGAGATACATATACAAACTAGTATTTTTGAATAAAACTGATATCTTCAGTCTATTTATACTGTTTTCATTTTTTTATCATTTCCTTTGTTCTTGTTTTTCTTTGAAAAAAAATTATTTTTTTAAATTCATTCAATTTTATTTATTTCAATCTTCCTAGTCTACATCCATTACAATATTATAATGTCCCCAAGCATATGTGCTAACCCCATCTTCCCTTATATATCGCTTATCATCTAAATAACTTAAAGAAACCTTATTTATACATTCAGTATATAAATTGTGAAGCTTAGATCTAAACACGTACATACTACCTCTAAATATCTTTTTTCTAAACAAGCAATCTCTATAATCATCTAAATTTAGTCCACCCATAATAAGCTTCTTTACACCTTTTGCTTTTTTAATTGTATCACCATTTTCTATACTTAAAGAATACATTTTAGCTCTTAATCCTACAAACTCCTTCACGACTTTTCCATTATTTTCGTCTTTCATCATACCCAACACTTTTCCATTTTTCAGCGGAATATTATATATGTTATCTTAAGCGTACTCAGAGGTAGCAAAGTGATCGTCGATATCCGGTAGAATATCATTGTAAAAGTCATTGGTTTGAATAGTGTAAATAAATGAATCCGTATCCATATAGTTGAGAATAATTTTCTCATTATATTTGGGATTCATGAAACGATAGTGAAACTCATACATTTTCAATTTTGATAGATCAAGCACGGTGAAACCAATGTAAGTCGGTTTGTTGGAGCAAGTGAATACTCTATCCACTTTGAAAAGCCGCCATATTAGGGGTAAAAACGGCTGCACTATGAAAATTTGGTTTCGATATAAGACTTCGAGCGCCTGAGTGTCTGCCTCGGCTTTCCCAATCCGTCACAATCTTTACGTCTTTTCTTTTATCAACATTTTCCATCGTTTTGCCATGTTTAAAAGCTTGAAAAAGTTTTTTTTTCAAACAAATTTTTACTGGCTTTGCGATATTGTGTATTTAAGTTTATGTACTGCTTCATCCAAGTCGATTGTTTTAAACTGTAAAACTCTATGGACACGTGTCAATTTCAAACCATTCGCAATGCATTGCTGTAGATTTCGATAGTGAATCACATAATTTTGTTTGTTAGTTAAGTCAGTAGTCAATTTCGCAGTTTTCGAATCAGGAGCTTTTTTATTTTCTGCACAGAAAGGTAAATCGTTATGCCCATCGTGTTTTGTTGTCGGATACTCCAAATCAACTTCCAATATGTATCCAATGTCCGCGTCTATTGCAATATTAAGAATGTCAACCTCATCTATATTTTCCCTGAGCTGTTGAAAGCTAACCATCCGTCAGTTTATCTTGTGGAGAAAATATTTAAAAAATAATGGTAATCAAGCGCTTGTTAAATGGTTGGGAATCTCAGCGAAACACAATTCCTGGATCAATGTTAAAAATATGGTTCTTTAACATATAAATGCGTAATAAAACATTGTAGTTTGATTGATTGATTGATTGATGATATTTTATTTATTTATTAATCTTATGTATAACTGAACAAGTTTTTTAATTTTACTTATTTTTCTATGAACACTATAACATTCACAAGTGTCTGGTCCACATTTTGCATTATCATACGCCCATGGGCAGCTCACATAATGCTTTCCATATTTGCTAACTTTCTGGGGCATATCAGTGTAGGGGTTTAGGAAACTATAGATGTTTATAAATTCGTCGAAGTGTTCCTTCAGAATTGACGCTCGGTTAACACAAAAAAATTGTTTGTAATCCTCAATAGAGTGTCGAAGGTCATTGTCTACATCGTTGTTGTTGTTGTAGCTATTGTTGTTATTCGTCGTCGTTGCCATTTTCAAATCGTAGTGTGTAGTGGTTGGCGGTTCAAGCTATACTCATAGTGTAGGTTTGTTTCATTTTCTTTAAATCCAGAAATTCTATATCGGTCTTATAGTTTGAATCTTCCTGCTTTATATATTCAACCTCGCCATTACTAGGAATTCTTTGAGCTTCAAACTCATGATATTCATAACATGCGATTTTAAGTGAGCGTTTGGAATAGTTGCTGTCATATGTACATCGAACTGTTAATATTTTATCATCGTCGAACTCTAATTTAAAATGCCGGAAAAAATATTTTTACTCTCGATTATTTCCAGCTATTTCCATTTCTTTCTTTATCAAATCTTGCCGAAATCCTTCTATTGCTTCATCGACTGAAACAAATTTTCTCAATTCTTTTTGATAATAATCATGATGACTTCCATTTCTACGAAAAATCTCTTTCAATCCTTCCTCATCTTAAATTTAAAGACTCCATTCTCTGTTTTAATTCGTTTCCAGAAATGGACTATTGTCTACTTATCGTCCCGGGGTCTATTTATAATGTCTTCTAGTAAAAAAATAGAAAAAAGAAAAACACATTTTTTATTATTATTATTATTATTATTTTTGCATTTTTTAATACAATTTTATGCTGACCTTAACCTACTACAATCTAGATTTTAAATTTTTTTTCACTTAGCTCATATATTTAATTCTCTTAATTTATCTCTTAATTTAGGCAAACTTACTTGACTAGAAAAATGATTTGCTATACTTAAATTAGACAAAAAATCGCTTAGAATAGTTAAAATAAAAAACCCCTTTTTTGCTATGAGGCGTTTGAAAGCTCATAAAGGACGTCTCATATTGGTCTTCATGGTAGAGATCTACATCGAAACAATTCTGGATTCTCCTACCGCCTGCTGCACCTCGATGATAAAAACAAGCTTATGCGCGCCGGTGCCTGGAAATTAAAAATTAAAAAAAATTTAAGTTTCTTTGAAAATTACCTTTCAATTCCATAAAGTATTCAATTGCTGTTGAACACCTACAACAGTGAATATATTTATTGATGAATATTAGCTCTGTTGAAAGTGTTTTCCTTACAAAATAAAGTGTTCCTGATTCACAATACAATAAGTTATTAACAATTTTTAATTCACTAATCACACGATCACGATTCACAGTATAATATGTTTTTAACAATTTTAAACCACTGTTATTCACTGATCTCACAATTCACACCAAACAACTGCCGAAAATAATAACGAGACTAACACCGAAGAAACATTAGAAAACTCATTTCATTAAGCAAAAGCACTTCCTTTTATATTAAAGGCAAGACATCCTAATTACCCAGCGGAAACCACAAATAGCAAGGCTATTTTCGAGCCTCAGCAAAAAAAACATCAGTTTAAAATTTTTTCTCAACGTCTAATTTACCAAAAAATATATATTCCTTATCGAAAATCATTCTAAATTCATCACTCAGACCATATGCTAAATTCTAAAAACCGTAATAAATTCGAATATTTCCTTATCTTCACAAGCGAATAAGAGAATCCAAATCCAAAATCCACCCGAACTTCGTAAATTAGTTTCTTATGCAGTCGTTCTCAAAAAATTCTTTGGAACTGCAAGTCCTTATAGTCATGACTGCTGCAGCTCAACGATAACTTTACCGCATTGAAAAAAACTTAAAATAAAAAACAAGGAAAAACAGTTAAAAGTAATCTTTTTAAACAATTATGCGAACGTTAATTAATGAAAAACATTTATACATAATCAAGTCTTTTATTTCATCATCATCATCACGGTTTATCTCCTCCTCCACTCTGGTACTCCCTTTCAACAGAATCAACTTGGGAGTTTTCCTTCAACAAAAACCTTCAGATAGCCACTTTTTATACGGAAAGTATTTTTAGCTCTTTCATTCTCCTCCTCTTTTACAAGCATTCTACTGGATCCAGATCTGATATTCTGCTTCCTTCAAACCAATCGCTCTAGCTCCCGTTGAATACGAACCACATCAACATCCTCTCTATTATAATCATGCTGACCTCTATTTCTACGAAACACCACTTTCATTTCTTCCTCCTCTTGCTTTTCGTATTCATTCACATGATGTTTTCTCTCTCGCTCTAAATCATCTATGTCATCGAACGGGCAACCCATTGGAAATCGGTTTTTCGTTCTACTTGCAATAAACCTAGGCAACACTTTCCCACTAGCGTAATTTCGCCACCTAAAGCAATTAAATTTCATTAGAAATATGATATTCTCTATATTAAACGCGTACACATACCTATAACCTCAATTTTTACATGCTGCCAATTCCTAAATGAAAATAACTCATCGAAATTCCTTAAACTGCAATCCTCTCCATGCCTCAATGCCAATACCAGCGACCTCGTACCATCCTCAGGCGTCATATACACCTCCAAACTATCCGAAATAACTCTCGCATTAATAATACGAAAACTGCGCCATACTACTTCACATATGCAATAATAACACCTATCCGATAAACGCTCTATCCAAAACATTGCGTCTTTTTCGCCTCTTATCTAATTCGGGGTCTTGTCTTTTTATATAATTCTATTGTTTATTTTATAAATTCCTTAAGGGTAACCTAATATTATAATTACTATAATTTTGTTTATTTTATATGGCAGAGAAAACATCCGGTCGTTCACAAAAAATTCTTGCACGCTATTCAAATTCCAACGTCTAATCATTTAAAATAGCCCTCACTCAAGCTCTTATCAACATATCGAATTTCTAATTTTGAAATGTTTGTAAAATATTCGAACCCTATAAAAGAGATTACGCAACCGTCAGCAATAAAAACTCTCCTCCGCAGCGATAAGAAATGAATCCAGCTGCTATTTTAAAACACATCTCACATATTCATCAATTTAGCCCATCGCTAATCTTTATTTATTATTTCCTTCTTTTATCTTTATCTTTCAAATAAGGGCAATTGTTTACGTTATGCCGATCAGATTTGCAACTAGTGCAGTAATATGATCTTTTGTATTCCACCTTATCAGTGTAATTTCCTGTGATTGATATTTTCGTTTCAGTGAAGTTAACTTGATCTTATTGGATTTCAAGTGGATGGTTATTATTTTTGTGTTTATGGGAATATTATGTGCAGGATGTTTATGTAGATGATTCAAGGTTTAGGTATTTGGGGTAATGTGGTTCAGATATGACTCAGAATTGAGATATGACTCAGAATATTGCATTTTGTTGTGAAATCAGAATATTGCGTGTTGTTGCGAAATTGAAGATGACGTCATAGGTGTTTCCTGGGATATGACTCTCACCGCGGTTGGGAAAATTCCTTTGACCTTGAACTTTGACCTTGACTTCTTATCACACCTATTCATCAGCATGACTCATCGCGGTTGGGAAACACCTGCCCGTGAGAAACACCCCGACAGCGATAAGAAATGGCGCCCCAGACAGCGATAAGAAATGGCGCCACCGGAAGCGATAACAGGTGACGTCATGCGGGAGCGGTAATCCGATACCCGTGGGGGCGGTACCCGTGGGGGGGGGCGGTACCCGTGGGGGCGGTAATCCGATACCCGTGGGGGGGGGGCGGTACCCGTGGGGGGCGGTACCCGTGGGGGCGGTAATCCGATACCCGTGGGGGCGGTACCCGTGGGGGCGGTACCCGTGGGGGGGGCGGTGGGGGCGGTACCCGTGGGGGCGGTAATCCGATACCCGTGGGAAAAAAATGGGGACCGTGGGAAAAAGTGAGTTAGAAGCCTTATATCCATACTACTTATGGCCATGTTGACAGACATCAACGTCAACATCATTTCGAGTCAAGAATTTGTCGAGTGCACATCGTTAAGTTTCAATAGCGAAACTGTGCAAATCGATCAATTTTTGTGAAGAAAATCCCTTCTTCACATATTTCATCAATAATAAAATATGAGAAAAATATTTCATCACTCATTTTGAACAAGGCATATGAAAATTATCTACCGTACATAGTCTGAGCAGACGTCCTCTCACCATGAAATTTTCGACAAAGTGATGTTGGCATTCAAGTTGACGATTCGGTTGTTCAGTCTGTAGTCTCAACCTCAACCAGGTTGACGACTTAGTTGACAACCAGGTTGGTCGTCTGTAGGCCGTTTTAGACCTAGAATGACTAGGAACTGCAATAAAAGTGCAGATGTGGCACATCTTTAAGCAGACCGTTGGCTGATGTTTGTTTAAAACATTTTAGCAGGTAATAGTTTATATGAAAATTGAAAGATTCAATAATTACATTTCGTTATGAGTTTTCCTGTTATTTCAACATTTTCCGCCCGCTTTCATTGATCCTGGCGTGGAACGATTATCAGTTGGAATTTTGAAGTCTAGTGGACATAGCTTGACGCTGAGTCTCGTGATTGCCAATGAACTAGTTTTCAGGTCAGCTACTTAAGCTATTCCGTCTTTCCCGTCATGTAATTGTATGATTATGACCAATGGCCAATTTGGATGGAGGATAGCGTTCATCCATGATGAATACTAAGGAACCTTCACTGAGTGGTGGAACTCCACAAATGGACGAAGTCAACTGACTTCGTCCATTTGTAGACTGCCTGGTGTCTTTGTAGGTTTTCTCGTGACCATCTCTTTTAAAAACTCTGCATCATCAGACAAATGTGCTGCCATTGTGATAGCAGAGATGCCTGGATTTGCAGTAAGCATGGCTTTAGTGGTAAATTTAGAGGTTGATCAATTGAAAAGTGACCTGGGGACAGCACATCAATATCATTAGGGTCATTAGTCAACGTGGTTAGAGTCCTTGAACTAAGGATAGCTTCGATTTGGTTGAGCACAGTTGAAAATTCTTCATACATTAATAATCTTTCACTAATGCACCGACGTAGATGATATTTCATGGATTTAACTCCAGGTCCCCTATTTACCACCGAAATGATGAGAAGCTGGAGGATGAAAATTCGACTTGTTTCCATCTTAGGAAATGACTGAAGACTGTTCAAGTTCGATTGATGTTTGATGAAAAAGTTTTCTCAGTTTTGATAATTAATCAAGAAGAAACTCCCAGGTCCGTTGCTGAGCAGTGGGCAAGGCTTCATTCCAATGCAGTTTAATAGCCCACAGCTCTTGGTTAAATATCTTTGCTTTAATAAATAGTGGAGACAAAAGCCTCAGAGGGTTGAAAAATTTAGCTATTCTTGATGATCGCTTGGCTATTGATAACGAACGATGAATGAGAGAGATTAAACGGGAATATGCCAAGTGATGGATTCCGCGATAGTCCGAGAGCATGGATGACTTGATCCTTGATAGGAATGGTCTCGGTTTTTATTCTAAAATCTGAATGAATGTAGCTCAATACTTCAGGATCAGTGCTGATCCATTCCAAGCTTCAAACTACTGAAAACTAGCTCTATTCTCCAGACCTAGCCGGCAAATACTTTAATCTCTTTGTTTGGTTGAAGGAACAGCTGAAGAGTAAGAAGTTAAAAATAATCACAAGGTGATATCCACCGGGAGGCATTTGGAAGGTTCCAGATCACGGCTTTTTGTAAGGATGCTTAAGCCTAAGAAAAAATAGACAACATGTATCCACTTGCTAAAATACCATATAGAAATATAAAATAGTCTTCAGTTAGTCAGTTAGTTAGTTTTCATTCGTCAATATCATTGCTTTTGGACCATCTACCGTATTTTTTACTGACGCACCTAATATTATACTAGGAAAAGTTAAGATTATGGCACGGAAGTAGGGGAGAACGAGAGAGAGAGGGCTCCCCTACTACTATGGCATAAAAAGTTCATGGCTTTCACGGCCCCATGAGAAGTAATGGAGGTTCACCCACTAAAAAATGGTTATTTTGCCTATTTCCAGACATCATATGGAATCATAAAATTGATCTGGGAAATGATTTTTAAACTTGTTTGGAAGTCGAAAATATTAAAAATATAAAAGAATTAGAAGAAACAAAAAAATATTTACATTACATTTACGGTAAAAATTACATTCATTAATTTTTTTATGATTTTTTTAATTTTTTATAATTTTTATTTGTTTTTTTTTTACAAAAGAAATTCTTTAATTTTCTTTAATTTTTTTGACTTGCGAACAAATCTAAAATTCATTTCTCAAATCAACTTAACGGTTTCGTGTGATCTCTGAAAATAGGAAAACAAACCATTTTATTGGGGGGAACCCCAACAACTTCTCAAGGGGATGTGACCGCTGCCAACTTTTTATACCATTGTAGTAGGGGAACCCCCCCTCTTTCGATCGCCTCACCTCCCACCCTATTTGGGGGTGGATGGCCATGATCTTAATCTTTACCGGATTTTTTTTCTATACGTGCCTTATTTTTCGATAGAATGCGACTTCCTTTATTATTGCTCGCGAACCCTATGCTCAGAAACGATGGTTTGGCGCAATTTGATCCAATAGTGTTTCTGAAGGGCTGGAAGGACAATATGGGAGTGAGAAAAGGCCCAGATAAGAAAGGATAAGATGGAATTTTCCAACGGTTGAAAGCAAAAAAAATGTCGAAATTCAAGCATGTGGATCGCAGGGCACAGCGAACGCGGCCTTGAGACCTGGAAGAACTAGGAACCGGAATAGATATGGCACATCTTGAAGCAGACCGTGGGCTGATGTTTGTTCGAAACCGTTTTGCAATTAGTAGTTTATATGTAAATTAAAAGAGTATACGAATTTGAAACATGTTTAGCTGGTTATTGCTATTTTCAGAAACGATGGTTTGGCGCAATTTGATTCAAAAGTGTTCGTGAATGTAACACTTGATGAAAGCTTGAATTTTTAAATATAATATAACGGATTTTTTCATACGTAGATTATTTTTCGACAGAATGCGACTTCCTTTATCGCGAACCCTAGTTTCAGAAACGAAGCAATGTAATCCAAAAGTGTTTCTGAACAACCCAACAACTATAAGTAAAACATGGTTTAAGAATGGGAAGCATTTCGCTAGAATCAACACAGGTCAAGTGGGCGGTTTGAGGATAGGCTAAATGAATTTTTGGTTGTGAAAATGAGTGAAAAGTGATAGAGCCACTTTCAGTTTCGGCAAAATTGTAAATTTTTTGTTTTTTTTAATTGGCTACCAAAAACGGAAGAACAAACGACGACATGTAAAAAGAGTGGAGCAACCACAAACATGCGTGTGGAAGCATTGTATTTAGTATAAATATGATTTATGCGAGATAATAGTCAATACTGTGCGTATTTCATAGCTTAGTTATCAACATTATTTATATATTTATTTATAGTTGCTGCAGGGCATCAGGATTAAAGCAATGCAAATTGCCCGTAGGGGCAGTGATGTTGGTGATTATTCTAACCAGCACAAAGGGTTAAAATGTTTGGTTTGTGTACATGATATCACTTCTAGGTGTGGTGCTTAGCTTGTGAGTATGGAATTTTCGGTTGATGCGTTACTAATGCTCACCATGATTATTAATATCTGACAAACCTACAGTCAAAAATTCACAAATAAAATAAATAATTAATAATAATTGATTCGGTTTACCCTGCCCCAAACAATGCACTCGTCGCGATGCACTTCATAGTACGATTCTCGTGCTTCTCGTCCAACACACCGGCCGTGTACTTCATATGTCAAAGCCGTTCAAGTGTGCGTGCACGTACCTTTGTGGGTTTATTAGCTCTCAGACGTTTTTATACAATTCAATTTTCACATGCTACGCAATTAAGACTGCACATACCTCAAAATTAATCGTCCTTTCGCCGCAGCTATCCAATTTCGGCCACAATTCCACCTGCACAATTCACTTGTTCAGCTGTACTGCCACACCGAACCACTTCACACTATCATATTCTTCCTTATTTTGGCCATTAAATCATCCAACACTAGCGCACAATCTCCTATCCGTACACGCCGTCAATCTCGACCACGTTCCATTTCAAACTGTCCGTCGCACACACCCACTATCGCAGCGCAATCCAAAATGCCCGACACTTTTTGGGTGCATGGAAAAATATCAGCGAGCCCGTGAAAATCTTCGAAAAACTCCTGCAAAATTCCACGATCGCGAGCTAAAAACGTGCGTGAACGAGCGCGGAACGCTTGCCGCGTGCGTGGCAGTGATGTGCTGGTTGCACGGTGTCGCATTTACGTGAAAATCGAGTGAGAAGTGTCGTGAAAACAGACTGTGTCTCGTTCACGGGAACGGCCGACGACAAAAAATGGTGTGAACGAGGAATTGACAGGAATCGCGGCCGTCGTAACATTTACCAAACGTGCTGGCCAAATGTCCGCCCGTTCGCAGTGAATTTGCTCGATTGCATTGTCTTCGCGGCGTGTGTGTGCCTGGTTTGTGCAATATTTTCCGTGGAAATTCGAATTGCGGGCTGTGCTTTTTCCCCGAGAAGTCGTTCCATCCAAGCGCGCCATTTAATTGCACGCTCCCGTGTTCCCAGGCCAAACAAAGTCCTTTTTCGGTGGAAATCGGTGAATCCCTGCTTGCTTGCTGGCTCAGTTAACTACGGTCCCGCATTGCCAGTGAATTTCGAGTGTTTGCCTGCAGTCGCGAGATTCTGTGGCGAGATGTCGTGATTGGGTTTTTATGGCTTTCTAGAACGTGCATGCGGGGCTGCGTGAAACGCGAGATTTCCCACAACTTGCCGACGGGTCGTTCAATTTTCCCAACTGCAGCGCGACGAGTCCCAGGGCCGGATTAGCGGATTAATGTCGTTTCATTTGGGTAGGTAAAAAATATGTGTCCGAATATTAACCGAAAACCAGTTGTGGGATTCCTTTGTGTGGACTTGTTGTTGCACTTCAATTTCCCAGGCGGAGCGGCGCGGGTGGTTCTGATGGATCCGTGCTTCAATTTGAATTTGTCGCGGCAAGGCTTTTAAACTCGGATCATATCGTCCAAGATCTCGTCCTTGTGCCAGCTTTAATTTCAGCCCCGCCGAGATATGCCGCTCGCCATCCATTCCTATTCTGGGGCAGAAGGATTGGACGCCATTTTCCGTGAAAACCTCCTTAAAGTCGAACACGGTTTTGTTGTTGTTTGCCGTGTTGTCGTCAGCGTTTCGTGCGCCTCGAAAACAAAAATAGTTGCAAGCCAGTAATGGTCGGTCCTTCTCCATTGCCGGGGAGCGACTATCCTCGCTTCACTCGGATTCCGTTTGATGTGGATTTGTATAAATCCGCCTGTAAAATTGGAAGTGTATTATTTGCATAGCCAAGCACTGTCAGCTCTGAATGTTTACCGTGTACTTCCGCGGGGCAGGTGGGGGCGGTAGTAATCCCCCACGAGAGTTGATGTTTATTTGTCGTATTAAATACGACGGGATTGATGTTTGCCCAGCCTGAAGGTATTTCTCACCAAGGATGGAAACCTTGGACGTATCCTGCAAACGATAGTAATTTGTTTCAGCCAGAGATGCTTTGACTATTTGATCTGAAACACTTGAACAAATAGTTCTGTAATTAAAGCACTGAAGACTTTATGGTGGTACGTTTGGTTATATTGTTTTTTTTTTAATAAAACCAATCAACGTCCTTTCGGTATCAATTCACGGATGTGAAAAATGGACCCTCAATTGAATTCTACACATGTTTGCCATGTCAAACTTTTTTGTGGGAGCGGTGGTTCCGGAGATATGGGGGGTGTCTTATTTTTTTTGTTTGCAGGATGGAGCCCAGAGGATTGGGGCCGCGACTCCAGAAACTTGAATTTAAGCTCACAGTAAGACATACTACACATTACACTAAAAATCTACCTGTCTACCAAAATGCTCCGTGAGTTTCGCCGATTATTTGACCTAAAAACGCGTATTTCACTCGACTTTCTCCCCTTTGGGATGGAATAACTCCCGCCAATGTACAGTGATTGAAACAATCAATACCGCAAACGATTTGTGACAAAATTGTCTTAGAAAAGTATCCAAACGTGTTTCGCGTTAAACGTGAAAATAAAAAAATGTTGTGGCGCTCGAAAGATAATCCCCTCTTTCTGGGTGTCGTTTTTGACTTGTAACTTTTTTATTATCGACACTATTTAAGGGGTATTGCCATTGTAGCAGGTGCAAAATCATGTGTTTTTTAAATATTTTTTTTATGAAAATTTTATTTATTTATAAAAATAATTATAAGTGCATAAAACTACAATATCGGAAAATAGGAAAAAAATTTATAAACGCATTTTTCAAACAAAATGCCCGACTTTTCGTAGCTCCATTCCGACGTGTTTTTCTCTCTGTACCGCATCAATGATATCCTCGTTGCTGTGACATTTTCATCCTCCAAGAAATTCTTTGAGGTTAGGAAACAGGTGATAGTCACTGAGATCTAGATCTGGCGATAAAAGTCGATGTTCAAGCAAGTCGAACTTTAATTCACAAATTTTTTTCATTGCAATGACTGAACGATGGGCCGTAGCATTGTCGTGACGAAATAAGATTTTTTTTTTTGCCAAATTAGGTCTTTCTAATCTGTTTCTGTTCACCTCAGCAATCAAACGATGCAGTATGCTTGCGTGTAGTCACCAGTGGTACTTTTGCCCTTTTCCAAGTAGTCAATAAAAATAATTCCCTGTGCAACCTAGAAAACACTCGCCGTAACCTTGTTAGCTAACAAAATTGACTTTCCTTTTTTTGGAGTTGGTTCACCTGGCGCAATCGACTGTTTTGACTGTGATTTACATTCTGGAATGTAGAGATGTATCCAGGTTTCATCCATGGTAACAAGCCGTCTGAAAAATTCACTGGATTTTTACGGTAAAGCTCCAAAATCTTAACACAAACAGTTTTTCTATGTAACTTTTGATCAGGTGTCAACAAACGTGGCACCCACCACGCACAGACCTTATGAAAGCCCAAAAAAATTACTTAAAATATTACCCGCACAATCTTTTGATATGTTTACAGCCTCTGCTATCTCAAACAACTTCAATCTGCTGTCTTTCAGTACTAAACGATGAATTTTTTCAATCATCTTTGGAGTTGTCACCTTCACAGGGCGTCCAAAGTGAGGCTCATTATTAGTCCTCGTATGTCCCATTTTCAACTCTGCAACCCACCTTTTAATCATTGAATACGAAGGGGCAGAGTCTTTCAATGTACTGTCCATTTCCTCCTTGATTTCTTTGGGCGTTAAATCTTTCAAATGGATGTATTTAATCACTGCTCGTTTTTCCAAATCCTCCATTTTCGTGAAAACTCTAAACTTGTCTTGTTAAAAATGTTGTCGTTCAAAAACTTACCAAGCTACTGACCTGCAACTATAAATACAAGCTAGTCTAGAGTAAAACTATACGATGCTAGCGTCTAACTGACCTAGTGGCGCCATCTCTGTGTGAGGCCCGGTAAAATGAAGAACTGCAAAAGAATTTACTATCAAAAGATAGGGAAGTCCTAAAGAAACAGTTTAATGAACAAAAAAAGACCATTTCATGATTGAAAGGGAAAGAATTACTTGAGGATGAATGTCTTCCATAAAACTTTTGATATATATCGAGCATGCAATTATAAGAGAAAAGTGCAAACCTCGTAGAAATGCTTTTCGCGGTATTTCCCCTGCCTTTCTTTCCCAGTCAATTGACGATGAAATATTTAGCGCTGATTTTTATACGAAACATTCAGAAGATGTTTCGGATCAATGGCCTTACGAATTGTTATCGCTTAAAATTTGCTTCAAGAAAATTCTAATCAAGAAACTCGAGAAATGTTTCATCATCTGAAATAATGACCGTTTGTTATTTATTTGCCACGATTCTTGCTGTGGTAGCAAGCGCAGAAACAAAGATTTGTTTGAGGAGTACCATGAGACAAGAAAGGAGGATCTCTTTCGCGATTATTTCTATTGAAAACGAAGTATTTTCAAACATAAATTTTTTCAGACAAATATGTATTTGCATTTTTTAATATGCTTCAAAACTTATAGGAGGCCTATTTTTTGCGAGGGAACACTTCAATATCCTAAAGAGACATGGCACCTTAAAATTTTGGAAAAACCAATTTTTTTTGATAGATTTTGTTAGAATAAACCTTTAAAAAACACGATTTTAATAATATGAAAGTAAAATTTATTAAGTATAAACATAGTGAGCTTATATAGCAAGGCGCGTCAAAATCTTGTATTCAATGAATTCAAAACACTATTGGACATCCAGCCTTACGGTTCTGATTTCATAATCGAAGAAAAGAGTGTGTCTTGCACGTAAAAAAATAATGTTTATTAGAGCCAAAGAAGAAGAAGAAGAAACAGTTGACCATAGCAAAAAAAAATATCAAAAAACATGCTGATAAAAAAAGTGCATCATCTCCACAAAAGGTCAGAAAAAAGTTCAGGTAACTATTAAACTAATGAAAATTTTGTCAACTTACTATGGCCCAGCAATGTAACGAAATTTCGATTCGGTTGAAAACATCCGCAAGGAAATTTGGGCAAGATACTCCCACAAAATGTCTGCAGATAAGAATCCTAAACACTTTAAATGTCCAATTGGAGAAAAGTCTTGGTGTAACTGGCGCAGGGCTGGGGTAGCTGGAAAAAGTGCTTTGGAAAATTTCCAGCATCCTCCACCTTTGGATGATGACGTACAACAAATTTCAAAATCAATCTATGAAGAATTAACTTCGAAAGATTTATTGAAGCGCTGCTTGGGCAATTTCACTCAAAACAAAAATGAAAGCTTCAATTCTTGCGTCCCTCAGAATTTTAAATATTTTAATCACAAAATAAAAGCAATGTAAATACTTTTAATCAAAACCACTTTTTTTTATTTTCCATTTATTATTAAAAATAAAATAATATGAAGGGAAATAACTTTCAATTTATTTTAACTAATTTTACATTTTGTTACGTAACAATTTGCTAGACCCCCTCCCTCCGTGTAACACTTAGTAATATTTTCAAATACCCCTCCCCCTTCGGCAAAAAGGTTATCAGAATTGCTGCTAATACTTCTCCATGTGTATTCAATGAAGGCTTCATGAAAATAACGCAAGTTACGGGAATAACTGTAGATCAAAGTGCGATGGAACATGCAGAGAAGCCAAAAAACGCAGTACTGAGGCGCCTAAAGAGGTCAGAACTGCTCGTAGGAAGCAGAAATCCCAAGGAGAGGACGAATTTGAGCGCAAGGAAGGGAAAATGTATAGCGCAGGCGTCGCAGATTGAATTTAGTAAGGTTTTTGTTTTAAAATTTATTATAACTTAAAACGCGATTTTCTCAAAACAACGGTTTTCAAGTTGGTGTGCACGATTTCAAAAAAAAAATATTTATTCGATCGTTCTGAAATTTTAACAAATTAATCGACACATGTTAATGCTCAGAATGAACTACGAAGAAAAAAATCAACACACATTTTTTAAAGTTACAGCAGATTTTAGAGGCAAAAACGTCGATTTTTGCTGTTGCCGCCATTTTGTTGTTTTTCATCCAATTTTTTTTTTTTTTTTTAAGTTAATTCTATAGCGGCTTTGATGCTGATTAAACCCCCGTTTTATGTTGTTTATTTTTTAGATTTTTCCGCAAGCAGTAATAGTGCAAACCATGATTTTTTTTGTGTGTTTTTTTTTCAAGAAAATTGTAGCAGACGACGAGTGCCCAAACCCCATTTGAAACATTTTTTTTGTATAGTTCAATGCTAACAAAATATATGTGCAAAGTTCAATCAAGATATGTTTTTGTTATCATTAGAAAAATTCCAATTTCCAACAATTAAAAATTCGAAATTTGAAGTTGCCATGTCCCCTTAAATAGTTGTGTCACTGACATCACGGTAATAAATCTTAGCCAACTCTAGTCGTTTTGTAGTCACACAAGGCAAAATTTCCCCCCTAACTCATCCTATTCAAAAGATTCGGAATCTAAAAATGCATAAACTTTTAACGATGATAATAAATTATTTTCCACCGAAGCAAAATTACATCAAGAACAATATTGCAAAAACTAATAAACTAACAAACGCTTTTGTTTGTTGTCATTTCGACGTAGGAAAAAAATCTTTGGGAAGAATTTCTAGACATCGAAATCATTTATGATGAGTTGGCAATGAAGTTCATGAACGAAATTAATTATAGAATATTCATGCAGAAAACACGAGCGATGCAAGTTGACGATGTGGAAAGCTTTTGTTTTTAATTAATATCATTTCAACTGTTATTAAGGAAAATTCATTTGAACGCTTTGTAGAGCTAGCGTTTTCAATTTGACCAAATTTCTTTGGCAACTTGACTTTATCTTGTCTATTGTCTGGTCTAAATATAGACAATCGTCAAATTTACCACTTCCTTGTTTGCATAAGTCGAAACGCAACAAAAGCTAATCGGTATTGAATTCTTATCATGAAACGATTGTGATGTCACAATAAAATAAGTCATTCCAGTCATTTATCTTTAGAGTGTGTGATACGAAACGATAAAAGAATCTGAGAGTTGAATGTTCAAGATAAATTGTTTGTAGTCTGTCGGTGTAAATATTTTATTATTAAATAAACAGCACTTGTACTCAGCCCCTTTTTACGTATGAGAACTTTGAACTAAGTATGCAAAACAAATTAATAATTTTGGAATATTCTTCGGTTTTATGATCGGTGTTTGTAACGCTGAAACGTTTTAGATATGAATGGTTAGTTTTAGAACAGCATTACAGGATAAAAATAGTAATAGTAAGAAGATAATAAGCCAACATTCATAGTCCCAAAAGGGGAACCATATCTTTTTTTGTACTAAAAAGCACAGATTTAAAATTAGAAATTCCTATAATACACACGATTTGAAGTAGTCCATAAACGGGTTTAGAAGTGTAAGATACATATAAGTTACTGTACTTCAGGTCTGTTGAATTATTAAAATTTTGAAGTATTTACAGCTGCGAACATTTAACTTGTAGGTTACTAAGAAAAACCCAATTTGTCAGTGAATCCTTCGATACAACAACTGATTTGCCTTAGATTTATTTTTTACCTGATTCAATGACATTCGAGGGAGGTAAAGAGTTGATCGATGGTTACTTTAGAAGGACGACAGAGCAACAAAGTTTTGGAAAACCCAAGACTTGGAACGGACACGTAATTAGAAACATTGTATTTTACCATAAATAGAGTGTTTTTAATTTCAATAACGATAGGAAAGGCTAAAAGTTGCACTCTTCCTATTAGACAAAAGAATATACCTAGACTTCAGAGAGTTAGGCTTGACATATCGTCAAATTGCCAACCGCGTACTGTGGTGTTCTTTAAGAACATCTTTTAAACATTAAAGTGATGTAGTTATCACCAATAAATACATCGCTTCATGAATGTACCGATAGCGCTTATCACCTCGTGATCCTTGCGTGCATAGACATCGCCTTTTGGTTGTGAGTGCCATGTGGAACGAGTAGTGATAAGTTATTGAAATACATAATTTAGGATACTTTATTAGGCCATAAGTGGTTGATTTAGTGTTAAGAATTTGTATAAATAGCAAGTAAGCATTGAAGAAATTATAGTCTTTGGAGAACTAGCGAGCTGGTTTTACTTGTGCCTTTCCTACTCGGCACATCCTCTTTAGACTTTCCCTGAATTGTGCCTATCATTTGGCACTGCAGGTAATGCCTACAATCGGCTAATAAATTTTACCTTGCCCAGTGGCATCAAAATTGTGCCGGCCTTTCCTCACTTATAATTTCTCTTTTTTTACTTTTCTTTTCCGGATTTCTCCACTATGGAAATCCGTAGTCACGATGGAAAAGAACTTCACATCAAAGGACCATCACATGGCGATCCTGAAACATTGCAGTACAGTATTCCATAAAAATGGTTTATGGAGCACAGAAATACGTGAAAAGCTGCAGGACTGCCCAAAATATTCTTCGGGCTAAAAGAGCCTGAAAGACAATTCATAGTATGGAGAAGCAAATTGTTCAAATATCGAAACGAAGCCAAAAAAATCGGCTGTCGAGATAAGTAGCGATATTTCGATGAGACCAGTCAGAAGACGTCTTGGATGCCGGACTACATGGCAGGTTAACCAGGAAGAAACCCCTAGGAACGAAGTAAAAACGAATGACCTCGACATTTTACCTGAAAAAATGAATGAAAATTCATCATTTGCAGCGACGAAACAGAAATAAATGGTTCTGGCCCTAAGATGTAAAACAACCAAAAAGTAAGAAATTTGACCCTGACTATGTTCATAGTCCCGATAGCAGAATATTGTATTCTGAAATTTTGATTTTTCTGCATCAAATACGTAGTGAGACGAGCTTTTAATAAGTGGTAAATATTTTCATAATATACTACCAAAGCGTTGTGCTTTTCTGTGTAAAGGTTAAGGTTTTGAAACAAAAATCGGTAATTAAAAAGATTGAACAAAAAACTCATTTATTTTCAAGGGTTTATTACAAGATCCCTGGAGAAGTTAACAATGTGAATCTTTGTGGTTCAATGAACACACTGCTAAAGCGTACCAAAAAAATATTTTATTTAATTATTATTATTTTACACAAAATGACGGCATTCTCCTGGCCATATAAAAAATGCATATTAAACGGTGCCAATGATCCTGAAGCAAGAAATGGTCCGAAACAAAAAATTCAAAAAAAGGTTTATTTGAAAAGCCAGTGGCTATCGTAAGTTATATACAATAATAACAAAATGGCGGACAGTTAAAAATAATTTTTCAAATTTTGATTTTTTTTTGTGATTGTGATGTGAATAAATGGTATAAATTTCAGAATGATCGGGTTTGTAGTTTCGGAGAAATCATTGGTACGGCATGAAAAAAGTGGTTTTGAGAAAAATGCATTTAAGGTTTTGAGAGAGATGATTTTCCTCCAAAATTCAAAACGTTGCTAGTATTCAAAATATCGATTAGGCAAGGTTATGAGGCCAGCATTCTCTTTTTAAATCCAATATTACAGTTAATATACTTGTTTTCAGGTATAACTCCAATATTTTTTGTATATATAGAGGTAAACACTATACAGAAGGGCGGAGCCTTACAGAGCCGCGCGTGTTTACGAGTATAAACAGAGCGCGCGCATTAAATCGAGCATTACCATAATAATTGCCTGGATCTTTCTAAAAAAATTACACGATGTTTTTGAGAATATTTACAATCGAAATAAGTTGAAAAAATAACACCAATTTTTAAAAATGTATAAAGCCTATAACCCCTTAAGTGCAAATTTTTTTTTAAAAAAATAAATGCTTTTTTTTAAATTGTAGCTTCTAACGAAAGCATTGCTTTGTCGTACACTGGTTTATGCTGGATTTTTTTAAAAAGAATATTATTTTCTGAAAAAAATTCTGGAAAAATGTTTTGTAATTCAAATTAGCAAAAAAATACCTCACAACTTTTAAAAGAATATTCTTAGTGATATTTTGTTTGAAAAATATTCCGCTTTTATTTTAACTGAAAATCCGTGGACAAAAAATCTACAATAAAATATTTAAACGCCAATGGCATCTACCCAAATCGAGCCTCCTTTAAATACCGCAGCGAGATATCACCGGTCAAAGATCGCGTTCTACAGTTTACGATTCTTCATTGTGAAAAACATCTTTAAAAAAATTCCCTTAAAATTTGAAGGTCCTAGAAGCATAGAATTTATAATTTTAGTTGATTTTCTTCTGAAATTCAAATGATTATCAAATCAGAAACAGATAGAAACGTAAATCGTCTAACTTGAGGACATCGATGCATTTCAGATGTCCAATAACATGAATTCTAACCAATTTATGTTTTGGCATTCAAAATGAATCACGTATTTCTTGATTTCAAGGAGTCAAACTTCTTGTATAAAATTATATTTTCTCTTACTTGTGATGGACACAATTGCCACAACTATCTACAGGTACCTGTGCTGAAACTATTCCTAATTGTCATTTACACCCTTCAAAAAGTACTTAAATCCCAACTACCTGTAGCATATTATATATTTCCGTACATCATACCTACATAGCTATCTATAGTTTACTGATAACATCAATTTGACTTCAGACTAGTGTGTTCATTTGTAAGTACACATAATATAAATGTACAGATATATGGGACAGTGCGAACGAGTCGACCGTGTCATAAATGGTTAACGACTGATAAGTGGAAATCTATCTGGGTTATGTATGATTCTTACTCATATAGCCTAGTACTTAGGCGACAGTGTAGAAAAAGAATACGCCAAAGATTCAAAAGATATTAGAGTTTGTATCATCCGTCGCCGGAAGGATACCTGTATCCCTCAATCCCAGCCATACTGTCTTGAAAAGTAGTTTTCAGAAGCAATCTGTGCATATCTAGCGCTCACTAAGAACAAGAACGTAGATGGGAAGTGCTACAAAAACACCTTCAAACGCATGTGTGATTGTAGCAGTTGGATCGCGACATGTACCATCATTACCTTCGAAACCTGTTCAGTCGGCTGTCGGGGGCTTTGAGCGATCGCTACTAAACAACATCGAAGCGTTTCGGAACATTAAACAGAAATTATCAACGAGGCATTCCATACGTTTTCACAATGAGAATATTAAGGCATCGAGGGGTTTGTAAACAAAATAAAATCACTAGAAAAAAGTGTCGAATGTGTGTTTCTGGTAAAATTGTGTCTAATTCGTGCGATAAGCAGTTGTTCGACCTTTTGCAATGTTTATTTTCATAATTACACGCTTAAATTTTTGTGTTTGTTGAAGTTAATGTTTAAAAACATTCATTGTTTGTATCTGAACAATTGTTTTTCTAATTCCACTTTAATTTACTCTATTTTCAGTGTAAAATGGTACATCGGCGCGAGGGAACTGGCACTGGAAAGATATTTTTACAACCGAACGATGATAATTCGAAAGATTCGCATTCCCATAACCGAAACAATCACGACAACAATACACTCACATCCACCGCCAACAATTGTGAAACTCTACCTCAATTACTCAACGATCCAATAAGTTCAACGAAATCGCCTGCCAAATCTAAAACGCCGTCACCAAACTCAACACCCTCGACACCCACTCGTAAAGGACGGAAATTCTCGCAAGAAAGGTCACCACGGAAGGCTCCATCGACGCCTGCAAAACGATCGATTCTCCGAAAGGAGACTAGTACTGGTCAGGAAGCAAACAATGAAACGCCTCGTTCGCAAAACGGTGGCAGCGAACGATCGCCAAAACCATTGCGATCAGGACTGCTAAGAGTCAGTCGGCTGCAGTCCACGTCACTCATAGAAGCTCCAACAATAGCACGAAATCGGGGGCGTCGGAAAACCATATGCCATTCCGTGGATGACATCAGTTCAGTTGAACGAGCCAAGGTCTTCGGGAAATCCAGCTCGGCTGACAACCTAGTCCAGGAAGTGCACATTGAAAAGCTGACATGTAGCCTGCCACTAGCAAAACTCTCAATTGGTGTTATGCAATCGATTCTCTCGTCGTCGGCTGGGAATATTGGCGGTCTGCGGAATCACTCGTCAGATACTGACCTACCGAAGGACCCGGCATCGCTCACGAATGATATAGTCGGCCTATCTAGTCCACAGACAGCGGCCAAATTATTGTGTTTGTATTGTGATAAGAAATTTACCAGTCAAAAATTACTTTGTAAGCATACGGATCGTGTTCATGCCACCGATGGACGACGCTTGAGCTCGAGGAATTCAGTGGCGTCGCTGTCATGGCCGTCAATAGTTTCATACCCAGGCTGTTGGTACTGTGGGAACAGCGGCCATAAACTAACTGCCGCGGCATTGGCCACTTCTGTAGCGGATGATCTCAAAGCCCTGTTTCATCACTTCCTAGATGTACATTCTGATAAATACTACGCGTGTAAGTCGTGCGAGCTAAGATTCCCCAATGCCGAGAGTATGGCAGAGCACATTGCGAAAAGGCACTCAAAGGATCGCCAGTCGAAAAAAGCGGAAGCGACTACGCCCAGTAAGCTAGCATCGAAGCGGGCAATGACTGAAGAAACCCCATCTGCTGAAGATCTCACTCAACCATTGCATGTTAACGTAGAGTCGTCGGAAAGGACTTCGCCCAGCGAAGAAATCGAGCCGGCAGCATACTCTGCGACGGTTTACTCGCTGAAAACGCGTCGTCAAATAAAGCAGCAGGCCATGCAAACGGAAACCCAGTTGGTGACGAGGTCTTGTCAAAACGTTCTGAGGAACAATGAGGATACGATTCTTACGCGACTCGGAGTGGCACAAAATCGCCTGCCGCGCGGCCGTAAAGGGACAAGGAACCGGAGACTCGTCAACGCCGAGGTCATCAAGCCTGAGCAAAGTCCAAACACCGTAGCCAAGGCGAGAAATAAAATAGGAAAAATTGTCACGACCGGTGGCATGAAAGACGCGGCGGAAGTTTCGCAAATTAAACCCCCATCGGGCGCTCGAGTTGAACCGTTGAGCTGCACCTTCGATGACGATTTCTATGAGACTGTGAGTATAAATGTAAGACAAAATTTAAGCTGCCACTTGGACGGGAAGCTGGATGGTGGACCGACTTCGCCAAGTCCTACCATTCCAGTTGCTACGGTTCCAGCAATTCGAAGCACGGTTGTAAGGAGTCCGCTCAGAATCGATAGTGAAATTCACGAAGCCACCGCTCTAGAAACACTAACAGCGTTCCCGACACTGCTAACTGCCGAGCAGTACGGAAGCGACCGGAACACAGAAAGGAAAATCAAGCGTCCCATCACCAAACATTCTTGGAAGTGGAAATGGGATTGCGTGAAGAAGTACAAGTATGTGAATGAGGGTGGGAAGATAGTTAAGAAGATTAAGCAACCGATATCGGGGCTGCGAGACCTATCGAAACTGGACATGTGGACACAATTGACGATGCGTACGAAGCACGAATTGACTAGGAAGCACGGCGACGAGATGTGCAGCATTGCAGACGAATTGCAACTAACCGGGGTAGCTAGGGAAGAAAAACTAAAGCAAATAGCACAGCTGGACTCTATATTAGATAGCCGCGTGTTTCCCCAGATAGTGCTTGAACAAACTGAACAGTCCGTCGTGAAAATTGAGCCTGAATGCGATATTGTAGATGTAGAGACACAAGAAGATAGTTCTGAATGCGCTATCACGCAAAGGACGGCAGAAGAAGAACAAATTCCGAAATTGCTACATCTGAATCGGCGCAACCAATTTTATTTGCAACGCAAAGAAACATACATACTAAGCGGCGAATGGGCGCGTCCTCGATGTTACATATGTTTCAGCTGCGGAGGTCGGTTTGACATACTGAAAACTTTGGAAGAGCATAAGGTGTCCAGACATCCCTACATATATTCAACACACTACGAAATTGTTGGCCGTGAATTGATTGAAGGCGATCTCTACAAGCATTTATATATTCCTGTGAGAGCGCTCCGCGGACATCTAGAATATAAGCAACGTATCAAAGAAATGAAATCCGAATTGGACCATGGCAACGGCGAGGAGGAGTCAATGGATAGCGTGAACTCATTGTCGGCCAGCACAGCGTCCGCGAACGGAAACACAACGGTAACAACTTTATCAACGATCTCATCCCTGGAGGAACATTTATTGGCAGCTGAAGCGGCGTCTGTTCATGTACCACGCCGTTGCACCAAATGCAAAAGGATGTGCAATGGCAAATTGGAGTTGTATCGCCACATGTTGAATTGCTTCGGCGACTACGCATGGCGGATTGCACAGAAGCGAAAGTATCGCTACTTTGGCGTAAAGTCGAGACGTCATGCACGACAGAATTTCCAACGTTTGCAACGCCGCAAAGCGATGGCAAAGAAGGAAGAAGGTGCCGACGCTGCGGCTGGATGTAGTGGAAAATCAGTTAAATGTAGTACAGTACGCTCGCGACCAAGTGATGGTAAGTTTATAGATGCGA
Source organism: Oxycera nigricornis (assembly GCA_963942545.1). Lineage (NCBI taxonomy): Eukaryota > Metazoa > Arthropoda > Insecta > Diptera > Stratiomyidae > Oxycera > Oxycera nigricornis. Next base: position 99,114,142 of record OZ012662.1, read on the forward strand.
CGAGTCAGCAAAATAATTTGCAGTCGACACCATTGCAAGCTATGAAAGCTATCTAACGAATGCTTGCATGATGAACTTATCACCCTTATTTCGATGCTTATTTGTAAGAATAAAAACTGGCCTTTCCATTTTTGCTGTTGTATCTTTTTTATTCATGTCTTTATTGCAATTATTCAATTATTTTCTACTATAGAAAATGATTTTTGTGTACATGCTTTATTTTTCTTGAATAGTTTTCTCGTTCCGAATAAAATTTTGACTTTGGTTTGCTTGATTTTCTTTCTGTTTTTTTCTTGGTCGAAACACTGGGCTGATAAAATGTTTCTAAGCTATTCTATCGCCTGGAAACCTCCATGTGCACACATTTTGCACACTTGGTGGACTCAAATTATAGCATACATTTAATTACCTCACGATTTGGATGAGTAGGGCACTAAACAGGATGAAAATCATATGCGTGTTAAGTTGATCAATAGAAATCTATCATGATTCAATTTCGCATTCTTTATAGACCTCTATTTGCCTACAAAAAAGCAAAGAAATAAACGTTTTGAATTTTAAAAACCTGGCAAAATTATGTCCCGATCTTGGACGTTGTCAGAATAGAGTTTGCTCCAGGTACAAATCTGATCTGAGATCTCTATTGATGAAGTAACGAAAACAAGACTTTCCTAGCAAAAGGGTCTGCCAATATGAAGAACACCTTTCAAGAAACACCAATACTATAAAGGGACGCAATTTGAGTATTTCTTACACATCTTTTGCCATATCTCTTTCAAACAAGTCCTAATCTATTCATCAAACTTTCAATTAAGCTTGGAATTCCGTTCGCTCTTACATTGTTGACTAGCATGAAATTTACTTCAGCTTTTATTACTTTCATTCATTCATTTACTTTCGATCTTACACGAATTGATTTAAAATTATGCCAAAATTATTTGCCACAAAATTCCACAATCATACGCATTATAAACTTGAAAAATTCTCCATTTACAGCCGAGACAATACGTCGTATGCTTGAAAATTTGCCACCCAAAAGAGCTTGCCGCCAAATAATCCCGAACATAACGAAACCTCGCTGTATAAAGTTTGCAAAAAACTTAGGTTTAAAGAAACTAGTTAGTGTCGGATGTAGTAAGAAAGTCAAGGGGAAAGCAGTTAATGTCGCGAGTACCACATTGACGGCCATATCGTCAAATATGCGACGCAAACAACGTTTAATGGCACGACAAATAACACGACGATCGGGCAGAATGGCAATGCGATTAAGGGAGTTGAAGCAGAACAGCAACAAAAGCAAATGTGAAGTGGTTCTGAAAAAGAGTGTATGGCCGAGCTTACAGCATAATGGAACGAAATTGCAGGCAGGATGTAGTTCGCCACCAAGTGGTGAAAAATGTTTGAACGATAAGAAATGCAACGGGAACGGAAAGAAGGTACGAAAAGTGGAAAACAGTTTAAACGAGGAGTGTGTAGTTGACGAACCGGATAGTGAAGCACAGAGTGATAAAACGCCCAAAAAGAAAACGCCAGTTAAACGTGGTCAAGATAGATCACCAAAATCGCCGAAAGAAGAAGAGTCGCCATCAAAAAGTCCCGAGAAATACGTTAGTCCAAAACAATCACCGAAACGCGATAATCCGACCGAATCTCGGAATCCTGCTGAACCGTCAACTTCGAAGCCAACCAATCCCAGAGAACCCTTAAACCTAGTGGTGCCATTAACGCACACCAGTTCACCTTTGCTGCAAATCAGTCCTGTGAATAAACGGCAACGCGGAAAGAAACTAACGGATTGCATAGCGAAACTGCAAGAGAAACTTGGTAAGCCGTTTTTCGAAGGAAACGAAAATCTCGACACCGTCCTTTCTGCGAGACAACAAAGCCCACCGCAAAACTCACAACTTTCGAATTCCCACGACATGCATACGAATGTGTCTCGTGCTGAAGTGGAACTCTCAACCAGAACGCCGAAACGAAAGACAGTCACTAGGAAAATCATTCAAAAGACAAATGTAGCAGCAGCAGCATTCGTGGCACCGAAGCCTACTTTGATTGCTCCTGCTATAAAAATTGAAAGTGAAGACGATGCTGCGCCATCAGGCAGATCTTGTTCGAAGGAAGAAAATTTATCTATGACAAGTGATATGTACGATAGTTTAGTTGAAAGTGATAAATGTGATGTTCTGCCAGGGCCAACAATAGCTCGCAAAGACAATACTCTCAACGAACTGAACGACAGTGCCGTTTCGTCGATGTCGACGGACAGCATTTCAATTCAAAATAGTACGCCCGAGAAGCGTCGTCCACGACCTAATCTGCATGAACTCTTTCCGACGCATGCAGATCTAATAGGTGTGCGAAAAAGCAACAGGAAGGGCGAGAACACTGTAGATTTCTTGCCTATTTCGAACCCACCAGAAGAATATGGCGCTGGCACTGTACTGAATCTTTCTTTAGCCGATTTAAAGAAAACGACGAGGGAAACGCCAACACCATCCTGCATTAGTGAGAAGCCGACAAGGAAAAATAGAAGCAGTAAAAGTCCACCCGATTCGTCAAGTCGTCCGATTTTGCCAGTATTAGAAGAAGCCCTCAACTTGACTGTAACGAAAAGAAGAAACTCGTCGACAGCAATCAAAACTAGTCCTCCGGTACATCGCCAGGAACCAACCGCTCCATTGTCGTCTAAAATTGTAACTCAGAACCCAGCATGCCCCATCTCGGAGCAGCCTAAAAACAACTCTGAAATTCATGCAGATACGATCGTTGCAACTTGCGCTGACAACATGAAACCGAGCTTAAGTTTGGCCACGACATCAATTAAGCAAGATAAGAAAAAGGCAAAATCTAAAAAAGAGACACAACTTCCTAACACCAAGAAAATTCTTGAGGAAGCACCCGTCGAGCAAATCAACACATCGGGAATTGACGCATCTTTAGAAATTCAGAAAGCTATAAAACCAAAGCTTGGCAGCAAAAATTCGAAAAAGAATAAGACACTCATTACCGTTCCGGCTGTAATATTGACTGAGCAACAGAATAAGGATGCAGCTGTCGTTCCTGTAGCGGATAATTCTTTAAAACATTCCAAACAGGAAATTCAAACTGTATCAAACTTCTCTGTAGACCTATTACTTAATACGCCATCCAAGTCGACGAATAGTAACCCATCAACTGATCTTCAACTGGTTGATAATTCTATCAAAGTGTCTCCTGTAAAATCGTCGCCTGAAACTAAAAAAGGAAAGGGCAGACCCCGAAAACAAAACACTTCCGTTGATCTCTTAAATTCAGTAGTTGCAGAGAATTTAACAGCGAAAACCAATGATTCAAATCCAAAGTTGCAAACCAGCTGCACGAACATTACACCTAAAAGAGGAAGAAAGTCTTTAACCAGAGATAAAGATACCACCAGAGAAATCGGGAGTCCTTCAGAGCCGCTCGATAAAGAGCATTTAAATAAAACAGAAAAATCAAATGAAAACAGTAAAAAGAAAGATGATGAATTAAAAGGCGATACCAAGGACTCATTGGTAGATATATCTGGATCAACATCTTCTAAAACATTCAACGAACAGCCTATTGGTAAATGTGATGCAGTGATTGAAACGGTGCAATCAATATCAGATATTGGGGCACCAAATGAAAATGTCAAAAGAAAAGGTAGACCCAAAAAATCGAATATAAAGCTGCCCCCTAAAGGATCAGCACCCAATCCCCAGTTCGAATTATCATTGCAGAAACCTTTGATAGGCGACGATTCTATCGACAAGATTAAGAAAAAGACTCCAAAAGCGCATAATGAAGGCATGTGTAAACTACCTCCAGGCGAGGAACAATCTCCAATAAACGCGTTCTCGGAGAATACATCCAGTGTAAAAGATCAAGCGATAGGACAAGCATTAATAAAACCTTCTGGAGAAACACTCGAATTGAATGATAAATCATCAAATAGCGACGAAATGCCATCTTCCCAAAAATCGGTATTTGATAGTTTGCGAGCCATTCAAGAAAATGTATTTTTCAATCGGCATGATAACAAAAGTTTGACGCGAAAGTACACTAGAAAGAGCGCGCCAACAATAAAAAAGCCAATCCCGAATTTTATACAAGCCAACGAAATGCCATCGACGAGCTACTCGGCAAACAACACTGATCCTGTTGCTGACATAACTTTGAATGATGGCAACTATCTTGTGTCGTCGATAACGGAGACTGTGAGCGGCATCGGCATTCAAGCTAAGCCATGCAAAAATGTGCATCCGTCGGAGAATAAAAGCTTGGAAACTCCTAAGAAAACGAAAAATACACGCCGAAGCAACCGAAACAAAAGTGCTATTCAAATACTCCCCGACAACTCAAGTATTTGTAGGGAATTGGACGAGATAGTTGCCAGTTTTCTCAATGACGATGAACCGCTCAGCCCTTGTGATAAGTTAGCAGTTGATACAACCGGACCTACACGATTTCACAATGTCGAAGTCCCGCCTGCAAGCGATAAAAGTGCATCTTGTATTGCAAATAATAATGATAACCTTGAAGCTGAGACCAAACAAAACGAGAAATCTCACACAAACACTCAACAGAAAGTAGAAACAGCATGTGAATCCACCGACGCAAACTCAGACCAAAAACTAATATGCAAAGAGCTGTCGATAACGTTAACAAAAATATCAGAAACTGAAATTAAAGCACAAAAAAATGTGACATGTACGAAAAAGGACGAGGCGGTTGTTGCAACATCGCCAAAGAAGCCAATTTCTTCGATGACCGCCGAAATAGTATCCGCGCAGCAGCCGAGACGAACGCGAGGTCGCAGAAAATCCGTAAAACCTGAAGATATATCGCTTACTCACAGCGACACCGACTCGGCAAGACCAGGATTGGATGCATTGTCGCCGGTTGAGAGCAGCGACTCCAAGTTAGCAAAAAAGCTGTCACGCAAAAGGAAAAACACTAGTTCGACAAACAGCATGGAAAACATACGGGATAATGTCGAAGAGAGATCGTCTAAGGCACAAATGTGTTCAAAAACGGCACAGGAAGATGTACTGGTCGAAGTGCGTACTCAGAAGCTAGATAAATCAGGACGAACGTCTAAAATCAGCTCGAATGATGAAAAAACTGATAAGCCAAAACTCGCGAAGACAGCGTCATGTCAAGATGGACCAGCGTCTAAACAATCTACCACTCGTCGTCGCCGCAAAAATGAGCTGGCTGCGATTGTAGCCGACCAGTTACTCGAGAGCTTCAAAGAAGTGGATAAATCACGAATTGACGAGCTTAAAAAACTGGAAAACTTGGCTTATGAAAAGAGCGATGATCTGTACATAACAGGCATTCGATTGACGCCACTGACGAAACGCAAAATCGTTCTTTCCGAGCCGAAAGAAGACAGTAACCCACCAAAGGAATCGCCCAAGGTTAAAACCAAGCGGAAAACTAAATCAAACGACTTAGCGCGGGTGTCCGACTCCGAAATCGCGACAACCGATTCAGAGAGACCGCTTGCCAAGACGCGCAAAGGCCGCGGCAAGGATAAAGAAAAACTCAACCACGAGAATCTGTTCAGAAATTTCGCTGAAAATTCGGAAACGCCGAAACTGAGTGTCGACCAAATATCGCTACCAAAGCTTGGAAGCAGAAATTTCAACTTGACGTTTGGAACGTTCAGATCGTGCGCAACCCAAGAGCTCACCTTTGGGTCACACAAAAACTCTGCCTCGAAATCGAACTTCATTCCGGGCTCGGCAGAAACATCGTGTTCGGTGGACTCCCAATTGATTCGCTTGCAAGAGGAGAGTTCGCTCAAAGCGCCCACGGAGACATCTAATAGCAAGTCGAGCATGCAGCGCAAGATGAAAAAGAAAATGAGTCGTTTGAAGAAGGAAAAGAAGGCGGAAACTGAAAATATCAACGAGCTTCGCACCGGCTTGGAATCATTCACTTTCGGCAAGAACACATTTCAGCATTTCGGGAAGGGACTTTTCGGCAGTGTTGGCTTCATAGGCCTGTTCGGCTCGACAAATAGGGAGGTAACAGTCCAACGCTCCCTGAGCAGCTCCATGCCAGCACTCAATACTTGCGACGCGGACAATTGCAGCGGCGTGGAAAAACGAGATGACGAGTCCAGAAAGCCTTTTCTTCGACCGAGTTTGCTGTCTGGAATCGTTACTCAAGGAAGTGCCGACAGTAAAGCAAGTCGAGATCCTAGACTGAATAAACAAAAACTGAAGAGTTCAACCAAAAACGACGCGAAAAAGACTTCGAAATCGTTGCAAAAATTGCCAACGCAAAACGTCAAAGAGGTGTTTGTAAAGCCTAGAGCGATGAGTGGAGGCCGAGCCAAAAGGGGAGCAAAGGTCGTTCAATCGCCAAAAATCATAGCAGTAGCTGACAACGATGAAGATGACGATGACAACTGTTTGGTAGCGATCGCTCAAAGTGTAAACAACAGAATAATGTCCGAAGAAGAATTCAGTCAAACGGACGAATTTGAAGTAAGTTTGCCTGCTGAAACGTCAGGACAAAGCCTCCCACTGACAACGAGCAGAGAGCCATCGTTTTTAGACGAACAGAAAACCTCCGATGTGCCGAACGAAGACGAAAACACCAACACCGAACTAATCGATATGGATCTAGAAGATGATGCAAGTGTGTACACAAGTTTCTCGCAGGATACTTCAGGTAAATCTCGATTTGGCCAAAAAAGGCGCAGACGCCGCTCAATCCTGCTAGCTCGGCGACCCAAGAGAGTAGTGGTGGACCCGAACTTACCAGAACTTAGCTTTGATTGTACTATTTGTAATAAATCCTTTGGAAAAGCAGCAGCTCTGGCTAAACATCAACAGACATTTACCCACGTTCAGAAGCTCTCCGAATACGAATATCTAAATAAGGTGAATGAACCCAAAGACAAACAGAATGCGGATGATGCAGCTAGCTCAAAGAAGAAGGACGCAGCAATTGAGATACCAAACAAGACTGAAGGGAGGGACAAGAAGCAAGAGAATGATGGAATAAGAAAAGAAAAACCGATCCAGATCGCCAACCGCTCAACTGAAGTCGATTTACCAACTGGAGAATTTCCACCGGAACGACTAACATCCAGTTTACCATCAATGGCACCTACAATAAAGCCCGTCGAATCCGTTCCAGTCAAATCAGCCGTTGTGACAATGGATACCGAACCGATTTCTTCTCCCGAACAAGCTGACACAACGTACGATCGTTACCAGAACTCTATTCGTATTGCGTTAAGCCAAGAGGAGCGGCTGTTTTACGAGTGTTGCAATATGCTGAAGGGCTCCGAAACGCCCATGGTTGAGCGGGCATATCCTACTGTTCCCAACACGTACGGAGCGTACGATGTGCCAAACAAACCGGTCACTCCCAAGTCAAGTGAACGTTTCTCTTATCTAGGATCCGAAGTGACGGGGACTTTTCAGCATGGTACAGCCTACACGGTCAAATCGCCGATGTCGCAGTCGAGAACCAGTCCACGCTACGCCTATCCAAAGATCGACATCAACCAATTCAGCGACATATCTTCGGACTCGAATCCAGCATTTGCCCGCACTCAACATCCTCACATGGCACTGCAATCGGGCGCCGAATGCCCTCCAATCGGCGAAACAAACACCACTACCAACAAAGTGCCATTCTACGAACAAGCAGCAATCATGGAACATCCCCATCGTCATGGACACATGTATCATTCGGAAGGTGGTGCGTATTACGCTGCCAGCGAAGAAGGTTGCAGAGTCGGCCAATTGGAGATGAGCGACACGGCAAGACTGCTCACAGCCCGAACTTACGCGACAGATCAACGAGGAAAGGCTGTAAGTGTTGCTGGTTGCACGTCAGGATATTCAAATGCAGCCATGGAGGCAGAAAGAACTGGCGCTCTGTCGGGAAATGAACAGTAAGTAGTTTTTGAACGAAGCGATGTTACCTATTCAAATTTCATCAAAAATTTAGAGAGAGAAAATCTAGGAAAGTAATAAAGCTAGTAGAGAATATCGTCTAGGCATTTAAATATTCCTGTAGAATAAATACAAAAAATTAGAAGCAGTAGATATATCGAAGGGACCTCATCATTTAACAATAGTGCCATTGCGAAATTAAGAGCTGAATTATTTCATCGACATGAAAGTCAATGAGCCTCAATTTTCCCATAATAATCGCAAATCTTTTTGATGGACAATAATTTTGAAAGAAAGGGTACACATTTAACAAATTCTACTGATGACCAAAAGCTGAAACACTAATAAACCAAAATTTTCTCATCTTCCAGACCATTAACATCACCTCTTCATTCAAACTCCTCGCAAGGATCGAACACGAACATAACCGCCTGTCGAATGCGGACAAAAGCAGCTATGAAAGGATACGACAATTTCAAAGTTTCCATTCCGACTTTGGGACTGGACTTGCAACAAGCACTGGAACGAAGTCCACATGGTGGCTGCAAGCTAACTGCCCTGGCAGAAATCGCGCTTGGCAGTGAAGCTCCGATTACGCCGCCACGATATCATCAACCATCCAGTACGCCATCTATTCCGAACATACCGGTCTGCGACGAAGCGTATGAGAAGCAGCCGCATCATAAATCGAAGCCCGATATTAATGAGAAACTAGCCAAAAAGTACCAAGAACTGATAATGAATAATATAAAGCCCGTCACCACGAAAACGGCGAAGAAAAAGGAAATCTGTGATAATACTGGCAATAAATCGGGTTTGCGGCCGAAAAGAAAAAAAGCTATAGGCAAAGCAAATGTTGCAGCAGGCGTTGCTTCCACTGGTATTGGCGAGAATCACTGCGAAGTCGTGGTTAAGCCACCCAAAGACATTTATGAGTTCGAGGAAGAGTCTCAGGAACCCATTGACAAAGGTGTTGGCCGGGGCAGCCCGTCTAAGGGAAGAAATTCAATAGTGATTCCCGAAAGACCATTCAAAAATATTGGTTCCGAGGATAAAAACACGATAAAATTCCATAAACCGGACGAAGTCGTGGCTGGAAACGAGGAAGAGAGCCAAATGTCAACAACAAGCTATTCCGATCGTGATGATTTCAATTACGGGTCAATGAGCGAGGGTGGCGACGAGGAAAGCGAAAACGAAGTGGACGAACAAAAAAGTAGCGATAGCGACAGTTGCGCCAGTGCGCAAACAGCAAAAACACACAAGTGTCTGATTGTAGGTCGAATTTTTGGAAATGCAAATAAGAATCGTCCTGTTGAAAATACTGAAAAACCTGCTCCTGTAGTATCGGAGCCCAAAAAGAAAATCCCCAGCCAAGAACTGAACGAAATGTTTGACCGGCTGCGCAAGGATGGCGGCAAAAGTGGCGACGAGAAAAGGACAAACATTGCAGCTAAGTGTGTTGTTCAGGACAACCAGAAAGATGGAGCAGAAAGAAGTAATGTTGCTGCGAAGAATGCAAAAGTAGCAAAAGTCATGGAAAAAAGAAAGAAATTGTCTACAGGAAGCAAAGTTATCGCTACGACGGCGACAACATCGGAACCGACAAAGCGCGATAACCCAAGGCCATCCAGATCGACGGAAGGCTATTTTCCACGTGAAATTGCTAAATTACAAGCAGAACTTGGCATGACGGCCGAGGAGATAGCTGCATTGATTGGCGAAGGCAAAAGGAAATCTCAACGGAAGTGTGCAATAAATCGACCGCGAACAGTTGTGGATACGTGGAGCTCGGACGAGTATGAAGACTTCCTTTCGACAAAAGATGTTATAGCATTTATTGAGGAGCAAGAGAAAAGAAGCAAAAAGAAAAGGTTGGCTGGTAAAACGGAGAATGGTAAAGACGAAAAGAAGGAGACTGTGGTGGCAGTCGATCTGAAAGATTCCAGCAAAGAGAATCAGATCGAATCGAGTGTAAGCCAATCGACTAGAAGGAATCCGACTGGTGGTAAGCAAAGTAGTAGCACGATTTTTGATAAGCAAGGAAAAGAAAAGCCTGACAAGACTGCAGCCAAGGACAAGAAACCCCAAAGAGTTGTTGATCGGCTTTTGCAACGATTCAACAAAAGCAGAGGGAATGCAAAGAAAGTCGAGCCCAAACCAGCACCGTGTGCAGCCACAAAACAACAAAAGGCGACGGAAAGTAAGAAACCACCAATCGCGGTTAGTCAAAAAACCATCGTGTCTGAGAAATCTACTGCTGTCAATCCTATCGAAGAGCCAGAAGCAGAGAGTAACACATCTGCAAAGAAACAACCCACCCTTTCGGTGAAACCTCGCCTGAAGTCTCGACGCCACACGGACAATGAGTCTGAAAGTGATTTTGAGAATGAGCTTCGCCGCCGCAAATCGTCTGCAGGCAAACGAACAACATCGAAAATAAGTAAGCGGCGCAAAACCATTGCGTTCAAAGAAGAACATAACGAGGTGACGTCCGACACGAAGTACACGCCGAAAGCGAAGCAATCAGTTAGTCAGAAATCTGAACAAGCCGTAGATGTCGCGGCTGCAACATCAACAGCACTAGCTAAACCGACTGACGAGACTGCCGTGTCGACCGGCCGACCACTAGCCCGACGGAAACGCATCGCCTCGGAAATGTTATACTATTGGTCGTCGTCGTCAAGTGACGAAGAATTCGGCCGCATCGAGACGAATGAGGACGACGTGACGCAAAAGGACGAGTATCTACCGAAACACGGTTGGATTGTGGGCGATTCGCATAAAAAACTAGTTACGCTATTGGCCACCGCGAAAGGTAAGAAGATGACGGACCTCAAAGAGCCAGTGTCGAGGAAAAAATCATAAATCCATAATTGAAGGTATGGTGCTGCGTGTTGATAGAGCATAATTTACTTGTATGTATATAATAGAAGGCGGAGTGTGAGTTTTTAAGGGTTTGTAGGGCGTAGAAGAGACTTTGTGATCTACCAGACGCTGTAATGTGTTGAAATTTGATTATAGCGGGAAGGAAAACAATAAATCAACATTTTTAAATTGAATACTCGCCGATATTGTCAAGCTGGGTCATTCAATTCTAAGGTTCACAGTGAGTGCTGGCTGCTCTTTAAATTGTCTAGCTACCTTTCCCATATTTTCTTCACATTCGAATCATCGATTATACGCGTATTTTCCATGCAAACTATCCATAAATTAAAACAAGCCCACTCCCACATCCGATTCTAGCACTATTTCCGCTTCAAGTTTGATTGGCAAATATACCATCATCATCATCTCGTCCGAGCTTCCTACTTCCCGCAAATAAATTCAGTCCATTTTCCGTAGCATTAGATTTTATTGAAATGAAGAAACACAAGAGTATATATGATCAAGGAATGGATATGTGTGATGTATATAAATTAGAGAAGATTGTAATGAAATAACATGCAGAAAATAAGAATGAGCATATATATATTTTCGATAGGTTAACGGATGTAAGGACAATTATTAAGACAGCTAAATAATTTAGTGAACACATACGGAATAGCTGTAAAACTAAAAAAAACACTACACATAAATGTAGAGAAGTATTTCAAAGATCGTTTGCAATATGTAATTGCCATATATAACAATTTAATTTGAACAATTATCAATATTATTATTTTATTGCATAAAAATCCACAAAAACTTCATATTCCCGATTTTGAAAATCGATATTAGATTCGGCTAGAATGTAGTTTCGAATAGTATTTAGATATGATGAAGCTTTTCAATCTGTTTCTCTAGTTTTATCCACTACGAAATTAAGGGTATGGTGGACAGAAAAAAAAAAAGATAAAAATGAATTTTGTGTCGATATTAATATGCATTTTTTAATACATTGTGTTCTAACAATGTGTTCGATCGTAAAAAAATACTACATAAATTAAATAGTAAACAGAATAGAAGGTTTCACAGTCAGTGATATTTTTTTTGTGTCGAAAATGCTGACCGCTTCTATTGCATGCATGAAATTATCGATAAACGTTGCAAGCCCAATTGATATTCCATTTGCTTTTCTTTTTTGTTACCGAATTGTATATTCGGTGTTTTGGAATTGTCGCGAGACTAAAATTTATACAGTGACCAAAATTCAATTAGAACTATTCCATTTTGATTTTGTTTACTCACTTACTTCAACGTTTGTTGCACCTTCCCGGTAATGAAATAAAATTACTCATTTGTTTCTACTCGTCATTCATTGAATTTGCAGTCAGCAAATACAGTGGATCGAAGTTAAACTCGGACACTTTGATATTTATTCTTTATGAAGCGATTAATAGTGTAAGGAAAAAATTTATACAAAAGAGAAATTTTTGTTTATAAAGCTTTAAAAAAAATTATTCGTTTAAATTCTTTCAAAAAAATTAAATTTCAAAAATAACGAAAACTGATCTCAAATTGAAACTCGGACAGTGAGAAGTTTTAGGAATTTTATTAGGTTTTAATATTTTGTTGGTAGTCCTTTACTTGCTCTTACAGCTTGTAATCTGTTTGGCATCGAGTAAACAAACTGTTCACAATAAGAAGAGCCTTTCCTTCCCCATTCGTATGATAACGCGTCCTTCAAGTCTTTTGCATTAGATATTGTGTGGTTTTTCAATTTCTGTTCCAGATGTGTCCATAAATGTTCGATTACATTTAAGTCTGAAGATTAGGAAGGTGGGCAATTATAAAGTAACCACAGTCGAACATTTACAGCCTTGTGTTTAGTGTCGTTATCCTGATAAAAGCTGAAACAATCGGCTATCCCTAATTTGTTGACACTATTCCTAACATTTTGCTTCAGAATTTGTAGATATTCATACTGGTCCATGATCCCGTCAATGAAATGCAGATTTCCTGGTCCAGCTGCTGACATAGACCTCCAAACCAATACTGACCCAATCCCATGCTTAACAGTTGGCCGTAAGTTGTTTTCTTTATATTCTTCATTTGGCGTTCTACACACATATGACTGACCATCAGTGCGAAAGACGTTGAACTTACTTTTGTCCGTAAACAATTGTGTCTTCCAAAAGGAAAAATCTTTATTCTTGTGCAGTTTTGATAATTTTAATATTTTGGAACGGTTCTTGTTGACAATGAATGGTTTTTTAGGCGAGTCTAGCATTCAAAATATTTTTCTTTAATACGATTCTTACCGTTTCTGGGTTCACTTCTTTACCAAATTGCGTTTTTACTGCTACAGCTAATTTTGGAGCACTTAATTTTGGGTTTTTTAAAAATTTCCCTTCCCCTCCAGAGTATTTCTGGTTCTAAAGCGTTTGATAATATCGTGAACTGTGGAATGATTTCGTTTTACAATTCTCGCAATTTGTCGCACTGATAATCCATCTTTAAAATGATTTACAACGAGCTCTCGAGTTTCAAGCGATGCTTGTCCAGATTGTATTCCCAATATTTTTAAGCTTGAAAGCTGAATTTCGCAAAAACAAGTAAATTTTAACACATCCTTTGCGGCTTCTGAACATAAAATGAAATTAAGAGATCGTCAATTTCAAAATGACTATTAATTTTTGGGATTCCCCGCATTTCCTAGCGATACAATAACAATATTACCAGCTGTCCCGAGTTTCAATTTGAGATTAGTTTTCGTTAATTTTGATTTTTTTTGAAAGAATTTATATGAATAAATTTTGCTTTTGTTTTTGTATTACCATGAATGGTTGGTTGGTTGTAGTGGCAGCCCCCTTTGTCAAAAGGCCAAGATAGGCACATAGTGGTACCATATTTAGAAAGGGTGCGGCACTAAAACCTGTGGAATGACGAGAACCATTTAGATTCTCGTATGAAGCCGGCTACGCAGCTAATATTTAAACTGGCCACTTCCGTGAGGCTATCCAAGAAAGATGAGCCTAAAGTTTGCATGCGTTTCCTGGACAGAAAGTGTTGGATCGTTTCCTCCTCCTCTTCTTCCGATCTGCAGCTGCGTCAAAAATCGTGGAAAAGGGCACCCATGAATAAAGCTTTGGAAAAAAAATTCTCTTTTATTTAAATTCTCTCCTTCCACTGCTAATTGCCTCATAAAGAATAAATATCTAAGTTTTACTTTGATCCACTGTATGTCGCTTTCTCTCTCAAGTCCATTGGTTGTTTTATTTTATTTACTTTGAACTTTTCAAGGCGATTCTTTACTACCATGGCGTAAAATCACCACACTGAAGATCTATGATCGAATCTAGTTTGAATGATAGCTATATTGATATATCCAAATGTCTGTCAATGTCTGTAAAGAATTCTTCTTAATGCTAGCATTGATATTGGAATTGCGTTCTTTTTTCATGTCATAATCGATTTGAAATTTCAAGTAAACCTAGAGGCGAATTTCGTCATTTCGTTCCGAACTAGTATTTAAATCCCCTTTGAAATGCTGCTTCGTATTCAATGAAAATAGTCTCCGCTTCATAGACAGCTTTCTAGATTATATATACCTTTTGTTCAAAATTGAACCGGACTGATTAAATAAAACATAAACGGTTAATTATTTTTCAATATTTATTATATCCCCTTCAAAATAATCACCATTTGAAGCGATATGCCAACGTTTTTTCCAATCTTGGATGAATTTTTTTGGTAGGCTGCTTTCGGTATGGCCTTGAACTTGAATCACTTGAAAATGCTGTCCATGAAGCGGCAACTTGAGTTTTGGGAAAAGGAAGAAATCACACGGTGCCATATCAGACGAATACGGGGCTTGCGGAACGATATTGACGTTATTTTTGGTCAAATAATCGCGTACAAGACGTGATGTGTGAGCGGGTGCATTGTCATGGTGTAAAAACCATGATTTGTTCTTCCACAATTCTGGACTCTTTCGACGAATATTCTCTCGCAAGCGCCTTAGAACACTCAAATAGTATTGAATGTTCACCGATTCGTCTTCTGGAAGAAATTCCGAATGATCCACATCTTGTGAATCAAAGAAAACAGTCAACATGACCTTGATTTTTGATCGACCGATGTCCGACTCTCTTTGAGCGCCTTGTACCAATCAAATGCTTGAGTACAAACTCGCCGTAGGTTTTCTGCAACATTTTCAGTGCATCAGCACACGAAATTCCGTTGGAATAAGAAAATTTCAAGCAAACGCTTTGTTCGAATTTAATATCCATGAAAAAACTTCGCAAAACGCACTTGACGTAAACTTGTTTACACATCAATAACAAAGAAACTACGTGACAGATCGCGCTCAAATTTGGCACATAAACTCAAGACAGTCTTAATAAACCTGGAAGAAGCAAAGCGTTGCCATATCTTTACCATGGTTTACTTTATTGAATCAGTCCGGTTCAATTTGCAACAGAAGGTACTTCTATCATACATTCTCATTTTGTTCGATCCAGCCAGGGAAACAATTTCGGTCAGGGTCTTATTTTATACCGGAATTTTATGAATCTAAAACGATCTTCAAATGCAGCATGTCTATTGATTTTCTTGCAATCCTTTTAATATAGATATTTTAGGAATAGTTTTCATAGCTTTAATATGAATTGCGTCCCCTTTTACTGCTAAGACTTTTCTGTCGACAAAAATCGATCATAGATATTGAAGAAAATCACAACAAAAATGCATCCTTGTAAACACACGCTCATGAATTTAGCTATATGAGTTTTAATTTTTAAAAACAATTATTAAACTTGCAGTTTAAATAAACATGCGGTTATTATCATTTCAACTATGCATCCATACATCCTTCCGAAACTAAATGTTTTCTTATATGTAAATAAATCAAAAGAAACATAGATTTTCTTAGCAAAAAAAAATAAACATAAATAAATAATTGCAAACTCAAATATCGTTCAACTACGCGTTGTCGATGGTAGCAATGACATAATGGTCTCTTGTATAATTTAGAGTTTAAGCTTTTTTTATATATATACAAACGATGCGCAAAACGATATTGCATAGTACATATACATACATATATTTAAACCAAAAAAAATTGTCAACAAAAAAAAACGAAAAAAATAGCATAAATTGCAAATATAAATGAATAATAACATATGTGATTAGTATTAACAGCTAAATATAGAATTTACAATTCATAATCATTCAGAAAAAAATCATGCCAGAAAATGCACGCACGCATCAAATTGAAAATAGTTTTCATTTAATTTGTTTAAGTGTTATTTTTTTGCAATACATTTTCATACTATGAAAAGACGAAGAAGAAGAAGAAATCAACATTTGGAATGTATTAACTGTCATCAATATCATTTCTTTCATTACTTTTCTTTCCATTTATTCAAATACACTATACATATATAAATAAAGTAGTGTATTCTAGGCAAATATTTGTAATTAGTCAACAACAAAAAATTTAAAAAAAAATCAGATCGATTTCAATATTATATTTTACTTTGAATTATTATAACAAAAAGAAACAAAAAAAATCTATACATAAATAAATGAATATATGAAGAGTAATTGCAAATTAGTCTGAAATTAAGCATAGAATAAGAAGAAATTATTTGCACTCGTGTGAGAGAAGACGACAGAAGAAGCAGGAGGAGAAAAAACGAATTAAAAATAGTTTTAAAAAATCTAAAATCGTAAAAAAATTGTCGTAGATTATATAAATACTATTAAATAACAATGAAGAATGATAAATGTATAAGCAAAGAAAATAATAATATAAACAGAGAAAAGAATGGGAAAAATTAAAGAAAATGAAAACACATTTAAATTGTAAGAGAACATTAATGATTGGGGGAATGAAAATATGTGCAAAGATACGATTTAAAATAAACAAAAATACATTTTTATATTTAAAAATGAATTAAATATGCATTGTGATTTATTTATATTTACAAAAAAAATATTGTTTGTTGGAGATTCTTAGTCAGTATCGTTTTTACGTTTTTTTGGAGTGTAAAAATTAAACTTTATTGTTTAAATATTTCAACGTTTTCCACGCGATCTACTTTATTAAATAATTGACGATTGGATCTCAAAGATTTACTTAAGGGGCCATGGCCATAAAAATGCTCAAACCTGCCGTTTTTGGCAATCTCCCGAAGTACCCCGCGCCTGATGTCCGGTTGGCGAAAATTCATGGTATTTATGGCCAAAATCAAGTCTCAAACACATTAGATAATTTTTCTCGCAAGACAGATCTTCCAGATATAGTTTTCAGAGCTATTAAGCCCATCTACGATGAAATAAGTAGTGACGACCTTCTAAATCGATACTTTGGAGGTTTTACGCAAACCAGCACAAAAGTTTCAATGCTACGGTTTGGCCGATGGCGCCAAAAGTTAAGTCAAGTGGAAAAACTGTATTAGATATTGCAGGGAATCTTGCCGTATGCACATTTAATGACGGAAGTGGCAGCATAATGAATGTTATGAAAGCTTTGGACATGACTGTGAGAACAAAATGTTACAATTTCTGTGTCGAGGCAGATGAACTCCGCATCAATTTATCGGACCGATCGCTGTCTGACGCTGCAAAGGAAGTTCGTATTGCCCTAAAATCGGCCAGACAAGAAAAAAAAGGAAATGAACATATACGTGGAAGGTCAATTTTACGAAACAGTCATTGCAGATTAAAGATATACTGTGATTATCGACCGTAAAGCGTTACTTAAACTTTGAGAGCTGTTTTCTCGAAACTAAATTTTTTAAAAAGAGCGTACCGCTAGCGGCTACAAATTTTTATCGAATTACTTGAAATTTTCATAGCATCTTTTGCCATGTATAATCTAGTAGACTACATACGGATTTTGCGATAAGTTATAAACTTTTATTGTTATAAACAATTTATCATGTGATTTTTATGCGAAAAATTGAACATTTTTTCAAACGCTAGCCATTTAAAAAACAACGGTATTTTTATATTTTCCTATGCCTAGCAGTTTTTAGTATATGCTTTTAAAAAACGTTTATTTTTTTGTTCTTGGCTCAAATCTGGGGGAGCAATGAGTACGCTCGTTTTACGTGTTACAAAAATTGCCCCTCGGAGATCGAACACAAGCGCCGCCATTTTTCACCCAATTTTTTTAAAAAAAAATTTACCCTTTAATGTATGTTTAATAAAGTACTCTACAGTAAAAAATCAACTTTTATTATATGCTTGAAAAAAACTCACGAAATTCGCTCCTTTTTTTACTCGCAAGATGGCCTAACCCCTCAAGCCAAAATAGTGAAATTCTTAATTGTGGAAAGTAGTGATTCGACTGTTGCTATTCAAATCTATTTTCTTATTTTACCAACATTGGTCACAAATTTGGATAATGTGACTGTTTCAGGGAAATATATTACACTTTAGTTAAAAGAAGACAAAGATTATCATCTGAATCGAAACCTCTGTGAATTGATCACTTACTGCTGGCTTCTTCGTGTCCTTTTGAAGGTAAGCTTTTTCATCAAGTGTGGTCTCCTTTAAGAAAGGGAATGAGATGAGCTTATTCAGATATCTATATTGATCTCTCTGATGGCTGCTTGACTGTCCA
Source organism: Oxycera nigricornis (assembly GCA_963942545.1). Taxonomy (NCBI): domain Eukaryota; kingdom Metazoa; phylum Arthropoda; class Insecta; order Diptera; family Stratiomyidae; genus Oxycera; species Oxycera nigricornis. The sequence continues at coordinate 99,132,565 of OZ012662.1, forward strand.
TAAAAAAGTGATGTCTTCATCGATATTCCCTTCCTGTTGACTTCGCCATTTCTCGTGGTAGTTATGTACATGCAATTCCATGAAATCGTACAGATCTTATGATTTATTCTCAAAAATATCACAAAACAGTACACAGGCTAATTTAGATAATGTATAGAACTGAAAAACGACAATCACATGACAAATTACTTTTTATTCATACAGTTGGAACAGCATTCATATCTGCAGCAAAATCGTTGCAATATTTAATTCAAAAATGGTCCAGTAATGTCCTGCAGGTCTCGTGGCTGAATAAAACCGAAAAACCGACTGATCGCGTGGTGTTTTTCGAATTCTTGATGGCATATTAAAATAGTTAATATCTTTACTGGATGAAAATCGGTGCATTACCAAACTAAACATAAAAAATCGCCTCTTTTGTGAGCTTGAGGCGACATGGTAAAGATCCGTTTTAAAAATGCACTCTCCGGTTAGAGAGAAGCATGTGCATCGATTAAACTTCCCGAAAACATGCACTAACGGATGAGTAGCGTTTTTTTTACATAAAAACTTGATTGAAACTCTTTTAGCCAGGTTTTTGAGATTTGGAACCATTGTGTGATATTTCATGAAGCCGCTTAATATCATCCGACATGCTTCCCCAACTTAGCTTACAAGGATTTTTTTGGCGAGCACATATATAGCAATAATTTCCAATTTTAAACAAATATTTAAGAAAAACCTCTGTATAATTTTAAGCGTTTTCATTGACACTTTTTGTGTTTTAAATATATGAAAGAGCTACCACATAAACGGCGCTTTCTCACGTAAAATTCTCAGTCCGAGCTTTGACCATTCAGTGGATGTAATCCATAATTCGGGAGCACTTTCTAAGCAGGACATAACAGCAGCACCTTTCCACGCGGTCATTGCTGGATCCATATCTTTTGGACTTGTGACAATATCTAATTGTTCTGCAAGACGGAAATTATATTTTATCAATGGAATTGTAGTGCCGAGAAATGCGAATTGAAGTTAGTTATTACAGTAAGGACGATCATCCAACTACCAATATTTTCTGTGCGAATGCTCAGCACTATCCAGGAAACGCATGCAAACTTTAGACTCGCCTTTCCTGGACAGCTTCACGGAAGTAGCCAGTTTGAATATTAGCTGCATAGCCAGCTTCATGCGAGAATCTGAATGGTTCTCGTCATCCTGTAGGTTCTAGTGCCGTCCCAATCTTTTGTGGTATCACAATGGATATATCGTGGCCTAGGTGAGCCACCTTTTGAAAAAGAAGGCTGCCACTACAACCAACCAATGACGATCATCAATTGAAAGGCTTCCTCTGAAAAGGTTCTATCTACAAACTTGAACAAAAAGTATTTGCGGTGTAAATATTGTCTTTCCGACCTAAACGTTATAGTTGAGTTCTCTCTTGGTCAATTTTCAAATTTTTAACGGCTCTCTGAAAACACGAAGTTGACAGTCGGTTTGAAAAGATTCCGCCCAGGTTATTTAATATGTTTTTTCTTGATAGGGGAGAGTCCATTAATTACGTAAGGATCATTTTGAATTTTTTTTGACAAAACTACCTGCTCTCTTGCTTAGAGTTCGTAATACAGTAAAACCCGTTTAAAACGATTTCACAGGGACTTAACCAAAAACGCGTTTTAAGCGAGAAAGCGTATTATGCGGGATAGCGCAAATAAAACGTAGTGTATTATGTGTTTTGTTCTTTTTTCGTATATGTAGGTATTATATTATACATCTATCAATTACGTTAAATACATAGCGTAGTTATAATTACGTTATTTAAAGTAATCACTTATTTTGGCTTGAGAGAGCGATTTTGATGCATTAGCAATTACAAGATTTTCAACATTATTTAACTTTTGCAATGCGTCTTGGCTTTGATTCAAAGAAGGTGCATAGCGTCTTAAATCATAATGCCTGGGCGTTTGACAAAATCGGAGTTGACTCATCTTCGTCTTCATCATTATCACTTAGGGCCTCTTTTCGTGTGTTATTCACATTCTCAGTAAGATCTTCAATTGATTGAACTTCGTACGGTGCCACATTTTCATCAATGGAAGAATATCCAGGACAACCCTGCAGTATCACGGGTTCTTCTTTTTTTTCCAACACGACGTCAACCTCGTTATTTTTGAAACTTGCTTTCTTGAAACAATTTTGAATGGTGTCAGGCTTAATTGCTTCCCATGCCGCTGCAATTTTTAGAATAGAATCATGCACAGTCAAGGGTCGATTGCTATCAGGGTCTTCCATTTATTGAAGATAGCGATGTATTAGTCTTGACTTGTAACCTTGTTTAAGGACCTTTATGATGCATTGATCCATCGGTTGTAATTTGCTTGTCGCATTTGGAGGTAAGTAAACAAGCTTGATATTCTTTAGTTAAAAACGTTTAGGGTGAGCGGGGTAGTTGTCAATAAATAGAATTATGCGTCTACATTTAATCTGGAAGTGATCATCCACAGCTTTTAACCAGTCGATGAAACGAATGCCGGTCATCCAAGTTCGAGATTGTGCATCATATTTTACAGGGAGCGATCTTAGGTTTTTGAAACAACGTGGATTTTTCGCCTTACCAATCACTATCAAACGCAACTTTTCTGACCCATCAGAATTGGCATAGGCCAGGACAGTCAGTCTCTCTTTATTTGCTTTACCACCATGACAAGTTTCTCCCTTGGAAACATAGGATTTATCTGGCATCAATTTAAAAAATAAACCGAATTCATCTGCGTTAAAAATCTCTCGCGGTTCGTAATTTTGCAACAATTCGGGAAGTGTTGCCATCCATGTATCAACATCTTGTCTCCGATTCCCAACTGATTTGACGCTACACAATGCCGTGGCGATTTTTAAAACGATCTATCGAGCCATTTGAAGTGTTAAAATCAGTGATTTGTAAGCTTTCAGCAATTTTACGCGCATATTAAACGGGATGACGATCATATTAAGCGTTAAGAAATGTATGAAAACATGTCTCAAGTTGCAGAGACTGGCGTAAAATGGCGTATTATGCGAGAAATCGTATTAAGCGTGATCGTATTAAACGGGTTCTACTATATTTCATTTGCTGAGACAACAGCTTCATTAATTAATTATGAATCTGAATTTCAGTGAAAAGGTAGAAATATGTGTACAAATTTGCTCCGAGTAGGAATTCGACTGGCTTTCCTAACTACAAAAGATTTTCTAACTCATAGACGCTCTCTAAGTTGTCAAAATGTAGATAGAACCTTTTTATAGGGAGCCCTTCAATTGTAGGAAACACTCAACATTATCTTTCATATTGTCAATCGTGTATATCTCTAATTACCTGTACGATGTAAGTAAGGAATTTGTAGTGCCACTCGGTTTTGCAACCATTTGCCGATTCCTGTGAATTTCATACCTCCTCCCACTACTAAAATACAACCATACATTTTGCGTTTCAGCTCCTCGTTTGCTGAAAGGATAGGATATTCAGATGCAACGTATTATGCAAAATAAATTAGCTTACGACATCGCTCTATACTTTGAAGAACTGCCTGATCTAGCCCAAGAATTTGTCCGCCTGGCTGGACAAATTCTCTATCATTCGCTTTGATATCCTTATCTACATCCAAGCTGTCCACGACTATATCATCTTCTTGATTATCATTTGGACCAATCACTCCGCCGTCCGCTTGAATCTGATCCAATTGCTCCCGAGCACTGCGTCTCTGATAAAACGAATCATCATAAATTCAAACAATTTCTGCCTTACTATATAATTCCCACCCCTGTCTCTCGTATATATTCGGCATCGAAACAATCTTCAGAATCCGGTTGGGCTGCGGATGGCTTCTGAATTTTTGCCGTTTTCGATTTCCCAGTTATGCTTAGCAATTCGGTGTGGAATAAACTCAGCGGCGCCACAATACATTCGTCGCCAACTTGAATTGTATATTTCCGAACCGATCGGCCGCAATGATTGACCGTAAACGATTTCTCTTGCGACCCACAAATATCCAAATTCACGTGACAATATTCCTCTTTCAGCTTTTTCAATAAGATTGCATCTTGGGGCGCTTTATCATTGCATTCCTTGTAGGGAAACGCACATTTCTGTAGCAGCCAATAAAATGTTTGTGTCACGTCACCGCCACCGTATTCGAGCTTGACGCGCGTATTTGGATGCGAGATGCCGTCTTCAACGCAAGAAACTGATGTTTTTTGGTCGCCAACATCCACCACACAAGCATATCCTAGTCCAGCACCGAAGGTTGCTGCAACATGATCCTACGAATACAGTTGATAATGGAATTTTTGCGTTTTAAAATTGAAGTACCTGAACTAGAAAACAGCTACCGAAGCCCATTCTTATCAACAACAGATTAGTCAGCTCCTTCAAATGGCTGCGATTGTATATGTCGGGCACGACAAGAACTGCCTTGTATTTGCTCAGATCCCTGTGAGATTTTGTTGATCAAATATACTTCGATGTTGAATTTACGGAATTGTTGCATACTTAACATTGACTTTCATTTTTTCTACCAGAGCATACTCCCAAATGGACTGTAAATCGGCTATGACGGCCGTGAGTGATCCACCAACGCCTGAATGCAGGTTGAACTCTCCTCGACGTATGGGAAAGTGTAAATTGTAAGCTCCTTCGGATTTAGTGCTCACAACCTGGAAATTTTGTAATGATAAGAGTGTCACTAGAATTTCTAGATCTAATTGAGAAGGAAACGTATAAATCATTCTATGGATAGCTTGATTTTATAGCAGATCGATTGCTCGCAGTGGTTGAATGCTCGCAGTGGTTGAATGCGAGCTAAAGGGATTCATCGGGATACAAGTATGATTTTGTAAGTTTTCATAGCATCACCTCGTCGCCAAACAAAACCGCACGATTTGGCTCTTGAAACTCGTTGACTTTCTCTTCAGTAATCTCAGGTGTGGCGCGCCTATTAAACGCCGAAATTTGTTGTGGGGGCGTAGCATATCGTCGTCGTCCATTTGCCTGCAAACACGATTGCAAAGTGTGCGACACTTGGAGACGACACTCCTCAAACTCTTGAAGCAGCTCTTTTGTCTGGAAACAAAGTCAAATGTGGTTAATATCCGCATAAGTTGTCTCCGCCTAAACTATTTGCATTTTACTTTCTCAAAACAAATCGGCAAAATGTAGTCCTTATGAACCTTCCCGCCTGGTTTTCGTCGGCGAGCCACTGCATGCAGAACACGGTGCGGATTCAAGTCGGACGCTCGGCCAATGCGTAGATACATTGAGCCGGGATGGATGATGATTATCATCTGCGCCTGGATTTGCTGATGCACGGAAAGAAATTGATTGCTGATCGGTGAATTTCATTTAAATATCATCCAAATTACCTCTGGACATTCCGGTGGCGTCGGCATGGCAATGTTTTGTTTACATTCAATATGTCATGTTGATGGTGTTGTTGTTGTTCACAACAGCTGGATTTGGCATTCCAAAATTCCACTCAAACTAATAATTTCCACTCAACTATTGATTTGAGTTGTTTTTGTGCGAAATTATTTATTTTACAATTTATTCCCCATTCCTAATTTAAATGGCCATTCCTTCCATCACTATTATCTGGCCTAAAGCAAAAGGCAGCGTTGAAACCGTTTATATATGCAAGGATAATATTCTCTGAAATTTACGATTTTTCTAAATGCAAATTCGGATACCACAGATTTTAGGTGACACCATTGGAATTTTCGAATTGAAAGAATTTGCAGATATATTTTAATATTTGGTAATATATTGCAACATCTTTTAAAATTGTCAAATAACACATTGCCACATTAAACTAGAATACATCAACTACGCCCAATTGTATCAAAATCCACCATACAGAATCGTACTATCGTAAGAGAAAAGTGGTAATTCTTATGTGTCAAAGTCTAGCTCCCGCAGATTTGTGGTTATGCGAAGAGTTTTAATTTCCCGTATTCCTTTGTTGTTTCAATGAAAAAGTGTTAATTTACAGATAACAGCACGAACATAACAAACTTTCCTCAAAGTTGAATGAACTGAACGAACAACTGCCGCTGGTATTGGTACCGATGGCAAATAAAATCTTTTTTTCAGTCGTATGTTGCAGAAAATGTTAGAAATGAACTGTCTCTCCCTTTCAAAGGAGAGCTACATAATGTTACGAACCAAGCTACACTGATCGTATTTTAAAAACAAAGACTGGGTCTTGCGCTTGCCTCGGCAATAAAAACAGAGACCAGCGCTGTGAACACATCTTGCATGGGTGGTGACCATCTGTGTACACAGAACAGGGACGACTGGAGATAACAATCAGTAGGAAAATAGGATACTAACCTTGAATTACATGAAATTATGGGTGTGAAAGTAGCATGGATGTGAAGAAAAATCATGGGAGAGTTGCTGGTTCCTGGATCATCAAAGATGATCGTGGAAGATGAATCTTGTCAATACGTAAGGCAAGGCAAGGAGTTGTGCTGTAAATGTCGAGCGCAAACATAACGAGTCTCCTATAAAAGTCAATAATAATTAGACACAAATAATCTACACCCAAATCCACACTGAAGATGTTTAAAAATAATCGAAGTCCATTTACAAAAATGAAAGACTCCTTATTGCTCAATCTTTATTCTTAATCATATTCATTGCTCTCCATGAAATTCGATGCAAATTATAGTCGCTTGTATTTACAGAATGTATTCTCGATGATATGGGATAATAGTGACAAGACGAATCTATGCCGTACTTATGTTTTAAGCTTGCTCTTGCGTTTTCAATCGTTTCCTAGCTTGAATATCAGCCATAGTTTGCTCGATAGATCTCTGATCCTTTTTGTTCTTGCTCGGCACTGAAACAATACAGTTTCGGATTATCGACACCACTCACTCTATGCATAATTCTGCCTACCTATTCCATAGTTTTCATTCGATTCGGTCTTGCGTGCCGCCTCCAGTGCTGCATCCTGCCCAATCAGATGCGCGTATTTATCTTTGTAATTTGTGGTGGGTACTGTTGTCTCAGGCGTTTTCTCCGTTTCCTGTCGTTCTTCCTCCTTGGAAAGCTTTTTCTCCTCTCGCTATCAATAAAACATCATCAATTGAGTAGTGATCCTTCAAATCGGATCGGTCGGTCTGGCTCACCTTTCGTGCATATTCGACAGCTTTTTCGTCGTTCCACTCTTCGCCCAATCGTCTGGCAGCGATCTCATCTTCAGACGGCATGTGTTCTTTTTTATAAATAATAGAGTATCGATCCACACCTTCCCGGCCGAAGCTCATGACAATCAATTTCGCCACCTCTGCTACTTCATGTCTACAAAACAATATTTCGTGTTATAACATCGGTTTTCTGCCGAAACTATATCAATTTAGCACTGAAGATGTGCCGGAATGGTTTCTTCGTTGGAAAATTAAGTGCAGAAAGGGTATGTACACCTAACCTTCAAATATTAAGGACATTTTTATGTCTACTTGCAAATCCATCAGAAATTCACAGAATAATCAATCGACATACTCACATAATACCGCGATACATCTTGTCCAGCGGTTGGAATTCAATGAATTTCCGGTCATCCTTTGAGAACCTGTCCACACGATCCTCTACATATTTCCGGAAACGATTCAACTCGGCCTTTTCGTGGGCTCGCATTTTCAGCGCCATTTCTTTCTGTTCTACGAGAATATCGAAAAATAAGAATCAATTTGAAAGCTATGCAATTTTGAATGCTCCAGTTATCAACGATCCATTTTCGATTGCTCCAATCAAGTCAAGTCTGAACTTCCTAATCGAACAAGAAAGATTTTTCCTGTGCACCCTGCCGGAGAAGAAAGGCAGTGCCTGCGATCGCATGAACAACTGTAAGTGGCTCCTTTGTGGACGATGAACGCCACCAGCCACTTACAGAATTCTGGGCAGCCAAATACTGTAAGTTGCTTGTGCGTGTGGACGTGTGCGGAAGCCACTTACACTGTTCGCAATCGGGAGCGTGCCCCCAGCCCCGCGACCACCCTCTTTCATTCTCCTCTATTTCTAGCAAGAAGCCAGCGAGTAACGGTGCTGGGCAGAACGGTACACAGGTACCAAGCATTTTTGCCTGAAATATCATCGGTCGCATACAATACATTCACTACTCGCTTACTTTTCAGCATTTCCTTTTCCTTCGTGTTAACGGGCGGCGGCTTGTCCATCGAGTCTAGTATGGAGCCGAGCAAATCCATCTCCGAAACCGTTGTTTGCTAACTGTAACCTTTTAACTACCCAAAACAAAACAACAAACAATGCTAACTAACGAACACTCGTAAGCTGACATCTGACAGTCAGCTGATCGAGTGTCAATGCGTCAGTTACGTCAGTGAAAAGATAGAAACGTTCAGAAGGAGGCTTTTGATTGTGAACCAATCATCAGTGTCCCAACCAACCGTCTTGTTTATCAATATCAATCGTTTTATTGTGAAAATGTCGGAGAGTCAAGCTGATATTGTTTGCCGGACATGTTTAGTCGAAGCAGACGACCTGAGATTCCTGTTCCGGGCAGGCAAAGTGTGCGGAGAGGTCATAACACTTTCGGAAATGTTGCACGAGTGCACGTCGCTCGAGGTAGGTACGCTTTGTGAATTTCCGAGTTATTAGAAACTTTATTCTGAATAGCTTCGCATGATTTTGTGAACTCCGTTTCCGGCTTTGATGTCGGTTGGATTTTGTTTCCAGCGCAAATTGTAAAGTGCTGGTCTTCGTGGGCAGATACGACTTTTATTGGGTATGCGTGAAATTCAAGATGCACTGTTTGTGCCTAAAAAATAGAGAAAATTATTGTTGCCACGAATTCACAAATATCGTGTCTAATAAACCAAGCGAAATCCTGACTCAAAGGGATTCGTGCTATCCGTCCTTTGTGGAATATTACAGACTGAGTTTTATTCTTGACGCACTGCCGAAATCAATATACAGTAGAACCCGCTTAATACGATCACGCTTAATACGATTTCTCGCATAATACGCCATTTTACGCCTAGCGCCACACGTATATCACAGTGAACTGACGTTTCAAATTACAACCGATGGATCAGGGCATCATAAAGGTCCTTAAATAAGGTTACAGGACAAGACTAATACATCACTATCTAGAAATGGAAGACTCTGATAGCAAACGACCCTTGACTGTGCATGATGCGACTCTAAACATTGCAGCGGCATGGGAAGCAATTTAGCCTGAAACCTTTCAAAATTGTTTCAAGAAAGCGGGTTTCAGAAATAACGGAATTTGACGTCGTGTTGGAGCAAGAAGAAGAACCCGTGATACTGCAGGGGTTTCCTGGATATTCTTCCATTGATGACAATGTGGCACCGTACGAAATTCAATCAATGGAAGATCTTATTCAGAATGTGAATAACACAAAAAAAGAGGCCCTAAGTGATAATGATGAAGACGAAGATGAGTCAACTCCGATTTTGTCAAACGCCCAGGCATTATCAGCTGTTCATGCTATGTAGCTTCTTTGAATCAAAACGAGGGCGCACTGCAAAAGTTAAATTATGTTGAAAATCTTGCGTCAAAATCTTTCTGTCAAGCCAAAATAAGTGATAACTTTAAATAACGTAATTATAATTACACTATGTATTTAACGCAATTAATAAATGTATGATTTAATACCTACATATACGAAATTAGAATATAATACAAAATACAGTACGTTTAATTTTTGCCTACCCGCATAATACGCTTTCTCGCTTAAGACGCGTTTTTGGTTGGGTCCCTGTGAAATCGTCTTAAACGGGTTTTACTGTATGTATATCAGGAGAAAAAACGGGATGTATTCGGCCGCATGCACTATGTGTCGCTATACATGTGGAATGTGTGTATCCTGTGTAACGCGATGGAGAAGCCAAAAGGCTATATCCTGTGGGGGTTCTGAAAAGTGACTGAAGAGAACGTAACGACATCTAATCATAAATGCGCATCGGTTGAACAAATATAAAGGGTCAGGCTATCTTTGATAACTGGCAAAACGGTATATACGCGTTTTAAACAGAAGCGCAACTACTTGAGGCCTTAGTGTTTAAGAGACAATGCTTTCAATAACAGGGACATTTTCACTAATTCAGCCTTAAATGAGCAGCATTTCCCAAATTTCACCTTTCTCATTACTTCCAGCCCCACGAGGACGATCAACTGCCACAACATATTTGTAACAAATGTGTTTTATCATTGAGTAAGGCATATTTGTTCCGCCGTTCATGTCTCAGTGCAGATACCACATTGCGTGAAAGAATCGTTGAGACCAAGCAAGAACAAAGTGCAGATGATGAGGACGAGGTCGATGATGATGAGGTAGTCGGTACGCTGTACTTTTACGATGAAGATGATTCCGAGGGCGTTGCTGCCGATGAAAGCAACGAACAAATCCAATTTGAATGCGACGACGCCAATCAGGAAGAAATTGCATGCGATTCGATTTCGACCAGTGAATTGCCTGGCATTCTCGAGGAGATTCACTATGAGAAACTAGAAACATCGTCGGTTGATCATACGATCAATGGCGATGACTACAATGATCAGCTTGAAAGTACATATTCCGAGGAGGCGCAAGAAGAAAACAAAAAATATTTAAGTCGCAGGACAAAGAAAAGATCGCGACACTTGCCGGGGCCGCCGTTTAAATGTAATGTTTGCGGGAAACTGTTGAGTAATCACAGCTCCTACAAGTATCACATGCAATTGCATTCGGACGCTACCCCATTTTTGTGTAGTGAATGCGGAGAGGGATTTAAGACACGCAACGCATACGACGGACATATGACAACGCACGATGCTAACAATCCGAACAAGTGTAATGTGTGCGGGAAAGTGTACAGGCAAGCAGGATCCTTGAAATCACACATGCTTGTTCATACCGGTGAGAAGCCGTTTCAGTGCAAGATTTGCGGCAAGGGGATGACGCAGAAATCTGGATTTAAAGTAAGTAGCGCAGTCTAATACCTTCCATCAGCTTTTATTTAAATGTATTTCGCGTAGAAGCATATGTTAACTCACACGGGAGAGAAGCCGCACAGATGTGACTTATGCGGTAGCTCGTTCCGTTTTTCGAGTAATCTAATCACGCACCGAAGAAGACATACCGGTGAAAAACCATATTCATGTTCGGTAAGTTCAGACCAAACTATCTACCAAAATTACAAAGTATTGATGATCTGTTGACAATTACATAGACATGCGGAAAATCATTTGTTGGAGGCGAACAATTAAAACGACACCAAAATGTTCATATAAACGAAAAGCATTTAACATGCGAAGTGTGTCAGAAAGTATTCCATCGCAAGAGTTCATTGCAAATGCATTACAAACAGCATAGTCGTGATGGGCGATTCAAATGTAACATATGCGGGAAGGTGTATTATACAAAGAAAGGACTAATTTATCATATGGAGATTCATAAAGAATGCAACGCTAAAGGCGAAGAAGAAGAAGTAGTTGAGGAACAGCAGCAACTGGAAATTATTGCGACCGGCGAATAGTAGATTACAGTTTCAAACTACACAACCAGCCTAATTTCCATTCGAGTAAAAATATATAAAACAGATTAAGCATTACCATGAGCACATCTAACGATTTTATGTAGATTACAAATGTTAATATACTACGAATGTAAACTTGAAGATTCCGCCATATTCATTCTCCATTCATAGATTGGGATTGGCAAACTATCCCATATCAGTAGATGACAGTTTATAGCAGGAATTATATGTATTTATGTAAAATACTATGAAATATACTAAAACCTCGTAGTTACGCGATAGGTAGGACCAGCGTCAATCCGTGTAAGACGAATTCGCGTAAGACGAGATACAATTTACTATAAAAATTTATACAAAAGTTGTTCAATTGGTAGCGAGGGCTAAGTTAAATCCTGGTATTACTTCTATTTATTACGGCGAATTCATATTGCACTAGATGAATCTCAGTTGTTTTGACGTACCTAAAAGGTTTCACAAAGTCTAGAAAAATTATTTCTTCTCATCACGCAGAATCTGTACTTAGCGCTTGTATTTCTTTATTCTCTGTTTTGTGACGAACACATGCTATTCGCTGGAATCTTTTTTAAATAAACAATTTTTTTTCAATTGAACTGAGCTCTGTGAGCCATAAGAACGTATGATGTAATTTAGAAATGGAAGTATTACTGTACAAATGTTATGATTCTCACAGTTTCGTAGCTATTTCGTCATAAAATCGTATTTAAGTGAATCAAAATTGGCTATTTGAAGAACAAATCACACTTTATTACACATATTGTGAACGGGAGCAGCGGCAGAACATCACATATTACTTTATTGATACGTGTATAGTTCTTTTAATTAGGGGTATGGCAGCACCACACGTAGTGACCAGGTCCAATTGTCATCAATCTGTCAAAATTCTCATCTCGTCTGCGTCCGATGAAGTAAGTCGAGTTCGGGTTGTACTTTTGCATTACTTCGATAGCATTTTGTACTTTTATTACTATTTCACACATTTAATTTGCCACGAGTCGAATTGTGCAATAATAAATAAAGTTTAATCGTCAAATATACCGGTTCAAGTGTCGATGACATGTACGTTAAACACATTAAATCTAATCCAAACGATTCAGACAGATAAACGATAGTTATTTTATTTACAGGATGCCCCCAATGAATACATTATCGATTGCTGTGATCTGTTCGTCAAATATGAATCGTTCGATGGAAGCTCATGCGTTTTTATCGAAAAAAGGATTCAAGGTTAAGTCATTTGGGACGGGCGAGAAAGTTAAATTGCCCGGCACTGCTATTGATAAACCAAATATCTATGACTTTGGAACGCCTTACGATGACATCTATAATGATCTTACCAACAAGGACAAACAATAGTATCCTTTTGATTAGCTACTAGTGGCCTAAGTAAGAATTGGTCACGTCTGGGTCAAATGCAAATGAAAAAATCATCGAAAAAAATTTACGTAAAGAATTACCGGTTTAATTTGCATTTTATTGTAGTGAAAACCACTGAATAAGACGTTAGATTAAGCAGTTAGGGCGATGAAGCTATCGTGAGCTCCGCAATCGCTTTGATATAGATCTTTTGTGAATACTTGGGCTTGATAGCCGCAGGTAGACAGCACGACCTTCAGGGACTTATCTGCTCGACTATTAAACTGTAAGGAAACAACAGCTGAAAAAACGGCCGAACCAGAATTTACTAAATATGATCTGTTTCTTTTTTTTCGTCGTTGGAAGGTGGGAATCTTCAAAAGATACCGATCGACTCCAGCCTCAGGATATGCCGGATTTCAACCCACTAAACCCACCTCCGTGTCCTTCTAGGCAATGCATCCAAGACAATAGAACTATTTATTTATCCATCCATATTTTGAAAAAATGCTTGGCACTTCCCAGACGATAAAGATCGGTATAAGGGACAGTACCTAATTTTCGATTTTCGTTTTTATTAACATTTGTGATATTTTTCTAATTCCTGTGGAGCTTCATTATGAGCTTTGAGAAATTGCGGAGCTGATGTATTCATTTCAAGTTTTGTTCACGTATGAAATGTCATTTTAAATAAGTTAGAGTTTGTTATGTCCTTTATATAGCTCGGTAACGTATTGTAAAAGCCAGCTGCTTTATTAACAGGGTCCTCTTTTAGCCGTTCCGTTCTAGCATATCCGATAACTATATCGTTGGCAATTCTGACATTATATATGTTTTTATCCGAGATTTTCTCTAGGCTCAATAAGCTATATTCTTTTAGATTTAAGTGTTTATATATGAATTTCGCTCTCTCCATACGTATTAGTGGTTCTAGACTTAGCTCTATAGCTATTTTATACACCTCGACTGTAGGGGTCCGCATACGGAGTCTGTATATAGTTTCATAAGCCTTGGTTATTAATCTGGAGATGGCTATTAGGTTACTTTTTGAAGTTTGACTCCATATCAGTAGACCGTAGGTAAATTTTGACAGAATATGGGCATATATGATTTGAACTTTTTTGCTAGTCGAAAAGAAGTTGAATCGGCGAAGGAGACCTACGACGGCTGCTATTTTTTTTCTAAGTTCGGCTATGTGTGGCGTCCATGTGAGTTTATCGTCGATTGTGAGTCCCAAGTAATTTATTTGTTGTACCCTTTGAAGAGTCGTGCCATTTATTTTGATCAGTGGTTGGATTTCAGCTTTGTTTTTTTGTTTAAAAACGATATATTTTGTTTTTGTATAGTTCATAGATAGTCTGTTTACCAAAAGCCAGTGCCAGTAATTGATTAGGTCAGTGTTTACCTTGCGTTCAATGTCACGTTCCGTTTTCCCATAGTAAATGAGCACCGTATCATCTGCGTACATGACCACTTTCCCAGTAAGCTTAGCACTTTTTATGGAGTTCGTGTATATTAAGAAAAGAGTTGGTCCCAAGATTGATCCTTGCGGAATCCCAACGCTAATTTTTTCAGGCTTGCTGTAGGTAGTTCCGATGGAAATTGTTTGGTACCTATTTGTCAGATAACATCGCAGAAGGTCTCTTGCTTTCCCTATAATTCCGTATTCTTCTAGTCTAGTCGTCATTGTTTCATGTATTACGGTGTCAAAGGCTTTTTTGAGGTCCACGAAAACAGCAGCAACATATTGACCTTGATCTAAAAGTGTGTTTATGAATTTAATTGCATCTACTATGGCGTCTTTTGTGCTTTTACCCTCCTGAAATCCATATTGGTTTCTATTTAGAATATCATTTTGTTGTAAGAAGTTTTTGATACGGGAGTCCAAAATTTTTTCTAATACTTTACTCAAGGAGTTTAGAAGTGAGATAGGTCTATAATTGTTCGGGTCAGTTTCATTCCCTCCTTTAAAAACCGGTTTTATCATTGATACTTTTAAATACTGCGGGAATTTTCCGTCCGTGAAACATTTGTTTATTAAATCTACAAGGGTATCAACTATATGTTCTTTGATCATTTTAATATCGTCAATGCATATACCATCAAAACCCGGGGCAGTATAGTTTTTCAAAGAGTTTATTATGTTGATTACTTCCTGTTTATTCGTTTTCCTCAGATGGAAAGAAGAACTTGGGAAAATACTGACAGGAGGTGGTAAAATGTTTGGGAGTTCCGAAACAATTTCCTGACCTATTGAGGAAAAATGGTGATTAAGGTAATGGGCAATTTCTTCCGAATCAGATACCATTCTATCTGCGAATAGTAGCTTTTCTTCGTCGTAATGTTCAATTGGAACCTCAACCAAGTCGACAGAACTTTTCTTTCGGATAAACAAATTCTCACAAACGTACGAATAATATTCCAGAGACGTATTGAATAATATTCCAGAGACCTTGAAACGTAAATATATTTTTGAAGATAGCAATAACTTCCATATATACTGGGAAGTTAAAAATTATCCTTATGTAATAAATGGATGCTTCCTCGGCAAACTTAAAATAGTTGAGATTTTTTAACTTTCAAATAAATACCCCAAAATTTTTAAACACTCATGAAAGTTTCCCTTAACAAAATCGAATAAAGCTACACACAAAATGGATTGCTACACATGCTGGATCGTAATCGTCGAATAAAACGATGTCCTGAACGTTTTCAAGAATGCAAAGAACGTTTCGACATAATCGTGACGGTCGAGGAACGTGTCTATGATCAGGTCATTATTTACAATATAATTGTTCTTTAGAATTGCATGGCAAATTCTATACGTAGTTAATTGATACACATTGTTGACTGTATGTTGGGAATGACTTTAATCCGGCAGGTTATCGACTTTATGGAAGCTCAAGAGCCATCCGACAACCAGCCAGTGCATTTGATAAATCTTGAAGTTCAGGACAATCATGAGGACGCAACAATAGGAGCATTTTTGATTTGTGACATGATAACAATGGTAAATGAATCCATAAAGTGTTGTATTATTGTCTCGTTTGATTTGGTTTGCAAATTTCTAGATTGGATGCTATCATATGCATTCAATGTTAGTTCAAAATTTAATTCGTTTAATTTTTTCTTGTATATGATCCATACTGCAATATTCTTCCTTACTGTAAATCATCAAAAAATAACACATTAATTCGACTACATTCCTTGTGATGATAAATTTTCCCGTCGATAAAATAAATGATCTACAAACTTCACATTATTTAATACGTGCAAGTCAATTAATTAAGAGAAAAATATCTATTTCAGTTAGCACAATCTGACGACTTGGATAATGACATAGACGAACTTCTTCATGATTTCGAGAGCAAACGACAGCGAGCAGTCTTGCACAGTATTTTATTTTATTGAAAATACATTTGAAGTGTTCAATGGGCAAAAAAAAATCTAGTTTGTACACTATCCCAAATAGTATATTTTGTTTTATAACCTAAGTAAGATAATTATTAAAAAAAGTACGATGACTGAAAGATGGTTGTTTCGAATATGTATTGTGATATCATCCTTGTTTGACCACCACAAAAGCACAGGACACCAATCCCACCAGGTTACTTTGAAGTGATCAACCTAAACTAAATCGTCTTTGGCTCGAAAGTTCGTCCTGACTTCAAATATGCCGAACTCTTGCAAAAATGAGATGTACAACCTGTGGAAATAAGGAAAGAAACCAACTGCCTTAGCGAAACAGTTCTAAAATGAAGGCGAATGCATGGCCATTACTCTTAGATCTTTGATTGACCACCACAGAACCTTTCTTGACAATCGTATTGATTGTTCACTTTGTGGCGTCAACGAAGATGTTAAGTATAGGAAGTGATAATTCTGTGGACGTCACGCAGCATTCTAATGTATCGTCAAAATGATACCTGGTGGCGCTCACAGAGTTTATCAGCATAATTACCTCCAGTGTTTGAAGGCCAAATCTTTGGTTGACCACCACAGAACTTTTCTTGACAATCGTATTGATCGTTAACTTTGTGCTGTCAATGAATATCTCAATTGATATGATGCCAGTGATGTGATGATAACTTGTATGGCAACAATGATAACTTGTATGACCACAAATCAACGAAGCACAGGACACCAATCCACTAGGACTTCAAAGAAAGACTGACCCAAAGCGAACCGTAGACAAAAGATGCAACAGTGTATGTCGGTCGGTTAAAATATTCGAACCTCCATTTGTTTGACGCTAGATTGTTTTTAAATGACAGATGCCGATAACAATTGAGAGCAAATTTCTTTTGTTCCACAACTTTTTGATATAATATCGCAATGGCTGGACTGTTTGGAATTTTGCAGCACTGCCAGCATTAAAAATTGTGTGCTGTGCACATGTGGAGATTGAGGGAGGCTTTGAGGTAGTAATGCAGTTGAAAGTATTTTTATGTATTTTTGTGAGTTTATTTAACACATCCCGAAAGTACGTACAATTGACTCTTTATTATTCATGAACTCTATTAACCGGGAAAACTCCATATAAAATATGAAGGTATGTACTATTATTCTTGATTTACTCCACTATCTGGGAAGCAGGGATTTTTATCCCATTTTTTGCAATTTGCTACATGAAATATAATCAGTTTTTCCAAAACATATTTTTCTGCCGAATCATTGGCGACAAAATACGATATCGGGCTGTAAACTGTGGGAATTTTTTTTTAAAAAAAATTAGGAACTTTGCAGTTGAAAGTGGCAGGACACTTAGAAACTAAAAAGGCGAAATAGGTTTATTGGCAGGATCGCCATAAAAAACGCTTGTCATTGCATTATTATCCAATTCTAATATTACCTAAGTATCGGCGCAAGCGCCAAAGATAATGGCAAGCAAAAACTGCCTGCATGTCTACTGTTACAGCGCAAGCGCCACAATGAACAATTTACTGTAAAGAAAGGATGCCGATGTAGGCAGTCAAAGTTCTCTTGTCAGAATGTTAATTTGTTCATTCACCCTCGCTACTTTTATACAAAAATCTTAGCCTAATTTTTATTCACACATCATTTACTTACAGCTATTTTCCCACAGTACCGATGCATATGGTTGCACTGAATCTAAAATTTATTGTCATTATTCAATGCTGACGCATATGGTTGCAATATTTTGCTGTACCTCACACGTTGACCCATAACACATCTCAAGGGTTCAATCGCCTTGTAAGTGGTCATCAAAAAATTGCTGTAAATCCTGATGTAAAGTAGCTCACGAGTGGTTCCGTCAACAATGATATGATGGCAGTCCTATCTTTGAACATTAATTAATCAGAAAAGCCAAAGAATTTCATCAAAAGCTGAATGTCAATACTTACAAAAATGGCTCAGTAAACTTAAGAAGCGTACATGAACCATGCATAAATATCTAGCAATATTTTATTTCCATAATATAAAGTGATTTTTAAAAAAATAAATCTATTTTCAATGTTGATCCAAATGCGCGAATTTCTTTCTCAACTTTTCACGTTTTTCTTTCTTCACATGACGCCACGGTTTGACGTTTTGAATGTCCCCAAGATTTTGCATTGATCCACTTATACTGCCTTCACTACCAACAGCTTGTCTTATATGCGGAAAATTAGATCGTCCTTTAATATATGCGGTGTGTGATGATTTTTCGAAAAAGTGACTATCAATATCACTTGATGATACATTCGTGTTTATCTATAAATCAAAACTGGTTTAAAAAATCAACGAGTTCGGACAAATTTGTTGCGTGAACTTACCCGTAGAGCTCTTTGTTGCGGCTGTGGTAAATCCTTTTCTTCAATTGCTTTCCTTTGCCGCGGTGGATACGTGTGAAACTCATCTTGACTCACATCCGGCGGAGCAAGACAAAACAGTAGTTTCCCATTAACATAATCTTTCAAGACATACCGAGCGGAACGTGATTGATCGGGCTGACCGTTGGCAGTCATGAAACCGCGATTGTCTACAAATCAATGTATGTTTAATGATTCGGCAAAAAATTCACAAATACCACATCTTACATCCGTACGCTAACAGTAGTTCTTCCGCGAACGGAGGTCGATCGGGATCTTCACCCTCTATCGGTTTAGCAATTATAATTCCATATTTGTCTTCCAGTATGTGTCGCGGGATTCGTGTACAAAGGAGATTTATTGGACTGACATGATCTCGCATCTAAAATCAAATTGAATTTGAGTAAGAAAAATGCATGAGACGTAGCACGTCCGCACCTGATCGATTGGCAATATTCCATTCAGCACCATGTCCGATTTCGTTAGCACGAAGCTCGGCATAACCAAACCGGGGCAATCACATAGAAGTAGATCAGTGTCTAGGAACAGTGTTTGGAAGTGTTTTGTTTTTCCAGGCGTTGCCGAAACCGAGACTTTCTTCTCAATCATCAGCGCGTTAATGGTGCTGCTTTTCCCCACATTAGGATAGCCGACCAGACCAATTGTTGTTTTACCAGGCGAATACTTTGGTCCTTGATGTATACTTTTGAACAAATCGATCAGTTCCTGCCTCGTCAGCACGGAAGGATTATTTCTATCTGCCAAATCTGCCAATCCGAGCCGTGTTTCCACTTCTTCAAGCTTCTCTTCAATTTTATCGTTAGTTGACGACGGTGCGTCCACGCCACTTGCAGGATGCTCTTGAACCGACTCATTATCCAATTTTTCTGGTTGTTTCTCTGCTTCTTCTACCTCTATCGCAGAGAAAAACGCCACTTTCAAGCCTAATTTATCAAAATACGCAGCCCAAACACGCCGTTGCTCAGCGTTTAGATAGTCTGCCTTATTGATTAGTATCAAGTTCAACTTATCTTCGCCAACTTCCTTCACGTATTTCTCTAAATCCTCGTTCCGAAAGAGCAGAGGATTTCGAGCATCCGCGATCTGAACGATAACATCACTACGCTCGACCACTCGCCACAATTGCCGCCAAAACTCCAAGTTCTTTTCGTAGGGAGTCATCAGAAGTTCGTCCTTCTCTTGAAGCATCGCAAGTCCTCTACGCCATTCTAGAAACGATTCGTTCTCCGCCCGTTGCAATTCTTCAGCCGTGGTATTATTGGACCATTTCGGGCGTCGCGGGATTTTCAATAGGTCTTTCTTATCTAGGTGCTTCTGCTCCATCTCTAGTTTTTGGGTGCTGGTCAACAGACCGACATTACTTCGTGGATTCACAAACGAAATGTTCAATTTTTCTGCTTGAAACTCGGTGCCAGCTAGCTCCGCTGTTCGCAGGAAATCATGAAATGATGATTCTTCTGTAACAGATTGTAGGTTCAAACGACCCCAATCATAGCCATCCTGAATCTCGGTTGTGTGAAGCTATTCGAATTACTTGCGTAAACATGAAATGGTTGTTAGAGCTAAAAAATGCTGAAATTACCATAGAATCGTTATCAACTCGTCTTCTGTTTGCACGACCGAATCGATCCTTTATTAGGCTACGACCCAACGCGTTTGCTTTATCTTTTTTACCCATTTTAAAGAATTAAGCCCTGAACACTGGGACTACGTTCGGACACATGGAAAAATGACGTTTGCTTCGTGAAATCAACATTCATTTTCGGCTAGGTTAAATATTTTTGACGCGTTTGTAGTCACAATAGTGGCAATTTGAGAAGACTATAAAATATCGTTAAATAAATCGACTCATTCGTTCTGAGATTTAAACCAAAATTAAAGCCACGACTGGCTGCGTGCTCAGTTAAGGTAATAAAGAAAGACAATATCACAGATATACTGGTTACTCTAGTAAATATAAGCATCAAGAGTAGAAAATTTCCGAAGTATCTAAAAAACGCCAAGGTAATACCCGTATTTAAAGAACGGCTGGAAACTGACCCGAATAATTTTCGACCAATAACATTGTTAAACTCATTGAGTAAAATCATGAAAAAATATTTGCTTCGCGAATCAAAGAATACTTAATGCAGAATAGGGTTCTAGATAGACATCGGTTTGGCTTTCAGGAAGGTAAAGGAACAACAGACGCGATTGTGGACGTGATGAGACATATCAATAAGCAACTGGACTAGGGTTGTTACGTTGCTGCAGTTTTTATTGATCTAAAAAAACCGTTTGATACGGTGGTGCATGATATATTGATAAGTAAACTTGGGAACTTGGGAATTGTTGGTATACCTAGAGAACTTATACGTTCGTACCTGACAGAAAGACTTCAAAGGACTGCAATTGGAAACGTGAACAGTAAAATAGTGCAAATTACTATTAGCGTACCGCAGGGATCAATACTAGGACAGATTCTATTCCTGATGTATACAAATAACTTGTTGAGATGCAGAATTGACGGAAAAGTTGTAATGTACGCTGACGATACGATATGGAACAAACTGACGGACAAAAAAAAATAAAACTGATAAAAATAAAAAATATAAAAAAAATTGAACAAATGAAATATTTAGGACTAACAATCGATGAAAAACTAACGTGGACACCGCATATCAATGACATGAGGAAAAAAATAGCAGCTATCGTTGGTCTGCTACATCGTTTCAGCTATTTCTCAGGAAAAATAAAATACAAATTAAAAATGCATACATACTTACAAGAATTACATACGGGATCATAATTTGGAGCCAGAATACGAAAAATAACCTCATGAGCATGGCACGGCTATTAACCAATGCATACAAGACCATATACAACTTGCAAAGAATGACCGCTACATCTGAAGTATATACATAAAACAATACAAGAACTCAACGTAGACGGACTGATTTACATGGAAAAAGGAAAATTCATTTTAAAAATTTACACCATGAAGAAATGAAAACAACGAAACTAGATATAAATGGAGGGGAAAATGACTACAATATGAGAAACGCAAATGATATTTAAATAAAATTTGCTAGGACAGAGCGCCTGAGGATGGATCCGATTAACGCCACATCAAATTTTTACAATGAGCCACCTCACACAATAAGAGTAGCGCGTAACATAATATCGTTTAAAATCATGCTACGTTAACATTTACTGAAAACTCAATGCAATAATTAAGAACGCAAAGATTTATTCTACAAATGTGGAACAAAATTGGATATATTGAACTCTGAATAAAAATTGTTAAGATACTGGTACTATTCTTTATACCGATGTACATCGTCTGGGAAGTACTAAACAAATAAACAAGCATTCAGGAAATACATTGCATACGAACAGCGGAAGCAATGAGTGATGGAGTGAGAGGTTTGGAGGAGGCGGAGGTGGTTTTAGTGGATAAAAATCCGACCTGCCGAAAAGCAGGAGCAAATCGATATCTTTTGAAGATAATAATTTCAATAATTTTTAATAATAAATATCTAGAACATGAAATTTTTTCCAGGTAACCTTTTTCTTAATTTAAAATGCATTTTCAAGTGATTGTACACATTTTTTTGTAAAATAACAAATACTCTGCTGAATTTTACTTTGTTTTTATTCAAACGTGCTGAAACAAACTGAACAACCTAACATTAAAGTGTAATCGAATAACATTTATTCAAAAATCTTTGGGATTCATCATTGGGTGGGAGTGTGGGGTAGCAAAACTATTGAATAGAAAATATCTCATAATACAATTTTTCACCAAACTATCAACATTCAATCTTTCATTTCATATTCTCCAATATTTTTATGAAAGACTTTTTTCATCACTTGATTTCGAATATCCCGAGTTGATTTTCTCAAACTTCTTCGAAATGATGGTGGCTTTTCATTTAACAAAGTTTTGCCATTATGACTTTCTGAATTACTGTCGAATTTGAACACTTTTCGCTGTTCGGCTGCATCAATAATCGATACATCACGCTTTTCCATGTCTTCAGTGGATTTGGAATGATTGTTCACGTGTAGATTTTTATTGTTTTTACGCCGCATGCTGTGGCGTAGTGTAGTTAATAAATTTTTCGTTTCTGCACATTGTTCCGCGTCAACTTTATTCAATTGTTCATTCTTCTTTTCGCGATGGCTTGCCCCCATTATTTTTCGAATGCTTTTACGTATCGCATTGGCAAATTTATGTTTGTGGGTATATTCCTCATTCGATTTGCTGCTTCCTTTCGACACATTATTTTCACGAGTGATTTCTTCGGATCGAGTTCGCGGCAACTCTGATTTTCGGTAGCATCGAACAAATGGAGCTGGTTCTTTAAAGTCGATTTCATCTTCGAAACTTACATCGGAATTTGAATCTTCAACTACATTTTCAGGTGCAGATGCTACGGGTGGCGTTGGCACGGATGCTGGAGAAGTTTCCCCCAGTGAAATATTAATGTTAGTGATGTTGATTGAAACTCTGGACTTGTTATCCTCTTGTTTGTCTAATGAATGCTCTTCGTGAGCTTTTGCGTTGTGAACTGCAGTTGTATACGGTTTTTTATTTAGTTTAGCCTCATTTATACTGTTTTCCAGTTCCAGTTGGTAACAGTCCAGCTCCTTGCCAATGTCAACGGTCTCTTCGCTAATCACGGACAGCGAACGTCGAAATGATTTTTTAAATGTCGAACTCTTGAAGCCTGGCGGTGGGGAGAACACTAACTTTTCGGCGAGCAGCTTGGACGGTGTTAAACTATCCAAAGCGATTCCATTGAAATCGATTCTACATCCGATTGTTGGCGTGAATGGTAACGTTAGGGTTACTGGTGTTGGTTCTTCCAGTGCTGGATTCTCAATGCCTTCTATCGTTGCCTCGTAGGCTTTATCCACTGTACGTGTTATCTCGTACGGATTCACTGCTGCATTTTCAGGTGATTTAATGTTAAGAGCAGAATTTATGAAACAGTTGGTAATTGGTGATATGATTTGATTCCGTTGTACCTGGAAATAGAGAGGGTATGAGTTTTATAATTTTTGGGTGTATTGAATAATATGTCATCAATACTGTATACAGGACAACTGATAAACACATCATAAATGATATAACAAGTAGAGAATCAACTCAATACTCACCTCAAATGGATTAAGTCGTCTTTCCGGTCCATCTAAATTCAAGGCTGCATTTTCAAAGCATACATCCTCAAATTGAGGCCTTTTCTTCTTCTTCGGCGGCTTCCGCACTATCTCATAAGGATTTTCAACTGCAATCTTCTCGCTTGCAAGATCGGCTATGGATTTAACTTCCATGCACAAACCACTGCTGCCGGTAATGAATGGATTATTACCAGCAATGTTTCTTCCATTAAATTCCGGTTTGTTGAAAGCCACTGAACACTTCGCACCCTTTGTCGGTGTCGATGAAAATCCATCATTATTGAATCCTTCGTGGCCAGAAGCTAGTTTTGGTTCCTCATTTTCGCGCTTTCGTTTCCGCGATGGCGTTATCACTTCATCCAGACCTTGTGGTATGGAGCAAGGCATCTTTTTTCCTTTGTTTCTTTCAATCACGCAACGCAATCCACTCGATTGAACCAGTAATCAAAACACCATTTTAAATTTCAAAAAAGGACACCTGTCGTTCGTATAAGCTGGAGAAATAGGGGCACAATACGGGCATCGGTTAAGTACATTCACAATGGCTGATCAGCTGGTGGCGTCAACATTAGAGTTTGGTTAGGTTATATTTATAATATAGAATAATTTTAGCCGCGATATTACAATTTTATTTGTATAAAACGTAGATGCCAATAAACCTGTATATCGTAGACTCAGAATTGTTTCAAAATGCCCATAGTAATAATCTCAGGATATCCGGCTAGTGGAAAAACATTCCGGACGAACCAGCTGAAAGAGTACTTCGAGGGTCGTGGCAAAGAAGTGATAGTCATCTCAGAAAATAAGAATATTCCAAAAGCAGGTTTTACAAAAAATGATTTCTATTCGGACTCCACCAAGGAAAAGCAAATTCGCGCTGAATTGATGTCCGAATCGTTTCGATATCTGAACAGAGAAGATGTTCTAATCCTTGACGCAGGGAACTACATCAAAGGTAACAATCAAATTTATATTCTGCATAAAAAGCTTGTAATGCTAGTTTTTGTTTACTCAAGGATATCGCTATCAACTGTACTGCGACACAAAATCTATAAGTAGCAATCAGTGCACACTATTCTGTGCTATTCAAAAGGAAAAGGGTTGGGAATTCAATTGCCAGCGTACACGAATCGAGGAGAATGCAGATAACTTGAAGGAAGATAATTCTGATGTTCCGTATACACGAGAGGTGTTTGATGCTCTCTGCATGCGATATGAAGAACCGCACGGCAACCATCGATGGGACAGTCCACTTTTTGTAACTTTTCCCGAGGATGAACTAGACTTTAATGGAATCTATGCCGCGTTGTATGAGAGTAAACCGTTGCCACCGAATAGATCGACTGAAGCTGTAAGTAGAATTGTTTTGAGATTATTTGAGGATTTCAGAAGAATCATTTCTTGTAATGGATTGAAATTAAATGAGGTAAACACTGTCATCAATATAATCCGAAAAATGAGATGATCATCAGATTTTTTAATAATTTATGCTACATTCGCTACTATTCAATATTCAAAGTACCTGTGGAGTCAGTACTACATAAAGGGTGTTTTTTAGGAGGTTTGTTTTTCAGATAGATGTCGTTTTATTGTATGACAATTGTTTTGACAGCTCAAAGTCTTCTTTCTACTCAACATTGTTTGGCAAATTATCATGAATAGGTTTACTCCAGAACAACGTTTTCAAATCGTGGAAATTTATTTTCCAAATCAGTCTTCAATTGAAAATGTTTATAGAGCACTTCGTGAATTTTATGGTGCACATAATCGTCCGTCAGAGACCACCATAAAGAACGTAATTACCAAATTTCGGTCTACATTCACTCTTTTGGATTCCAAGCCACCGACAAGAATGAGAAGAGTGCGTACAGAAGAAAATACTGCTGTCGTTGCAGCCAGTGTCGAAGAAAACGACAATTGATCGATTCGTCGTCATGCTCAGCAAATTGCACGTGTCATTGCTGATATACGCCCTCAAATGCTTCAAAAAGTGGTCGAAAATTGGACCTCCAGAATGACATTTGTGAAAAGTAGTCGTGGTAACTAGAAATTGTGTTTAAATGTTAAATGCCAAGAAATTATCTACCAAATAAAAGAAAAATTTGGTCATTTCATAATTTTGTATGTTTTATTTAAAAAAAAATCGGCAACCTCTTAAAAACACCCTTTAGAAGCTGCAAACAAAACCCGGTTACTTGATGAAATTTATTGGATCCCAGACATACCTACCTCACATTGGGCTTTAAATGCATCTAAACACTTCTCAAAATGATCCGTCACACTTCAAGACTCTCTATCTCAATGTCAACAGGATAGAATCTTCTAAAAGTCACACAGAACTATTGGGCTTTTCCTTCTACAACTTTCGTGGTAGTTTGTAAGAAACGATCCAGAATTTTCTGTACGAATGCCCAACAATTTCCATAAGGAGAATCTAAATTCTTCACATCCTGGAAACCCTTCCGGATATAACCTAACATTAACGTTAGCAACACAGGCAGCTTTATAAAAAAATTTAATGGTTACCATTATCTAAGATCTAAAATTTGCAGTGCTGTCTTTGAATCTTCTGTTGTGGTATCAAAATAAGGCTACTTAGCCAACTCTTAATAAAATAGCTGCCACTACAAGCTACTTCCTTCCTTTAGCAGTTAAAACATACCCAGAACTGTCAGGATTTCAATAATTTAAAAACGACTTCAGACAGCGAAGAAATGTTTTATTTGCGAACAAGAAATCTACTAACGATCCCAATAAAAATATTCAAATCAAATTTCAAAAAATAAATTAGTCATTTATTCATTCCTGATTCGATTACAACTTGTGTCTGTCTGTTTTTCTTTTACATTACATTCTTTTTTTCTTACTGAGAATTTTAACTTGACAAGGGTATCAATTGGAGATGGCATTTGTTAATACGGTCCAATGCGTTCGTTTTTATTCAGTCACATAGCTCCTCCAAAACTGTAATCAACACTTCAAACAAATTTCCGAAAATATTTTGCCTAGCATCCGGAGGCATAATAACAACTTACACGCTATTTTCTTGAATTAATATTACTTAGTAATGTGTTTAAACAATTCAAATGTTACTCACATAATACCTGAATCTTATTGTACTTAAAACTAGTAAATAATTAATCAAAAAGAAATTATATTTCAAATTCACTTCAGTTTGTTAATCTAATTGTTCAATATAATCCAATTGCAGCCTCCAAGTAGTGTCAACTTCATACACGAGCTAGATAGTCTCACGCAAAAGGTTGTAGCCGATGTGCTGGCAGCAAGAAAGATCGGAATAATGGGACCCGTCCCGGTACAAGGTGCAACTGTTAAAGTTAATATTCCCGATCATCTGAACGCGGCCCAATTGAATCGATTGCGTCGTCAATTTCTAACATATGGTAAAATGCATGTAGCCAGTATTACTTTCGATAATGCCGCGCAATTGTTCGTACAATATTTAAATTCAAATTTTAATAAATGAATGGCAAAACATTGATGACAATACAAACACGATACAATTATGAACAAAGTAAATCATTTTCAGGGATTAAAAGGCTTACACAACCGTCAAATTGTCATTGAGAACCAAACCTAATCTTCCGCAGTATGAATTCCATTGTTTTCCACTATTGGCTTTTTACACACCGAAAATATGCTGAGATATTCGCTTTGTTGCATTGATCTGGGATTTTGGGCATACTGCGTTCGTACGCCCGTCTGACATTTTAATATTTCAAAACCAACCGTTTTGATAATTTCAATTAGATCCTCGCAGGTGGGCTCGATACTGAGCTCGTCTTGAACGTCGCTGTAGTGGTAGAGCAATGGTCCTAAATTCACCCAGATTGCTCCCGGCTTTAAAATTCTAAGAGAAGAAGAAAGGTGTTTTTGAATAGATAAATGAACTATATCAATATGTTTTCTTTAAATATTAAAGAATAGCAAGAAAAATGCATCACTATTTCATTTTATACAAGATGTGTCTCTATAGTCAGTCGATTATCTATTAAGAGCATTATTACGTTCTTAACTTCATCTGGTTTTTCATTCAAATTAAATGTAAGATAATCTTATAAATTCCAGAAAAACAACATCCAATCTACCACGAAAACATGCTTCCGAACAATTTATATTACTATAATAAACATCATAGCATCATTGAGTTATGAATGTTCAAGTTAAACACCACAAACGGCTTATCTTCTTATTGCTATCGCATTTAATGCAAATTTTGTTTCAACAAACACTACAACTCGTAACGCAAAACGCACCAACAAAGACGGCGCGTAATAATCGTTACATTTATAGGCCATTACTTCATTGAAATACAAATGGACGAACAGCTTATGCGTTATCAGGATAGAATGAATTTATAAAATTCTCAATGCATATATTTATAATAAAAAAATCGTGTCACGAGTTTGTATTGAAATTTCTCAAGCCATAATATTGATGGGTTTGGTTATCGCCTAAAAATATAATTATATAGATAAGTAAATACTTTATCAGTTAGAAAATGTTTGACAAATGGGTACAGATTTTTTTTTAATTGCTGTTCTATGCAAAAATGTTAATATTTTATGAGCGTTTTGTTTATAGAAATTTCATTGAGTTATTGTAAAACAATTTGACAAAGTAAAGATAATAAAAACGCTATCCTTCGAAGAAGAAATGTCGATAATATATAATGATGACTTGAATTGGACAGTCCCAAGACTCAGGAGTCGCTTTATTTTCAATAAAACACTATTCAAAAACAGAACCTTGACACATTCCCCACGGGCGTGTCTCAACCCGACGACCACCAGTAGAAGCCCTCACAATTTAGAGCGCCATCTAAACTAAAAATATCAGAACGTGGTAAATACGATTAACACGCTTTATTCGCACGTAAATCAGGAACTCAAATCTCATATACCTTCTTAGTAATATTTTTATTGTTGTGTGTTTTAGCAAAATTTTGACGAATGTTGCCCAAAGTGTTAATTAAAAATTGGTTATAAACAAAAACGAGCTTAACTCATAGAATTCTAAATTAATATTATCAGGTTTGGAAGAATGGTAGTAGCGACGCTAGTGCAATTAATAATTAGATATTGTTATAAATAATTATATGTTGTTAATAATAATCAAATATTGTTAGTTTTCGTGTGATATTGTAAATAGCAATTATAATTGTTTAGTAATGATCAAACATTCTTAATAACGAATGATTATTATTAATAATAATTAAATATCCTCAATAACGAATAATAATTGTTAATGATTGAATATTCTTTATAACAAAAAAAATACTTTTGATGAAACCACGCTTTTTTTAGTTTTGTAGGCACATATAAATAGTATTTATGAAAAAATGTTATTTTATATTCGAATACGTCTTTTGCTATGTTGAGTTTTTACAAAATTTTAAAAATAATGAAAGTCGTGACTTTTTCTTTTACCAAATTTTATTTTATTTTCAAATATATGTTTCGGCTACTACTTGCAGCCTTCTTCAGTGATATATTCACGTCGTGAACAGAAATATATATTTGAAAATAAAATAAAATTTGGTAAAAGAAAAAATCACGACTTTTATTATTAAACCAATTTACCAAAAAGCTCGAACAGACAACCAATTCAAAATTTTAAATCCTATTCAATTGCAGCTGCTATGGATAGGATGATTGATGTTATGAGAGCATCGTCGATTTTTACTATTTAATACAATTTTTTTTATTATTATTATTATTTCAGTTAGGGGTAAGAATGGCGGCGCCCATCACTCCAAAGAGAAGAAAGAAAAAGAAAAAAGAAACAGCGGACAAGGAACAGGAAGATGATAAGAAAGAACAAAAAGGAAAGAACAGAAGGACGCGAGAGAGAGAAAAGGGAAATCAGAAAACAGCGACGATGTGAATTTGGTGGAAGTAATTGTGGATTCCGGTGCCAAGGATTTTCATTTTGGAATATACCTAAAATTTGGATTATATAATTAACAGTTATTTTGTATTGTATACCCTTTAATTTATCGTATTTACATACATATGTATATGCATATATTTGCCTGACAACCCTTTTTCATTCTATAGCTGAAGGCATAATATGTGTTCATATAACAATCTTTTTAGCACACGAAATGGTTGTGAAGGATTGGAGGAGGAGAATAAAGGGGGATCATAGGCTCAGGAAGATTAGAGGATTAGGAAATTTGGGGTATTTGGGAAACTGGGGGATTTGAGGATCAGGAGGATTCGGGATTGGAGGATTAGGGGGATCGGAAGATTAGGGGAATTTTTCATTGGGTATATATTGCTTTAACTTTTTTTTTACTAATTTTTTCAGTCATGTATTATTTGCAATCTTTCTTATAGACCACCGCGGCTTCTAATTGACATTTGTTTCCAATAAATTTAAAACTAGCGTAGCTTTGCTTTTTTAAAAATCGTCTCAACAATTCAGTCCTAGGAAAATAGAGATTTTTATCAATCTCGTTTCATAGGAAAGTATTGTCGAGAGAAAAAATAATTATAATTATTTCGTTTGCGCAAAACTCGACCAATAATCAGGTGTAACAAAATTTTTGTACTATGATTTAAGTATTTTTTTATACAAAACTTTGTGTTTGGAGCTATGAAAAGATTTTTGCTGCCAATTTGCAAAATTATTTATTCAAGAAAATTTTTAATTATTTTTTATTGACTTCCCAGTACACTGGCATGTAACGTATAAAGTTTCGGAGCTAGGGACACTTCAGCGTTTGGGTGTGTTCCCATAGATAAATTAAAGCGTGTTTTAGATTCATTGAAACGTTCTTTTTAGATATTTTATTCAACTTTACTTGTTATGTTTGCTTCTAATCTTGCGATCGTATTATGAACTTCTACTCAACCGATTTTTATTAAAGTTTGTACGCGTAATCATTCTCGATGGCAATACAACATTATGATGATAATTATATGCATCACGGCTTTATTTTATTCTGATCAAACCCCAGACTAGACCCATAAATATCATTTTTCAGCTTTTAGTACATTTTCAAATGCATAATAAAACCTTTTAGTTTTAAAAACAAGTCACATACTTGTTTGCAAATATTTTCAATTGAACTTATAGGCATTTTTTTATATTGGAGAGATTGTAACGTTCCGGTAACGCGTTAAAAACTAACCGATCACAACTAAATTTCATGGTCGAATCAATTACGTTTCAATTTTATATTTTCCGTTAGTCAATTTAACAGAAAAAAAACATATATGTATATATATATAAATTTCAGTCATACCTATAAATCGCCTCAACAAATTCAATAACATTATTAGCGCAATCAATGAAAAAACACGTAGCAACACAATCCCATGCGTTTGGTTCAGTATACACCTGCAATTAGTCCAATCAGACATATACTGAATAATAAACAATTTCGATCAAAAACCTACAAGTAAGAAATCTCCAGCAACCATGGATAACGGTCCTTTTGGTGGCGCCTCCACTGGACTCACATCTGGAAATGTTATCGGTGCTATTTGATCACCACGCGCAACATTATTAACAAATTGATGAATCCACGGATAGATTGTATACTGATTCTCAATTCCACATCTGATTTGAGCAATTCAGAATGAAATTTATAAATATATTAATAAGAGCAATAAATTCATAGTCAATCAAATTGCATAGTAAACATATTTCATGCGTTCTATCCAATTGATTGCAGTGATTAAATATTAGCTACACAATTACGTACTTGTTCAAAACGAAATTCGAAGTGATTAGCATAAAAAATGAGAATTCGTTGCCCTCGCAGCAATAACCGCGATAAGCAAGTTCATAGGTCAGACGACCAAGTCCAGCACCAGGTACTAAAATTTTCACTTTCGTCAGATCGCTGTAAACAACAACAACAGCATTTCTTGTTAGTGTTTTGCATTTGAAACACTTTCAGCTACACTTACTATTCTTCGGGTGAGTAAAAATTCATAATTTCATCGATAATCGGCTGATAGCACTGACGACGCTCCTCCTCGCCATCCGAACTCCAATCGCGGGCTAGTTGTTTCAATGTGATTTGGACCTTTAATGATTTAAACGGATCAACCCTCTACAAAAGATTCACCTTTATTGCACTTGCAATCACATTTAATAATCAAGTTTTTGATCATAGTCGAAATTGGTGCGAATAAAAGCTTATTACGAAGATATACTTACATTTTCCAAGTCTTGTTGTCGTAGTTTCGACGGTTTGCTATCGCCAATATCTTGTGGAATCGTTGTTTCGTCCGAATTCGCAAACAACTGATCGGAATCCTTAATCACCTTGATGATGATGCGATAGTTCGAATCGATACAATCACGCAAGCGACCTAAATGATTGCGATATGATACCAGCATATCTTGATGATCGGTTGGCAGAGTATTTAGGTATGATTCAGTCTTATTTACTCTAAGCGTTGAATAGGTCCTGGAAAACGAATGCAAATAGGATTCATGCCAATTTTACTACGTCACTCGAATGGAATTCATATTGGTTAAATGATGTAATATCATCAACGATGGCGTCACAGCCCAAATTGAGTTTCATACTGCTTCGGTGTAACAACTGCGTTCTCCGGCTTGCAAGTCCCAATTCGCTATATGCGTCCTCCTAGCGTTTGTGCGATTTTCACTGGTGAGTGGCTGCCAGTTGCTTGGCCTTTCATCGTGCGCCTGGGAGTTCTGCCATCATCCTTGCGCTTCACACGATCGGAACATTGTAGTCTATACTGTTTCGGCTGAATCGATACTGCTGGCTCATCGAAAAATGCAAACAACTAATGGGGGTCACGGATTCATCAATTTCCTTTTTAATTTGGGGTTCCGTACCGTTGCTTCTGATACAGGAAAGATGAAGTGCTTTATACATGGGACACAAACCTATTAAGCTAGAGTATAGAGTAAAGTCCAATGTTCTCCTCTCCGCCCACCTTAGAAGAACAACAGTTCATAGAATGGAGATTACGGTTCTGGCACCTATTAGCATAACTAAGTAAGGAATGTGGCTAGATGTGATATTTATTTTCTAACTACAGTTGCAATTACAGTTTCTGCAAATGGGCTGCATTGATGAGTATCTAGGCTACCCAATATATGCAAATTTTAGCATTCTTCCGAAGAAATAAAGGACTTGTATCTAATCAGTCCCTATCAACGACATAGTTTTCTTCACTTTCAGACTAATGGTAATATGGTTATCAGTTGCACTGATAAAGCTGCTACAAAATGCCTGAATTTCCCTGCTAATTCCAAAGCGATAATCCTATGAAATGTAGCTTTCTCTATGTCTCACTTCCTCCTTCCGCAGTCTCTATCAGGCGTGCACATACAAGAGCCACTCACAATCTCTAGGTAGGGCCATCCGAAATTCCGCACATGGCGGGCTTTACATGGATTTGGGAGGCCGAGATAAGCAGATGGGCATTAATGCTGGCTACCATGCGATGTACCAGCTGATCGTCTTTGCACACATGGTTCCAAGCTACGGTATTCTTAGAATCCGGCACGTGATCCCCGAATAGATTCGGGGCGCCAATATAGTTTTTACTCACCTATAATGCTTGAAGGCAGCAATCACTTGCAAGAAGCTCTTGCGCTCCTCTTCGGCGTGGTCAATTGTTTCCATCTCGAGCTAACTTCTTTGTTCCTTCGCGAAATCAAAGCCCTGGCTGTTCATCCAACGCGGGAACGGCGAGAGCGCGTGTGATAGCTGTGAACGATGCGTCTTAAATGCGACACAAAGGACAATTCAGACAATAACCTCAGCGTTTCCCGTCACAGCAAGATCTTGTAGACGACGCCACTGTTCGGGAAGGAAGATGTCAACGAGTGCTATCATCTGTTCGGAGACTTCAAATTGACGTTTGCAAATGCCGCCATAATTTCGGCTTCTGTCATTTTCGACAGCCGCAGCAATTTCGGTTTCTGAGCACAACATAAATATGTCGGAAGGAAAACGGAACAAGAAGTATAGCAGCAAAAAGGTAACTCTCTTTAAACCAAACACTCTTCATACACACTATCGCGTCAAGCAAAAGTTGATCTGTACAATTTTGGTGACTTCCTTCCATCTCCCAATTTCTATTTTTCAAATACCGCATCCCTAAAGTTGTATGCATCATACTGCAACGTCCATGTACAAATTAATCTTTAACATCCTCAAAACATACCAATTAGCTCCTGTTTCCCAGCATGTCTGATTGATAATCATGAACTATCCAATACTTGCAGGAAGGCAAACGACCGGTTATTTTGACCAAACGTGAAACCAGCAGCCGAGATGATAAGCCGCCCAGAAAAAACCAATCGGAAGAAAAAGTACAACCGAAAATTCTCATTAAAGTCAAGGAAAAAGAACCGACACCTGCACCAATAACGATAGCTACGCGCGAACACCAAGAGGCACCTTCGACATCACACGCATCGACCAGCATTAGTATTCAGACCAAAGAACGTGATACAGTGCCGCCACCCGCGACTCCAGCCATCGGTAGGTTTCGTATACATACCTCTAAATATGTTCCCTAAATTTTGAAAATGTTTTAATTTCTATAGAACAACCGCCGCAGCTAGTTCCGCAGATGACACGGTCGGTGTCTCTTATTTCGAACACGGTCTTTCAAGTCAATCAGAACACACAAAAATTCCTCATGAAGACCAACACCGATTTTTTCGTTGTCGGCGTGGTCGGGACGCAAAGTGTTGGCAAATCAATGATCATGAACCTTTTGGCGTGTGACGAGAATCCTACAAACATCTACAATCAGCTGTTTAAGGATAAAAACGGAATATTTGCAATGAAGACCAAAACTGGAAAACCATCGACACTTCCGAATACCGAATCAGTGCAAATGTTTATTACAAAAGATCGCATGATATTGCTGGATTGTCCGCCTGTACTTTGTAATCCGTATCGAAAGGATGCTACAACAAACGAGCTGGACGACATCAAAATGCTAATAGTTTTAATATCGTCTTGCCATTTGGTGATAGTCGTGCAAGATAGCTATTTTGATTTGAATATGATCCGACTTGTGCAATTCGCGGAACTAGCGAAGCCAAGTCATGACAACAAGTGTTTCGTAAGCGATTATTTCCCGAACGTTATGTTCGTGAAAAACAATGCCAATCGTATGGACTTTCTGTCTGAGGAAAAACGGAACAAGGAAAATATACTGAAAATGATATTCAAACAAAGCAAGTTGAAAATATTTATTGGCGAAAGTGATAAGCAGAAAAAGGAGAAGCATGGTGATGGTGACAGATGCGTGAACTACTTTGTGTTTCCAGAAATTCTTGGTAAGTGGAAATGTTTTAATGAATTAGAAACTCTCGTCCTACTTATTATTCTGAAAATTTAATACAAGTTCTATGTAATCGGCAAAACTTACCAACACAAAATAGGTGGCCAAGCATGAAATTTACTAGCCATAACTTTCGTCACTGGCAAAAGCTAAACTTAAATATTTATGTCGAAAATATCACAAATACAGTGGAACCTCGATAACTCGAACCTCGATAAGCCGAAATCCTCGCTAAGACAAAGAAATAAGCCGTTACCTTCCATTGAGGTACAAAAACCTCTATAGCACGAATAATTTAGACGCTATAACTCGAACTAAATATGGTTTCCCTACGACCTACCATTCATACATATCACGCTCTATAATTCGAACTACAAATCTA
This sequence comes from Oxycera nigricornis, assembly GCA_963942545.1. Classification (NCBI taxonomy): domain Eukaryota; kingdom Metazoa; phylum Arthropoda; class Insecta; order Diptera; family Stratiomyidae; genus Oxycera; species Oxycera nigricornis. The sequence goes on from OZ012662.1 coordinate 99,168,160, forward strand.
GCAGACTCTATATTTCGAAGAAGCAACATGACAACTTTACAGACTCTGTAAGTCAAATTTCTCTGTTCGCTTGACTCTCTAACTCGAAGTAGAAACATTTGTGCCTTCTATCGATGGGCAATTCCAAGAAATTATTATGAATATGCATTTGTTTAAGTTTCCTCTGGAAGATCAACTCTTGGTGAATTTTGTATTGCATATTGATCTACATTTGAGTACCAATATTTGTTATTCGTTAATTTTTGACTACGAATGAGGAAGCAATACCTTGGAAGCAAAATAACATTAATTATTTTCTGCTCTGTGCCAAGAACCAACAGTTTCTACTTTGTGTTAATTAACATTAAAAATATGAATACAAAACGAAAGTTAAAATCTTATATACTTCGTGAAAAAGTTGATGTGATAAACGCGGTCAGAAACGGTATGAACAAAAAGAATGTGGCTGCTCAATATAGATTACCAGCAAGCACTCTGTCGACAATACTAAAAAATGAAGTGGCAATGTTAAAATTTGAATCGGGTAAAAAACAATGGGCGGCAGAATTTCCTGATTTGGAAGAATGTTTAATAACATGGTTTATGCCGTGTCGCGGGAAAAATATAAGTGTTAGTGGACCTGTTTTACGTCAAGAGGCTGAAAAATTCGCGAAATCATTGGGACACAACACTCTTCGAGCAAGCAATGGTAGGCTAGGAAAATTTGAAAATCGTCATGAACTGGTTTTTAAAAAAGTTTGTGGTGAACGTGGAAGTGTAAGCTCTAAACTGTGTGAGGAATGGAAGACTGAGCTGCAAGTTTTGATAATGGACTATGATCCGAACGATATTTTCAATGCCGACGAAACTGGTATATTTTTTAAGTGTCTCCCTGATAAAACACTAAATTTTAAAAACGAAAAGTGTCATGTTGGAAAGCACAGAGAGAATAACTGTCATGCTAGCTACAAATATGACAGGTGCAGAAAAACTGAAGCCTTTGGTTATTGGCAAGGCTAAGAAACCTCGTTGTTTCTCTGGTTGCAAATCTCTGCCCTTAGACTACGACGCAAATAAGAATGCCTGGATAACGGCTGAAGTATTTAAGAACTGGTTAGTTAGAATTGACAACAAAATGATGAAAGAAAGACGAAAAATATTATTTGTTGATAAATTTACAGCACATAATGCAATTCCATCGCTTCAAGCAGTGACGGTTCATTTCCTTCCCTCAATACAACATCAAAATTACAACCTTTAGATCAAGAAATTATCAAAAATTTTAAGACCTTGTACAGAAAAGAAATAGTCAAGGAATTGATAACAGACATGGAAGAACAAAATGCATCTTCTATTAATGTTTTACACGCAAATAGAATGGTTGACAAAGCCTGGTGAAATGTTTCTAAGACCACGATATCTAATTGTTTTAAAAAATGTGGATTTTCAATACAACTCCAAGAAACTTTCGAAGAAGAATTCGATCAGCAGTTTGAAACAGATTGGAGTAGGTATTTTCATATGCAAGAAATAGGCTTCGAAGATTACGTTACATGCGATGATGCTGTAGCTACTACTGGAACCCTGATGCTGAAATCATTGACGCGTTTAATGAAAATGACGAAAACTATGAAACTGATAAAGACTCGCCACCTTTGGCGTCGCCAATATCTGCAAAACAAGCAAAAGCAGCTGTAAATCTAATCCGTACTTTCATTGAAAGATGTGTTGATATCGAGGACAACGTATTCAGTGCCTCTTTACAATCGAAAATACAATTGACAGAGAATCTGCCAATTCCTTAACTCAAAAGAAGATCAGGGATTTTTTTTAAATATTTGATAAAACACTTGAATTTTTAAATGCTACTTACTTCCATATTAATAAAATTAAATCTCTCAATAATCCAGACTTTTATTTCAATATGACTTTATGAATCCCACATCGAAAATATGCCTTTTTAAGCCGAAATTGAAATGGTGGGAACTCTATATTTCAAAATCCTTCTTAAGTCGAAAACTCGTTAGCTCGGATTTTTTAATCTTTCCCTTGAAGTTCGAGTTATAGAGGTTCCACTGTACTACGTAGTTTGAAAATAATGCAACAAAAACTATTTACCGTTGAGAATATATCCTTATTGCAGATGAAACGCTACAAGCCTATCATCCTAGCTTGGATACTCTCGTAACAGAGCTACGAAATCGTGTATTCATGACGCCACGAAATCAAATCTATAATGGTAGTACAGAACTAACTGAAAGTCTCTGGTTTGAATTGATATCGTTTGTAACAGCCAACAAAACGAATTTCTTCCTAACAACGTATGAAGAAATAAAAAGAAGTCACTCACTAAGTAGTTCAGAACAAATGTCAAAAGGCTCATCAATGAGTTTTACAGATGCTGATTAAATAAACGAAAAACGTTTGGTGAAATGTTGTAGCTTTATTCAAGGAAAATCACTTATTTATATACGGTATCGAGGAGAGATCGTTTTCGCTGCTCGATCGGCTTATAGGCATGCTGATAAACACTCGCTAATCGCCAATGCTCTGGATAGCCACCTTGTCCCGCTCCACCTCTAACGCATGCGAAGGGAGGCACCAAAGTATCAATGTTGTAATTCTTCTTTGCGTATGGGTGTCGTGGTTTCGGCACATTTAAAACCTTAGTAGAGCAGGAAGTGCCCGAAGAAGACATAGTACTGCAACCACTATCAAAGCTTGTCACCGTTCCCGACGAATTGCTTTTGGGCAGTCCAGCTTTGAAGGCCGATTTGTATATGAGTTTGGGCGCATTGTCTGGATATGACTGGGACTCTTGCTTGTGGCAGAGTCTTGCTATGCGTGTGATATTTTCTGGTTGTGGTTTTTTTGGCCCATATTTGGTGCATGTGTGCTCCTTTATCTTATTAGAACGTCTTTTATGGCGCGGATCGTGGTTTTCCTTGTATATTGTAGTTTCGCCAACGTTTACTATTTGTGATAAATTTGGCGAGCTTTTGCACCGTTTCGTTTTATCTAGTAGGCTTTCGTGACGCGAAGCACTCTGCGACCGACTGGATTTTGCACTGTTGAGATTGATAGGTGAGGTTCCGCACGAGCACTTTAAGCCACTTTTGCTTCGTGGAGCGGTAAAACTAGTTTTCCTTTGTAAAATGTCCTTATCAAAGAATCCCTCATCTCCCAAGGTGTTGGTAAATATTCCAGCCGATCGGCCGGTATCAAGATTTTCCGGAGTCCTTGGTGTTTTGACTAGGGTGAAAACTGCCGGCGCGGAGGAACCATTTGAGCCATCTATGTGTTTCGATGGACGAGGCTCATCCAGTGGATTAGAGGGCCTGTAGTCCCAACAAATGGCCAAGTCCATCGAGTTCATGTTTTGCTTTCCTGTTCCTGGGAAGCAAGTTTGCGGTCGATGCATTTGCGAACTGCTGACAGGCTTGGGAACAACTCCACATGTTTTCGGCCTGTAGATTTTCATTTTGGTACAATGCGTGGGTCCTGCTTTATATGTTTTGATACCAACACCACTAGCGGATGGCATGACGTCTAGTGCCAAGCCCGGGTACTGATCGCCTTGCACTTGCAGCTTGCGAAAAGCACGATCCATAATACAATCAGGCAAAGGCTGATGCTCTAAATTCTCTTGCGCCATTTTCTTGGCCATTTGAAAGTTACAATGGGCGGGTATTAGTGGTGAAGGAGTCCTTTCAGTTGGCTTGTCTGGAATATGCTTTTGCGATCTCATGGTTTCCCAATTATCTTCTACGTCTTCCCCTAAAATGTGAGGGGTTTTCTCGCGACTAGTTCTTTCTTGTTCGTCAAGAATGGTAACCGGATCAATACAATTATGTTTTTCTGTGTACAATTCATTTAAATTGGGTTGTTGATTAGAATTTCGGTCAAGGAGTATTGATCGACTCTGGTGTTGATGTACTGTATCGGTGATGCCACCTGGGATGTATTTTTCATCGAAGAGCTATCAAAGGGTCAATGGAAAATTTGAATATTGTACACCGAATTTTCGAAAGATGTTTAAAATGTATTAATTTGTGATTATAAAAGTTTAACTAAAATAATTAAGTGCTTCTACTCAAAAACTGGATTAGATACAATATACAAAGCGTAAAGTTGTAACCTGCGCTAGTTCAGGAAATAAACATAATAAACCAAACTCTAAATTATTTATTTCAACTTCATGTAAAATGCATACATAAATCATAAACCTTTACCGTTAAATAAGGAAAGTGATTGACCATTTGTTAAGGTTTTAATTGATGTAAGAATATGATTTGAATTGGACACATCACAACTGTACAGTTGAATCAGGAGCCAATGCATTCGAATCAGGATTTATTATATGGTCAATTAATAAATGCCAGTGTTGGCACCGGTTGGGTCAAATTTAAGCTGCTAACCTTGGTGTAATGGATATGCCGCTTACACGGTATCTATTTGATTGGAATTTTCAATACAAGGATAAACATGGAGTTGCGGCTTCTACTTTTTCTTCGTGCGTTTCACTCTGAATGAAATCTAAATAAAGTGCACTGCATAAATACTCGTGATATAATGTTTTATACAAACCTGTTGTGGAGAGTTTGCATTTTCATCTCTATCTTTTGCTCTACTTACGTTGTCTTTTGCCTGTAAATTGAATTTGTATTACCTTAAAAATACCGCTGGATCTATTCTACGTACCGTCTTTTTTCGTCGAGGTAAAGTGCCATTTAATTCATTCGCCTGATATCGCGTGATTCTTTCTGGTAATTGCCAAGTGTTTCTATATTTACTCCATGGACTGCCCTTTGGCCTATCAATGTAAAACCGAGATTAAATACATTTTTTATTTGAGAAAAATGGCTGAATACCTTGCGGCATCGGACAGGAATCGCCCGTTTTCGTCGCAAATCACTTGAGTTGGTCCTTTTGGCAGAGAGGGTCGTTTAATGGTTTTTCGGGGAACTTCCCAATTTCCGAGCTTTGATGGAAGAAACGCACTATCGAACTGAATTGATATTGAAGTGAATAGAATAATATTAACAATATTTTCAAAGCTTATCAAAACATTGAAAACTAAGAGTAGTAGTTAACGATAAGCTACCACGTCTATTTCAAAATGACGGACTCAATTTAGTAAGAACGAAAAATTTATGCGATGCTCTAAACTGTTGATACCCTTAACAATAATCACTTACATCCTAATTAAATTTGCACGGCAATTACACTTGAAAAGAGCGCAAAGTAAGATTGTAACACGCCTCAATTTGTTCAAGTTGTTCCCTTTGTTTAGGGATTTTATACATTCACATTGACGCAACAAAGATTTCGACACCTCGCTACGAATGATCAATTGATAAATAAATTGATTTTAAACTCAATTAGGGTCCATTCGACATTATCTATCCGCGTGTGTCCTGTACTTTGAATGAGAATTGTAATTGAGACTCATCTTCCTTTATCTATGCGCCCAATCTAACTTACACGGCGGCAATTTGACGAGGGAGTGATGATGTTTTCCCTGCAGACCCATTTATCACGTTTAAGGATTAAGTCTCTAGTCAAAAAGTTATTCCGACCAACAACAAAAAAACGGTGGAACACGCAGGGGTTGTAGAAGATAGTTGCGATGCAACATTGACCGAGGGATGTATGGGATGTTGTAGGCCAAAAGGCAAACCATACGGAGAAGGTAGAATATGTCACGTGTATGTTGAAATAAGGAACAAGTATTGGGTGCAACGATTGTTGAATTAGTTGGGGTGCTCAAGCATGTAATCCCATGGTTAAACAAGAGCCAGGATTTAGAGATTCAATTGAACAAGTGTTACTTTTTGGATAGTTGCAATTTAACGGTTTACGGATAGGACTAATGTGACTACTGTGTAAGGTGTTGGTATCAGCTGGTGGTCATTTTTGCATCAAATACATGGAATAAAAAACGAGAAGAGCCCAAAAACTTCCACTGAAAAATATTTCTCCTCAAATTTTTGGTCTTTATGTTTGAAAATTGTTTTCTTTATGAACGAAATTTACGCTAAATAAAATGATAATATTACATTAATTGTAAATTGTAGGATTTAAGAGATTTAATAAGAGGGTGAGCAAAGTCAACATGTGTTTTGATCCGAATGGCACTGATATTTTTTTAGCAATTGATATGATGATAAATGATGGGATTTTCCGTAGGATTATAAAAAAGTAAACATTGAATTTTGTTGGATTAGTTTAAGCTATAGGAGACACATGTTCGTATTCGAGCAGACATAAATATTAATCGTGGATTCTCTGTTATTTTGCAAGAGCTATAGGTATGGAAAGTATTTAGTTATTATAACTCATTCTATGATTTTTCTAATGTGCTCTTGGACTCTTTTCTGAATCGGCCTGATTGGCTTTATCGCAATCTGAACATGTGATTTCGTATATGTCACTTTTTCTGTTATCGTTTGCGGATCTTTGGTTGTCCCCAGAATCGTCTTCGTTTTAAGTTTGTTGCTCGTTATTATCGCTTCGATGTTGAATTTAGCTAACATACTCTTTAGTTTTCCTGAACTAGCCATCAAACATGGAAAGACTGATATTAGGTCATCCGTGACAAAACACAACAGCGAGGAAGGCCACAGCATTACTAGGACAAACTCGAAATGTATAAAAATGGTCCACAAACATTCTAGGCTGGATGCCTATAAGAGTCTATTGATTGCGAGAACCCTGGAGTCGAAACGTCTGAACCACGATCTAGGTAGCGGTTTCTCGGACCTTATTAGATCATCCTGTAGGGGGCATAAGTTATACCGGGGATATAATTATGGAGGTAACGAACCAATGGGAGAATATAATTAATGAGTATGTGAGCCCAGTACGTTTAAGAAAGATTCTGCCATGTTTTCTCTTTAGACATAGTAATACACTGAAGAAGGAGGACAAACCTAATCTCCGAAATGTACATTTGAAACTAATAAAAAACGAAATCGTATAATAAAGGAAACAAATGGTAGTGGCTAAATGATGTAACGCTCAGAGTTTAGAATACAAAAAAAAATCTGGCACAACTTCGATTTGAAAAAAATTATCAAATCAAACACTGAAAAAGCCTTCTAAAATAGTTGATTGCTTGGGTATGAAAAGCCCTTTGTTTATAGATTGTTTCACTTCATGTAGAGATTCTATCCGTATTCCAGTAAATACACTTGGTAAACACAATTTAACAGAGGTGTTTTACATACAAAAAGTTAAGCCGAAAATCACTGCCTAACAATTTATTAAAAACGACTCAAACACTGGCCAAGTAAGATAGATATGAATTTCGCTAACTGTTCGAATAACATTTTAAGCTCTTATTACAAAAACCGATGAACATCATAACAAAACACCAAATTTTCCTTATAAACGTTCACAATATTTAAATCTACAAATTCATTCAACCGATTTGATGAACAGCTCGATATTGACTAACAACGAAAATTGTCTTTCGCTTTAAGCTCATGGTAAAAATAATTCGCAATATGGAAATTGATATAGCTTCCTTATTGTTGCAAAAGGATTCACTCGTGCTTGATGTGCCTATTTCCTAATGAATAATATCATGCCAATATGCTACCTACATTTAAAAAAAAAGGTTTAAGGATATATGCATGAAAGTGAATAGCTATCATACAAGAATCGATAGTTCTATTTGAGAGTCTTCTTCACGCGAACAGTCAAAGTTCAATACTCTATTTTTACTACTAAAATGGCGAACGGATTGTTGAAAAGTGAAAATGTTCAAGGAAATATTAGTTGAATGGGTAGGAAATAAGTTAACATAGATTCCGTGTCTAGGCGACTTGTTCGAAAAATACTATAGCGTTAAGAATTATAAGGATTTGTCGTACTTAATTTTGTCTTTAAATAATACCTTTCTAATGTGAAAAGTTCATAATTACCGCTTGAAGATATGAAGGGCACAGGTGAAGAACGATCTAAGTCACATTCTAGTATGAAATGAGTTATACATGCTATGGCTATCTTATGCGTTGTAAACTGCTCTTTTAGATTAGATAGTCTAAATGCTCGAATAAACAGTCTAATGTAAGTCGTAGTAAATGCAGTATAACTAATCTGTGGTTTATGGAAGAGCGATCTAAGTTCATACCATTGTACGAACACCGATCCAAGTCCACTCACACACAAATTTCTCTCTAATGTGGTGTTATTCTTGCAGCAAAATATATACCGTTATTCTGAATGTTGTTTTGTTGTCTTCATCAGAAACAGTCAGGGAACGCATTTTTATCAGAAACAAGTGAAGTAAAGACGTTGTTCCTATTTTTGGAGCATTTCTGTCTGTAGTGTTAAAATAATGAGTTCAAATGCAAATAGTGATACCGATTACGGCAAGCCATTGTGTAATTTAACCTGTAAAAGATCTTATGGTCGCATTCGAGATGACACAAAGACGATCAGAAATCATTCCTATGAAACTGAGGAATCATGCGAGTGTAAGAGGTTGAAATGTTTTGAAAATATAACTGGGATGCAGAAACGTATACTGATCAATAAATTCAATTCCCTCAAAGATAGAAACGAGTAAAATAACCATCTATGCGGCCTTATAAGTATTCGTGAGGTAAAACGTAGGCGACCCAGACGTGATGAACATGTGTCAAATTTGCAAGACAACTCTTTTACCTGGCGGAAGAAAATGGTGCGTCAAAAACCGTTTATAAGTTTACATGGGATCACAAACAGACGACTTATAACATTGAAAAGGTATTTTAAGGTAACTTGAAGTTCGTGCCATGATAGAAGAGGATCTCACCAATATCGACCTCATAAGGTACCAGCTGAAACTTTAATAGATATACAGGATCACATCAAAAGTTTCAAGGGTAGGGAATCACATTACAGCCTCAACAGACGACTGTACCTTCCAGAGACCTTAAATGTAAAAAAATGCGTAAACTATACCTTGAAAAAGGGCATCGTCCTGTGAGTTATGAAGCTTACAGGAATATTTTTCTTAAAGACTTCAACATTAGTTTCGGCTATCCAAAAACTGACACCTGCAGCGCCTGTGATGCAGCAAAAGTGAAAATAACATCCCTAGAATCTCAAATGGGTCAACGTGCATCATCCGGGATAAAGGAAGGGAAGGAGAATTGAAAACAAATTTAGAAAAACTTCAAACAGAGGATAAAGTTCACAAGATGAGGGCACAGTATTTCATTGAAATATATTATATTCTAATGAAATGCTGAGGAATCCAAATACCAAAAAGAACCCATCCAATATCACAAATAAATATTACTAGACATTTTAGTATCAGGTTCAAATGATCAATACATGTCGAGAAGCAGGAGCGACTTAGTATATTTTGAAGATTTCCATCTTGCAATGTTGAAAATAGTACAGTCAATTAATAATAATACATTGATTAATTGATGGACACGTTCTTCAACATCTTAGTTTGGTTTACTTTAGAATTTCAATAGTAAAAAAGTACATGTTCATTTCATCGGCCAAAATGTCTAGATTTTCCTTTTTCCATAAGATATCTTGGAATTAAACATAGAATCTAGGAGATAGACATCGTCAAAGATACAAAATAGCTTCTACTTCTCGGCAAGTTGGAATACTTTAAATAAAAATTTCTGTTGAACTTGCAAAAGTAGAGGTGGTTTGAGTCGGTCAAAATCCGAAGCAGGAGCTACTCGGTATCTTTTAAAGATTTTCACCTCCTGATGTTATAAAAAGATATATACATAATATACAATCAACACTAAACCAGTAAATACCTGATGGGCACTGTAGTTAACTGCCATCTTTACATATATTTATAATCCACACCTCGTCCGTTTAATGCACAAAACTAATATTCCAATTTAAATGAATTCTATTCAAGTTTTCGCAGTTAAGATCCTTAATATAGCGTCACTTGAACGTCCAAACATTAGTAAAAATGTCACTCGAACTCATTGCTATCTATTTTAAAGTTCAAAAAATATTATCAATACTATTTTTACTTTTGTATATCCACTCGTAAAAATACTTTAGAAAGAACTGAAAAACCATTCAGTCTTAGCATATTATGAACAAAGAATCTTGGGAAGGTCGTCTACATGAGGGGTTGGAATACTTGCATTGTATCATTGGAAGGGTATGAATTGCTTCGGTCAGGACACCCGGAACTTTTGCAAATGCGTGCATCTATGTATCTATGTATATGTATATATCAATCAGTATGTTATATCCAGGCTGGAAGGTCGCAACTATAAACAAAACATAATTTACCATAGTTTCTTGATTTAATGCAACGATACCAAGGTATCTTTTGTGCTTCCAGACAGGCGTAAATATTTACGGAAGTGGTAAGGAATGTTTGCTCGATTTTTTTTGGGTGAGTTCCTACACACATGTGCTGTTGTTGGGACAATGAAATGTAAATGTGTAAAACAACGAACCACATGTTTAAAGAACATGTTTAATTAATATCATTTCCTGAATATTTCGCTGTCTACTGATTTTTTAAAAATAAGTTTAGGTAAATCAATGAATGGTCTGAGTTTTTCGTTGTGTGTCTCAATTAATTTGAGGAAAACAGTTAATTTTAACCAATAAAACCACAACTTTAATTTTAATTATAAACATATATATATTTCGGGACACAGTTAGTCCCTTCTTCAGTGTTATTAAAACAGAAATTTCTGTTTTAATAACACTGAAGAAGGGACTAACTGTGTCCCGAAATATATATATGTTTATAATTAAAATTAAAGTTGTGGTTTTATTGGTTAAAATTAACTGTTTTCCTCAAATTAAGTTTAGGTAGTACTTAATCATCGTCTCAGAATTTATCACTATGATAGAATCAACAAACTGATTTAAGGGCTATATCTGAATGTTCGCGAACTAGACTTTTATTCTTTATATTCAACTTTATGATAATATTCGTGACAATGCTGCAAAAATTTCAAGGATCATTTGGTAGTTCTGAGTAGAAGGGTTGATTCCTATTAATTGATTGTTTTTTTGCTTGTCGTAGTCAGAAACGTTTGGATTAATGTACGCTAATGATTTGGTACCAGGTACAGAATTTGGTATTATTCATTAGACTATTAGCAATGAAAATCCTGCAATGACCTTTGTGTGCAGGCGAAGGAAATATTAAATAAATGTTTTATGTGTTGATAGACATATTTGAAGAATTATATATAGAATGAAAATACGATTAAATGCTCATTTAATTTAAAGAGTACAATAAAAATTTATTATAGTACTAACATCTCCATAGATGCATCTACAGAAAAACATTAATGTAACAAAAATGGTTGCTTAAATTCCACTATTCACTATCAAGCAACTCAAAAACTTCTGATGCAAAAATAATCACCGACTTTTTTAATGCATTCATTTTTTTAGTAGAGTGCTCATGAAAAATCCAAATTGTGGAATATAGTACTTTAAAAATATTCACGAAAAAGTATTTGTAGAACATGTTGATTCAAAATCCTTTTAAAAAATAGTTTTATTCAGTAGTAAATAATAAAATAGTTCTTAAAAAAATTCAACGAATTTTTGGATAAAAATTCACCGAATTTTTGAATAAAAATTCGTAAAATAATAGAAGAAAATTAGAAAAACAGAGAAAATATAACATAATTTTTAATTGAAACATTCACAGGGATAATTTTCTGCAACTCTTAGAAATAAATATGAAAACATGTGCATCGGCAATAAAAACATTTTCTGTAGAAATTTTTTTTTAAATAAATAAAATATAAAATAAATTAAATAAATAAAATGTAGAAGCAATCAGCTGCCTGTAATCTATATTCAAGCCCCCTTTGTTATACATTCGTGGCCATAATTATTTACACAACCGAAATCATGAAGAAAAATTTGAATGAAATCAAAAAAAAACTCCTTCAGTTTTTATTACAACAAAATGAAACTTTATTCAGGCATTCTTTGGCAAATTCATAATTACTTGACAGAAGCAAAATGGAACTAAAACATTACAGAACAAAAACAAAAACTAAGTGGCCAAAATTATTTGCATATATGTACTAAGAAGATTTTTCCTGAAAATTAACGGTAATTCTTCGATCAGTGATAAAGCTGGAACCAATGTTGGCAGGGGTCGAAAGAGGGCAACAAGTGAAAGGGAAGATACTGCAATACGTCGATGTATGCAGCGAAATAGTCGCGAAAAGATCAATAACATAATAAATAGTATTAACGAGAAAAGAAATGACAAAATCAGTAGGACAACAGTTCAGAGAAGACTTGCCGAGGCAGGAATAAAAGCATATGTCGTTCTAAAACAGCCGTACATCTCTCCAAAAAATCGGAAAGTTCCCTGGCAGTTTGTATTTGAGCACAGAAATAAACCAGTCGAATTTTGGAGACAAATTTTGTGGACAAATGAAAGTGCTATGTCATTGGACGAAACGTACGGTAAACATTTCTATTATTCCAATGCACAGCAAAATAAAAAGAAAACCTTCAGTTTCCCTACGCACCATTCACATAGGGGTAAAATAATAGTATGGGGTTGTATTTGTTACAATGGGATTGGTCCAATTGTTGATTGTCCAACAAAGATCCGTTCGTCTGAATACTTCCAAATATTGAACGAAGTTGCATTTGTTGCTGGCGATTATTTGATTGGTCCTGATTTTATACTATACAATAGGACAATGCACCAATCCATACTTCAAAATGAATTCAACAGTTTTTGTCGAACGTTGGCCGAAAAAGTCATGAAATGGCCTCCACAAAGCCCTGATTTGAATGTCATGGTAATGTCTGGTATTCGGAACTTCGGAAGACATCTTAAATGCATGGAAGGTGTATCTCTTTATATATGTGTTTCTCGTATAATACAAAAAATTTCATAGCCTTTAAATCTTCAGATTGATCGTACATACCTTTTTATTGTTAATATTTTCGTAAGAAAAATTGGAAAAGATACTTATAAATCCTCATATTTATGTTTCATGTTGAAATATTTGATTGCGGAATTTTTTTATAGACATTTTTAACAGTAAGTAAGTAAGTTCTTAATTAGAAATTAGAAAATTTGTCTTTTATGTATTTTTCACAGTTTGGACTGTTGGAAAATAAATTAAATGTTAGACACATAGCGTAAATTATTAATAGGTGTAGATATTTCTAATCAATTTTATTTTGTATAGCAATGAATGAAAATGAATGCAAAATTATGATTAGATTTATTTCTGAGGATGCTATTTAGATTGAATATCCTTGTGTCCAGAGAATATTATTATGCTACAATAAATAGCTTTTTATATTTCCCCTTTCACTTTATTTGCATCAAAGAATTGATTTCAGTGTAATAAGGCTTTTGTATGCCTAAATTCATGCAAGCAACAGTAGCCAAATACTTCACTTTTTCTCGTGGTAAGCTATAATTTTCTTCTTTCCCTTTAATATCCGAACAATTTCAACTTTTAGGAATTATGGGCGGGATCAAAAAATGGATGCTACGCGTCACACACAGCATCATGTACCAATTGGATTGCGCAGAGCCCATATTTGATGTGTTCCACTCCATCTTGACTTTGCCATTGGTCGTCCTTGCTCGAGATATTGAGATAAAAAGGATGCTGTGTCCCTTCTGGCTGTCGCAGTCATAGAATACATCTCGTTGTGTCGCGTGCTGTGCGTTATTGTCGCGACTCTTGCACTGTATTTAATTTTTTGGATAAACATAATTATTTTTAAAGTGGTGAGTGATAAGAGTTTTTCACCAAAAAGATATTATAGATGATGAAAAATGCTTACTTTGTATGTGTTTAATGTCTGACACTGTTCTTCAATTGGAAAAAAACATATGAGAATGGAAATCCAAAGGTTGGCTTATTTCTGAAATTTCCGTGAGTCCTAGAAGTGTGTTTATGCTGAAGCAATAAAATAATCAGGAATCAGTGCTTGGATATTCAATAGTGGATTCCTTTAAGACTAAAAGAACCACATTCCTAGCTGAAAGTGTAGAATCGTCTAGCCTTGTTTATGTAAATTTTTTTTGCCAGTGATTTTTTTTAAAAATAATTCATTTATCATAGTGAAATTTCTTCGTAGACAAGTACATTTCAAAAGGTATCTATGATCATTGAACAAGTACTGCAGCAAAAAATATGAAAAAATTGTCTAGGAAAATATGTGGTATAGGAATTCGAATAAAAACCTCAATCAAACAATCTTTAGGAAATTCATAAATTCTGAGATGATCCAATGGACATTTAATATTTTTTTTTAATCACATTTCAAGAAAATCAAATTTATGCAGTTGTTTTATCGATCAGGGCGGATCTGTTTTCAGTTGGCCGTTGAGGAGGGCACACTGATTTTTGAAGGAAAACTTGTGGAATAACTCGTATAACAATAATTGACTTATCCTCCCTCTCAAAAAAAGTCGGGAACATTAAAAAATCGAAATGTTTAATTTTTTTAGAAAAAATCGTTTTTTCCTACTTTTCTCACTCCTTACTTTAAAACGGTTCATTTTAGTGCAAAGTTGTGAGGGAATAAAAGTTACGTGATAAAATAATTTATAAGATAGGGTTGGTTCAAAATTTTAAAACATCTAACCCTTGGCGCAAACTAACAATAAACATGAAAAAGAGGGAAAAACCCTTTTTCTTATTTAATTTGTTTTTACCACTTAGAATGCACTTATATAGTTAGTTAGTTAGTGCTGGGCGGCTGCGGATTTAGTCGTAGGAGCCATACTTCCATCAACTGAATTCGCAGCCTCCCAGCACTGTTTTAGAGTTTATTACAAGTTTAGTAAAAAATCTTGAGGCTGCCGTAATAATTAGATTTTATATATTACTCCAGATTTGAACCTCCGAGTCTAGTCGACAGCTGTTGCCTGCTAGTGTGCTTTTTGGTTAGCAACTTACTAACACTATGCTTGCACATTGATGGAGGTTCATTTATTTCCAGATTACAGGCTGGTTCCATAATTTAATGAAGTGGGAAAGTGTGGTTTCGGCGTGACGGATGGCATCCTCTTCATACATACGAACTAAAAAATTGACAGTCATTATACTTCGCGGATACAAATAATTATAAAAATTAGTTGAAGTATGATGAGCTTAATCCATCAATAAGCCAATCGTGGTCGTGCTGTCTCGTAGCGGATGGCTAATGGCAGCACCTGAAGAGGATGCCATCCGTCACGCCGAAACCACACTTTCCCACTTCATTAGATTTTAATTTTGTAAAGTGCATTTGATAGATGAAGTACTCTTTTATATGTGAGTAAAATTTCTTTAAGCTTAAGATTCTGACTTGCAAGCTTTCAAAATTTTGAATTTGTTAAAATAAATGTAGATTGCATAATTATTATGGGCAATCTACTGAGTCGATTTTAATGAAAATTTGTTTGCTATTTGATTATACTGTAGAGATTTTCTAGGCAAACTATGAAGGTCCTAAGTGCAATCTAAGTGGTGAAACAAAAATTAAATAAAAAAGCTTTTTCCCCCTTTTTTATATTTCTTGCTATTTTGCGGCAAGGGTTAAATGTTTTAAATTTTTTAACCAATCCCATCTTACAGAAAATTTTATTACGTAACTTTTATTCTCACACAACTTTGCTCTAAAATGAACCGTTTTCAAGTTAGGAGTGAGAAAAGTAGGAAAGAAACGATTTTTTAAAAAAAATTAAACATTTTGATTTTTTAATGTTCCCGACTTTTTTGAGAGGGATGATAAGTCAATTATTGTTATACGAGTTGTACCACATCTTTTCCTTCAAAAATCAGTGTGCCTCCCCATCCTTCAACGGCCAAATATAGTCGTTTTTGTATAGATCCGCCCTGGTATTAAGTAAAAACATTATTTTGTTTTTAATATACTGAATGAAAACAATTTAAAGAGGAAAGAGTTTTACTTATTCCGAACAAAAAGCGGCGAGGGATCAAACAATTTCAAAATGAAAGGGTCTTGTTATTCTTTACAAAAAACGACGAGGACTCAAGTAAAAATAAGTAAAGAATCAAAAAAAAAATGAAAACAGTGGACGTAAAGTTTCTCGAAACGATTGCTTGGTAATTTTTTTGTAGTGATGATTGCGCTAAATATTACAAAATATTTCCGGGATGGACCTGTTTACAAATATAATGCAATGTTTGCCAAAATGCATCTGAAAAATGCTATGGAAATTTCTGCAACCACAGTAATAATTTTTGATTTTTAACTAATTTTACTGCACACTCTAATGTTCGTTTTTCTTCGTATAGTGTATAAGAATTTAAAAAATATATAGAAAAATTTAAAGTATTGATTTTTCTAAGGGGAGGTGTTATTATTTATTTTAGAATTTATTCTTGGTAAAAAAATTCTGTTGAGAAGACAATGAATGTCCTTGCCATGGTTGGTTGGTTGTAGTGGCTGCCCCTTTTATCCAAAAGTGGCTCACTTAGGCCACGATATGCCAATTGTGGTACCACAGAAGATGTTCTTGCCATATAATCTAGACTTTCAAGTAACGTTGATTCGGATTTTTTACGAAAAGAATCTTACACTCTCAAAGTACATAAATTTATTGACACATTCTCCACTCCACCTAAACAATATTAGCTAAGTAATTCCAACAAAAGCTGAAAATATTCCATAAATATTTGATTTTATTGCTTATCGAAAAGATAAGGCCAAATAAACACCCTAAGGTGATGAAATCACAAATAGAACTCCACTATTGAATGCTATCGAATGAATCGGAAAAGAATTCGTTCTGTACGTTTTCACCCTTCACTTTGTTTTCAAATGTGGTTTACCCTTTTCATTAGGATGTAGGTAAACGGGGCTTGGTTCTTAAATAATGAAAATATGATTCTGTAGCCTCTCTCGATTTGATTATAGTATTTAGTCGACATGCTGTATGTCAAATATGGTAGGCGTTGAAGGGTGGTTTGGTTATCGGTATGCATAAAAGGGAACAAGGAAGTTAGTTGTTGCAATATTGTTTGAGTCAAGTTTCCAAATAAAATTGGAGATTTTTTGATAATACTAAAATCTTCATAAAAGTAAACATTTGATTTTTTGACTCACAAATTTTTATTAATACGACGCGTTTCGATTCTAAGATCATCTTCAGGTTTAATGCAATTTACAAATATTTCCTGGTTTTATTATAAAAAATTAATGGTTGAAGGAGTGGTGAATGGAGCGGAGGGGTAATTTCATTCAGCAGGTTTTCCTTATTCTTTGTGGCCCGCCTAATCTTAAGGCATTCCAGGTACTGCAACATTTTCCCCTTGCTTATTTTATGGAGGATATTAAAATTGTTAATACTAAAATTACTACCAGTATCTAAAATGTGTTGGGCTATCCCAGAATTTAGATTTACCTCTCTGGTTGCTTTGATGTGCTCATTGTATCTAATTTTAAATCTCCTACCTGTTTGTTCTATATAAGCTGCATCGCAATTATCATAGGATGCACGATACACTCCTGAATAAAAAAGGGAATCATTTTTGCTTTTGTTGTTTAAATGTATTTTTTTTAAATCAATTCTAGTCGAATGAATGAAGGATACATCAGAATTGAAATCAAGTGTTTAATTTGATGAAGATTTTATTACATTTTGGCCCAACAAGAGTGCACACAACTTTCTATAACTGATATGAAAATACTAAATGCATGGTTTGGTTTAACTCCACAGTAGGTATCCTTCTTGGTATGCCAAAGAGCTTGCATCTTTTTAAAGTGAACGCCATTCATATGAGCTTCTCTTTATATTCTAGTAAAAAAGCAATCACTATGGTTTACGACATCGAACACATGATGCCCAGTGAAAGTACATCGCTCGGCCAGGATTTCCTTCATCATACGTTTGCATGCGAAAATATACCACCGCCTCCTGCATCAGCAACTCCACGTCGCCGAACACTCCCCATCACTAACTTGGATCCCTCGGATCTGGTTGGCTTGTCGCGCGAAGAGCGGAGACGTCGAAGACGTGCTACCCTTAAATATCGTACGGCACATGCGACCCGGGAAAGGATTCGTGTCGAGGCATTTAACGTGGCATTCGCCGAGCTGAGGAAGCTGCTTCCAACTCTACCGCCCGACAAGAAGCTATCGAAAATTGAAATCTTGAAGCTCGCTATCTGCTATATTGCCTATCTGAATCATGTGCTTGAAACATAAATAGTGAATTGGGCGATGACAAGGACGAGCGCAATTAATTGTCTACAATTCTTTTGCGATTAAATCAGGAAGCATTTGGGTGATATTTTTTTTGTTGAATGTTCTGATTCAAGGTTGCATAAATTCGAGTATAGCAATTATTTGAAACTTTTAATGTCGACATAAAGTTGATGGTATCATATGGTGGTGAAGCTTTCTGGTCGTGTTGATGCGATTTTGTACAATGGTGCACCTGCGCTAGTTAGGAAGTGCCTGGGAGGAAAAAGGAAAAAAAATATCCCCCAATCGTTGAGACATGGGAGAGAGCGAAAGAAGGCAGGCATCCAATGCTGGCTTCGAATCAGGGAGAAGTGCATAAGAAAAGCCATTCAACCCTAAACCATCGATTGGTTTCTAGATTAACCTTTACTTGTTGTAAAAATGTAAGAGAAAAAATAGTAAAAAAATTAAAGAATGTGAAAAATGTGTATGATTTTAAGCAAAAAATATTTCTTTTGGTTAGTTTAGCGATTTAAACATGCATTTGCACTATCGGTCCTAATGTATTACCGAATTTACACTGCTGAATGTATACGAAAGCAAACAATAATTGTGAAGAAGTTGAGACTGTTTAAACGTGTGCAAAATAGAACATGGGCACATAATACAATGGCCATATTTTAAAATTACTAAAATAAACTTAATCAATCGTTCAAAATGATTGATGATACAAATACAATCCAATTAAAATGTTTTAGAAGAGAAGTTAACATTTATTCATTTCATTATTACATGAGAAATACAAAGTAAGAAATTATTAATATTATTAGATATCTACATTCTGTTATCTTTTCATTCTATTGTATCTTTTTGAAGATTTCCACCTCACAACTTCAAAAAAATATCTAATTTCACTTTCTCAATTCAAAAAAATCGCCACGTGATATTGCAGTTCGTTGCGGCGCGTAAATTGTACGTTAATTTTACATGCGTGTGTCATGGCTAAGCGAAGACAGAGTTTGATGTACATGCGGTGCCATCACTACAAATCGGAAAACGATTCTGCAAAAAAATAAGTTAACGAAAAAGAATAAAAAACAGCTATGATAATTATTAATCATCACAATTTTGATCCGTGTGGTGAATTTGCGTGCATTGTTTGTTAATTTTAACATTTTTGTACAATTGTACCGAATTCAACAATCGAATCAGATACACACATCAACAGTCAGTCAGAGTGGAAGGTCTTTTACCTCGAACAAATCGTACCGACGCGTCCTGCCGCCAGGGGCACTCGGTTCGCCGCCGAAAGTGAAGAACAAAGGCATTCAAATCATGTCGTATATATTGGTATCTTCAAAACAAATGCCAAACATCAACTGTCAGCCGTCAATTTTCACCTATAAAAACAGTACCATAAACCAGCAGAGCTGCCAGAGTTCGTGATGTTTGTTATTTCGCCGTGTCTTTTTGCCGAATCCATCGTTTGTCGAAATTTTAGCCTGTATACATGGACTGGCTTGAGAGCTTGAACGTTTGAAGTTGGTTCGAGTTTCAAGAAATCGAATATATGGTTGAACAAATTCAAGCTATACCCGCTCGAAACGGATCGACTTGTGTGTGCATTTGTGTGTACGTAGGTGTGAATTTTTCACAAGTTTCCTTAAACACTTAAATAA
This sequence comes from Oxycera nigricornis, assembly GCA_963942545.1. Lineage (NCBI taxonomy): Eukaryota > Metazoa > Arthropoda > Insecta > Diptera > Stratiomyidae > Oxycera > Oxycera nigricornis. Next base: position 99,187,965 of record OZ012662.1, read on the forward strand.
GCAAATTTGTTTCACGGAACATAACACAGATTTGACAAACGTTACTACTACCGCACACACATCGATGTTTCTACTGTTAAGCTGAAAAATAAAATTTCCTGACCGACTCGAATGGGTTCGGTTTACATGCTCTTGAATTATACTTGACGTATGCTTCAAGTCGCCATGTATACAGACTAGATCATGTAAAAATAATAAAAGTCTCACTAAAAACTTCTCTTCTCTTGACGCAAGACAAGGGGAAGGATCAAAGTGTTTTCTGGATTTTCGGTGTCTGTTCTTGTGCACGTTTCCTGTTTGTTCCCTGTCGTTCGGTAATTGTTTTCGCGACACTGGCGATAGCGATTGTCCTCGGCGTCGAAGTCGAACAAAGTGTGAGAACGTTTCGTGGGGCTGGTGCAGGCTAGAGCTCCGCTATCCGCAGTGAAACAGACAGACAGACACGAGCAGACCTCAGGGACACAGCAGACAGGTTCACGGCTTTGATCGTCGGGCGGTAATTTTTTTGGTCGCCTTGTTTGTCGTCGAGATTTTTTCGAAATCGAAAGGGAAGAAAGAAAATTGCGGTGCTATAACGAGCGAGCTGAATCGGTTCGGGCCGTCGTGCTCGTCTGGAGATCGCGACTCGTGGGGCTGGCTGGCTTTTGTGGCCTCTCGCCGCGACCAGGTTCAAGATTCTTAACTGGTCGCCTAGCGGAGCGGAGTAGTGTGGCTGCTGGCGTGCAAAAAACTAGAGATCGCTTTCGTGGGAACGAGATTTCTTTTTGGTTTTTGTTTTCTGTGTTCGCGGCTGGCCAAGTGACGCGGCGTGAAATCCTGCGTGTGTTGTTATGAGGCTGCTGTCCTACTGTCCGCGGCCGTCGAGTTTGAGAGGTCGTGTGTGAAGCAGGACGTGGATTCGAGTGGAAACGAGCAACACCAAACATCTTCTCGCCCGTCATCAATAACGGCGATGGCAGCTCGGCTCGTCGGCGCATGTAGCTTTTGCCCGTGAACATATTTTGGTTATCGCTGATGAAGTTGGAATCGCAGCCGACGGTTCGTTGGTCCCCCTGTGTAGTGAATGCAATTACATGCTGTTTTACTGACCAAGTGAAAATAGTTAGTTGGGCAGAAAGTGCGCCGCTGATATCTGTGTTTGTTCGGGGTGGTCTCTTTTGTAGTGCTTGATAGGCGAACGGACGGGGGCGCAGTGAGCAGCCAGCCAGTATCGCGATGGCCTGCCTGAATACGCTGAAGCTGGAAATAAAGACTCTGGAGAAAACTTTCACGAAGAACCATGAGCGCTTCCAAGTGCTGAACGCCAGCGTCGACGAGTTGACGTGCCGCTTCATCGGGAAGAATGGCAAACGCTACGACATCCACGCGAACATAACAGTAAGTACTGTTTTCCGCATGATATGCCCTGCTGCACTTTCCACAGGAGGCCCCGCCGTGAAATTCACACTCCTCTGTCATTTGGGTGCTTGGAAAGCGCCCATCCTTGCTGCAATAACAAGCCAGTCTGGTTTCTAGGTTATCGCCTCCAGTTCGGGACACGGCGCTGACACAAAGGAATTCTCGGAAACGGTTGTCCTTGTCGCCAGATCGCACAGTGCAATGGGGCCGAGAGAGTTCAGCTGTGCGGCCGATTGTTTCGTAATGACTTTGTGTCGACGGAACAGATAATATCGATTTGGGCCCATCGAACCGAGCGAGGCACGGCCTTGTGTCCTTTGTCGGGTCGGGGCTCTGCATGTGAATTTGTTACGGTTTCGCCGTCGATCCGCCATGTTCGAAGTGGCGACGAACGGGAGAAGCCAGTCAGTCGCCGTCGACACGTATGCTGCTGCTGCGTGCACTCACGGCAACAAATATCATGGAGGTGGAGACCAGCTGATTTTTGTTTTCAAATCGTTTTCTACTCGCAGATAAGTGGAAGCGCCCAGCTACGGCGTAGCGACGAAGGAGAATGGATTTAAAGTTGCTGTTCTCGCACCACACACAACCCGGAACTGTATCTCATCGAAATGTTTAGCTGCCGCCTCAGCTTTCTGAATATTTCTCCGCCAGTGCATCTCTGCTGCACAACATTGTGACCCGTAGTGGGCCCCGTTATCTTGCACTGCAGATGCACCACGGCTTTGTCCGAAAGGAAGAAAGCACATGAAATGAAGGTCTCTAAACCCTCCCCGTTTCCCAAGAATGCTACGGTTTTCGAAGGTGTACGTAATCTTCCCTGAGGGCATTCCATCAATTCACTTTTTCAGCATGTTGTCACTATTTGCTCCACACACGCACGATCAGTTTGTTGTCGAAACTCTGGACTGGCACACTGAATTGAACGTGTGTGACAACCTTAACACCTTCCATGTCCTGATAGTAACGATTTCAAGCACCTACCACGTCCATGATTATTTCGACACCAAACGGCTCATTCACTTATTAAGGACTTCTTAGAAAAGACTCGTTATGTTCGCGCTCGACATTTACGGCACAACTTCTTGCCTCGCCTTTCGTACCCACAAGACTAAGGCTGAGGCTTAACGTCCGATTCCAAATCGGTTTCGGTTTGTTTGTTGTTAAGAATGAACGTCATAGCGGCGCGACCTTTTCTTATTTTGCATCTTATCTACGAGGGGTGATCAAAAAGTAATGATAAACGGTTACTTCCAGTCCGCATAAAAATCCAACAAAATTTTTTTTCGCTTGCTTAAACACTCACTAGGTCAGCATGAAAAAATCATATAAATAGACTACGATTCACGGGAGGGACATTCAGTTGAATACGAACCGGCGAAGAGACAACATCAAAATGGAGAAAAACGAAATTAGAGCAGTCATTAAGTACCTCCGTTTGAAAAAAATGTCTACCAAAGACATACACAGCGACTTAGCGGAAACATTGGGGAACTCTGCTCCTCCGTATTCCACAGTTGCACGCTGGGCCAGGGAGTTTAAGCTGGGAAGGACATCCACTGAAGATGAACACCGCGAAGGACGCCCATCTACGTCCCACACTGAAGACAACGTGAAAAAGGTCGAAGATGTTGTGTTGGCAGATCGAAGAGTGACCGTCAGACATGTAGCTGAGGTCACGGGGATCTCATACGGTAGCGTTCGAGCAATCCTTGTGGACGAATTGCAGATGAAAAAGGTCCCTGCGCGTTGGGTACCGCGAATGTTAACCGACGAGCACAAGAAAAAACGAGTCAATATTTCAAGGGTGAATCTCCAAAAGTTCCAAGCCGATCGGGAAAAATTTCTGTCACGTTTCGTGATCATGGACAAGACCTAGATCTACCATTTTGATCCTGAAACCAAACAACAATCGATGACTTGGAAGCGAGCCTCCTCACCAACACCGGAAGTTCAAAGTGTCAAGTTCGGCGGGAAAGGTTATGGCGTCCGTTTTTTGGGACGCCGAAGGAATAATTATGGTGAAATATGTGGAAAAGGGAGCCACTATTTCGGGCACTTACTACGCAGACCAAATACGAAGATTGCGGGAAGTCATTAAGGCAAAAAGACGCGGCAAACTGCGAGCTGGAGTGCTGTTTCACCAAGACAACGCTCCGGCTCACAAAGCCGCAGTTGCAATGGCTGCCATTCAAGAAACGGGATTCGAACTGCTGGAACACCCACCCTATTCGCCAGATCTAGCTCCCAGTGACTTCTATCTCTTTCCTCGTCTCAAGCAACACCTCCGAGGCAAGAAATTTGAAGACAATAGTGAAGTGATGGCCGCTGTAGAGACGTTTTGGGAGGGTCAAGACAAAAAAAAATTTCTCAGGAAATCCTGGGTTTAGAAAAAAGATGGACTAAATGTATTGCCTTGTTAGGAGACTATGTAGAAAAATAAATTATTTTTGTAACTGTCATCACCGTCTTTTATTGTGGTTATCATTACTTTTTGATCACCCCTCGTATATGAGAACCGGGCGACCCTGCGTCCACGTCCGATTCGATCAAGAACGCCTGTTTTACGACCCGTCAGGTTCAGAATGACCCGGGTCGACGTTCCGATTCATAATCAGAACGAAGGCGCTTCCTTCTCGCTCATTTACACGCTTTCGCCATAAGATCGGATGGCACCCGGCTCCACGGCCGGTTTTCAGAAACCGATTTTCTGTATGCGCATGCGTGGTGGTCATTCGTTAAAAGGCAGTGAACGGAGAAGGCCATGGAGCAGGTGATAACGGCAGTAGGAAATAATCCGGTAATATGAAGTATTGCGGATAAAAACTACCACAACAGGGAATTGAATGATGCGGCGTGGGAGAATGTTTGCCGAGAAGTGTGCCCTAGTGCCAGAATTCATCCATTTTAGTATTTTAGCACTGACACTATCAACAACACAAGACAGATGTTTTCACGTTGAGCACCGACACGAGAATGAACACTAAACAAACAATCTGATTGGAGAGCCTCGCACGTTGTTATTTCAGATTTGGAATCGGACGTGGAGCCTTGACGCCCGTCGTTCTTATTGTTTACGCATTCCAAATAATAATCGGTTTGGAATCGGACTAGTCGGCTAGTCTACTGCCTTGTATATTGCAATGACCTCCGCCTGAAAAACACTGCAGTGGTCTGGAAGCCGGATGGATAGTTTCCGGTGTAGCTGTTCTAAGAAAACGTCACAGTCGACTTTTTCATCCATTTTGGAACCATCAGTGTAGATGTCGACCGTTGTAAGCATTACAATGAAACATCTGCATTACGAAATAATTGTTCCTCATATTTTCCCCTAACTGTCGAGATTTTTTTTAAATTTATATTTATATTTATCTGGCGTCACATGTAGACCTTTACGTTAAATTTCTGGTCATGGAAGAGGTGTGCGTGGTCTTACTAGATGTTCTTATTCGTCTGGATTCTAATCTCAAATCTTATCTAGTTACAATCTGGATTGGTATTCGTAATAGATGTCCTATTGATTTCCAATTATAGATCGACATTAATCACTGCATGGTGTGCGATGCATTACACAATTCAAACGGCATGATAACGAACTGAAACTGATATAACGGAAAACCAACCACCATGAAGTTATTTGGTTACGTTATTTGCCAAAAGGCGTTTTAAGCCAAGACTCGTTATGAGTTGAGCTTTCGGGATAATATTTAGTGTACCCTGGGGGTGAGTGACAAACGATAAGCGTCCTGCACAGTGTCCTGATTCACTTTCTGGGCATCCAGGCACAAGCCAATCTTTCCAGACTTCCAGACCAGAGTAACGATCAACTTCCATGCTACTCTTCGTTCACGCCTATCGCAAGCATACTGTCGATTTCCGCGAAGGATTGTTTCCCAATGGAAAGTGTAGCTGCTTTATAGGCAGACTGCTCCCAAAATCTGTAACTTAAGAAATTCATTTAGTCTGGCCCAGTCCTTCTCAGCAAAATGATGGGAAGCCGGCAAGTTTCTGTATAAATCTTAAGGCTCACAATATTGTGGAAATTATTCACAGATACTTGTTCGTAAATGCTTTTCTTTTGTCTGTGTAAACTTTGTTTGAAAACAGCTTTTTGTTTGCATACACAATAATGAGTATCACACAATGTATGTTATGTGGAATTCCAATAAATCTGTGGATATTATTCGGTCGCGTTCATCGTTTGTTTTTACTAAAAAAATAATTGTGCAGTGAGTTAACATTGTTTGCTTTCATTCTCCTCTCCCCTCGGATATAATAATAAATACATTTAATTTAAAAATCGAACACTCGGACGAATGATGCTTGCATAAATGCCAATCAACTTTTTTTACTAGTTAGGTCTGGATCTAATCGTTAGAAGTCTTCTTTGTCGTCGCCTTATGCGTCCGTCATATTTCACCTAATCGACGTCATTTTTCCCTTTTTTAGACCATGTATTTAGTTTTGCTTTCTTTGACCGCCAACGCGACTACCGTCATCCAAGTTAAGGCTATTTCTGGGCCTTCTTTGTCATTAAATGTCGTTCCCTTGTCTATTTAAATTTTTCTGATGAAAGTATTCAAGAATCAATCTTGGTGATTTGTTTTTAAAAATTAATAAAATTTACTTGACTGAAAAACGTATTATGTTTGTGGACAATTGATCCCCAATATTTTTTTTCAACGTAAGAAGGTAGAAATCTTTAAAAAAATACCGATCAGCTCCTGCTTTTCGGCATGTCGCATTTCTACCGACTAAAACCACCTCCGTCTCCTTAAATCACTCTTATTTACTGTAAAAAAGTGTTAGAGAAAATTAGGTAGCATGACCCAAATTTCATGGTTGATTTGCTTCCTAAAACAAATAAAACAGTGACGCTTGTCATCGTATCTTCATTTATACACATTCTAGGCACTATTTGAGGATCATAATAGCGTTGACACACTGACCCATCATCAGTACGAAAACCGTCATCAGCACGAAACTTCAAATGACGGGGTGACACACATGTTTTCGTCATTGGTGCTGTCATTATCATTCGGTCGTTGGTGTCGTTTCGATGACAAACGGCAATTTTCCGCGATGGCACGTCAGGTTTGGTTCGAAGCTGATATAAATAATGTCAAATTCTATTCACGGCAGATGGTTTCTCGTTATTCTACCCAAACATAGATGGCAGTTTTTCGTACTTATCGAGATAAGTATGGTCTTTTTTCGTGCTTATCTCACTGTCATTATGATGGGGTTTTTTGTGCTGATGATGGTTTTCGTACTGATGATGGGTCAGTGTGTCAACGCTATAATACTTGAATTGAATTAAAAATACTTCGCAAAAGCCTCACTAACTGACTTTGTCTGTCATATGCTCAGAAGCCAATATATATCTACAGTATTCTAGTCATTCTGACTCATTGATTTTAACATTTTGCTTATCTCTTATCAGCAGAAACCTAAACAAACTTCGGATTTAACATATCGATTTGCTTAAGAAAGCCGCGCCACAAAGATATCGTTATTCATGCTACTAGAAGACTACTTCGCATTAATTGTTTCGGTTGAAATTCTAAAATAAAATCATTTAATAAATGTTGATGTATGTAAATATTTTAAAACGTTTACAATCTTTTTTCATAGGAAACTTATCCATCCTCGCCGCCTGTATGGTTTGCTGAAAGTGAGGAAACTAGTGTAACAAATGCTGTACAAATTCTTAGTAATACAAATGGTCGCGATAACCACGTAATAAATCAGGTGCGTATTTTAATTATCTTCCTGGCCGTCAATGAATATTATCCCCCCCCCCCCTTCCGATTGCTGCTTACGATAATTTATTTGTTTAATATATATGTTTAATTCCATCGACAGGTTGGAATTCTATTACGTGAACTGTGTCGTTTGCATAACGTTCCTCTGCCTCCTGATTTGGATAATTTGACAATACCGTTTCAACTGCCGCCAGCCAATGTTTCGCCCGTTCATCCGCAAAATCATCAGATCGAAGAAATTGAATCGGATCCGGACGAAATTGAAGATCCCGTAGGTGAAAGTGAACAGGAGAGTGAAGGCGATGAGGATTTGCCACTGGAAATGGATGATGGTAGGAATGTGAATAAGGTAAGTCAAATTGTCAATATTGCAGGGCAAAATAAAATCTAAAGAAAACTGTTTAGAAAGATGAAATGGAGGTAGAGCACCTTGCAACTTTAGAAAGACTACGTCAGAGTCAACGACAAGACTACTTGAAGGTATGATTGTACATACTCTTTTCGATAAATGCGATACGTATTAAAGAACAATGAATGTTTTGTTGTAGGGCTCTGTTTCCGGCTCAGTTCAAGCGACAGATCGTCTAATGAAAGAACTGCGAGATATCTATCGATCGGATTCGTTTAAAAGTCATATGTATTCAATAGAACTCGTCAATGACTCCATATACGAATGGAATATACGTTTAAAATCAGTTGATCCCGATAGTCCGTTGCACAATGATTTAGTTTTGCTCAAGGAAAAAGAGGGAAAAGATAGTATACTCCTGAATATAATGTTCAAGGAATCATATCCATTTGAACCACCATTTGTGAGAGTGGTACATCCAATTATATCAGGTAAGTAAATATTTAAACATCCCCCATAATTTCTACGTGATAAAATTATCTACGAAACAGTATGAAAACTTAAAATAAATCATGTTTTTTGTTTGAATAGGTGGCTACGTACTAGTTGGCGGCGCCATTTGTATGGAACTATTAACAAAACAAGGCTGGAGCTCAGCATATACTGTTGAGGCGGTTATCATGCAAATAGCCGCCACACTAGTCAAAGGAAAGGCGCGCATACAATTCGGAGCAACAAAGGTAAATTCAAATGTAGTGAACCCCCATATATTGTTGTTTGAACAATGGTAATAACTGTTAAATTGCAGGGCCAATATAGTCTTGCTCGCGCCCAACAGAGTTTCAAATCACTTGTACAGATACACGAGAAAAATGGTAAGTTAGAATATAATTGAAATCGAGTTCGGTCGAAGACTTACTCCATGGGCTTGGGTCGCATTGAAAGCTTGGATTGCCTATGATCTAGAAAAAAGAACTCTAGTGGCCACTGCACTTTTTTTTGGCAATTTTCAAGAACAACGACATAATGCCTTATAGTTTTGATACAGCAGTGTTTTGGATCTAAAAGAGCCTTACGCTCTTATTTTCGCAAAGCGATCAGCCTCTTTATTTATCATGTTTCCTGGTATCCACATTAAAAAGACATGCTTTCACTTAGCATGGGGTTGACGCGGTTTCCAAATTATTTCCAGACTCCAGATCGGACTCATTGTTTGGAGGAGTTCAGAGCCTTTACCACCAGGGCTAGCAGATAATATATTTTAGTGATTCTCTCCGGTAATCTCTTCGAATCCATCTGCAGATTAATTTAATCATTCAATTGCAGCTGTTTGACAGTTCCTGTTGTGCTTAAACATATCTTCGAATGTTTTGTAGGATTGGATTGAGTTCTATTTTCTTCAACTTCTGGCCAGAATACTGCATGGATGATAAAATAATCGCCCTGTAGGACCAGCATATATTTTGGAATTTAATTTCATTGTTCTGTTAAAGTAGTAGTTAGAGTTTCAACGTTGTGAGGTGGAAATCGCTCCTGCTTCTCGGTATGCCGGATTTTTACCGACAAAAATCACCTCTGTCTCATCCAAACCTCTCCCTCCATCACTCTTTGCTTGCACTATCCATGCGCAAAATAATCATTCTCTTTTTGTATATTTGCTGAGTACTTCCCAGGTGAATAATATCGGTGTAAGAAATAGCACTGGATTCTCATTAATTTTTTACATCATTAATTTTAGTGTAATGGGTTTTTTTACAAATAAATTCATTCCGTTTGGCTGTCTAAGCCTTGAGCTTTAGTAAATTTTCGTATTCCGAGTTTTGTTTTTCAAGTAGATGTTTCCTCAGTGCTGTTTTGAAAGATGATAACTTTGTTTATTTCCTTTAAATCATGGGGCAAGTTGCTGTAACCCGCACTGTAAGTTGGATCCCTTGTCAGGCGCAAATTTTATTAATATATTATCCGCGTTTCTCATATTATAATAATTTTTCCCCAAATTTCTAACTAGTTTGATTGCTTTTCCTTCATCGTAATGTAAATTTTTATGTATGAATTTCCCTTTTTCCATGCAAATTGACCCATGCGGGCTGAGTTCTTGGGCATTTTTTAAATACACCACGGTCGTAGAAGCCAGCCTTCGAAGGTTCTAGACAGTTTTATATGGCTTGGTGATAATTCGTGCTATGCCCATTATTTTTTTTGTTGCTGTTTGATTCCTTATTAGGAGTCCATATGCAATTTTCGAAATTATGTGTGCCTTAGTGATTTGGATTTTAGTGTGGTTAGGAAAGTACCTGAAACGGTGCAGGAGACCAACAATAGCTGCGAGTTTTTCTATCAATTCATTAATATTTTCTGTCCTTGAGAGTTTTCGTCTATTGTAAGACCCAGGTATTTTATTTGCTAAACTCTTTTTAAGGTATTACAGTTAATTTTTATCAAAGGTTCAATATCCGCGTTGTTGATGCCTAACCAGGTGGCTGCGAACTGGCATTATGGTGTAGCTGAGGAACTTAGAAATGTAACTTCTGTGTAGGATTTGGTAAGAATTCAATGAACGATAAAACGTGGAGGTTGTGGTTTGATAATTTCCTTCTAAGTGCGATACGAAACTCTTTTGAGGTTCCTGCACTATTAGGGATCCAATGTGGTGTTAGTGAACAACTTCCAAGAGGGGTGTCCCAGAATTGCTGCCGATTTACAGGGCCGGTGATGTAGGAACTGGTTGATCAAGCGCGGACTATCTAGTGTACCTTACCACAATCACCACGTTGCTCCCACAAGGGGGACTCACATTGTCGAGGATGATAGTAACCTACCATGGGCTTCACGACCCCGTGGTAACCTATACAATCCCAGAAGGGCCTGAAGGGCTGCTATGGTTTTGCGCCTGTAAGCACGAACTTTTTTCCACAAGTTCCCCAGGTGTGTAGGGTAGTTTCTTCAATAAAATTCAGTCTCTGAGTGACAAGTCTGGACACCTGGATGGGTGTTCAATTGCTTCAAATCTTGCTTGATTGACGTAGAGTATCCGTCGCAAATTTAGAAGTTTGAACATAAACGAAGTCCTTAAAAATAAAACCACTTAGTTGACTTTTCTTGTCGTTTTTTTCAATGATGACTTGACGGACGTGGTTTAACAAGTTGGCATAATATTTACCAACCATCGTGGTTCCCTTAAGAACGTAATCAATCAGCAGCACTCATTCACAATTCAAAAAAAGGAGACTACCATCTCAAATGCCAATTCGTCCACTTTAAATTTCTTGCATTTCTATATTTCCTTTGTATCCACTGCATTGACTCTTGTGTTGATTCAGAATCGTTAATGTAATTTTCATTCATACGAATCACAATCCGAGGGAAAGTTTCAACCAGTCGTAGATCTTTAAATTTGAACCTGTTGAGTTGTATCAGTTCTTTTAGTATTCAATTAGCGCTGACCTTTATCATGTGTAATTGAGTATGGTTGCGGTTATCTACTGCATCTTAATTCTGCAGTATTCTGGTTTCTTTATTCTACCTTTTCAGTATTTTAATCGGTTGCCTTTTAAACGGGACGATCTGAGCGGAGATAATTTTAAACAGACTGTCGCCGTTGTCGGGTCAACTGGCCGACGCCCTAGCGTTTCCATAAACAGTACACACATTTTTTCAAAAATATCCTTGTCTACTTTGGTACTTTACGTGAGGAACTTCCTCATCAAATGGTGGTCTGGCGTTAGGTGCGTCGATTAGTCGAAAATGGCGGTACTTCAAAGTTTATTAGCCAGAAAGTAATAAGCCAACAAATTATCACATGCACAGTATATTTATTTGTAGATACTCGACTAGTGTCATACTTATGGAGCTGATAGAATGATTCCACTGTGACTTAGGCCAGGCACATTTTACCTTCTCCTTGTATTATTCATGTTTCACATTTTGATGCGAAAAAATTTTCACTCTTGACGAGCTGAAACTTATCAACATACGCATTTCTTTCTCTGCAGGATGGTTCACGCCACCGAAAGAAGATGGTTAAACATGCAGCCAATACGCCATAAACACATAAAAAATATTATTATTATAGAATTATATTAACATTCGTGAATATTTTTTAAGTATTAATTTTAATTTCAATGCAGTAAATATAATAACATGAAAGAAAGCAAAAATACGATAGATACAATTAATAATTCGTTTAAAGAAAAAAAAAACAATTTCAATTGATTTTTTCCATCCGAAACATGAAGCGCAAAAGATGGAAAAACTACTTGAATCGGCATTCAGTCGGTCCGTAAACAAATAATAGCAAGAATATATACTGCGAGTGTTTATTTTTAAAGAACTAGCTGCCGTCGGTAAAATGTTAGTTAAAAATAAAACGAAAACAGTGCAACCTCGGCAATGTAAATTAACAACGACGAGCCACGTAATCATCTTATTTTCGTGACATGCATTTTCATTATTCGAAATCAATCGTGTCTTCGTTGTGTATGGGGGTGTTCATAACCAAAACCGCAACAAATCGAATGAAGAAAGATATAAAAAATTGTAAATATCTGAAGGCTGTTCGTTGTTCGTTTCCTTTACTGAGTTGTCGCATTGAACAGGATCTATACGAAAGCAATCAATAACTATTTACTTCTCCCCGCATTTTATATCTCCCACTGCACTTGTACGTATTAATTGCAACAACAAAAAGCAACAAGATTTATAATGTTATTTTTCTAGTAGAAAATTTAATTAAAAATAGAACAACATAGTTTTTCATTTGATTTCTATGAAGGTTTTTTTTTGCACGAAAAGAACGAATTCTAATGATTTTTTTCTTCTAAAAAACAAAAAGAAGAAATTTAAATGTGAATAAACTGTGTTTTAATCGGACTGTGAATATATAATTAAAGTAATAAAAGATAATATCGAAAGTAGCATAGTAAGGTAGTATGAATGAAATAAGCTGATGGGCGATGATTTTGTTTTTGAGATAAAAGCAGAAAAAAGCGTTGTGTAAAATGAATTCAAAATAAACGATAAATAAAAAAATGAGTAAATGTAGTATAACCCATTTACATCTAAATTTTATTGAACTCTTTTCTTATTTATTGTTTTTTTTTCTTCTCTCTCTTGATAGTTTGTCTCTTGTCTCCTGAATAGTGTAAAAGTTTGGCTTCTATTTAAGTTACAAGTTAATGAAATATAAAAGTAAATTTTTTTTTTTAAAAAAAGTAAATAGAAGCGTTGCAGACTGTTCTGCAGGATTCCTCATAAAGCAAATAGAAATATAAAATGATGGATGTTTTGCATTGCTGCTTGCATGTGATGGTATAGGTTTATTGTGTTGAGTTTTGTCGATGCGTGCGTCAAGATATCCTATTATTATTATTTTTCCAACCCATAGACATGAATATTATGATGACAAGAATATAAAATAAAAGAATGCATAAAGCACTAATAGTAATCGATTCGAAATCAAGATATTTTTCTCTAAGATTATAAATGAAGTCGAACAATGCGTTGAATAAAATATAACTTGTAAATACAACCGAAATGATTTTTTTGTCTTGATAGTACGATAAATGATGGAGAGAAAAATTGTAGTCGCAAACATGTAACATAAATTGATTTTTAAAATCGTCTGAACAGTTGTTTGGAAGGTTTGTGTATTGCCTGTAATTGTTTAAAGTGTCACCAATCCAGAATAATTTTGCTTCTCGTTCCGTCAGCACGAACTAGGTTTGGAAGGATTCTGCATAATTGCGTTTTCATGTTTCTTGACGAGTTGTTATTCCAGTTTAAATTTTTACGAGGTTTGCATTATACAAGCGGAAACATGCTTTGACTCGATGGAGACAACGAAGGAGAAATGCATCTTTGTTATTCAAATACGCCAACATATAGCCTCAATAAAGCTAGGATTCGAGCAGTATTACATAGAGGCTGCAAATAGGGCCTGGCTACTTGATGGAACCTGTAGGACAACCAGGCAAACTTGGCACAAACTGTGTTCCAAACGCATCAAGCAGCTCCTTAAAGCGAGCCGCGAAACCTTGAGTTTCATCGTATACGTACTGACGGGGCAAGATTGGGTGGTCCTTTTAACGATTTCCGGCAAAGTTGCAGATCGGAAGACGAGGAAGAAACAATCCAACACTTTCTGTGCGAATGCTAAACACTATCCAGGAAACGCATGCAAACCTTAGGCTCACCCTTCCTGGACAGCGTCACGGAAGTAGCTGATTTAAATATTAGCTGCATAGCCAACTTCATTTGAGAATCTAAACGGTTCTCGTCATCCCGTAGGTTCTAGTGCCGCCCCAATCTTTTGTGGTATCGCAATGGGCCTATATTGACCTAAGTGAACCATCTTTGGATAAAGCGGGCTGCCACAACAACCAACCATTCAAATAATGAAAATGTAGTGTTAAGGATACAAAAACTGTTTGGTGTTTTATTTTGAAGTGAATTGAATACGGGCAATTTCTCGTAGGCGTTTGTGTCTTTCATATTAGTACTAATTCGTTGAAGAACTGATCGATATTTGCAAAACGAAGTGAGAAGATGAATTTTCATTTGGAGTCAACATGCAAGCAGCTATTAATGCCTCTTACTGACGGGACATATAAATGCCGGTTGTATTGGTAGGTACCAAAGCAAATAATTAATTCAATCATTGCTGTATCAACTTATATACTCGTAGAAGTAACACAATCGAAAAATTTATTGAGAAATAGCCAGGTTTACTATGATCCTGGAGCAAACCTAACAGTGAATCAGAAATTCTTCGCAACTAAAGGTAGATACCCACTTACTCAATATATGGCAAAGAACCAAAGCGGTCACTCCAGTAAAAATCACAAATAAATAATTTGTTTTCCAATTGGCTGAAGAACTTATATCTGTGGACATAAAGCCGAAAATACTTTCGCACTATGATCTAATATATGTATATTTAATATTGAAAAACGGATGAGCTGTCGAGTTCAAGCATTATTCAAAGGAAATTGAAGTAAGGTTCATTGTCTTCAGTGTCAAAAACTAATTTACAGAAAATGTATTTATTTTTCGTCGTTGAGAGGTGGAAATTTTCAAAAGATACCGATTTGCTCCTGCATGTCGGACTGAAACCACCTCCGCCAAATCTCTCACTACATCACTCATTGCTTGCACTGTCTGTGTGCAATGTATTCCCTGAATGCTTGTTTATTTATTTAGTACTTTCCAGACGATGTGTATCGGTATATTTATTTATTTACTTATTTAGTAGGAACTTATCTTACAGACTAATATAGCTCAATTACAAGACAAATTAAACAAAAATGAAAAGAAATGTATAACAAAGTAAATCACTTAAGGGGGAAAGTACCTTTAAAGGCCGAAAAAGGTCTTTTTTGCAACTGATTTGTGGGGAAATGAAGACAGTTCTTATTAAATCAGTATAATAATTATTTTAGGCGATGTTTGAGGTTGAAAAAAAACATATTCTACAAAAGTGAAAGTTGAAAATTAACAAATTTTTCAAGAATCTTGAAAGCCATGTCGTCGCTGACGTCGTAAATTGCGTAAGCGATGCTTGCTGCAATTTTCATCTGAAATCAACAAGCCAAACATTTTCTTACTTGAGAGGTTTTTTTTAGTAGATAGACTAAAATATTTGCGAAATTCGAAAATTAACCCTTCAAAACAGGCTCAAAAAAATTACGATTTTGACGAGAAATTTCGTTGTACTTCCAGTCAAAAATAGTCCCAAAATAATTTTTTTTTTAATCTTTAGTCTATATAGAACAGTTTTTTATGCACTTTAAAATGAATGGTAGATGATGGAAATCGATTCACTAGTTTTTTTTATTATCACTTACGCAATGTAGAAAAACATGTTTTCGAGAAAAGGCCGTTTAAAGTTTGTGGTCAAGAGAAAAAGAACTCGGCTCCAGGCACTTCCGGGATGCATATCTTCCACAATTTTGAGAATTAGCTTTAGAAACTTTGACATGGTATTCTTATGCGATATATCTATCGATTAAACTAATTTAAAAAAATCAATTTTTTGAAGTTTATAAAGGTACTTCCCTCCTTAAGATACGATTTAAATTCTGTTTATAGATGTACAGTGAGTACAGAAACGGCCCAAGTTGCAGAGTACGGAAACGGCCCAAGTTGCAGACTATTAGGGGTTCCAGGGAGTCGCAACATCGGCGAATGGAATAAAGTTTCAGTCCTAGCGTATGGAACGTTAAATATGTCATCAGATCTGGCAGTGCGTTCTGTAATCAGAGAGGTTAGAGTTTAATTGATGGTGGTGAAGCCGAAACAGAAAACACTCATCTAATAGTAAGAGGAGTCTGCGAGATTGCAAAGTAGGAAGTTGTAGCAAGGAAAGTCGCTCTTTATATGGCATATATGTAATATAAGGGGGATAGTATCAGTATCTCAACAATTTTTATTCGGTAGAGTGCAATATTTTCAAATTTTTTTTATCTTTGTAGAACAAACCTTAGCGTTTTTAATTATTATATTGAGTTTTCAGTAAATGTTTAGGTAGCATGGTTTTAAACGATTCTCTTATTGAACGAGACGGCTCTTTATAAAAACTTGCTGCGGCTTTAATCGGATCCATCCTCAGGGGCTCTGTCCTAGCAAAAACAGTGCATATGTAAACATGTTTACAATAAAATTTCTTCACAATATTTTTTTTTAAATATGTACGTCATATCCTTACTTATTGAAAATATAGAGGTCTCTGTATTTGCGGCAAGTGAGATGCGTTGCATTGAGACATGTCAGCCAAAAATGTCAACTGCAGAGTAGAATTTTCAATTTCCCCAAAGAAACACGTCGAGCATATTTTAAGACTTGAACACAAAAGTATAAAGGCTTACGTTTAAACTTGTTTGCGGACTCGAATAAAGAAATCATTCTGCATATTATTAACCTAAAAAGAACATGTAAACAAACAAATTGAAGAGGTTAGAGCTACATGAAGCTGCTAGCACAGTGGGTGAACATGGAGAGTATTCGTATAGAAGATCGCAAAGCTTATTTACTTGAACTAGACCAATTTATAAAAGAGCGTAAATCGAAAGTGAATACCTTATTAGATCAGCTTGGCTGGAATGCAGAGAAAACACTAAAGGTAATCGTTGAACTATATATTGTGATTGGATACCAAGATTTCCATTCTTCCCGGTGCCAGGATCGAAAATTACGAACCCTTGCTGAGAATCAATCAGATATAGTATTGTCTAAACACTCAATGCTATTAGGTAAAATGAATCTTTGCAAACTGTCTTCACATACTCATTCTATTATTTAACCTTTCAGAATCAGACGAATTGAATTGTTTGCTTGGGGAGCAGATCTATTCCAAGTTAGAATGCTTTTCAGCTGACGAAATGATGAAAAATCTTTCGACTGATCAAAGGCTTGCAATTTATGAGCATTGCATTAAAAAAACTGGGCATTTATCGGAGTCAGAAATATCTGTCGCGTGAGTACCATTTTGTCTTACTTAGTTCGATAAGAATTCTGCCTGTTTTCGAAAAAATCTTGACTTCATTATGATAATGTTTTTTAGGATCCACCCTAAGGATGGCGGCACAAAGCAACAAATGACATTTGCCGAAATTGTTGCCCAAAAACGCAATGCAAAACGTCGCACGACTCGATATCGTACCGGCGTCTCTCAATCGTACGTGTCCGAATTGCGGAATTTAATTGAATTGCAAATGAGTGCTTTGTCCCAGTATGCGGACAATAACAGAACGGGCAAATATCGTCACGAAAAGAATACATTGAGATCGCCATATCGTTCGACATCGTCGTCGTCACATTCACATCGTCGTGACATTGTTCGCGATGAAAAGCCAATAAAACATAAGAAACATAAAAGTCCCAAACATCATCGCTGAGAAACGCTTAGGTAATTTATTAGAATTTTTTCTAAAAAACGTTGAAATTTTGGATGAAAGAATATAGTTTGCCAAGTGTAATTTTAAAAAAAGCTCTTTATTCGCGGGTTATATGTTCCGTAAATATGCCGCGAATACAGAAACCGTGAATATGGAATCGTAATTTATATGGGATTATAGGGGATATGTTCCTAGGTGGCAAAATGAAAAACAAAAATATGAAAAAAAACCAATTTAATTGAAGTTCTTGACTATATTGATTAATTATTATCGTCAGGCTTATGGCAATGGTTTAAAGAACTTTGCAATTTTTTCTTGTCTTGCAGTTTTTTAAAATATCCTTCAATTCAGACTGATATTCAGCAGTGGCATTAGCAATTTGCCTCTTAAAAATAAAGCTTCATTCCATAGACGGATCAATTTTGATGAAGAAATCACAAAGCTCATTTGCCATTCCTAAACCTTCACTAAGATTTTTCAAATTAAATGTCACGTTTCCAGTGCTTATTGAAGCCTATTTTTCAATGGACTGCGGATTTAACATTACCCTCAAGTCGGTTTTAGTGAAATCTTCATCTTGCGATTCAAGCAACTCCAGAATGTTACTTGGTTCTTTCTGTTCGAACCCATCTTGTCCTATTACATTCGCAATTTCGGCAATGTTTGCAGTTAAAGTTTGAATTTGCACAGATTCTTCGTCATTTTCCACAGTCAGAAAAGCCCATAGTTTTTTCCAGAATGATAACAATGTGTATGGCTTCAGTTCTTTCAATGATTCTTTTAAGTTTACGATGCATTTTGCCATGTCAAATTTCTTCCAGCATTGCATAACATTCATATCAGGATCACATTCCATATTGTCCAGTATGATTTTAATGGGAGCTTAAAGGCCTGGATTATTCCTTGGTCCATTGGTTGAAGTAAAGCCGTCGTGTTGGGAGGTAAAAATGTCAGTTTTATATTTGGATGCATAGTTTCAAGTTCGCGAGGATGACCTGGTGCATTGTCCAAAACTAGAACTGCTTTAAAGTCTAGATTCTTTTTTTAAAAATTGTTTCAACTTCAGAAACTAAACAATTCCGGAACCAGTCACAAAAAATAGCGCTTGTAATCCACGCTTTCTTATTAGTACGCCAAAACACTGGCAGGTTGTCTTTGATTTGATTTTTTTAAATCACGAAGGTCTAACGATCTGTAAAGCGTCAGTGGTTTAATGACACAATCTTCAGATGCATTAGAACATAGCAGCGGTGTACCTATTCTTTGTTGCCTTAAATTCAGGGGCGGACTTTTTGCTTTTATTCTCTTCCAAAACAGTGAAGTTTCGCCTGCATTAAATACTTGCTCAGGTTTCTATCCACCATCAGCTACTAGGTTTGCAAATTCTTTTGGATATATTTCTGATGCAGCAGTGTCTGCAGATGCAGCTTCTCCGACCATTTTAATGCTATGCAATGATTGTCGCATCTTAAATTTATTAAACCATTCTTCCGATGATTGAAATCCTCCATATGTACATTCACCACCACCAGGTTCTTTAAAATGTGCGTAAAGACGCTTTGCGTTCTCCCGGACCATAGGACCACTCAGGCGCACCCTTTTTTGGTTGCGGTCCTCGATCCATAATGACAACACCACTTCCATTTTTTCTATTGCTGGATCACGAACAATTTTCGCTGACAATGAAGTTGAAGCTACAGACGACCTTATTTTATCTTCGGATTTTTTTATCGATCATACAGTTAATTCGTTGGCATTGAATGAGCGTGATATGGATGCAAACGACTCTAGAGCGTAAACGATCAAGGATTTCCATTTTCACTGTAAGCGATTTGTAACTGTAAGGCTCAGTCAATACCATTTTGAAGGATGCTTTGGGCCTCAAACGCGTCAAATCTCGACTGGTACCGAAATCATTGAATTTTTTGGAAAAAGGCGTCGCCTTGAAGTGTGCGAAACAATGCTTTCTGACTACATTGACAAGACGAAATGCATGATCACTGGAGACGAGACTTGGATCTATGCCTGGCTGTTCAGCAAGCTCAAAAGACCGCTCCGAGGACACCGTTTTGAGACGATAGCGCAGATTCAAGCCGCCGCGAAGGAGCTGAAGACCATCCCTGAAATCGACTTTTTCAACTGTTTCGAAGATCGGAAAATCCGTTGGCATAAGTGCATTGCATCGCGAGGGGATTATTTTGAAGGCGATGAAATTGATTTGCAAGAATAAATAAAGAATTTTCAATATAAATGGAATGTCACCTTATTTTTTGGACACAGTAGATAGTAGACAAAAAAGTCATGGAATCCCATTTAAATCGGGAAAAGAAGGAAGCGTCGAAACCCGTCTCGACGAGCAATTAGATCATTCTTAATATTTCGAATTCGGTAGGACGATAGGAATATCTAAAACTTCAGCAACTTTGCAAACTGATTGTGATCAAAAACAAAGAAGAGAAAAATTGCAATGTAAATTGAAATCAAAGAGAAATGTCCGGTTGAATGAATTCACATTTATTGACTAGATATATTGCAAAATACTAAAAAAAGTATATTTCAGTCTAAGTTCGAGAAAATAAGCAATACAAATTTTGGGTGAAATGATACAAATGGTTGTGTACTTCTGTACTCACTACAAAAACATGAACAATTATAATAAATAATTATGAAAGATGAAGTGTAAAGCCTAAATGAGGAAAATTATTATTTAGCGTCATGTTAAGTAACTATTGCACACATTTATAATATATTTCTATGTTTCATCACTGACTAGAAATGAATTAATTAAAATTAGTAAACATGTTATCAGGAACCGTTAAAATACATCTATTTAATAAATTAGTTGATTGAGTCTATCAAATACGCCAAAATAAATATGTTATTGATTTGTTTTGTACCATTTAAAACGTAATAAATAAAAAAAACTAACGTAATTAAAACACAATAAATAAAATACGATTTGTTGACTAGCTTTGATTGATGCCATTCATTCGTGGCACATGACATGAACAATGACTACTGCTTGCACTCTCCAGCTTCTTTGTGAGCGCACGCCAATATTCGATTTGTGCGTTGATTAGATCGATCTTACGTTTTCTTTCTTCTATGGCCAATGCGATTAATGAGTCACAATTACGATCTTCGCCCATTTTCGGATGACTATTCACGTTCAATTGATTTGCAGTTGTTTCATCGACGTTGTACACTTCATCATCGTCGACTTCGTCCAAACAAACTTCGGGTATGTCCTTGCTACTAATCGAATCGAGCATGTCGTCGTTGTTGAACGATTGCTCATTGTCGCTGAAATCTTCCGATTTAATGACAACAGCATCATTCTCAGGTCGTTCGCTGCTGTTGTAGGAGCTGGATCCCTAAAATGTAACTCTTTGTAGATTTCAAATAAATGTAAGAATCATAATTCCAGCCATACATTGCGTTCATCCTCGTCATCGTCGTAGTCTTGTTTAATATTTAACGGCGGATAATTCGGGTATGGATGAAGTGGCGATTGTTGAGCAAGCGTATTTAAGATGTCGGAAAAACTTCGTTTTCTTCCCTCGATCGATAGATCTTTTTTCAACAGCAACTTCATATTTTTGTACAATTGTCGTAGTTGTTTTGAGGATCGTTGATGATAGACGCGCGTATTGAATTCTTTGGCAATCATTTTCCATACTTCATCCTTTTTTCGATTGGTTTCGGCATCGGTTCGTTTATTTTCAATGATTTCTTTGTATTGGGCGGCAAATCCGAGAACCATATTACGTTCGCGTTGTGTATAGCGTGGTGTTTTTTCACCTCTGCATAAAGATGAATGTGATAAAAATAATTTAAAAATTTTAGTAAAATTTTTTGGGGTGGTGTTTTCATTTAAATAATTCTAGTAATTTTTTCATACCTGAAATACAGGCGAGCACTCATGGGTTTGATTGTTGTGAAGAACTTTGATTTTCATAGAATTTCTACACTATTTTCTATGCTATTTTCGCTGTGAAATAAAATACGAGTTGATTAGTTACAATGATAAAAAAGGAAAGCAAATACTATGCCTATATGAGGACTGTATCCGAAAAAGGTTGACCTTTAGTTTTTTCTGCATAGCTCCTATTTGGATAAGTTCAAATTTTCATCAGGTATGTGAAACGGACGATTATAAATTAAAAAAAGGGCCTACATGTTGCTAAGAAGTCTGAATCAGGTAGAAAAACGGGTCCTTCCGATACAAATTTCACACGAAAGGTAAAGAGGAGATAAGGCTCAAAAAGTGCAAACATCGAACGCAATGATTCGGAGGATTAAGAAGCATTATAATCTTAGATTATATAAAGTCCAAAAAAATCCGAGGAAAAGGAGAAAGAAGCGAAAAATGGGGCTCGAAAACTATATAAGGATTATCTGACCAAATTCGATTGTGTTGCGTTGGACGATGAAACATATGTGAAGGCCGATTTCGCACAGTTGCCTGGTAAGGACTTTTATACAGCAGGATCAAACGTTGATGTTAGCCCAAAATATAAAACCATAAAAAGCACAAAATTTCTCAAGCGGTATATAATTTGGCAAGCAATATATCGATGTGGTCCCCGATCAGACGAATTTGTAGCGAAGGGCACCATCAACTCAGCAGTATACAGTGGCGGACAGAAGTCTACGGCAACACCTTATATCGAGGTTCTGGTTAATTGGATGCTTTAATCAAAAATCCATTGATACACGTTTTTTCAGTAACGTAAATATATTTATAAAAAAACGAAAACAAAACTTTTCATAACAAACTTAAAGAGAAATTCATAAAAACATGACAAATTGAATGGGCAAAAGTCTACAATCAGTGCTGGCTGACTTATAAACGAAAAATTTCCAACTAAACCTAACTTTATTTCTTCTTGCTCTTACTAACATCCAATACATGTGCAGCTGCATATCTATTATAGGTTTATCGCTAGTTTCGAACTGTAAGGACTGCAAAACGTCATCGCGAAAAGAAATTTCTAATGATGTCCGAAAATTTGGTCTAGTATAAAAAAACAATAAATCGTGCTCGAAAATTGCAAAATTACTGAACTAAAATGAAGTTCTGTTTACACCATTATCAAATTTTTTGAAAACAGTGGTCCCATTGAAAATAAGCCGCAAACTGACCGATCGAAAAAGTTTTCGTGCAGAGACATTAGTTCAATTTTAAAAGAAGTGTACAAAAATTAAAAAATAAGTGTTCCAGTTATGGCGAAACAAGTGCCTTCGGTAAGTAAAAAGGATGTACATGCAAGAACAATCTCGAGAGCATTAAATTCTAATGGGTTTCAAAGCAGAACTTCATATTAAAAAACATTAATATCCGCAAAAAACCGAGTTCTGCGCCTAGAGTTCGCCAAGGCCTATATCAACAAGGACAATGATTTTTGGAATCGAGTCCTTTTTACCGATAAGTCGAAATACATAATGTACGGGTGTGATGGTCGCAGTAATATATGGAGAAAAAAGAATACAGCTTTAGAGACTTAAAATTTGATTATTACTGTCAAGCACGGTGGAGGTAATGTTATGGTTTGGGAGTCATAGCTGCATTTGGTGTCAGCAGATTGGCTTTTGTTGAGACTACTATGGACCGCTATGTTTACAAAAAACCTGTTGGAACAACATTTAAGGCCATCAATTGAGAAATTGTGCCTTGGAGAGAGCTGGATTTTCCAATAGGACAATGATCAGAAGCACACAGCACTTTTCGTCAAGAACTGGTTGTTGTACTACGCTTCCAGGCAGCTGAAAACGCCACCCCAAAGCCAATAGAACATGTATGAAAGCTTCTGAAGCAAAAAATTTGGAAATGTTGCATAAAAAATAAAAATTTCTTGAAGGAAGCGCTTATTACAGAATGTAAGAAAATTACATCCGCAAAAACTGGTCATTTAGTCACCTCTATGCCCCGAAGACTGCAAGCAGCAATTGATGCTAAAGGGTGTCCAACCAAGTATTAAGCCAGCAAAAAAAAAGCCAGCACCGGTTGCCGTAGACTTTTGTTCATTCGATTTTTTTATGTTTTAGTGAATTTCTCTTTAAGTTTGTTATGAAAAGTTTTTGTTTTTGTTTTCTTGTAGATATATTTACGTTACTGAAAAAATGTGCATCAATGGATTTTTGATTAAAGCTTCCAATTAACCAGAACCTCAATATAAGGTGTTGCCGTAGACTTTTGTCCGCCACTGTACATCGAAGAGCGTTTAGAGAAGCGACTAAAACCATTTATCGAAAAACAGGACGCATCTGTGGCATGTTGGCCAGATTTAGCGACAAGTCATTATGCTCGATCAACAATGAAGTGGTATAAATAAGGACAACAACATCTCCGTTGTACCGAAAGCAGCTAACACTCCAAACTGTCCAGAACTTCGACCAATCAAAAGATATTGGGATGAAATGAAGGAAACGTTGAAGAAAACAAACAAAATTGCTAAAACCGAAAAGGATTTTCAAAATAAGTGAAGAAACGCACATAAGGTGGTCGATGACACCGTTGTACGGAACCTAATGCGTGGAGTTAACGGAAACATCCGAAAAAAATTTCCCTTGAATTGAAAATTCATTGAATTTTTATGTATGTGCAGTGCTGTGCAAAACTTAAGCAACTCACTACATGTCGGAATGAAAGGGAAAATTGCAATCAAAATATTAAAAAAAAATCCTTTTTTTTTAATTTACACGTTAGCATGTTGCCTAAAGCTCTGCAATAAAAAAAAGGTACATCAGTATTTTAACTGTTCTTAAAAAAACAAAAAAAAATACACCAACAAAAAGGCTGTGCAAAATCTAAGCAACTTTCAAAACGCAGCTACGATTCCCTGTCAGAACAAAAGATAACGGGGATTCCCGATGTTTTTTTTCGATGCTCGTATCAATTAGATCGTTTTCCCTTTGGGTTTAGTTGTGTCTAAAAAAATAAAATTTTAGATGCAACGTAATCAATACGATAATAGATTTAAATCAAACGTAATTTCGCTATGTTATTCCAGAAAAAACGCAAATAGAGATTGCCAAATCGTTAAATATAAACAAATCTTTAATTTCAAGATGGATTACGAAATATAAAAACACGGGTAGTGTGAAAAGTGTAAATTTTGGTGGAAGGCCACGTAAAATTACCATTAGAGATGACTTACAAATTAACAAATTGATAAAAATAAAACCGTTTATCTCGTCAAAAGAAGTTGTAAAAGAGCTAGGCTTAGATGTCAACTCAAGCACTGTTCGCAGACGGGCAATTGAATTCAATCTAAAAAGCTATACAGCTTTAAAAAAAGCATTGCTCACAAAAAGACATGCAAGGAAAAGGTAAACTGCTCGAACAACACTTTTAAACATTATTATTTTACTATTTATATCGTTTTATATATCATTTAGGCTTGAATTTGCTAAAAACCATCTTGACTGGTCAGATGCTAAATGGAAGAGCGTTTCATTTAGCGACGAATCCAAGTTCAACCTCTTCAATTCTGATGGCTTATCCCGTGTGAGGCGTGAGAAGGGACAACAACTGAATCCACGCTTCTGTAGGAAAACGGTGAAACATGTGGGAGGAAGCGTCATGGTCTGGACATGTTTCTCAGCATTAGGTCTTGGTCCCTTTCGTAGAATAACAGAAATTATGGACAGATTCATGTATAAGGACATCTTAGAATCTAGAACGTTACCTTATGCAGAGTGTAATATGCCACTTCGATGGGTGTTTCAACATGATAATGACCCGAAACACACGTCGAAGTTGGTTAAAGAATGGCTTAGCTCTAAAAGTATTCAAGTTCTTGATTGGCCGGCACAACCGCCCGACTTGAATCCTATAGAAAACTTGTTCGGTATATTGAAACGGCGTATGGAACAGTACAGTTTGCAAACAAGGACCAATTGTTTATAAACCTAAAAGCCGAATGGGAAAAAATTGACATATCAATTTTAAATAATTTAGTTGAATCAATGCTTCCCGCTGTTATAAAAAAATAACGGCTATTACACGAAATATTAATAAAAGTTCCTCCGATTTTGCACAGCCTTTTTGTTAGTGTATTTTTTTTAAGAAAAGTTAAAATACTGATGTACTTTTTTATTGCAGAGCTTTAAGCAACATGCTAACGTGTAAATTAAAAAAAGGGAAAAAAATCTTTATATTTTGATTGAAAATTTCCCTTTCATTCCGACATGTAGTGAGTTGCTTAAGTTTTGCACAGCACTATATGTATTTTATGCATTTTTTGGCTTCTATTTGTAAATTTGGACTGCAGTTTTAGTGTGCTGCAAAAAAATTGAATCAATAAGACATTAAGGAGTTAACCCCACTTGTAACTTTTAGTTTTGTTGTTGCATTTTTTCAAAGTATAACTATCTGAGAATATGTCCTTAAAATTTCAAGTCGATCCGAACAAAATTGACTGAGATTTGAGCGTTGAAAGAGAAGAATCCGTTACGAAAACGACTGAAATTGAAACTTTAAACGCGTTTTTCTCGAAATGACATTTTTGAAGTCGGTGACCAAAATTACTCGAAAGCTGCTGTACCGATCTGTTTGAAACTTGACAAACTTGTTTAATACATAAAAATGCAGTGCTTCATCGTTCGATTTTTTTTCCCGATAAAAAATGGCCGTTTTATAGCCAAAAGACGATCGTTATTTTGAGTGAAAATCGAACCATTAACTTTGACTATCCGCTTTTTTGTGAGAAATGTATATTTTTTTAAATCCTTCGATTAAGCACTAGTTTATACTGTTGTTTAATTAAATCCGTCAACATTTTTTGTTTCAGATGATTCAATTCGCCAGAATGTTGGTCACCGCAAAACGGAAAAATTAAAATACAATTGTTTTGACGGCCATTTGTAACTCAGCCATGTACTATTTTTCAAAAAAAAATCACTTAAAGGTGTTTAATGTATGTACTTTAATATGATATAATGTTCATTTAAAAAAGTTTCGTATATTCTTTAAAAAAATTCATGAAAATAACATATTTTTTGGCGCTACAAGTGGGGTTAACCCCTTAAACGTAACGCCCACGAATACACAAGCAATAATTGAACAAATTCATGTGTTGTGATTAGTTTCTTCTTATCCAAAGGCTTGGTGACTTGAGTTGGACAAATGTAACTCAGAGTTACTTAAAACCTTATCAAAGCGTTAACCGCTGACCAAATTTTTAGCCAGCTTGTTGTTGCATTGACTTTATTTAGAGGTTGATTCGGAGTTGAGTCGCAGCTTAAATTAAATTTGAAAATCAATCAGCAATCCTAGAACTAGAACCGATGGCGTAATTAGGTTATTATAAGAATAATATGTAACACAATCGGAAGGGGGACCACTAAATTGCTGTTTTCTGTTTTGGCCGAAAGAATTTGACTATTATTTGTCGACACTTTTGGCCAAACATCAATGCCTTACAAATTACACGTCGTGAAATGTTACTAAGCCTCGTCCTCTAATCACAAGCATGTTATCGAACAATTGAACGCCATTCACCGTTCCCAACGCCCAGAAAATCGTTGTAAAACTCAGCTTGCGTAAGTTTTCAAGCCGAAAATGCTCATCCCGCGCGATGAGAGTAAGACCTCGTAAACATCTGTGAAAGATTACTTGCACACTGGCCCAGCAGCTTGCCTTGCCTCCTAAACTAATCTAATTGCAAACGAAAGAAAATAGATCAAAGCCTTAATTTAGAGCTTGCATCGCGTCCGGTTCGGGAATCCAAAGCCAAGCCACACCAATTCAAGATGAGAGCACCGAAAACACTTGAAAGTTTGTCTTAAGTCTGCCTCCAAGATAAAAATAGATTCATCTCAGCTCTGCATCAACGTCCTAAACTAATCGATAATTTTTTTACTGAGCACAGCACAACCCTACTTGGAGGCTGTTGGAATCTGTTCAAGCTGCGAATAAGGAAGGATTCGGAGCTGATGTTTATGTACCTTCTTCACGTTCACGGCACTGTTATTGGCACGATAAATGCATGATTAAATTGCATCGTTTTGCAAAACACCTTACCGATAAATAGTGGAAATTCAATTTGCAGCCGATTGCGAAGAAGCGAAGCTTAGCACACTCGAGAACTTAATCCTCGGATTAGCTTTCCTTCGAATTTGACAAGCGCGACTTGAACTCCGCAGTATGACTGTGTGGGTGGATGTTTGAATGTTTACATTGAAATTTTAATAGATTGAGACCCGCGCGCCATTGACGATAGTTTCAGGTACGATCGCTGTGAAGGAGCACAAACGCGGACAAGAAATTCGCAACATATTTTCCACTTCTGCGGTGTTTTTTCAAGTAAAACGAAATGTAATGTAGCCGCCAACTATTCCCGTCTTATTTCCGCACGTCAACCGTCAGTGCATTTTTTAAAACGAAATTGAAGTTGGTTCCGCTTTAATCGATACGTTCCAAATTGAATTGTGTTTTGGAAAAATGCAATTTTTACATGTGAAAACAATCAAACAAATCGTCGCTATTTACGTTTGTTGGCTTGGAATTCAATGTGAGGCGATCAAAATAAGCACTGTGAGCTAATGAATTTTGATTGACAGTCGTCAGCGGCAGCCAACAGAATATTCAAGCAGATGTCGCTGCCGTAGACTTCAAGTGGTGCGAACGTGGCCATTTGACGGAAACTTCATATGATGAACTGCACGACCGATAGACGACAGCTGTCATCGGTCCTTTTCCGGTTTAATTCGCATAGCAAAAGGTATTGAAACTTGGCTGGATGCATATAATCGGCAAAAATCGCATGAAAATGTCTGAATGTGAATAGGCGTTCGTGCTATTACTCCGGCTGACAGTCTAATGTGGACTGCTAGCCGAGAATAATTGTGATATGGAGTACGATGACGCCAGTATAGCAAAGCGATTTGTGGTTGGATTGTAATTGAGTGTTTTTGTTTTCTCTTTGAACAGAAATTAAACGATGGGACGGTACGCCCGGGAACCAGAGAATCCTGCGAAATCGTGTAAGGTGCGAGGATCGAATCTTCGAGTGCACTTCAAGGTAAGGAATGGGATTGAATGAAGAGTTAACAGGATTGGGTATAACCTCAACTTGTTTGTTTGGTGGGAGATGTGATGTGTTGAAAGTGCTCCACAGACGATGAGTTTCCGATAATTCCCAGTGCTGTATGAAAGAAGTATGTAATGTGGTTGCCAACTCAGCAGATCAATAATGTCATGAAGAACGCGGGCTGTGTATGTATCGGAGTAATGAACCTAGTATCCAATCTAAATTATGCCCCGAGATAATCGCAGCGTCTTGTCCAAAGGCAGGTATAAAGCCTTCATACACCATTTCCACAACCTCTCCCATCGGAAGCCACCAGAACAGCATACTTGGTAAATTTTAAATCACACTTGTCTCGTGAGACTCGCTTCCTGTAGGAAACTTCGAAGCATTGACCATATCAGAATATTCTTTGCTTATTTTACCTATGAATATTGTGTGCACTTAAAATCAATCCCTTTAACAGATAATAGTTTATGGGATTTTTGCAATAGTGCTAGATTAATATAAACTACTAGATATCGGCAAAGTAACAGCAATGGAAAGTGTTTAAATAGCTTTTTGTTTCCTAGAACTTTGCTACAATATAATTTATAGATAATTCCATTGATAACCAACGTCAAATTGTGGCTCACTAACGCGTGGTTATCGCTAAGAGGTAAAGGCGGCACCTATAATCGTAGCTTCGGGATGCTGCGTAACGCAGTGCTGCGCCGCGCTTTTGCGCTGATACACTCACTGTCTTTGAGACCAATGCGCTGATACGAGACAGAAATCGCAGTAGCGCAGCGTATCATCCACGTTAGTGCAGCAGAAAAAGCAAGCAATGTGTTGACGTCGGAGCTGAAAAGCTAGTTCGGCGCATCGAGCAACGCGATTCCAGAACACAGCGTTATGCATGCACCAAATCGGAATTGTGGCTAGTGAGTCAGTCAAGACATTCCATTCCGGGACTGACGTTGGAGTCAAGGTATCAGCGCAGTAAAATTCAATGCGTTACATATGCCTACTCTACTGCAAACCACTTGGATTCTCTTTTGAGCTGGCTGTGCCGCTAATATGTATATCTGCTACTGCTCCGTAAGGCTATCCAGGAAGGGATAGTCTAGAGCAAGGCTGTCCAACCGGCGGCCCAAGCCAGACATCAATGTGGCCCGACAATATTTTAAGTTTCTGAAGCAAGCCCAGTTTTCTGAGGAATGATTTGTGTGTTGTGTGCGCTTTCGTGGTAAAGCTATTCTCTTCAGCTATGGTAATATACTTGTGGCCCAAAACACCATGTCTTCTTTCAATATGGCCCAGGGAAACAAAAAGGTTGGACACCCTTGGTCTAGAGTCTTCAATTTACCTTTTCGAAGTGGTGCGCATTCGCACAGAAAATGCTGAACCGTTTCTTTCGATCTACAACTGCAACGAAAGTCGTTGAAAGGAACACTCAGTTGTTCAGCGTTTTTGTCTATTAGACAAAAAACGATGCGTCTGATCTGCTTATTGTACTTATGAATATTGTGTGCACTAATAATCAGTCCCTTAAACAATAACTGTGTTTGGGATTTTTGCAAATGTGCTAGATTAATATGAACTACTAGATAGCGGCAAAGTATCAGCAAGTGAAAGTGTTTAAATAGCTTTTTGTCTTCTAGAACTTTGCTACAATATAAAGTAATTCTATTGCTTATCAACAGCACATTTTAGACAGTCTGAAATAATATTTGTTTCTTCTCTTGCAGAACACCCATGAAACCGCTCAGGCCATCAAACGTATGCCGCTTCGTCGTGCTCAACGGTACCTAAAGGCCGTGATCGAGAAAAAAGAATGTGTTCCATTCCGTCGCTTCAATGGTGGTGTAGGTCGTTGTGCCCAAGCCAAGCAATGGGGCACGACACAAGGACGCTGGCCCAAAAAATCAGCGGATTTCCTACTGCAATTGCTTCGTAATGCCGAGGCGAATGCCGACTTTAAGGGTTTGGACGTTGATCGTCTGGTCGTTGATCACATTCAAGTGAATCGAGCACAGAGTCTACGTCGTCGTACGTATCGTGCTCACGGTCGTATCAACCCTTATATGTCGTCACCTTGTCATATAGAAATCATTCTAACCGAGAAGGAGGAAGTTGTGTCGAAAGCGCCCGAAGAAGATGAGCCCGTTAAGAGGAAATTGTCGAAGAAGAAGATTCAAAGGCAAAAGGAGAAAATGATGAGGAACGAATAGAAACGTAATCGTCTTGTCGTTTTTTAATTATTTTAAGAAGTTCAATAAAAAACATCAATTGAACCTTTCAGGCATTTGTTTGAGTTGTGAAGTGTATTTGGTTGTGGAAAGCGAGATATTTAACCCTGTGATCTATCTGCACGTCTCCTTTCGTAAGCAATTATTTGTATGCTTTGTTACAGTTTGTTCAGCGAATACTATCAATTGTGGATACAAGTACGTAAAGCACAAAAAGTTCAATTTCAAAAATGATAGATCATGATTATCAGTCAAACTTGATATTGCATTCTATAAAAGTTGAACTTCAACAAAGAAGTATGCAGTATACGCTTCAAAATTCCTATTTAGTTGATGCATTTGTCGTCGTAGCAATTAGCACTGGTGCTGAAGTCTGCAAGCAATCGCTCTTGAAGCGATAAATGTTAGACAAATAATTGTTTTAAATACCAGTTAAATTGTATTTGAGGTGTAATTAGTATTGATGCATATTGCGAAGCTGATTTTGTGACGAATGACCGCAGTGATAATTTTATGCATGATTGATACATAGAAAGTCTGTTCCATCAGGTAAATCTTTTTTCTGGTATAGGTAGGACGATTTTCTCAGTGCCACTATCAAATCTAATTTTTAGCTACACTTTTTTCGCGCAAATCTTTTTCTCGGATCCAACCGAAAAAAAATTTGAGACACCAGACGAAATTTTCTCATTGGCGCACGGCATTTTCTTTGTTTCTCTATACAAATTTATCATTTGCCGCGCCATGCAATTTTACATCCTTCTTTGTTTACAAGATAATTTTATCCCTGATGCACCAAAGCAATTTTAGAGTAAACAAGTTTGTAACACATTCTGAACGTACAAAGATGGCAAATGTGAGTTCGGAAAATACAGTGAAAATACTATAAAAATTTCTAAAAGTATTTTGTAAGTGTGTTTTTTTTTTTGAAAACTATTGATTGACCAAAAGTCACAATGGTAACGTAGAAAAACGTTGTTAGTCTGCATCAAAAACGATAATCTCACACTTCCAAAATTATGGGAAGATACAAGTCGACGGTACAGTCATTAGAAAAACTAAAATATGGCGCAAATAATCTAAGAACCGGACGTCTGAATAAACACAATTTTCGAACAACATTACATTGTTAAAGACGATAAAAAGGATAAAAACCGACGGTATCTGCCTTGTATACAATAATAAAGTAACAGTGGGATGCCGTGGTGGAAGTCATAAAAGGGAGTAGGTTTATTTGTTGCGTGGCACGAAGAAACCTTACATTAGGTCAATAGAGAAAAGTCTATTCTTTCTACTAAGACGCTCGCCTCATGGTTTAGAAATATAGTCCTGTAAAATCGTCCGAATTTCGACGTAAACATTTTGGGCTGGCAGGCAAATTTATTGCAATGTGTGGACAACAGTATAGTTAGCTTAAGTTCAAGTTTCCGGGGTCGCAGCTCCAATCCTCCTTTTTCCTCTGGGCTCCATCTTAAAAACAAAAGTAAGTGGGACACCTCCGTGTCTCAGAAACCGTGTGAATCTTGGCGTGTAACTCTTTTAATATCGACATCACGTAAAAATAATGTATGCACAACTTGATACAAATTAAATTCTGCAATAGTTTGCCATAATGAACTTTTTTGTGGAAGCTACGGTTTCGGATCGTGTCCCACTTTTTTTCAAGATGGAGCCCAGAGGATTGGAGCTGCGACCCTAGAAACTTGAACTTAAGTAAGACATACTACACATTGTACCAAAAATCCGTCTGCCTACCAAAATGCTCCGTGAGTTTCGCAATGGGGGTGTGTTCCCGCGAACCGTTCATTTGGTCTAAAAACGCCTTTTTTCACGCGACTTTCTTCCCTTTGGGATGCAATAACTCTCGTCAATGTACAGTGATTTAAATCAATCAATACCGCAAACGATTTGTGACAAAATTATTTCAGAAAAGTATCCGTAAACGTGTTTCGCGTTAAACGTGAAAATAAAAAAAATTGTGGCGCTCGAAAGATAATCCCCTCTTTCTGGGTGTCGTTTTTGACTTGTAACTTTTTTATTATTGACAACACGTAAAAGTAATGTATGCACGACTTACTACAAATTTGATTCTACGCAAGTTTGTCATACACAACTTTCTTGTGTGAGATATGGTTTCTGAGACATGGAGGTGTCCCAATTACTTTTGTTTTTAAGATGGAGCCAAGAGGATTGGAGTTGCGAGCCCAGAAACACATTGCAATAAAAATTTGCCTGCCACCCCAAAATGCACGGTGAAACTCCCATTTGACTGGACTAATAGTGTTCTGTTCGATGAATCCAAATTTAAAATTGTCGGATGCCACGAAGGATACAGTTTGGATAAAACGCTGTGATGCGTTGAACCCAAAACAAATTTCCAACAATGAAATATAGTGGTGGCGGTTTTTTGGTTTGGTGGTGTATAACTGCAACTGGTGCGGGAAATTTAAGGACTTTCGATGGAACCATGGTCCGTGTTTTACATTAGAACTGTAGACAAAGTGTCGAAACTCTAGTGCAATATAACAGGTAACAGTTTCTATACGATACATGCACAAATTGGTCGTAAATGGATCCTGTATAGTACAACTTCCATCCTTAATACTTCTTAGTCCCAGTCGTTAAGTCTTAATGTAATAAAACGTTTTGGGGGCAAACTGGAGAAAATGCTGTGGAAACGTTTAATCTCCAGCAAAAGTGACCTTGAAGGATTTTTTTTCAAAGAATGGTGGTGGTAGTATCGATACCCACATGAATACAGGTATTTAATAAGGCTGAGATCATGAGCATTATCCACTATTTTTTCTCTTTGTCCGTCTGACATATTTGTCTGTGATCCACCAAGTTTGCCTGTGGTCCGCAACATAATTTTTTTTTTCTGTGGCCCACTCGATTTTTCCTTACCAAACAAATTTTTTTCTGGACCATTGGACGATTTTTTAAGGCAAAATCATTAGTTTGATCCGCAAAATTATGTTGAGTTGCAAGAATGATTCATCTATGTACGGATTAGGAAATCCAGCTTAAAGAAATGACTTAGTTCTGTAGAACTGCCTTGAAAGCAAACTAAATAAAATTCTCGCTGTTGGTTTTAAATACATTACATTTATATTTTCTAATTTCAACTTACAATTACAAGAGTTTCCATTATTTTTTTACAAAAACGATTTACTTTTGTTTACAGTGTATTTTCATGATTTCAATTTCTAACAATTGATGCATAAATTTTATGAATGGCATACATATGTACTAATTATTTCTATTATGTAGTTACTGACTGAGTGCATTGTGAGATGTACAGCATGCGTGGAGGATGTGTGCGGGAATAGGTTTCGGATGATGTTGTTATTGGAGTGCGGTACGAGTCGTGTTGGGTAACATCAGGCACATAAGACCACCACCGATAAGTAATACTGCAACAATAAACGTTGGTGCTGGACACATTGTGTCTAGGAGCGTAGCAATGACTACGTTTCCAATGATGCCACCCAAACGGGCGGCGACCATAGAAATGGCGACACCAGTTGCTCTGCAAAAGATTAAATAATTGATAAGTGTATCCAACTAGATTGAGTGACAAAATAAGGACGAGAACAACTTCGATTGGAAGCAGAATTTATAAAGCATACGCACCTTAAATGTGTTGGGAAGACTTCCGTAATCAAACAATCCAAAGCAGCATTACCGCACGATATAACACCACTGAATACAGCGGACACAATCAAGTTGTGGTATTTGTTGTAGACGAAGTACATTCCTGCAGCACAGAAGCCAGCTGAGCTCGTAGCGAAGATCAGGAAGAACTTCCTTCCTAGGATGTCCATGAAAAGCACTGCGATCAAGTTTGCTGGCAGTGCAGACGCCAAAGATATCAAAGATTCCATGAACACCGAGCTGGGGATCATTGAGGAACACATATCGCTGTCGATTCCTACTCCTTGACTGACCACGTATTCCGTGACCTCACAGACGCCAGCTTCTTGGTTCGGGTGGCTGCGACTAAATTCGTCGAATCGGTTGAATAACTCGGGGAACCACATCATAAGGCCATAGTAGCCAATGTGGAACGTGAAGTTGATGGTGATTGAGATGAGGGTGAACTTGAGAATGGGGAATTGGAACAGCTCCTTGCTATTGTCCTTCATGTCAGTCATCATCCGCGAATATTTTCCTTTCAATGAGTTGGCGTCTTCCTCCAGCTCGGCTCTCAGCTTCTCGTCAATGATGATTTCCTTGACGGGATACTCTTCACGCGGCTTTCCGGTGTTCGTGACAAAGATGCCACGGAAAATAGACAACGCCTCCTCCATTTTGCCTTGCGAAATAAGGAATTTGGGTGATTCGGGCAAGTAGAACAGTAGACCAGCTACAAGGAATGAGGGTGCAGCGCACACCAACAAAAATATGCGCCATGAGTTATAGACGAAATACGGTGTTATGAAACCGATTCCCGTTGGGATGATCAACCAGGCCAAACCAGCTACGAACAGGTTACCAAACGTCCAGAAAGCAGCCATGAAGCTCAACATCGAGCCACGTTTTGCTTTCGGCTGGAATTCAGCAAAGTAAGACCATATCACAGGACCGGCGCCACCAAGTCTAAAAGAGGAGAGCAATGAATGTTCCGGTTGAACATTCCAAATGATGCAATCAAGGTACTTACGCGGCGCCGTTTAAGAATCGAAACACCATAAACGTTGCGAAATTTTGTGAAAACGACGATGCAACTATACATACACCATTCATAAAAGATATCCAGATCAGCACTTTCTTTCGGCCCATCGCATCAGCTATGCTGCCCCACAGGTAGGCGCCTGACATCATACCAATAAAGATGATTGAATTCAACCAACCCTTGGTTTGCGTGTTTAATTCGAGATCGCACTGGGCCGACGGGAGGATGAACGACATCGAGATGACGTCCATCTCCTCGCTGGTACTGACTAGACCGCATATTAACAGTAATAAATAATGGAAACGTCCGTAACCGGCTAGTTCGATGGCTCCCTCGAAGTCGGCCCGAACGCAGTTGTTTGCTTTCTCCAAGTCATATTTGAGGTCCTTTTCACAAGGCACAAGTAGCGACGGTTGTAGTATTTGAGAATTTTTCAAATCGATTTCTTTGGCTTTTATGCCGTTCTGTTGTCGATCGTCCTTTACATTACAATCTGTAAGGTTCAAATGATTTTTAGTAGGATCAGTAATCTAAAATAAAATATATGAAAAGAAATATTGGACCTTAGTTACTTAATTTTTGAATTTCAATTCAATTTCATTGTTTTGCCTACGGGAATAGAAAACTAATGCCAATATTTTTGAAAAATAGGAACACCTTCATAGATGCATGGATGATTAATCCATAGATGGAGAATTGTGCTTCCACAAAGCTAATCTGTTGTAGATAATCTTCTCTATCGAAATTTTGGCATCTTCATTTTGGTTATGACCTAAGCGTGTTTTTCAAATTCGCCCGATTTTTTTGGAGACCAATACATTTTAGAATAATCATGCTTGGTTTTCTTAAGGAAGCTAGTTTTTATAAACTTAGTTAAATGTGATTCTCAATCAAGTGACATTATATTCACCTAGAAAATTCGTTGCATGATATATATGACAGAAAAATTAATGGTGACAATATTGCATCTAAATATACACTCCGTTTCATATTTATAACCCACTCTCTGTTACGGACCAAATGAGGTCCTTGGTGTCTACAAACGACATCCACAACGACTAAATCGGCTGAGCGGTTCGTTTTTCATGACTTCCTTCCGGTTGATCCAAGAACTGCAGGAAAAATAACGGTAATGAGAAATGATTTACAGAACGACCATTGTACAGACTTTCTCAATCTTTTCCGTATTAAATTTGGGTCGAAAATAATTTTCAGGCGAAGATAATTTGAAATTGTTAGGTGGGTTATAAATATGAAACGGAGTGTATTTTGAACGATCATTAAAAAATCTCAAAATTTCTCAGGCATTTTATTGTCTTTAATAATGATGATTGATGGTTAAACATAGAAACTGTGATGTGTTAAAGTGTATTAAAATATTATAATGGAAAACTCATGTCAACGATATTTTTTTTAAACTAAAAATTGAGTAATTTCTATTACATTACATTAAATTTAAAATTCAGCCATTACTTACTCTCAGAATGTTTTGGATCGGTATCACTCTCTACCATTCTATGTAGACAACTGTTATTGATGTGCTTCTTCTTCGTACGAAGTTGGAAAGCAGATAAACGGAATTACTTTAAATTGACTTCTGAAAAATGCTTTGACTGCTATATAACAACGCTGTTTTTATCGATCTGCAAAATAAAATAAAAAGCAAATAATTTTTAATCAAGTGCTAACGGTTAATGGAAAAATTTATGTAAATGTTAGAAATTCAACCAAACAGTGGAAATTTCCCCCTTTTTGCTATTTTAAATTTTAATTCTAAAAAAACACACACACACTAAATGGGTCCCATTTGGAGGTCTTCTGATTCATTTAGAGGTCGTTGGGAGCTCAACTAAACTCTCTTAAATGCTATTAGGGTTAATTAATTCTAATCGGTCTGCTGCGCTATATATGAAGCACTAATGATAATGCCAAAGAGGATAAATATGTTGTTGATGATAATGGTATGGGGATGGTAATGCAATAAAGCGCAGATTGATTGGTTAATCAGAACCTGACTGCTACAGAGGAAAGTTGTTGACCACAATTGAGCAGTGGCTGTGTATATCAATATGCTCAGATCCGGTGGTAACATTTGAACGTTAATTAATAAATTTGCATCTATAAACAATGTATCATGTCGACATGGATACTTTTAGTTGCGATGATTGTATGTTGAATTGAAAATGTGTACTCAAATCAATAAAAAAAAATTTCGTTTGCTTTTTGCACGCGATATATGTAGTTAGAAGTGTTCATTGCTGGCAATAGTCAATAGTTTCAGAGAATATTGAACTTTTATTTCCATATGGAAAATGAAGATTAAAATTTTCTACGAGTAGAATTAGGAAAAATTCATTATTTGGCTACGTAATTTTTTTACTACCACTAAATCGTATTGAAACAAGTGGAAAAAGTAGTACAACTCAAATATTTAACTGAAGAAGAAATTTCAGAAAGAACATTTTGTAGGGTAATAAACTTTGCATAGTGATAATGCAAACGTGACTGTGTTTGTATGTATGTGTTCACTTTGAAAACTGAAACTGAAAGTTCTAAGTTGATTTTGCAATATTGTGAAAACTATAGTAAATACCGTTACAATAGTTCAGGAATGGCAATACACTTTGCGAGTAATGTTGAAGAAAATTAAATAAATTGCTAGGATGTGATATATTTTTTTTGTGAGAAAAATTATATGAAAAAATACAGAGATCAATAGTTTGTTCTATTAAAAACATATGCAGATATTTTTTAACACGAGAATGCAAGCGATATCTTTCTTTAAACTCCATAGAGGCCACGGTCTCGACATCTCAACTTTGGATGAAATTTGGCACATAAGTAGAAGACGTCAAGGATATTCGATCCTAAAAATATTAGACCGCAAAATCTCCTCCCCCCGTTTTAGAGAAAAGCGCCTCTAAAGTTTTTAGCGTTACTTATCGAGTAAATTTTCGCATCTAACAGAAGCGGTGTATTCGTAGTGTAGGAAGCAGATCGGTATTGTTTTTTTTAATAATTGTGCATGTAATTAGTTTAAGATATATCAGCAATGTTCAACTACAAACACATTTATTTTTTAGAAATCAGCAATTTGTTCGTTCATTTATATATGTAAATTATACTAAAAACTCATTGTTGAATGTTTGAATTATTAAAAACTATTGTAATCGAAGCAAAACCATAGTTAACGGTAGGATCATCCCTTGTTCCTAGAATCAATCCTAAGTCATTTTCGTGTCTCATAGCCAATTTGACATGAAGCAATAAACTAAAATGACGCGCCACGAGGTGTCAGCAGATGCTAGGCGTGATAAACAAAATTTAGATGAGAAAGGAGTATGATGAATTTGTCGGTATCTAAGTACTCATCAACAATCTGTAAACGATTAACCGATTTCGTCATTTCAATTCAACAGTTCAGCATACATACATATTTTAACATAAAACCCTACATGACTTAAACATTGAACGCCGCATTTACTGAATAACCTCTGTAACACTTTATAAGTAAATTCCAATAGCTTTTGTGATCACATGTCTCGAATTAATAAATTACGAACAAGCAAAACATCTAATTAAACTGTGATTTTTCCGAGCCATGTATATGTATGTTAACACAAGCAAACTACACTTAAATATTCCATTAAAATTTTATAACAGAAAGCCAAAACAATGCAAACGTTTGTTGAGCATTGGAGCGTTGAACAATTAAACTGTATCTTTTTTTGCAGTCTCACCCAAGTACATATGTATATGCATATATGAATATTCTAGTTAAGATACAAAATGGCTAAAGTACATACACATATGTATTATAGATGAATTGCTTGTACGAGTTCTAGCTGATTATATACAATGGACCATGAATAAGTTCAATGTTAACAATCAGTGGATGCATTTATTTCGTATTAATTAGATCTAGCAAAAACACCGTAAATTACAAAATAAAAAAGCCTTAACAAAGAAATAGTTCAAAATGTTTGAAAGCGATAGTGAATCCAAGTATTGTAAAATAGAATTTTCCTACAAATTCCAAGTCAATTTGAATGACAAAACAAAGGATTGAGTTGCTTTTGTTTTAGTTTGCAAAAATAATTGTTAATTTTATTGCTTCATCAGATACAAACGGCGATAGTTTTATGCATTTTATTCATTATTTTTTTTAGATATTCGGAGCCGATTGCAGATTTGTGTATTTGACCCCTTTCGAAAATTCACCCACTTGTTCTGTATGTAAAGCCATGAAGATTCCTCAAGTTTCAGCTCAAAATATGTGAAACTGCGCCTAGGGTGAATTTTTTAAGCTTTGATTGTTTTTTTTTTTGATTTTCAAAGTATCTTTTACATTTTTTTATGAAAATGTCTAATTTGCTCCAAAAAATATTCAAAATATGTTTACCGACGTAAAATAATTTGCTGAATACGATCCCGTAGTCAGAAAAATTCCAAAAAATCGTGGAAAACCGCAAAAGTTGTTATATTTGATAAATTCATAGCAAAAATTACATCTGGCCAAAAATAATTTAATAAAAGCTGCAGAATACAATCTACTTTAGGATGGCATAATTTGTTGTTGGTTATTTTAACATTCGCGGTCTCTACAGAGCAACAAGCACGTAAAATCTTTTAAAAGAGTCGATTACCCGGAAAAATCATTAGTTTTCTGACTCTAAATCCATTGAAAACTCAATTCTGATACATTAAAATTGACATTTTGACCGTTTTCCTCCCCTGTTTGAACACACTGTACATCAACATAATGCGTGAGTTAAACACAGACCGTCCAGAACGTTCAGCGTCACTTGTGCCCATACGACCAGTCCGAAAATTTTGAAACCACTTATAAACTATTTTAATCGAAGGTGCAGAGTCACCATAATGTTTATCAAGCTTCTCTTTAGCCTCCTGAGGCGTTTTGCCTTTCATAAAGTAATGTTTAATAACATCACGAAATTCTTTTTCGTCCATTTCTTGAAAATCACTCGACTCCCTTGACTCACACGAATGCCAAACACAAAGAAATATATCAATGTGGCTGAAACTTGGTGTGCGTTCATTCAAGAGAACTACACATGATATCGATACGCGCCGGTGGAGTCATCTCTCGGACTTTGCACGGACTTTTCAAACACCCCTCGTATATTTATTTCATGAATAATCCTAGGAACTATATTCGTTTTTGGAATATGGCTGAGATCTCGATTTGCTTGCCTTGCTTTTCGTTTTCTATGATCCCATATAATCGATGGTGCTAGTTTCCAAGCGAACAGATCTGCTTGATTTATCATTGCAAATCATTTTCATTGACGATTTTCTAGGCCAAAATAGAAACCTACATGTTCAAGGACTCTAAGATATTCAAGTGACGATCATCTTGTTCCATTTCCAAAAACTTATTCTTGAATAGAATATCTTCACAATCACCTGAGTAAATACATGTTATGAACGTATGCCTCCGATTCACCTAGAAGCCTCAATATTTCCTGAATAATCCATTAGTCGTCGGGGGCCGGGCCATATGAGATCTAACTACTTTTCAACTTGCCAAGATCACAAACGAGATATACAATTTCGCAGTTTGTATTTTTCAACGGTTTCGAGGTGTCAGGAAACCAGCACAATAAGAATATATAAATAAAAATAAGTGCACAGTCAACTAGGCGATTTGAGCATTTCAATAAGATATTTCATGCATTGTTGTAATCTAGATCACAGACAGGTTAACCTCGATTGGTCTTATTAAGGTTGCATTTGAAATAATATGTATAGTTTCAATCTAATCTGTTAGCAGATCGATTCAAGAAAATGCAACATGTTTGTAGGCTGCTTTCCCGCGAAATGCGAAGACATGCTTCGCTTTGAAGAATGTTTTCGGGAAAAATGTGCCTAGAGCGAAAAGTTTTTGTTTTGACGATTAGCAACCTAAATCTAGTTCACTTCCATAGATTTTTATTTATTATGTTGTTGTTGTTTTTGTTCAAACAGACTGACGTGATGCATACTTGGCACATATCAAAATAAAAACAGGTTGGAACTAAATTACATACCTAAATTGTTTTCGTTTGTATATCTTGTACCAGTATTTCAGCTGGCACTTGATTAGTGATTCCCCGTGATTGTTTGAATTGTGATGAATTGAAGACTGTTAACACTTAGGTGAAAATTGGTCAAATGTTTCAAGCTTTTTTAAGACCATTTAACTTTCGAATTGAACAAAAATACGTCTTGAAACCGTAATTAGTCACTCAGTTGTTCGAGATAGATTCTAGGTATCCATATTGTTTTAATTAGAACTCGTTAGTTTTGATAACATGAGAATGAAAGTAATAATACAATGCTAATAGAAGAGATAATTTAAAAATCAGTAATTACTTAATAATATGGTTGGTTCATAGATAATTTTGGTGGAGAAAATGCGCAGCTATCATTTCCATAGAATGTATTTGATATTTATATACAACCAGCGGAGAAAGTATTCCAACGTAATTTTTTTTAAAGATCAAAGCATATCCTTTTTCATTTACTTGGCGTTGACTGTTAGTCCTGATATCACTGCATTATAATGAAAGGATATGGTACATGTCTTTTGAAAAATTCAAAACCAGTATTTGCTTTAGAAAATTAATTTAATGAATAACTGCACTGCGGCAAAAGTATTGCAACAAAATAATTAATTCAGAATATCTAATTTCAAAAATAATTATAAACTATAAAAAATGGAAATATTTTAAGAACATGGTATATTAGTAGTCCGTATTGCCTCCTTTTGCATCAATAACTGCCTGCAACCTGCTTGGGACCGAATCTACTAGTCGTTATATGTAATTCAAAATGGCACGGATTTCCAAATTTCTGTAATCTCTTCAATTGTCTTTTCTCGTGTCCTTTTCATGTTGATTACACGAGAACGCTTCACGTAGGACCAAATATTCTCAATAATGTTCAAATCAGGACTTTGAGGTGACCAGTTTAGAACGTTGATACCAACGC
Source organism: Oxycera nigricornis (assembly GCA_963942545.1). Classification (NCBI taxonomy): domain Eukaryota; kingdom Metazoa; phylum Arthropoda; class Insecta; order Diptera; family Stratiomyidae; genus Oxycera; species Oxycera nigricornis. The sequence continues at coordinate 99,230,299 of OZ012662.1, forward strand.
CATTGAGCTAATTTGTAACATGTCTTATCTTATGACGCGGAGCGTTGTCGTGTTGGAAAGTCCAGTCGATAGTTTTATGCAGCAAATCACTCGAAGGAAATGCATTATCATTTAAAAATAAAAGATAGGAAACTTGCACTAAGGTTGCACTGTGAAGTGCAACTAAATCTCCAAGGCCATGGAAGCAAACGCATCCCCAAAACATAACTGAGCCACCTCCATATCTTTGCGTCGATTGTGTGGCCATAGATTTTTTTTTGTTTTGGTTGTAACCGCTTGAATTGTTTTCCGTAATGAAACAGAAATGAGCTCTCATCTGTCCATAAAATATTCTTCCAGAATTCCAGTGGCTTATTTAAGTGCTCTTTGGCAAACTGTAAACGTTTCTTTTTATTGGCTGCAGAGATAAAATCGTGTTAATAAGAATTCGGTTTTCTTTGTCAATAGTCTCACGTTTTCGTCCGTTTTTTTGCGATTTCTTTAAAGTGGAAGGAAAAGCAGTAGGGTAAACTTTTTTAAGGATGTCATTAAGCATGTTTTGAAGTTTAAAAAAATATTTTTATTCGAAAATATTATAAAACGGCTCCCAACAGCCGTTTCTGCGAGAAGTTAGAAATCGAATGGTAAGACATAATGCTGTACCCGACGAGCAGGAGTCGTATTTACCGCAAGTAGTCGTTTCGCAGCAGTCGGGAGGGGTCGAGAAAGAGCTCGAAATTTCAATGAAAACAGTTTCTGTCGGGTATAAAACCGTTTGTCTCTTAATCTAAAGAGTTTAAAGGATTTTTTAAGCCAATAAATAAAAAATAGACTCTTGGAAATTTCTACTGTGGTGTAACCCCTTAAATAAAAAAAATGCTTATAAGGACACAAGATGCATTTTGTCTACTTGATAACGAGCAAACAAATCAAGACGATAAAATAGTTTTCGATCCTGACCGTTGAATTGATTGTTCTTCTGAATTTTTAGTTCAAATGTTGTGAAACTAAGATTATCTAGAAGAAACTGTGGAAAAAGGTTGTTCATAGTGAATTTTCAAAGGGCATTATATAGTATTTCTCTTTGACAACCGAATTTTTATCGACTTAAAGGAGGGTAGGGTTTTTATTTTTATTTATTGTTTCATTCAATAGAACAGCTCTTAAAGAGTATTCAGTTAAAATTTATGATTGATCGGAACAAAACTGACGGAGATACATCCATTTTAAATATATGCTCTCCAAAAATTTTTGCTTGTATTGTGAATTTATAAACGCGTTTTTCTTAGATTTACTTTTTTTAAAGTCGGTGTTCAATGTAACTCAAAAATACTTATCTGATTTTTGCACACTTACTTTATACATAAATTACGAGGTAACAACATCGAGATTTTGTATTTTTTATTGTTTTATTTACTTAAAAAGAAATAAATTCGCCAATTTTTATCAATAAATTTTAATAAATTCTAAAAATTCGACTCTTTTTGCTTCCAAAAAATGAACAATCAATGAACTAAAAAAAATCGTGATGCTGTTATCTCAAAAAACTCATAAATTAACGAAATATTTTTGGGTTTTAGTCAACAGATGATCCAGAGGTAATGAGTTGTGATGATCACCACAAAGCAACTTTTTGGGTGTATATGAAGATTTGCTTGCCGTGGCTCAATTTAAAATATTTTTTCACAAAATTTTTTACAGAAGACTCTTGAAATGTTGCACTATTATGTCCATAACTTATAAATAAATGTTTGATTACCATATTTTCATTAAACAACCCTTAAAAATGTGTATAACATATTGAAAATTAACCCTACCCCTCTTAAGCATCGAATCAGTGGATGCACCCGGGTATCTAGTTAAATTTAAATCAATTTGAGTCACATTCAAAAAAAATATAAATTATATCAGAGCAGAACAGGCACTGTTTGTGATTTGCTTTAAAAAAATTTTGTATAATTTTTGTGCAGTATTAAAGTTTTTTAAAACTAAACGATGTAACGATTTTTTGTTTGATTTTTTCTTGATTTTTTCGTGATTTTTAGGTAAATTTAAAAGATAGATTTTTTTCAAAATCAATTTTTATTTCATCATCATCACTTCAAGTCGACCCTTGACCTCCTTATCAATTAAACTAAATCTCTGTGGTTTAGGTGTGTAGGCTGCATTCTTTTGAATAGCCCCAACAAATAGCTTTTTAATTAATCATACAAAATACAAAAGATATTATCTATCCTGGTGCAAATCAAGCAGTCATGGTTAGTTTAAAGTCAAATACGTAATGGTTAAATAACTGAATTGTCGATCTGCAAAATCATCTACGGAAATCGGGTTTGCAACCCAAATCAACAAATTTGCATAAAGATTTTTTTTTATAAAACAAAAAACCTGAATAATATAAAACATGTCTCCTCATTCAAATTGAGGGAAAACTTTTTGATCGATGTATGTAGGTAGCTTTTATAAAATGCACAGTGAAATGTGCTTAGTAATAAATAAACAACGATTCAATATTGCATAGTTACTCACAATAAAAACGAACAACAGCAAAAATAAAAACAAACTCAACACACAATACACTGACAATTTTTTAGTCCGGAATTCACTTGTTTCCAATGAAATATTTATCCTTCTTTCGTGTTTTACTGGTGAATTCATAAAAAAACGTTTTGACTGCTTTTCACACGATAAACTTCGGTCACGTATCCACTAGCTATGTTTTGTATATCTTTATTGTTAAAAAAATTTTTTCTTCGTCACTCCGAACGTATGCAATAAAAGTGTTATTTAACAACGGAACATATATGCATAGATACGTGATTGCATACAACAGAAATAAAGACACTTTTCACAAAAGCAATAACTTTCTTTTTTTGCGATATCTGTTTGAACTATCTATGCAAATCACTTTATAAATTAATTACCACTGTGTTTATTTTTTAAAAAAACACTGTCGTTTTGTCTGTCTATTGTTCTAGTTTTTCGGTTGAAATTCATTAGTCTTCCTCATTTACTATCTACTAGGCTATCTCCACATCCGATCGATACTAAATGGTTAACACGGATAACAAAGTATCAAATATCTTCCGATTTCGCACGTGTGTCACACTAAACTGCCAGCCGTTAATGTTCGTTCAGTTGTAATAGTTGAATATTATGTTCTCCAGCTAAATGCTCCAAATTTGTTGAATGTTTTTCACTTTACGACTCATTTTTCAGCATGTTTGTAGACACTTTCGTCACGAACTATTTGAATTTTAACGACGAGTCTTTAAGTTGTGTTTTGCTAAAAATTTACACAATAAGCACAACAAAGTCTTCTTTCTGGATATTTTTCAACTGGATTTTGTAAGTTTATCTACTATACTCTACGATCTTGGCGTTGTGAAAGCTTAAAGTGAACTGAATAAAATTCGAACTGGCTTTTAGTCTTTAAAGCTGATAGTATCTATAGAGGCGACAAATCGTTAGCATGAAGTATTTATATTGGCATTGTCCAAAGGCGCGATAGTGAGAGCTAATGCTATTGAATGATTCTGATTAGCAGCTGACTTTTTGTTATATGTATAAACAAGATTTAAGAATGTATTTTCCCGAACAGTTCGACGACTAAGTTAGAATTTTTTTTTGAAGAAGTGAGATATACCACTTCTCCTCATATAGGTATATAAACCATCACAGAAATTCATCAAAAAATATATAAATATAAGGCAAACTAGAAAGTTCACTTAAATTACTTAGCAAAAACTGATAAAATATCATATATCCCATATAAAAGTATATATTTTGTGTGGTAACAAAAAAACTACATATTGTATTTAAAAAAAGGAGTGGTCGGTCACATCCTGGTTTTCGAGCTTTCTCTAATATCTTTGGATCATCTATATAAAATGCATGTTCTTAATAGGGCTCACAAAAATTAATATAAATTTCATAATCCTTCCATTGAAGGAGAGTTCGTTGCCAAATTAACGAATTGTATTGCTGTCGACAGTCGTACCCAAGTTGATGTAGTGTTTACTGACTTCAGTAAGGCATTTGACACTGTCAACTTAAATGTTCCATTTCAGAAGCTAGCTCACTTTGGCCTGTTTTGACCGTTACTTTTCAGGCCTGAGTCCTATATCAGTTCATGCCGTTTTAGTGCAATCAAATGGGATTTTGACCGTGCATTTCACGCCACAACTTCTTTATTTCCACGTTTCACGCTAAACACGTTGGAATATTTTTCCAAGATAATTTTGTCACAAATCGTTTGCGGTATTGATTGTTCCAATCACTGTACATTAGCGGGAGTTATTCCATCCCAAATGGGAGAAAGTCGCGTGAAAAACCCGTTTTTAGGCCAAATAATCGGCTTGTGATGGCAAACCCCCGTTGCGAAACTCGCGGAGCATTTTGGTAGGCAATGCAATGTGTGGTATGTCTTACTGGCAGCTTAAATTCAAGTTTCTGGGGTCGTAGCTCCAATCCCCTTGGCGCCATCTTGAGAACAAAAAAAAATGAGACGGCACCGCTCCCACAAATAAGTTGAATATGACAAACTTGTGTAAAATTCAATTTGCAGTAAGTTGTGGATACATCATTTTCACGTGCTGTCAATATTACACGCCAAAAACGACGTGCTAAAGAAGGGATCCATTTTCGCGCGCCACAACTTCTTGGTTTCCCCTATTACCGCGACAGCCGGTCGAAAATAACTTTTGGACAGTTTTATCACCAAACGTTTGGGGTATTGCTTGTTTCGATCACTGTACCACGTCGAAAGTTATTGTGTCCCAAAGAGGGCAAGTCATAGGAAAAAAGCATTGTTTATCTGGTTTCTGCCTATTCAAAATGCACGGTTTACGTCAAAATTCGGACGCTTTGACTGTACTATATGTCTTTCATTCTACATCCGGCATTTGTCAAGGGTCTATTCTAGACCCTCTTGTTTTCTTACTCTACATAAACGATATTCTCTCGGTCGCAGCGTCTCAGTGTCTTCTTTATGCTGATGACTTAAAATTTTACCGAGTTATTCGCTCGGACGAGGAGTATATTGCTCTCCAAAGGGATCTGGACGCGATCGATTTTTGATGTCAAACTAATTTTTGTCTCCCTTAATGTTTTGAAATGTCACGAAAAATCATTCTCCTTAAAACCCAGTCAAATTGATCATATCTATACGTTACATGATATTCCACTTACGGCTGTTTTTCAAATAAAATATCTGGAAGTGATTTTCGACCTGAAACCTAAATTTGAGCCTCACATTGTGGCTTTAGTCGTCACACGTGCCTCTCGTGTTTCCGGGTTCGTATTAAAAGACACTCTCAGATGTTTACTAACATTTTTTCCGCCGTCAACTGGCCTAGTTAGACCCATCCTTGAATATTGCTCGCAAGTATAGTCACCACACTATCAATATTTGGATTCTATAATTGAATCAGTACAGCACAAATTCTTTCGTTTCCTTATATTTAAATTTAAAATTACATATATGTCAAATGAAGAGCGACTTTCCTTGCTACAACTTCCTACTTTGTAATCCCGCAGACTCCTCTCAGATGAGTGTTTTCTGTTTCAGCTTCACCACCTTCAATTAAACTTTAACCTCTCTGATTGGTTAGAGTATCGTATTTCAGAACGTCCTGCCAGATCTGATGACATATTTAGCGTTCCATACGCTAGGACTGAGATTTTATTCCATTCGCCGATGTTGCGACTCCCCCGAAACCATAATACTCTGCAACTTGGTTCGTTGCCGTATTCACTCTGCATCTATAAACAGAATGTAACGGGTATCTTATGCAATTAGTTTTACTTTGCTATATATATATTTCATTTCGTTTTTGTTTGATTTGTCTTGTAATTGGGCTGTATTAGTCTGTAAGATGAATTCCTAATAAATAAAGACATGATTTTCAAAGACTGCAATGTATTCATAAAGTTTCAAGAATGAAACCGTAGTGTTTTTAGAATTGATTTTCCTATTTTTTAGAGGATCCTGTGTCAATTTTGTGAGTCATATTTAACCATAAATTGGAATCTCATTACTCAGTTTTTTTTATATTCAGAACACCAATCATACGATGAAACTTTCCTGTCTTTTACACTGAATTTGACCAGTGAAAATATGTGTATATTGCAAGGAACTCCAAATTTGTGTAGAGCTTCGTTTGAAGGCAATCTTTTGCCGAGCTACCATGGGTAAAACAGTAGTGGTGTAGAGAATAAAAAGATCTAAAATGAATTTTCTCCTATTAGATACTTCTCAATAACGGAAATATTTCTTGATCCTATTGGTTTTCGCTATAAAGAAGTTCCACTGCATATGATTTCCGATCTATTCCAAACATTACCATTAAACATTAAAAATGTTAATTTTCCACAAATAAAGACGCGCTTAAAAAATATGAAAGAATTTCCGCGTATTTAACATCATGGGAAACGTACGTACTTTGTCTAATAGTATTTTATACTGATTTGTGTATTTATTGTAGCCTAAACTTAAAAACTGGATTTTTAATCTTGATTTCCAGCTACCATAATCATATTTGATTAGCATGTTGCATAATTAAGCAATTAGAGTTCGTCAATGGAATAGGTTTGTATGGTTTAAATACACACACACACACACTATAATCATAGGATACATGCTTTCGTTATACATAATCTTAGCATGCAAAAGCTTCTATTACAAAATGATTATGAAAAATAAGGAAAATATCTAGAAATCAGCGTAGTTCTGTGGATAAATGATCAAATCGCTGAAATGAAATCTGCAACAGGTTCGTTTCAAAATGCGAATAATCCAGAAAATTAAGAAACCTGAAATTTGTATGAATTTTACTAATGTTTATTCATCAAATGTGATGGTAATTTTTGGAGGCAGCCATTTAATTCGCATTGATAAAAATATTCTAAGAACCGCTAATTTGTGATTATCATATTTGCACTCGTTTTATGCATATATTTTGTTGAAATCATCTGCTTTTGTAAACATTTAGAAATTTCAACAAAGACATCATCAGCTTATATATTGCGGTTCTGATTTAGATCAAATCGTACCTCGTCCACGGAATAATTTAACTCGTTTCCTACAAATTAATATGAGAAAAAAACAGCGAATTGTTATTATTCACCATCGGACACGCAAAGCAAATAAGTTTTAAGAATATTGTCGTTGATAAATTAGATAATTTGAGAATTGACGACACAACGTTTGGAACACATAGAGATGGCCGATCTTTAATTGTTAAAAAGCGCGACCGGTATGGTTAGAAATGTCGCTGACGTTCATTATTCCATAAATTCATAGCATCTTGACGGTTCATGACACGTTAAATATAAACAAGCTATTTAACAATATAAAAAGCTCGTTTGCGGAACGAAATGAAGACATTTGGATTGTTGTTGTTTTTTAGGAAAACGTTTCATGAAAACATTTGCGGCTTTGATTTTTTACCAAAAGATATAAAAATAAAAATCACTGAACATTTTAACATTATTTAATTCATTTCTCGTAAAAACATTCTGAACGATGAAATCCAAGACGTTATTTAAATATATGTAAATGCGAAAACTATATTTCAATTTATCCTACCGAATTCTCTTCTCTCATTTAATCCTGATTTAACTCTAAACGCAAGTCACATGATAGAAAATCTCATAGTTAAATGTCACATGAGCAAATTGGTGCTCTTCAACTTTTGGTACGAATGAAAAAAAATATAGGGGATTCACTTTTTTGGGGTGGAGGGAGTGTCAATCATAGGCGTTGGCTGATTGTTATCGTCATGCAGTCTTTGCGAATCATGAGTTTCGAGCCATTCTACGCATTAATCCACATGTAAAATATCATCACGAGATTATGTTTACGCTGAACTATGCAAAACATTAACAGGCATAAATTATTCCGGTTCTGAATTTTGAATTCGTAATCTTATTATTATTAACAACAGATCTTGAAACTGGTTACAATACTTTTAGAAAAAAGACCTGACTGAATATTATAAACAGCTTCGATGTGAAACTCAGAACTAGAAAAAGAAATCTGAAATGAAAATATTCAAGATAAATAAATAGGTGCAGTGTTGTTAGCGCACTAGAGATCAAACTAGGATATCGACGTCCAAAAGACAAGATATTTATCATGGTAGTAAGTAAGTCAGATTTTGAAGAAGTTTTGTGAATTCATTCTTAAAAGCCGTTATCGAACGTATGTTTTTTCTCTCTCTCATCAGGACCGACTTATCCTAACACGAAGGAATAATCCCAGCTGCTTTATATATTCAAAACAACTTAAGGGGGAACACCACTGTAGAGCTAGAAAAAAAGGCATTTTCTCAAAAACCAAACAACATATCGAAATTCGGTAGAAAGATCTATATTGTACAAGTAGTTGACATGGCTTTTTAATTTTTTCAGATCTTTAAAAAACAAAATGGCGGCTCCCTAGCATTTCTCCAGAAACGCCTTATTTTTTCATGACTTCGCGGCCATATCGTTTTCTCCTGAATTGTTGAGGTTATGGTTATCAAACAAATAATTTTCGATAAAGCGTAATAACAGGCAGAGAAGTACGTAGGATTTTTTTAAAATTGATTTTTGACAAAATGGCGTCATTTTGAAAAAAATGTGAAAAAACGTAAAAAAATACTCTCGAAAATTGTTAATAACAATTGAAATATGCAACATAAAAAAAATCCTACGTACTTCCATGCATACACTAGTTTTGAACATATTGTAAAAATTTCAAGTAAATCGAACAAAAATTGTTTGAGAAAGGAGTGCGGCCAATTTGAAAAACGTTGTTCCGAGATAAACGCGTTTAAAGTTTTAGTTATTGAAAAATCATGAATAAATTTGATATACCTCAAGTCTGCAAAATGCGTACTTCTGCGTTCTCTGCTAACGTTCAGCTAACAGAGCACGTGTACAGTTTTGAAAGATTTATATTTAAAATTGTTCTAAATTTCAATACCAACAGCGCGCGGGGATATGCGCGGATTGCGCTCCGAACAGCAGTGAGAATCGCCGCGCTAATTTAAAATTTCGAACACTTAGAGATTTCTCCACTATATGAAACTTTGCTACGAGATTTTTGTGATGATAAGGTATACTTTAGAGCAACAAAAAATTTAGATTTTTTGAAAATCCTACAGTGGTTTTCCCCCTTAAAAGGTTCACGTCGGTATAATCAAAGGTAATCACGTTTATGAAGAGAAAAAGAACCCAGTTATTCCCTCGTAACCAATTAGCATAAAATCCACTCCTCTGAGTCAGATTCTAAGGCTTTTGCGTCATTTATTTATATGAATTTAATTTGGAAAATAAAAATCATTGGGGCGAGCATAACTTTGAGCGCTACTAAACGGGGTTGTTAGCATGTAAGGCCTTCATATTGAAAACGGAATGAAAACGTATCAACAAAAGACACTTTAAATATTTATTTATTGATTTTACTCTTATTCATCGTGATTCAGAAGAAATATGAATTCAGTTCCAATTAGTATTCACATGTAAAATATTTTCGCTGCAAATCAAGCATCATTTTCAACCAATCCCTATTACGATTTGTCGCGTTTCGATATTTCGATATGCTGGAATTTAGATCGATTTCAAAAGATGAACGATGATTGATTTTTTGATGCGTCACCATTGCCAGGGCAATTTTCGAACTCGCACTACCGAATCTGAATAAAGAGCTTTGTATTCGCGTCAATAATTTAATCTACGAAAGTAGCACATCTTGTTTATTTATTAACAAACTGTTTAATGGTAAAACCTGTGCAAATCGTACAAGTGTTAATTTATGAGAAACTTTATTGTTAACATACATTCGTACTTGCTGAAGTATTTATACTACTTATATACTCGAAGTTGAGATTCGATCATGCATAAAAGTTTTTTCTTCAACAAATTGTAATGATTCATATATTTTTAGAGAAAAAATATTGAAACAAATGAGTGCGATGCATGCTTATGCAAAAATTTGAGTATGCGCAATAATTTTATTGGATGTACAAATGTCAGGAAATAATTTAATTAAGATTCGGCAAAAAAATCGTTATGAATATGCATTTGAGAAAAAATCACTAGCGGTATAGATCATATAATTGAATCGGTTCAGATATATTCAAATAGGGTGAGTTCTGAAAATGCGATACGCACGTCGAAAAATTGTTTGGATGTGAAAATTTCCCAATATTTTTATTTAATCCGTACAATTGTGTCACGGATAGATAAGTTAATTCAATAAAAAACTACCGTTACAGAGTATTTGCCGAATTTCAAATTTCTGATGCCAAAATGCTGACGTTTCTATTAATGAGCAAAATTCTATAGTTTTTTAAAGGGGATAACTTTTCAAGCAAAAATATTTTAAAGCCTTGGAGTTTTAAGCAATTGTGTTTATCTAGGGTTTTTTTTGATTGATCTTAGCGATAGATTTTCTACTCCATAAGTGCATTATTGTTCTGAAAGCAGTTAAGAATTGTCAAGCGATCACATAAAAATGTCCCCGACTTTATGCTAGCATTGATCTTCAGCCACTTTAATGGTCATTGCAATTTACATAGCAACTTTTACGTTTAACTATCTATCACCACTCTGGTGTATGAATTGTCGCGTTCTGTTTGTATCATTGATTCGGTGAAACGAGTCGGACATCGAAAGAAAAATCGAAGAAATTTTTTTTACGGTTAGCAAATATACAGATATTTAGTCGGGACGACCACTTTTCGGGGCAGCTCTCCTACTAGAATTTATATTTAGCAAGGTCGTCCAGCATCTTTTGAATCGTGAAGTGAGTCCAACAACGACAAGCAAACGAAGATAATAAATAGCCGCAACACATCTCCTGCATGCAAATTATTCATTAGTGGATCGATAACTACTTTTTTTTTGGTCGTATTTGGACTCAGTGTTGTCTATTAGCAAAATTTCAGCAAATGTGAAGTATGACGCATTATAAACAAATAGTGGAGAAAACTTTGCTGGTGGATATCAACCGTTGAATTGAATGTGTTCACGCTGATGCGTTTCTACACATATTGACTAGATTAATAATTTTAGGAAGTATTATTCTACGTTGGAGTGCTGCATTATTGACAAAACACATCGTAGATCTGTAATTTAGGAAAAAGCTTCTTATCCAGATTCATATTTTCAGATATCAGATAGTCAAAATATAACATAAAATGAAAAAAATATGACTCAAAGTTTCAAATGATAAGCGGTGAACATTATAAACACATCAAGTTATATTCTGTCCGTTATTGATTAAAAAATAAAGTTTATAAAGATCAGAAAAGAAGCAAACAAAATTCTTTTGCATATCACAAACGAACCTGTTTTAATTTTCTCCAATTTTCAAAATTCGAATCTCAATCAAATGCGTCTGAAATGAAAACACTGTCGGCTTTATTCGCTAATCGTTTAAGACAAAAGTAAATGCAATGATAATAACTTGAACCATAGGAAATAAATTTCAGTTTCTCAATGCAATTCATTGACGAATCCATTCAATCAAAATAGATATGAATCGTCAATTAGTATACAGATTTGAAAAACCTATACTCGTTTTTTTGCTTTTAAAACAAAATTTCGACTGAACGGAGTTGATTGACCTTAAACATATTTGAAAAAAGTTTGAAATTCAAACTAAATTTGCTGGCGACAAAAAAGATCTTCCGCGTATTTATACTTTTTTCCGTGGTTTTTATGGTTCGGTGATAAAATTGTATCCGAGAAGAAGAGCATGAGTGTTGCTTTTGGTGATTATTACGGAAATATTTAGATGAATTTGATTGCATAATGTTGCATCGTTTCGCAAGAGTGCATAACACAGTTCTTGCGAAGGCTAATTAAATGGGCAGGAAATTAGTGTTCTTGTTGTTGTTTTTAGTTTAAAAACATGCCATTAGACAGCCAAAATGATGCTCTCTAATGGGGTTTGAATGTATCCCGATGAAATTGAAAAACTTGATTGCTTAATATTCAATGATTTTACATGTTTTAAAGCGTTTTTTCTCATAACTGGCGACATTTGCTATAAGGACGTGTAAAAGTAGCAAATTTAAGGGGGCAGTTCTCTTATAAAACGGCGAAAACGGTTCTTTTTTTAAATGTAGGTATATAAAAAATAAGCAATTGAAGATATCGACTTGAAATTTGAAATGTGCATATATTAAGACTAAAAGTTCAGATTCACTTTATTAAAAAAATTAAAACACAAAATGGCGGTCGTTTCGACCAAGCGCTTGAACAGTGCCAAACAAAAAAAGCGGATTGCGCCTCGTAAAGTTCTGGGAAAAATATTCATATGAGGCCATATACTAAAAGAATTCTATTAGTCTTGAGTATAAACTACTGCACGGGCTGCACGGGATGCACTTGTAACGATTTTTGAACTTTTTTTTCGATTGAATTTTTTTTTGGTCTATCCGTACGCCCGTGTAGTAGGTGTATAGTTAATAAGTATGTGTTAAAAATTTGAAGTAAATTGGAAGAGCAGTTTTTTCACAAATCTACAAATCTTCGAGAAAAACGCGTTCAAAGTTTCTTTGGTTTACGAGAAAAATTTCGTCTTTTTCGACTTGAAAGCATTTTCAATCACAATTTTCGATGTTTACACTGCGAAATTCGAATAAGCACTAAGTTAGACTATGTAATATAACTTGTATGTATTGTATTAGAGAGTATAATAGTCGAATAGTTACAAAGCGACATACAGCCACGGACATACAAACAGCACAAATTCGTAAGAAGATTAAATACACATTTTTTTAAAAAAATAATGACAAATATTCCAACTTTTATGAACGCCACTGTTATTATTCTGAAGTTTTTATACGCGTTACTTTTAGTCAGTTTCGAGAGTATGTTGCGTGAACATTGAATACCACAAATTGCAGTAGACGGTATATTTGTTCGCGAATTAGTTTAGCATTGCAACTGGTGTGTTCTAGTATTGTGTTCTTTTTTGAGTGGGTAAAGGAATGCATTGTACAGTGGAAAAAAGAAAAATAATGAATGAAATGAACAATAGTGGTAAAAAGCCTGCTGAGAAAGCCGAAATAATGAAATGTTCCAGGAAAATGGTCTACAATGCGATTCTTTTAGCAAAGACAAATTGTATTTATTTAAAGGAAAATAAAAAACGAGAGCCAAAAGCACGGAAAACTACAGGTTCTATAGATACAGCGATAGTTCGAAAGTGTAAAAAAGACCCTTTTAAGTCATCAAGGCAGATTATGCGTGAAATAAATGAAGAATGTGACATACACGTATCGGATAGATTAGTGAGAAGGCGATTAAATGAAGTTAAACTCTTGGACGCATAAGTAGAAAAAATTCTCTTCTGTAAAAAAAACAGTAAAAAACGTTTGAGCTATGCTAAACATCACAACAATAAGGATTCCCAATTTTGGAAAAATGTACTTTGGAGTGACGAAACCAAAGTGAACAGAATTGAGCCAGATTGTCCATCGTCCGAAAGGTCAAGCATTGAATCCCAAATACACACAGAAGAAGGATAATATAATGGTGTGTGGGGCTTACTCATGGCATGGAGTAGGAACTCTTGTCAAAATAAACGGAAACATGGATAAATTTCAGTATCTGGACATTTTAACAATTACGATGGAACCATATGCGTTTGACTTTATGCCAGTAAAATGGAAATTTATGCATGGTAATGATCCAAAACATTCAGCTCCCATACTAAAAGATTGGTTTTCAAGAGAGAAAATTAGCGTTTTACAGTTTATTTAAACTAGCTACATTTGAGAAATATATAATCATTTAGTATCTAATTTGGTGAATGAATAGGAGTTAAAAATAAACGAATCTCCAAACTTTCTAACGTATGAAAAGCAAGAGTGATTCGAATTAGATGTCGTGTCTTTCATACATCGTGTTTTCGACTATCCTTCACATAAATTTGTCATTGATTGAGCTAGATCAATGCAGTACCTACATATGATTAATTTCAAATAGTTCTTTTCATTATACAAATCTGGCTTAATCAGGAATAAACCAGATATATTAACGCGAAACTGCTTGGTAATGTCCCCGAATCCATTTTCATATGATCTTTAGTTTAGGCCTAAAGTGTATGTAAGTGCATGTGAAGTGAACAACCATTCAAATTAAATTTTCTAAAGATTGATTGATCCTTCATCTGGTCAATAGCCAGAAGCACTATTTTATGCAAGAACATGTTTATAAACAGTCATGTTCTAGCGTCTACATCTAATTCCAACAAATTAGGTATGCGTACATATTGGGTTTCCAAGATACTTCGCGTGTTTAGTGTTTTTGTTGTTGTTTTTAGCGCGTTATTTTTGCAATTCTGCAATGAATTGAATCCAACAAATCCAGAAAGACAAGAAGGCTTTCTACAACAATAAGAGATCACGAGACTTTGCGTCTATAGACCTTGGGATGCTGATCCGGAGAAAACCCATTGTGATGCTGAACATGACTCTGTGTTGATGATGTTTGTGGATTGATGGTGGTGATGATGCCTAAAAATCATGATTAACATTTTAATTGATAAACAATCCCGTGTCTTCAGTATCATGTCCGACTTAATTTGATTGATGTTTTAACTGGGAAAGACGTTCATACTTAGGTTTTTAGTAAATATCATTAGTTGATAATTTATTGTTTAGCTTTGCGGCTAATAAAGAAAGATGATGTGCCGAAATGGAAACATCTGAGGTAAAAATTAAGATTATGGCCCCCACCTCCGATGGGGGTGGTGGAGTAGAGAAGATGGAGAGAGGGGGTTCCCCTATTACTATGGCATAAAAAGTTTCCTTCGGTCACGGCCCATTGGAAGTTATGGGGGCTCCCTCACTAGAAAATGGTTATTTTGCCTATTTCCAGAGATCATATCAAATCGTAAAATAGATATGCGAAGTGATTTTTAGACTTGTTTGGAGTTCGAAAAAATAAAAAAAATAAAAGAATTGTTTTTTGTAATATATATATATAATATATATATATATATTTATATATATATATATATATATATATATATAGTAAAAAAAAAGTTAAGGCAGCGTGCACTCAGCGAGAAAAGTTTTAACTTTTCAGTGATATTTTTATCGAGAATGTTTTTATTTTCACATTATATCAGGAGATTGAAGGTATATTTCAGTAACATAACAAAAAAAAACTCAATCACACAACAATTATTAAATATAGGAAAAAAATACTTTTCCAATCAGAAACAACGCAAAAAAAGTTAAGGCACTCTGCCAATAATTTATTTTTCTGAGAAAAATGCACCGATAGATTTGCATAAAATTTTCGCTACATGAAATATCTGTCATTTGAGTTGAGTAAATGATCAAGGAAAATAAATTTTAAAAGTGAGTAAATTTTTTTTTTTTTTATTTAAACTTTTATTAAATTTTTAATAAGTATTAGATCTACACTGCTTAGATCTCTAGCTTATGTTAATTCAACTCTTACTTCTAAACATAGTAATAACCTACTCTGACAGTACATTGTAGGCTTTGATAATACAACTCTTACAGCTAGGGGAGTTTACAATAGTTCACTATTGAATGTATGCTCTAATAATTATGTAATTATGTCGCTTAATGTCCAATGTTCATATTTTTTTTTTTTCCATGTATAGTTGCACGCTAGGGTCCAGATAGCTCTTTTGATGGATTGTCTATAATCCTTTTATACCTGGTATGCGAAAGGTACCGCCTCTACACAATGGTGGAGTTGAATGTACTACGCTTTATTGGCTACCTATTAGGGAGTTGTAGCGGATCGATGCGCTTCAGTCTTGAGTACGGTGCAGTTTGCAAAATTTCTCTTGCTTTAATATTTGGGTGTTTTTCCAGACGTTTCATATAGTTTCCACTGTGTTTTTTAATTTCTTCCTCTACCGTGTTTATACCCATATCGCGTTGAATTATTTTGTTGTTTACATAATTGGGGGCACCTAGAATTGTTCTTATTATTTTTGTTTGAATTCTTTTTATTAGGCTTAGGTTCGATTTTTTAGTGGTTCCCCATAATTGTATAGCGTATGACCATATTGGTTTCAGCAGAGATTTATACAATTGTATTTTGGTTGCCAGAGTCAGCTTCGATTTCTTGTGGATTAACCAGCGTATTTTATTATATTGTAGGCTAACTTGAGTTCTTTTTTTCGTTAAATGAGCTTTCCATGTTAGTCTTCTGTCTAGATGTACACCGAGATATTTGACCACTTTAGTTTTTGGTACTTTTATGCCGTTAATTATGACTGATCTGCATGTACGTTTCCTAAGTGTAAATGTGATTTGCTGCGTTTTAGATGCATTTATGGTTATTCCCCTCTTATTGGCCCATTCTACAATCTTGTCCGTTTGGTACTGTAGCTCCCTGGTTGCTGTTAAGGGGTTAATATGGGAGAATAAAATAGCCGTGTCATCGGCAAAAGTTGTAGTTAGTATGTGGCTGCTAGTCGGTAAGTCCGCTGTGTACAGGAGGTATAGGATGGGTCCCAGCACACTTCCCTGGGGAACCCCTGCTCTGATTGGATGTATTTTGCTTAATTGGTCGTTACATCTTACCTTAAAGGTGCGATTATGTAGGTAACTTAGCAGAATGCCTTGGAATTCAGGCGGAAGGTAGCTCCTGATTAGTTGAGCAAGATAATCATGTCTTACTTTATCGAAGGCTTGTGATACATCAAGGAATAATCCAGTACAATATTGTTTTCCCTCCAGTGCGTTCTTTATATAGTTTACTAATCTATGGATTTGCTCAATGGTACAATGCTCGTGCCTGAATCCAAACTGGTGGTCAGGGATGAGATTTTCGGAGTGAAGTATGGGAAGCATTTTATCTAGAAGGAGTCTTTCAAACAGCTTTGATAGTATTGGGAGCAAGCTAATGGGTCTGTATGATTCTACTTTGGATTTGTCCTTTCCCGGTTTTGGTAGGACTATAATTCTAGAATGTTTCCATTGGTCCGGATAGTGGTTGACACGAAGTATAGCATTGAATATATGAAGGATTGCCATTTTACCTCCAGGGGGTAATTCTTTGATCATCTTACCAGTGATTTGGTCGTGTCCTGGAGCTTTGTTGGGGTTTATATCATTGAGTTTTCTTAGGAATTCAATTTGTGAGAATCTGATGGGTTTGCCAATTACCAGCTTAGATTCTTCGGTGAAGTCCTCTTGTACTTCATTGTTTGTTGTTGCGCTGAAGACGTTGGACAAGTGAGCTGCAAAGGCTTCCGCTTGCTCGGATTGGTTTTTGACCCAATTACCCGATCTGTCCTTGATGGGAGTTATTGGCAGGGCTGGCTTCTGTATTCTTCTCACGGTCCTCCAGACTGAATAATTGGTGTCTGCTCCCACCGTTAAGCTACTTACAAATGTGTCAATTTTTTGGTTTTTATCAATAGCTAGCCCTTTTTTGAGTTCCTTAGCGGCTTTGTTTAGAGACGCCTTCGCCTTGGGGGAACGGGTCTTTTGCCATTCTGCTTTGGCTTGGCGTTTTATTTTGAGAAGATGAAGTATTCCAATATTATATCTTGATTGAGTTCTGTCTTCGTAGTTATTGTTTTCAGGGGTGGCTATTATCGCACAATCTGTGATGGTTGCTGTTAGATCGAGTAGTGCGTGTTCTATATTTTCTGCCGATCTAAGTTTTACATGAGGACAGTAGCGCGTCTCGAACTTCATTCTAAACTTTTCCCAGTTCGTCGCTCGATTTGCAAGGAAAGGTGAATTATGACAAGGAGTCGCATTACCACATATGTTAACTATGGTTGGTGAGTGGTCCGATGATAGGTCATGGGACGTTTTTATGGTGATGCGCCTGCAGTCGAAATTTTTAACTACGCCGAAATCAATTAGGTCTGGTGTTTTTTGTTGATCTGTTGGCCAGTATGTTGGACAGCCACCCGATATGCACTGCAGTTTATTGTGGAGTACTGATTCGAGGAGCTGTTTACCCCTTGGTGAAGTCAATCGTGAGCCCCAGTGTGGAGATTTCGCATTGTAGTCGCCGGCAGCTATGAAACAGGAACCTAGCGAGTTGAAGAATTCATCGAATTGCTTCTTTTTGATTTTAAATTTAGGAGGACAATAGGTAGCAGCGATACAAATTGACTTGTTGTTAACATATATATTAATAGCTGTATAGTGAATAAAATGTGTTTGGTTGCATGAGAGCGGGAAATGTTTAATTCTGTGCTTCAGAACGATAGCTGTACCTCCGTGCGATTTATCATCTGGGTGATTATTATTGTAGATAGTATATCCACGAATTTTTAGATTATTTTTGCTGCAGAGGTGAGTTTCTGCAATGAGCATAATATCTATGTCCATGTTAAAAAGAAATGCTTCTAATTCATTCCTACGAGCCAATAGGCCGTTTGCATTCCAGTATGCTAGCTTAATTGAATTCATTTACTCGTTAATTTGTGTAAAAGTTCTGTTTGCTTACTTAAATTTGAATGCATTTGGTTCACTAGATTGGTAAGTTGCTGCAGGTTATTGGTGAGTGTGAGTAATATTTGCATGATTACTTCTTGTTGATTGCTGGTAGTCGCCGGGATTTCTGTAGAGGGTTGGTTCTGTTGGTTTCGGGTCACTTCTGCATAGGAGCGGGATGATGATGTGCGCGTGGGGGCATAGAGCCCCTGTGCTGGACCCGTTAGTTGAGATGTTGATATAAACGGTTGCCTCGTTGCTGTGTGAAGTGGTTTGGTTTGGCTTGTCTGCTTGTAAATAGCATGGTACACTGGGCAACCCCTATAGTTTGCGGTATGATTCCCATTGCAGTTACCACACTTTCTAGACGTGGTGTCGGCTTTATTTCTGTTGCAGCTAGCTGTTGGATGCATGCCTCCGCAAGCTACGCATATGCTGGTTAGCCTGCAGAAATTTTTCGAGTGTCCGAACTCCTGGCAGTTATGGCATTGTAGCGCTGCATATCTTTTGAAGGGCTCTTCCACAGTGACTCTTCTGTGCAACAAGTACTGGATATTGTAAATGGGATGAGTTTTGCCCTTTGGAGGTCTACTGGACTCTGGTGAGAGTTCCACTTTAAACATAGGCTGCGGCACTTTATTTTTATTTATGACATTGTGGATTGCTTTTGTCATGAATCCTTTGCTTTCTAGTTCTTCCTTTATATCATCTAATTTGACTTCTGGGTCTATGCCTTTGATAATTATCACCAGTCCCTTGGCACTTTTCAATTGATATGTGTAGAAATTTACCTTACGTTCTTCAAGCCAGCTGACTGCTTGGCAATATTTCACTTCATCCGCCGTCTGGATTTTAGTTTCTCTGATATTACCTTTTCGTAGGTCCACAGCGTAAAAATTATTTGTACCTAACAGTGTGATCAGGTCTTTAACAAGCACTACACTATTTACACCTCTGATAAATATCGGTGGGGGTTTTGACTTGCTCTTTCTTTCTTCTACCAAAGGCTCATTGGTTGTGCTTTCAGCGGTGTCCGTAGCAAGGGCGTTGTAGTAATTTTGATATCTTTCATTATCGTCTTTTGCTTGTTTGGAAGCTCTCCCCATATTCACAGATGGTGGGCTAAGCTTCCTCTTTTCGGAGATTTTAATGTATCTTTCGATACCTGTTTGGATGCTTTTCTTAATAGACATGCTGCTTCCGCTAGGGCCAACGTCCTGTAGGTCAACGGAGGTCAACTCTGCACTCATAGCCTGCGTCATGGTGCTCTATTTAAAGTGCACATTTCACTAGCACTAGTCTGTGTTGCGCCTTGATAGGTTTTTCACAAATGGTTGATCACGACCGCAGTGTGCACTTTGCGCTGCTGGCTTGTGCAAATAATTGGCACTAACGGTACTTCACACTTTGCACTACTAGATTGTATGTTGATATAAATATTTGGAGAACCCGACCGAAACGCGTCCGTACTCATCGGCTGCTGGTGGAACAATGAGTAAATAATTAGTGCCAAGAGAATACCATTAAGTGTAGAAGTTCGGGAAATTATAGTTCACCTCGATCAGGAAGGCGAAAAATGCATGCTAACTGAGCGAGAAGAGAAATGGATTGTGAAAGAAATTAAAAAGGATCCGAGATTAAATGCCCCATTTTTACGCAATGAAGTCAAAAAACGCTTCAAAAAAGAAGTGTCTGCTCAGACGGTACGAAATATTATTAAAAAAGTGGGGCTTTAAAGGCAGGGTTTGCCGACGAAAACCGTACATTAGCGCAAAAACGTTTCGCGAGAGAGTACGTAAAAAAACCAAAGTCTTTCTGGAAAAGGGTTATTTTTGTTGACGAAAAAAAATTAACTTGTTTGGATCTGATGGAAGGCGGTGTGTTTGGAGAAAACCAAATACTGAGTTCAATTTGAAGCATACCAATTCCACAGTAAAACACGGTGGCAACATTATTCTATGGGGTTTTATGGGGTCTTCCGGACCTGGAAACTTAGAAATTATAAATGGCAGGATGGATCAACATTTCTATCTAAATATCCTCAAAAGGAATATTAGACAAAGTGCTGAAAAGATATGGATTTTAAACTCTTTTGGCCTGTACCAGGATAACGATCTCAAACATACCTCGGAGCAATGCTGACTTTGGGCTATTTATAACTGCCCAAAAGTAATTAAAACACCTGTTCAGTCCCCAGATTTAAACCCCCATAGAGCATCTATGGTACCACCTAAAAAATAAAGTTGCTTTTCGTAAAGTAAAAAATAAAAACTAGCTAAAACAGCCATTATTGAAGAATGGGAAAATATTTCATCAGCCGTTTACAAAACTTTGGTCAAATCGATGCCGAAACGCCTCCAGGAAGTCATAAGAATGCGAGGAAAGTCCACAAAATATTAATAGGGAGTAAGTTTCCAAAATTTAAAGGAAGTAAATCTAAAACAAATCAAATAATTTCAGATAAAACTATATCTTGCCTTAACTTTTTTTGGGTCGTTTCTCGATGGTAAACAAGCATTTTTTTATTATGGTTAAAAATTATGGTGTGATTGGTGTTTTTTGTTATGTTACTGAAATATACCTTCCAATCTTCTGATATAATGTGAAAATAAAAACATTCTCGATAAAAATATCACTGAAAAGTTAAAACTTTTCTCGCTGGGTTCATCGTACCTTAACTTTTTTTACCCACTGTATATTGAATTAATTTCACATCACTATCTAAAAGGAGCCATTTGGAATTGATCTTTCGAAATGTATGAAACATGTTATACGGCGTTTGTTAATTTACTTCTTGTTTCTAACTTTTTATAAACTGTTTGCGAAATTCTGAAAAATCGTCTAGAAATGCTCTTAGGTGATAATTTGTTATTTTGACACATTTTAAACAAAGGGGGTTTTTTCTGAAAAGATGACTGTAACGGCTACACAACCCTTTCACATCAGTCATGTTTACTGTATTGTTGAGATGACTCTATTCAGACCTTGCTAATGACCGTGCCACGGATAAAACGTAATCATGCTGCAAAGATATTCTGTTTCTCAATTATATTCATCATTCTTGCCTCATCTTGTTGCAATATCAGGCGAAGATTCCTTTAATCGTTTATTGTCAACGCAAAATGCTTGGAAAGTTACTTTCACGAATGTTTTCAACTAAAGTTTGACAAGATATTAGTCAAAATCAACAATTTCAGAGATTTACTATCACAAATGTTTTGTTTAAAGTTTATTAATATTTATCACTATCGGGGCCAAGGAAACAACTAACTGACAATACAAATTAGCCTATAATCTCAATATACACACATTCCTATTTCCCAAACGTTGTAAAAGTCACAAAAGAACAAATAAATAAATTTAAATCATTTGTCAACTGAGTTAATAGCAGAAGCTAGCTACACTGGTGCTACTGCTGTTGATACAGATAGTAATATTTGAGTTTAAAGTCGTCAGCTTGTAGGTTGATAGCGTTATAGCGTTTATTGCCAGTCGAATTTTTTTTAGACTCTTGTGAAATCGGAGCAAAATAAAGGTGGGTATTTTTTCGATACTACAGACCATAGATAGGTCGATATTGCCTTTAATGCGCTTTCCAAAAGTTCGGTTTTTCCTTCCACGTCAAATCTCACTGGTGATACTTCTTACTGGTAATTATATTTCAAATAAATAGGACGAAAGAACAAACACTCACCTGCTGGCAAACAAGGGTTAAACCTAAGCCAACCAACGATAATATGGAACTATTGCTTTCACAAAAAAAGTTACTAACCAAATCGATGGTTAACGAGCTAAGAGCTCAGAAACCGTGTAGGGATCTCCTTCGCACAGTGTCTTGCTTTTATAAAGATTTTCTTCTTTGCACTTGCGATAAGCTGTTGTTGTTTTCCCAGAGATATGCCCGTTAAACAACAGCAACGTCACCGACTCCAAACTGTGATCCTTATCTTGAAAATTTCGCGAATAAATGTCGAAAAAAATATAAATTTTAGGAATAAAGATATCCTACTTTGCGTTATCTGCGAACAACTCAACGTTTCAGATGGCATTTGTCTTGTTAGATTTATTAATGACGACTAAACGATATATTATGTTCAATGTTTGTTGACCAAATAGATGATGGTTTAAAAATAAGACAAGAAGCTGCAAAAGAAAGTCTCTTATCGGTTGAATACTCTTTCATCTAACTGAATTATCTATTTGTAGTAGGTGGATCTATATACCTGCGAGGCGTTTAGAACATGATAATTAATATCATAACACATGTGCCATAATATTTGATTGTTTATCGGGACGTATGATTCCACATTAGTTTTGCGTTGTATTGAATTCCCTGAAAACGGAAAACGTAATTCGTTCGCTACAAAATGAGTGATGCTGCCCAATTGTAAAACATTATCGTAGAATTTATCGTTCTTGTTTAACAATAATACACACATAAGATTCAGCTTGATCTTGAAACACGTAAGTTTTATGTAAGCCTCTCCACAGACTAGTCTTTTGTTTCAATTGGTCGGCTCATAAGTGATAGAAATGGCCATGAACAGCAGAGTGGAGTAATAGTAATATTCCATAGCAACTAACTTTTGGGAATTCGAAACGAACTACTCATTGATCAAATCAGAATTTACATCAAAAAACTTAGTGTGGCAGATATGTAGCGCTAATTACCTTAAGTACATTTATACATGAATGTTCATATTTATGTTGTTTATTTGATGCATTGTGCCATAGAATGTTACGTTTATTTCACTCTTTAAATTTTTTGTTTAAAATCAGTTATAAAAAAGTTCTATTACTCATGTTATCAAGCTTATCAGATTAGTGTCAATTCAATTTGAAAACTTACTAATTTCATTTGAAAGATAATTATTTTGGTTCGAAAAAGAGCTTCGTTCGGAAGAGTACCAATTTGATTCGGAAATTGGTAATTTTGTATCGAAAAAATTTTAATTTGAGAGAGAAATGCCATATTAAGATATACATATATATCCACTTATGTTTTTTTCTTATTCGAAACACGTATACTTCTAAGTCTAGCGGTATTACTGAATTCTATTTTATTTTTATCAAAAAACACTTTGCAAGTTGATCTGCTTCATTTTTTGTACGTTGTAAAATGGCGATACGATCGTTACTTGAATGCTAAATATTTCACTGTCGAAATTAAGATAATATCTTACAGTAAGATATTTTCCTTGAGGCACTAGTCCACTTTATAAATTTCAAAAAATTAAATTTTTTTTTGCATTTTTCGACTCCTTAGAACTTCAAAAATTACCTCCAAAAAAATCTTTTCGAAATTCGAAAGTTTAATATATAAATGGCGGCTTTGAGTTTGTGCGCGTTTTCGGCTCTTTGCGGGTGTTCGATCAGCTCTCGGCCGCGTAGCGTCTCTTTCATTCCCCTTCTCTAAAATAGCGGCTTCTCCTATATACATTTATTGCATATTTTCAGTGTTTATTTAGACTTCTACATATCAATTGCATGTTTTTGAAAAATGTCTAATTTTTCATTTTTCACAAAATGTTTGTCAGCGAAATGGAACAAAAACTTTAAACACGTTTTACGCAAAACAACGTTTTTTAACATGGCAGACAGATAATCTCCGGATTTATCGAACCGATTTTCAAAAAATTTGATGTGTTTCATTTGTTAGAAATTATTACACCGTAATCCACCAGAATATTAAAAAAAAACCTTGAAAAAAAATTTTAGCGTTAAAAAAATTACGAAAAAACGGGCGACTTTTGATATTTTTTCACAAGTCCGCCATTTTTTTTGAACTGATTTTTTTGAAAACGAATTGAGGAATACAACTTTCAATAAAATAATATGAAAGTAAATATTTAAAAGTTTTATGGATGGATTGCTAAGAAAATAAATTTTTTGATGTACTGATAAAGCATTGAAAAGAATATAATAAAAACTAGAAAACACATATTGTAAATATTCTTAAGAAATGCAAATGCAAAACTTTTAAGGGCTTAATTTATGATTTTGCTTGAGGATTTCAGTAAATGTGTTTTGAACAATGTTTTACGGTAGAATTTGGGTAGTATTTTCAAGAGAAAAGTCATAATGAATTATTGGTAATAATTGTTTCGTTTAACTTTTCAGTTAAATAAAAATAAAACAATTTAAATTGCGGTTAGATACTGTCCCAAAAATATATATTTCCGATTATATTGCGGAAATATTTATTAATTCAATAGACATTACTTATCTTTGCGTATCTGCCGCGTGTTTATTTCTTTTTTTCCCCTAAATTTGCATAAATTTTAGAAGATTGTTTCAGCGTGGATTTCCTTTAACTTGGCCATATAAACTAATATTAGTACTGTTCAAAACAATCAATACTAGGTTTCATAACTACTATTTCTTATTTCAACAGATGGCTGGTATTTCTGGTCTATATTTATTCACGTGAGGTGATTGAAATAATTAAAAATATATTCTTTTTAATGCTGCCTCATTTTGAAGAGGCATTTCTATTTCAATAACCTGGAGTTAATAGAGTGATGGATAGATTTTACTTCTGCATGCATGCAAATCTGTAATTGAATACATACATATATCATACATACATGAGTATGCAAAGTTACCAACGTGTAACGAAACAACATTTATTCGATCTAATTAAGCATAATTTGAAATAGTTGTGGCATCTGAACAGTCAAAAATTTACAAGGTTTTTTTTAGCTATTCAGTTTGAGTGATGCGTCCGGAAGATTTACTGGCATTGAAATGATAAAGAAATACCAATCTTCATGTCAACAGTCTGCATTAATTTGGCTAAACCATAAATTTGTCATTCATATATGAATTGAACCAACTGCCGTTTACGAGGAGTCATTATACCTTGCATGATGGTCATAGGTATGTAAATCATTTATTTTCACATTAGCTCAAAAAGATCTCAACCTTTCCAAGGGTTCAATAAGTTTATTTTCAAATGCGAATTTTTTTCGAGACATCATGGAATTATTTGCATATTTTTACGAATATTCGCGCTGAATGTTTATGGAATTCCGATCGATGGAAAATGCAAAAATTCTCGAATAAATTTTTCGCTTATCAGCCAGAAACGAAAGTATTTCGCTAAATTAATTTCACTTTCGCCGGATTTGACCGATGCATTTTCTTATGTAGCTTTTTTTGACTTGAATTCAACTATATAGTTGTATATACCATGAACATCTTTCTTATAGAAAAATGCACGCTCTATAAAATTGTTGTGCTTTTGCGATAATGCTTCCCATTTGGGAGATGTTTGCAAATAGACGATTTTTGGTACCTTCACCCATGAATATGAAATTTAGTGCTGATCAGATCGATTTCATTCATAATGATGTCATAAGGGTTTGTTTCACACAAACCTTTTTTAGGTTTAAATTATTTCGTCTACGTTGACTGTTATTAGTCCAGACTGAACTAATAAATGACATGGGACCTTAAACTTTTGGGAAAATGGATTTTTTTTGATAGATTTTGCTAAAATAAACCTTTAAAAACAGGCATTTGATAATATGAAAGTAAAATTCATTAAGTAAAAACATAGTTGGCTTACAGTGTGTTAAGTAAAAGCGTGTACAGCGTTATTCAGAAAATATTTATTTGAAAATTATTATTATTTGACATATATACGTACAAAATGTTCTGGTGCAATGTGCAATAGCTTTAATAGTGGGTCCAATCACCATCAGCGTCGATAATCGATTGGCATCTCCGCTGCATACTTTCTACCATATTTTCGGCGTATTCTTGAGGGAGCGCACTCCAAACGCGTCGAATTTGTCCAGAGAGCTGCTTCAAAGTGAAGAGACGTTTCCCTCGAATCTTCTGCTTTATGTAGTAGGTCCAGACATTTTCGATGGGATTAGCATCAGGCGATTGTGATGGCCAATCGAGTGTGATGATGCCATTTTCCTGTTTCCATTCAGTGCAGAGTCGGCTCCGGTGTTTTGGATCATTATCTTCCTGCAAGATCCATTCTTGTTTTTTTTGGACGAATTGATGTTTCGCAGTTGGTAACAAGGCTTTCTTATAAATTTCGACCATCCTGGGAGCATTGAGGTTGTGGGTAAAGAGGTGCAAAATGCCAAAACCCTTCTTTGAGAAGCAGCCCCAAAGATGTACCTTGATTGGGTGTTTGACGGTGCGCTGAACGAATTGGCTTGATGAGGAACACCATGCATGTAGTATGATAACATAACCCCAAACGGAAGCTTCGTCAGTAAAAACTACATTGCTCCAGTCACGATCAATGTTTTCTTGTGCCCAGGTAAGTCTTTTTACTGTGTGTTTTTCTCACAGCAAAGGTTTCTTCAATGTGCTTCGCCATTTTGAATTATTCGCTCGCAAATGTTCACGTAATATAACGTGCGATATGTCTAATCCTATTTGCTTCAATTTTGCTTGGCCTTGACGCAAGGATAATCCAGGATTTCGTGAATGTCACAATTACTTTTTCGTCTTTTTTTGTCACTTTTCCTGCTGAACCACGATCTGGAAGGTTGTCGACATTTTTCGACTCTTTGAACCTATTCACCCACTTTGCAACAAACCCCTTCGACTTTTGAATGTACTTGGCAGCTGAGCCATAAGACATTTTTGGCCCTTTTGGGTGCACGCATAGGAACACGGCTTCAAATCGTTTCGAATACACGGCAGTCATCGCGGTTTCTGTGTTTCTCTGCCGGAAGATCGACAAAGACTAAAATTTTTCGACTAATGCGCCATAGGCGGAAGTTTCCTAAATCAAATACAAAAAAATTCAGGTTCGTATCACTTACCGATTGCAAGTTATGCTGTACGCTCTTACTTAACACACTGTACATATATGGAAAGACACGTGAAGATCTTTTTTTCGATGAATTCAAAACACTATCGGATATGCTGTCGTACGGTTCTAATTTCATAATCGAAAAAAAGAGTATGTCTTACACGTGAAAAAAAAGAATGTTAAGCACAGCCAAAGAACCAAAAAAAAGAAGAAAAAAAATGTCTAAAAAAATGCTGATACAAGAAGTGAAGCATCTCTAAAAAAGGTCCGAAAAAATTTCAGCTAACTATTAAACTTATGAAAACTTTATCAACTTACTATGGCCTAGAAATGCAACGAAATTCGGATTTGGTTGAAAATATCCGAAAGGAAATTTAGGCAGGATACTACCACATAATTTTTACAGGTGAGAATCCTCAACACTCTAAATGCCCAAAATTGGAGAAAAGTCTTGATGTAACTGGCGCAGGGCTGAGGCAGCTGGTAAAAGTTCTTTGAAAAATTTCAAGCATCCTCCACCTTTGGATGAAGAAGTACAACAAATTTTAAAACCAATCTATGAAGACTTAACTTCGGAAGATTTATTGAAGCGCTGCTTAGGCAATTTCACTCAAAAAAAAATTAAAGCTTCAATTCTTGCGTTTGGAATATGGTCCCTGAGCATAATTTCAGAATTGCTGCCAATACTTCTGCATGTGTATTCAATGAAGGATTCATAACTTTACTGAAAATAATGCAAGATATGGGAATAACTGTAGGTTAAAGTGCGATGGAACATACAGAGAAGCAATCAACCGAAAAAACGCAGCACTGAGGCGTCTAAAGAGGCCAGAACTGCTCGTAGGGAGCAGAAATCCTAAGGAGAGGAGGAATTTAAGCGCAAGAAAGGGAAAAATATATGGCGGAGGCATCCCAGAATGAATTTAGTAAGTTTTTTTTTTAAAAAAAGTTGTATTATAACTTTAAAGGGGATTTTCTCAAAACAATGGTTTTCAAGTTGGTGTGCACGATTAAAAACACCATTTATCCGATCGTTCTGAAATTTTAACACATTAATCTACACATATTAATACTCAGAATGAACTACGTATGAAAAGATCGGCACACAATTTTTGAAGTTACAGCAGATTTTTAGAGGCACAAAACGTCGATATTTGAAATAACGTCGCCCTTTTTGGTGTTTTTCATGCAAGTTTGTTAATAATTTATATTATTTATATTTTTATTTATTTATTATTTTGTTATGTAGTTCATTCTATAGCGGCTCTGTTGCTGATTAAAGTCGCGTTTTTTTTTGTTTTTTTTCGGAGACTTTTCTGTGAGCAGTAATCGTGCCCACCGTGATTTTTTGGTGTTTTTTTCTCAAAAAATTGTAGCAGACGTCGGGTGGCCAAAAAACATTAAAAGGATTTTTTTGTATAGTTCAATGCCAACAAAATATATGTGCAAAATTTAAATAAGATATTTTTTTTATTATCATTAAAAAAATCCATTTTCCAAACATTGAAAATTCGTAAATTGAAGAAGCCATATCCTCATAATGAAATCAACCATTATTACGCGCAAAACTTCTATTATGTAACTATTATATATTCTCATTGATACTTACTACGAGGACATTAATCATAAATTCTACAAGTTTGTGCTAAATATCTTAAACAGTCCTATTGGCACAGTTTGTTGGATGCAAACGCATTAATGTCAGGGCTAAGTGTGAAATTTTAATGTTTACTGCTTATTTAATACTTCATATTATGTATGAGCGTAATTTATATTTTCTACGAGTGAATACAAAACATATTTTAGTCATATCTGAAATTCAAATATTCAGATTGGCATTGAATTTTCACTTAGGTAACAATTGATCGCATGCGTCTTAACCGTGAACCAATATTGATTCGAAATAGATACAAGTTTAAAAGTATGTTAAAATTAAATTTTTATTTGGATCAAGTTTAGTTTCATGTACATCTCTCTTTCTTTTTAGTCTCCGTAGAAATACTTGAATTCGCTACTTTAAAGATAAGTTGGATGCAAAGATATATGGATCAGTTATTTGCAGTTTTCATGATTAAATGTAAATGTTCAACAATTATTTCATGAGATGCGCAATTTTATTATAATTTATTTTTGAAACGATCACGTGAGGGTGTTGATAAAAAAATATTTTCAGAAAGAAATTTTGAAATGTTATTCACGAGATGTGAATTTCTCTTGTCCTCAAAGATAAAGAATCCAAAAACGGTTTACTCTTTACATACTTTTTATAGTCTTGAATAATCATTTAGTGTTTGTCCATGATATTATGCAGAAGTGCATCGAAACAGAGTTGAGCATCAGTAAATTATGAATGTTTACTTAACCTATTTCAAGGTGCCTTCTGTACACTTCAAATATTGTTGTATTGTAATCAGCAAACATTCATTTGTAGTTATTTTAAGTTCAAAAACGATGACCCGCGGCCTAGAATATTTTTAAGGACATTTAGATTATACTCTATAAAATAAAATAATATCCTAAAACCAAAAAGTCGTAGAGTAGACCAGGGCGAATCTGTTTTCAGTTGGCCGTTGAAGGAGGGCACTCTGATTTTTGCATGAAAAGTTGTGGAATAACTCGTACAACAACAATTGATCTATGCTCCCTCTCAAAAAAGTCGGGAACATTAAAAAAATCGAAATGTTTAATTTTTTTTTAAATCGTGTTTTTCTTGCTTGTCTCACTCCTAACTTTAAAACGGTTCATTTCAGACCAACATTGTTGAGTGTCAATGAAAATTGCGTAATTAAATTTTCTACAAGATAAGATTGGTTTAAAATTCGGAAACATTTAACCCTTGCCACAAAATAGCAATAATTAAAAAAGAAAAAGAAAAAAGCCGTTTCTTATTCAATTTTTTTAAAACCATTTCAAATAATCTTAGGACCTTTATAAATTTATTTATAACATAACAAAAGCGTCTTCGGGATTTGGTAATGCAATACTTAGGCTTCTCTGTTCGAGTTACATCGGATCATAGAAAAAGGTGAAAATCGCTGCACTACAAGCCGAGAAAATGCTTTTTTTATAACTTTTTTTTTGAATTCGTTGCAAAGACCCGTCACCTTCGACCGGTTGTATCTCACGAACTAATGAACATATTTCAATGATTTTTGTTTTACAAGAAGCGTACTTTAAAGTTCTTTCTCGCGTATTTTTTAAATTTAATTTAAGTTCATGGTTACCGAGATATTCAATTTGTTGTATTAGCAAAAAAATGTTTATAATTTCAAAAAAAACCCTGAGGCCACCTGAATAATCCGATTTTAATTTCGTAGAATGCATTCAATACGTGAAGTGCTTTTCTATATGTGAAGAAAATCAAACTTTTATGGACTTTTGTTTCTGACTTGTAAGATTTCAACAATTTTTGAATTTTTTTTCAATAAATTTTGATTGCCAAGCTGTTATATGAAATCTACTGATTCGATTTTGATGAAAATTTGTGTGCTGTTTAATTTTATTATAATGATTTTACGCGATCTATGAAGGTCCTAAGTTTATTTAAAATGGTAAAAAAATAGAATAAGAAACGGCTATTCTCCCCTTTTTTTTAATCGCTATTTTGTGGCAAGGGTTAAATGTTTCAGAATTTTAAACCAATCTTATCTTGTAGAAAATTTTATTATGCAACTTTCATTCTCACGCAACTTTGCTCTGGAATGAACCGTTTTAAAGTTAGGAGTGAGACAAGCACGAAAAACACGACTTTTTTAAAAAAATTTAAACAATTCGATTTTTTTAATGTTCCCGACTTTTTTGAGAGGGAGCATCGATCAATTATTGTTATACGAGGTATTCCACAACTTTTCCTGCACAAATCAGCGCGCCCTCTCTCAACGGCCAAATTTAGTCGTTTTTCTACAGATCCGCCCTGGTCTAGAATGTAGAAAGAAAAATTCATCGATGCAATGAGTAGGTAAGTATTTTTTCCACGTCAAAAGGGAAGTAAGTAACATCGCCCTAATTTTTTTTATTTAAACTGAGTATGAATTCGGGCCTTCAAGAAAACATTTCTCCTGACCTTACTAGACAGTCACCGCTAAATTGATTTAAATCGGTTGTTATCTACGTTCGTATATATCTCCGGGTGTTAACATAATCAACTGTGTATCATCATTGTTTACATTGGCTGCAGAGTAGACTATAAAGATTAAATTAGCGTCGAGGGTCATCAATTCACTGTACAGCAAATCTACACATGTAAAAGAAGTATCATATGCTTCGTATGAACTTTCTTCTACAGCCAATGCCAATCTTAATAATCCTTATTAAGTCAAATTTGATTGTCTCAAAACCTTCAGGAGACTGTGCACGATAATAGCTGTATGATATAAAAGCGACAGCACGAAAAGTAGATTTAGTATGTAGGTATATTGCTGTTACCTGCGAGCTGATCTAATTAAGTCAAATGTGAATCGAATATGCGTTTTCACTTTTACCTGGTAGGGGGTTAAAGTTACACTACATTTATATTGAGCGTTGAAGAAATGAGGATAATTTTGTTAGAAGAGCTGTAGTTCTAGTACATACTAGACACAATTCCAATCAAATTATGCAATAGGCAATATATCAGAACAATTGCTTTGAAGTATTAAACCTCCAATCAATTGTCCCATAAATCGAAAGGACCAATCGCGAAACTACAATAGCTTCAAGGACATTTATAGTATGAGCAAAACACTTATGATCATATGGATGGATGTAGGTACTTCAAAATCAATGCCACACTCACAGTTCTATATCAAAATTAACAATAAAAGACTTCTGGGTTAGTCCAGAAACATGTGTACATAACTTAGCTGTTCTAGCTCATATCGAAACACGTATTTCACCCTGTACTGATATTATCTACCACCCAAATACAGCAAAAGCATCTTCAAATGAATAATGGAAAAGTACTTACGTAGATGAAGTAGTTATATTGTGGTAATGTGATAGAATGTGTTTCCATTCAATTACCGTCACAAAATTTATCTTTTTATTATTTAACTTATTTAGATTTATCACGCACTTAAGGCGACGAAAGAAGTAGCACCAACTGGGTAGTACACAACAGCACCAATACACGCTCGTAAATGTATTTTGGTTGAATTTTATTTACTTCGTTTTTATTCTTTAATTTACGAAAAGTATAAGCTTTTGTTGATCGATTACAGGGAAAACACAAACGCACTTTGTTGATTTAAGATGATTCGGTTTGGAAACGGTGAGTCGTTCTCCACAATTTAGCGGAGGTCAAATGGTAGATGTTTTCATTCAGGACCCAAGGCGTTAAACGTGTGAAATGGATGAATCAGTGATTAACACTTGATGCTGGGTTTTTTAAGGATTCAATGTATGTTCTTGGATGGCTAGCGTCTACAGATTCAACAGTGGTCCGATGTGTTCTACAGGAGTCGCTTAAGTTTCGTTGGTTCAATCAACGGTTCTTGGTCTAGATGCATGCATTCATAGGTGTATAGCAATATCAAATGTGGTACAACCAACAGTTAATCGATAAAATTATTCACACGCGCAAAAATCAAGTGACGACTTCCGCAAACTCTAAAACCCGTCTTCGAGCACAATTTTAGCATTTAATTTAACGATATCTTCTGCGAAAGATACTCAACGAACCGTGGATGGATGGATTCTTCAATGCGGTCTGGATCGGTCAGAGCACTATACTGGCATGGCGTGGCGAGGTTGAGGTCTTCAAAGAGGTTCCGTCGCTAGAATTCGACCCCATCTATCGTCGTGTCACATGCCCGCTACCCATTCCATTCGATCTGTTTTATATAGTTTTTATGTTCCTTTTAGTGTTTCTGAAAGTCAAATCACCGGTAGTAGTTGGTGTGTTATGTTGCGGATTACTACATCACTCAAGCTGTGCGCTGGCTGCTTTTCATTCTGCGTAATTCCATTTGTGGGCGATTAACGAATCAACTGAATTGGACGCAAATCAAATAATGGATCCTTCAAAAAGCCAACGCTTAGCGGTCACCAAGCAAACCATGTACTTCAATCACGAAGAGCTTTCCGCACATACACATGCTGGAATGCATGCATGGTCAGAAAATGGAAGAAGCAATAACAGCAGCACGACAAGTTGTATCTCATAACCAGGCATGAATAACGGCCGCCGAATTAAAGAAAATTTATTGGATTACGTTTCGAGCATGTCGAATCTGATCTGCGGAGTCACAGGCTGCAGACAAACCTGCGTCATTCTTTTATACTCGCATCTATGATTACGGCCATTTGCATAATTCAATAAAGGTGCCAGGAAGCAAAGGATCGTTTTAGGCTGGGGCGCCATTGATGACGAATCAAGATACATACTCAAAGGATCTCCTAAGATAAAATGCAGACCATTCCATCTTGCCAAGAGGCTTCATTGCATATCTGTTCTACGAGTTCGGGAGTTCATAGTCAATTCAGCTGTTAACTTATTGAGAGACCGACCTCGAACGGCTGAGGAAGATGAGTATCTGCCTACACTTGCCAATAACGGATAATTATTCAAAATTCACGGAAAGTCGAGTACGTAATGTTGCATGGAAGCGTGCCGCCCATTACTCATGCGATGCAGTTCATGTAGGAAATGAAGACGCATATGTTATTAGTGTGACAGGAGTGATCTAATTGTATTGGCTGAAATACGTGGTTATAAAACTTAATTGGGTTATCCGACAGAAAATGGGCTTTCGCACGATGCTGGAGAGTATTGCGCAGCATTAAAACTTAGATAGGAAATAGTCCGAGGTACCAGGTTTTGGTAGAGAGATGAGACTAGTGTTGCTCCTAAACTCAAATGTATTTTCTGGATGAAACAATTCTCTATTCCATCCTTGTTTTGTTTTCTTGGGTCACTAGACGCTTCAGTTTGAAAATTGAAAAAATTTATTCAGTATTCACATCAAGAATCATGAAATACGATGGGCGTTTGAAAAGTCCGTGCAAAGTCCGAGAGATGGTACCACCGGCGCGTATTGAGGTCATGTTTAATTATTAGCATCTCTTGAATGAACGCACACCAAGTTTCAGCCATATTGGTCCATTTCTTTGTGTTTGGCATTCGTGTGAATCAAGAAAGTCGAGTGATTTTCAAGAAATGGGCGAAAAAGAATTTCGTGTGGTGATTAAACATTACTTTATGAAAGGCAAAACGCCTCAGGAGACTAAAGAGAAGCTTTATAAACAATAAGGTGACTCTGCACCTTCGATTAGAACAGTTTCAACACAGTGGTTTCAAAATTTTCGGACTTGCTATATGGGCACAAGTGACACTGAACGTTCTGCGCGTCCTGTGGAGGCTACGACTCCAGAAATCATTGATCAAATCCATGTTATGATGATGCATGACAGAAGAGTTAAGGTGCGTGAGATTGATAGTGCTGTGGGCATCTCGACTGAATGGGAACATTATATTTTGCATAAACATTTGGACATGAGAAAGCTATCCGCAAGATGCGTGCCGCGATTGCTCACGCTTGACCAAAAACGGAATCGTGTGAAGTGTTGCAAGGATGGTTTGCAGCTGTTCCAGGAGAATCCGGAGGACTTTAAGTGTCGTTTCATCACTGTAAATGAAACAAGGATACTCCTGAGACCAAACAACAATCTAAACAATGGGTTACCAAGCGGGAATCTGCACCAAAAAAAAGGCGAAGACCGTTCCTCCGGCCGGAAAGGTTATGGCGACTGTCGTTTGGGATTCGCAAGGGATAATCCTCATCGACTATCTGGAAAAGAGTAAAACTATTACAGGTGCATATTATTCATCGTTATTGGACCGTTTGAAAACCGAGCTGCAAGAAAAACGCCCGCGATTGACCCACAAGAAAGTCCTTTTCCATCACGACAACGCACCAGCACACACCTCAGCAGTTGTAGTCGCAAAATTAGTGGAAATAGGATCCCAACTCGTTTCATTTCCCCCCTATTCTCCAGACTTGGCTCCCACGGACTTCTATTTATTCCCCAATTTGAAGAAATGGCTGGCGGGACAAAGATTTTATTGAAACGAGGAGGTGATTGCAGACACTAATGGATATTTTGCAGACTTGGACAATTCCTATTATTCGGAAGGGATCAACAAACTAGAACCTCGTTGGGCGAAGTGTATAAGCCTAAAAGGAGACTATGTCGAAAAATATAAAAGGTTTACCCCAAACACGTAAGCAGTTTTTTTTGGTTTCGTACACTTCTCTTGAAAACTTCCCACAAGGTCTAAATTCGTCATCTTATAGATAATCAAAAACAAAGACTCATTCACAAAAAATGCAAAATAATGCTGGACATATTCCATTCTCTAGTACTAAAAATGTTCTCCCAAGCTGACTCACTTCTTCAAAAATGTTTTATGGACAAATACAAGACCACATACCAAGGATCGGACTCACAACAATAGTTTAGCCCTTGAAAACTCAATTATTGTTGATTGCTAACAGCCTAGCTGAGTTTGGTGGTAAGTGGTCGCGGTAGATTAATGTACTGTTCATCCAAGCTTTTTATTTGATCGCAGTCACCATGAAGACCGATTACAATGTAAAATGAAAGAAGAAGAAAACAAAACCTCTCAAAAATTGTTTTATTGAAAACCCCACTCTCGTAAACTGAAATTTGTTCTATCTATTTATTATCCAATCTAGTCAAAATTGATGGAACAAAGTCGATACCTAGAAAAAAATCGCATAGAGCTGAAAATTGGCGCAGAAACTTTTTTTTGTCTATGGATGACAATGAGCTCTCTATTACAGAGTCCTTGCGTCTAGCACAGCAGTTGCAAGTATCTGGGTTTAATTCCATGACGATATTATGTAGTCTAACGATTTTTCCACGCTACAATTTTGGAAGTAGAGTTCTTATGGTGTCGTATCGCCCATGGATATAGTCTAGAATCTGTTCTGAAAGTCAAGGACTAAAGTATCACCTATGAAAAAATATATTAAGGAATTTTTCGTAGAAAATTGCACGAAATTTACAGTACATGATTTTTTCGGCAAAATTTGCCGTTAAAGTATTCGAGAAAAACTGAATTTTGTGACTTTTTCACGAAAAAGCAATTTTCAACTTTTCAAACTTATCGAACAAAGAGAGAAAAGTGTCGGTCCTGTTTTTATAATATCAAATAATCTAGAAAATTTGAGTAAAAAGTTTTGAAAATGTGCCCACTGTTTCGGAGATAGTTGCAAACAGTAGATTTTGGGAATTTTTTGCTTGGAATAAAAATAAAGGCGGACCAGACGAATGGTTACGTCGGATATTCCATTTATAATATCATAATTTTGCAATGGCCGTACTACTCTTCAGTTCTATTATAATTTATCAGAGGCTGTATAATTGGTTGATTGGACTATGAATGCAGATTTTGTTTGAAAGAATATAAATACTCAAATCGATTTTAACGACCCTTCGTTGCCAAATGCTGTTTTACATACAATAAAAAAACAATTCAACTTGTATTTATTTACGCTTCGTATAAAACTAATTGCGAACCTGCTTTGAATCTTTGGAATTTCAATATTTATTATTTATTATTCTTAGATTGGGCCAATGATAATGACATTCTATCAGAAATCTAGATAATCTAGATGAGGGTTTTTAAAAAATATTAAAATTGCATCAGACAAATGTATTCATAATAAAATACAAGTTATATCGAGCACTTTATTTGAATTATTGTCTCAACATCGTGTCATTCATTTACAACTTTATCACAGATTCGATTTGCATATATATCAATTCAAATTAGAGTGTTGTGTAAAAATGTGAGAAGTTGTTTCAGCAAGTGCGTCACAGAGCAGATGTATTATTGATTGCAAAAAGTGATCCATGCTAATGTAGATTAATAGAAAATAGTCATAATGAAGGCTAAGTAAAATGTTTATAGGATATGTAGTTGATGAATTACTAAAACAATTAACCAATCAACAACTAGAGTATCCAGTCGTTACGTTTACACGCATTGGATAATTATAAGCCAGGTGTAAATGTTTATATAAATAAATCGAATAATTCATTAGATAAAACATTTTCAGCTGTCTGTTTACCTATAAATTTACATGTTACATAACATAATACTTTTTTATGTTTATGTCTATGTTTTTTTCTTGCAAAATGGAGGATAGACATAAAATAGACGCATTTGGACTTCAATAAATCCTTTGATCGTGTTAATCATAGCGTATTGTTGTCAAAACTGCTCAATTTCGGCATATATAGATCTTTTCTCAGTTGGCTTCAATTCTATCTTCGTAATTGGAAGCAACTTGTTAAATTTCAAGGCCTTTTTCAAAAGAATATCTTTCCTTTTCTGATATTTCTCAAGGCCTCTCCTCTTTAATATATTGTTATCTGATATCATTTTATTTATGCTTATGATCTAAACCACATTCGATCACAATCAGGCGTAAAGTTTCTTCAGTCTAAATTATTATCATTAGACCAATCTCAATAATAAAAATCTCATCTTTTCATGCAAACGCAATATTTCAATTTATACTTACTTCTCAGCAATACCGCTCTAGAAAGGATTGATCATAATATTGGCTACATTAAGAGACGCGCGAAAGAATTTAAAAATATCGGTTTCACTAGG
Organism: Oxycera nigricornis; assembly: GCA_963942545.1. NCBI lineage: Eukaryota > Metazoa > Arthropoda > Insecta > Diptera > Stratiomyidae > Oxycera > Oxycera nigricornis. The sequence continues at coordinate 99,268,136 of OZ012662.1, forward strand.
TCTTTGTATACATCATTTGTTCGCCCAATATTAGAATATACATGCATCATCTGAAAATCGGCTTCTGAAAGACACAAAATTAGACTTGAGTCCGTCGAAAAGCAGATCTTGCCTATCGCTTTGAGAGACCTATACGATCCAAATGACTTTCAAAATTTATCGTCCTATAATTTCAGACTCGGTCTTATAAATCTCAAATCTCAATCAGCAAGAAAATGTGTAATAAGCTATTGTTTTATGTTCGACGTCTATGTAGGCTTAATGAATGTCCAGTTCCTTTCTAATAAAATAAAATTCAACGTCCTTTGTGAAAAATGAAGCTGTCAACAATGCTGTAAGTTATATAACAGCGTAAGTAAATATTACTTCCATTTCATGGTAAAACCCTTCTTAAAATCCGTCATACAAAACGTAGTTTAGTTAGGGGGGGGGGGGTTATAGGCTTGATACATTTCAAAAAATCGATTTTTTTTACTTATTTCGATAGTAAATATTCACAAAAATATTGTGTTAAAATGTTAGAAAGATCCAGGCATTATTATTATAGTTATTCTCGATTTAATGCGACCGCCTTGTGTAGACACACACGGCTCTGTAAGGCTTCGCCCATCTGTATAGTGTTTAGCTTTTTATATACAAACAGATGTTCGAGTGAAATATGAAAACAAGTATATTAACTGTAGTATTGAATTTAAAAAGAGAATGTTGATCTCATAACCTTGCCTATCCGATATTTTGAATATTAGTAACTTTTTGAATTTTCGAGGAAAATCATCTCTCTCAAAAGTTTAAATGCATTTATCTCAAAACCACTTGTTTTTATGCCGTGACAATGATTTTTCCTAAACTACTGAACCGATCCTTCTGATTTTTTTTTAACAATTATTGAACATATGTATAGTTATCGTGTGAACCACGGGCGTTTCAAAATATTTTTTTCAACCCAAAAATCACCAAAAAAAACTCGAATTTCGAAAAATCATTTTCAACTGTCCGCCATTTTGCTATTATTGTACATAACCGTTTAATATATATATTTTATATGACTAGGAGAATTTCGCCATTTTGTGTAAAATAATTCTAATAATTCTATGGAATAAATTTTTTGGTACGTTTTGACAGTGTAATTAATGAACCCAAAAAGAATTACATTAATATCTACTCCAGGGGCCTGGCAGTAAATTCTTCAAAATATGCTAATTTCACGGGTGTATAAAGATTATAACCACCTTAAGTTTTAATTGTAGTCGAATTGTATTGTGATTATTTATGTAACTACGCCGAGTTTGGCAAATAAATGAATAATACATTATTAACTTCCCAGTATATGGGAAGTTCTTGTAATCGCCTCGAAAATCGAAATTGAAATTTTCAACTTTTCTTTACGTTTTTTTCATTATGGGCTTATAATTAAGGATACAATTTTTAAAATGTAAATCGGTACAGTTTTTTCAGTTTTTAATGCAGACAAAAAAATAAAGTAAACTGTTAACAAGTTCAGCTCTTAGAGACACCCTAATTTATAGCTAATTTAAGGAATTCAGGCAACATCAGCAAAATGCAAATGTCACAAACAAACAAATTGATTTCATTCAGCTACGATTAATGAATAATTTTGTAGTTTTTTAAAGTTTTCAATGGAATGTTTCTTGAATATAATGATTTATTCAAGCTCTATGATTTATTCAAGCTCTATGATTGATCTAATCATGTTTTGCAATCAAAAAACAACTTTGCCTAATGCATAAAACAATATTATAATTATAGTTTTCCATTAGCACCGCATCTATGGTGTTAAGAATTAGCAGGTTTGCAAGCTAAACAGCGAATCAGAACTATCATCCTTTGCAATTCCTTCTATGCTGTTTTCACAGTTGCATTCCAGAGAAGATAACGGGGTCGCACTTTAAAGTATATTCGTTTTAGTTACTGTCATCGAAGTATCAGAAAAGATTTTTAGGTTGCCTAATTTCTTAAATGTAATTTTTAAAATAAAGTAAAACACATTTCCCAAGAGAATTATGTCAATATACTAGTAAACTATCTTACATGTAAAATTAATACCCCGAGATTTATTTCCAAGCAAGCGAGATCTCTTTAAAAATTTCGGCACTATCCTCTATTTACTGCAACAGACGATTAGTATCAATAAAAGGGATCGTATAGAAAAAAAATTATTCAAAATTTACATTTAGGAATCATTGGATTTGGATTGGAATCAAATATTTTATTCTGGAATTCATTTTTTCAGCGGAACTTTCAGCTAATTCAGCTTCAAACAATCTCCACGAAAAGTTGCTCAACTTCCTGCTGGTTCTGGTATTGACTATCCCTCTATCCTCCCGACTTATTTCCACCCGAGACGCACGCTTTCCAAGAACAGCAAGTCCGTTCAAAGTTGAATGGAAAGCTGGCCCGTTCAAAGTTCAATCAAGACCGCCATTAAAACGTACACACATTCGAATGTCAAGCACCGACGACGTGTATTGCGCACGCACACACTGTTCACGGTACGACTGAAATCCTATTTTGACGGCCGCCCCTTGGATTTCTAGTGTATTAACAGCCGAAATATCGGGTCTTACGTGGTTAGTTTATCAAATTTACTATAATTTCAATTGTTCATCATTAGAAAATATTAGTATTGTAAGGTTTGCAAGTGTTTCGAAGAAATTTCGAGGTGAATTTCAGTGAAACATCATCGATTTTGCCGCGGCCTGCGTTTATCATGGCTGCTGCCTCATAACAAGTGTCAAAATCGTTCGGATTTTGTTCTCCCGATTTATGTCGAAATGACATTTGCTAATACGCCTATATTTTTTATTGTAGTGCTTTTAATATTTAGCAAAATGCTGTTCGTATGTTTCCAATGGGGCTGATGTAAATTAGATTACAGAGTCGTTCATGTCCTACAAAGCTATTTTCGCTCGACACGCACTAGGTTATAATTGAACCACTTGTTTTATATTGTCACTTCACGAAATAGGCTTGTCTTGAAAATATTTTTAAAGTAGGAGCTATTCGAGCTAAATTATAAACAAGTAGTCTTGAAAAAAGTCCATGGAAAAAAGATCTTGGCTCTGAAATTTCTTTTAATAAATTAATAAATATAAGCTGACATTAAAATGTTTGGTTGAGGGAAGTATTTGTACGAAAAGCATACTGAAAACAATTCAAGAATAAAATTATAATCCTTTACATCATGCTTTGAAAACCTCTATGCATGCCGTCATACAGGTTTCCCTCAAAAATATTGCATTAAAACCCTACGAAGCTGTATTTGATAATGCAAATGCATCGAAAAACTGAGAAGGAATGTCAATAATCAAAAAATGAATGATTTTTAACCTAAAAAGGTGACAATCGCAAGTTTGTGCGTGAATCATTGGATTTTTTTTCCAACGATGGAAAGTGGAAATCTTCAAAAGATACCGATCAGCTCCTGTCTCTCGGCATGCCGAATTTCTATCGACTAAAACCACCTCCGTCTCCTTCGAATCACTCTCTCCATCAATTTTCAGTTATATTTCAGTACACACTAATTCCAAGACGATAAGAATCGGTATTACCAAATTTATGAGTTTTAGTATCCTTTTAGTTAGATTAATAATTGAGAATATATGTTTATTAATTATTTCATGTTGATTACATGTTTTGGTTTGACTTTAGTGGAGTTGATTGTACTTGTAACTTACTTCGAATGTTGGTCCTGCAGGAGGTATTTTTTTAATGTCGTTTGAAAGGAAGTTGGGTTCGTTTTTAATTTTGTTCGATAGTGCATTGAAAAAGTTAGCTGCTTTGTTGAAGAGCTTCTTTTAGTCGATCAGTTCTGGCAAATGCGAAAGCTATATTATTCACGTTTCTCATGCTGTAAGTGTTTTTTCCGCAATTCTATCTAATTTCATAGTGCTGCATTCATTACGGTGTAAATTCTTATGCATGAATTTAGCTCTTCTCATGCACTGTAAATTTAGTTCTTGAGCTGTTTTGTAAACTTCGCTCGTTGAAGCTAGCATTGGGAGATTGTAAGTGGTTTTATACGCCTTGATTACTAGTCTGGAGATGATCATTTGGTTACCTTTAGAAGTTTGACTCCAATTCAAGATGCCGTAAGAAATTTTGGAAAGGAGGTGCGCATACATAATTTTAATATTTTTTCTTTGGAAAGAAGTAGAAGCGACATAGAAGACCAGTGAAGACCGACAGGTTTTTCGTTAGATCATTTATGTGTGGTGTCCATGTTTTTTTTCTCGTCTAGTAGTAATCCTGAATATTTTATGTGTTCTACTCTCTGGAGGGTTGTGTCACTGATTTTTATGTGTGTTTGTATGTCAGTCCCGTTCTTTTGTTTGAAAATAATATATTTTGTTTTCCCCGAGTTTATTGCCAATCTGCTATGGAGTAGTCAATATCAGTACCTGTACGGGTCAGTATTTACTGTAGTGCTACTAAGCGTACACTTCAATCTGAGACACATCCACTAGACATACTAAATCATTCATAATGACGATCAGTCATAAGGATATATATTTAGATCAAGCATGCACAATTCCCACGTTCCATGTGCTGCATTGCTCAGCGTCATGCGCTCTAGGTAATTCATGGCTGGTCATCAACTGGACAAGTGTGAAAGGATCATTTATGACCCCATAAACTTGAATCATAAAAACCACGACTATCCGTAGAAACGATGACCATCGATTAGTTTAAGAAGTTAATTAATTTTGTTCACAAATGATGCGACTCCTATGCATGGGTATATAGATTTTGATGTTTTACATAGAGTTACATCCCTTCCTTTAATTTTTGAACATAGAGTTTAGGATAAAAGAACTGTAAATTAAGAAATAAAATCCGAGTTAATTCTGTAGTCTTACTGCCATATTCGGCAAGCGTTTCACTGAAGAATACTCTCCTGCCTCATTCGACAGAACCAGCCTTAATACTAGGCTTTCGAAATATAGGCATTTCGCGTGCCATTGAGACTAGCGCTCGTCACTGGGCATTAAGTATTTTGTCAGATATCCATCCAGAAATGATTATGACAAAAAACATATTACATTACTTTCTGTTCAATTTCGAGATTAGTTTTGCCTGAGTACACGAGAACAGTGTCATCTACGTCCATCTACGTCCATAACCACTTTCGCAACAAGGTCTGCTTTTTGTATGGATTTGATATAAAGTAGAAATAGCGTTGGTCCTAGGATCGAGCCCTGCGGAACACACATGCTAATTTTAGCCGTTTTGCTTTTGACAGCTCCAATCAGTGTATTTTGAGATCTATCCATCAAGTAACTGTGTATTAATTTATTTGCTTTTCCAGCAATTCCAAATTTACCGAGCCTGGCGACTAAAGTTTCATGTGTAACTGTGTCGAAGGCTTTTTTTAGGTCCACGAAAATTGCTGCAACGCAGTGATCCTTATCCAAGTACTCATTTGCAAATCTAGTTACATCAGGAGTGGCATCTGTTGTGCCTTTGCCCGCCTGGAATCCGTACTGGTTTCTATCAAAGATGTCGTTTTGCAACGAGAATTCTTTGATTCGGGAATCTACAATTTTTTCGAGGATTTTACTTAAGGAATTCAAGAGTTAAATTAGTCTGTAATTGTTTGGGTCAGTTTCATCACACCCTTTAAAAATCGGTATAACTGCAAAGATTTCTAAGTACCCCGAGAATCTTCCCTTATTAAAACATTTATTTATTAATTTCACGAGAATATCTGCAATATTTTCTTTGATTAATTTGAGGTCATCAACGGAGATACCATCAGGACCTGATGCAGTATGGTTTCGTAGAGAGTCAATAGTTTCGATTAATTCTTCTTTATTGATTGTTCTTAAATGAAAATAAGAAATTGGGGATGTGTTTTGTGACGATGATCGGTCGGTATCTGCGGCAGTTTCGTTACGATTTCATGACCTATTTTTGAGAAATGGTGGTTAAGGCAGTTGGCGATTTCCTCCGCTTCACTGATTATCTTGTCCGAGAGAGATAGTTTGTCGATATTGTGTTTCTTACTTTTTCACCGTTTCTTAGGACACCGTCAACTAGATTCCAGAACTGGCTATGGTTTTTTGAGCTTTGCTCAAGCTTTATAGTATAATAGTGTTGCTTTGCTTCTTTTATTATTTTATTACATTCGTTTTTTATTATTTTGTATTGATTTTGTTTTGTAGGACTGGAAAGATCCTTAATTAGCAGTTTATATGCTTTATGCTTTTTTAGAGGCCGTAATAACTTTCTCTGTTCTCGTCACAACCTCGAATTTTCATGAAATATCCTTACTTGCAAAGGTTCACATGATTTTTTCGCAAAGCGATATATATATAAATGTGTTCGCACTTCTTTCTGTTTAATATAAAATATTGAAAAAATATACATTCACTCCTGCAGGTGGAAATCTATCAACTGTGTGCGTGTGATAATAAGAAGTATTAACTTTAATTTTCATCATGACGGACTCGAAATACTTCACAACAACCAAAAAAGGTGAAATATTCGAATTGAAATCCGAACTGCAAAATGAGAAAAAGGAGAAGAAAAAAGAAGCTGTGAAAAAGGTGGGGCTCGATCCGTTTACATGTTTGATTTGTATTTTCTAGAACCGATGCGGTTTCCATGGAACTAATCAATTGTATTTCAAATTTAGGTCATTGCAAGCATGACGGTCGGCAAAGATGTATCAGCACTGTTTCCGGACGTCGTCAATTGTATGCAAACTGATAATTTGGAGTTGAAAAAGTTGGTCTACTTGTATTTAATGAACTACGCAAAATCTCAACCGGATATGGCCATAATGGCTGTGAATACTTTCGTCAAGGTTAGTATAAAATGCACTTTGTGGTTATGGTGCATTGATTTTTGTCTTCCGTTCTCTACTAAATATCAAATAAATCAATTCTTCTTTGAAAAAATCAAATGAATTCAGTAATATCGAAGGCATATGTTATGTGTTTTTTGGAAGAACTAATGTATTTGTTGTAGGCTAATGTGCAAATTGAGTCTAAATTGAATTACTGCAGATGAAATTTTGATCAAATTGAAATGAATTCTAGTCTAGTAGATACTAGACGACTTTTGTCGTACTACTTTATTTGTTTTGTTGGCCAAATGTCTTCAGGACGAGACCAATAGGGCACGTGGTTAATTGGTATTTCATTGTAATAAATATTTACTAGCGAGTCCGGATGAATAATTGTCTAAAATCGATTTCAAAGAAAAATCATTGAATGAAATGTAAATGAAAAATATTGCTAGCACAAGTGTGTTGTTTATTTTGCTTTAATCCATGCTAAAAAATATTCAAAGGAATTGCCCTCTTCTCAACTTGTAAAGGTAATTAATTACTCGTCAATTTTGAGTTGTTATTTAATTAGCGAATTGCCATTATTCAAAGATTTATCGTATTGTTATTGATATTATGGTTACGCCTAGTTTATTGTACTTAGTTTTCGTTTCGTTCGCATAACATATATGAAACGATTAATCAAACGTTGAATCCGTACTCACTTTAGTAAAATGCTGAAAGAATTTATTACTCTACATAGTTTTGTATCATATTATTTGTAGAATATTGCATAACTTGCGCAATCCGCCCATCAATTGGTACATTCGACACTTGTAAAACGTGATTATATCATTTCACCGCATTATTTCGATTCAAAACTGATTATGTGCGCTACGGATATAATTTTGTTTCCTTTGAAATTAGACGAAGTACAAATCAGCTCTTCAAAAAAGAAAACCATTTACCTTAAATTGCTGATCTGCTCCGCAACAATTGGTAGCGCTCACATGTTTGAAATTTCAAAGAAAACATTCTGAATTCGAGATTGTAGAGCAAATTCTTTTTATAGTTTTAGTCTTAAACATTGCCAAAAATTGGCATCAATCAAAAGATTAAGTTAAATATGTATTTACAAAAAAAAAAACGATACAAAGTGTACAAGACAACAATATATCCAGTTGTTTATCACAAAGCACATAACATTGTAAAGAAATTTGATCGAAATCGCATCGGCACACCATCAGAAGCAAGAGCCTAGCGATTGGTCAAGGCAATTGGAAACCTTTCTTCTGGTGCCGAGCCTATTGCTAATCCATCATCATTCGGAGTTACAGAAATTTGCCTGCTCGTAGAAATGTTGCCATTCATTGCTTTCCTGTTATGCAACTGTTGTTTCTTGGACTCCATGCCACATTGCTGCTGCATATTCCGCTAAATAGTGTGCGGAAGTCGTGTTGCATTTGAATAGATTTTGTCGAAATTATTGTTTGGCTTCGGCAGTTGTTTGCTGTTTATATAATTTAGTAATATATAATCCGAAATAGTTTTTGGTCCCTGTAAAGATTGAAACTATTACCTTTTTTCTATTTTTTTAATTTGTCGTTTGCTTCACGGGGAAAAGGATTGCGAAGATTCGAATCCGCTGATACGAGCCCTGGCTGTGCGGACTATGGGATGCATTCGAGTGGATAAAATCACTGAGTATTTGTGCGAGCCGTTGCGAAAGTGTTTGAAGGACGAAGATCCGTATGTGCGAAAGACGGCTGCCGTGTGCGTGGCGAAGCTGTACGACATCTCGTCTTCGATGGTAAGACCATATATGCACCTTAACTTGCCTCACTCGAAGCCTTCTTATTAGAATACGTTTACCAACCAGGTGGAGGACCAGGGCTTCCTCGATCAGCTGAAAGACCTGCTGTCTGACTCGAATCCAATGGTGGTGGCCAATGCAGTGGCGGCGCTCAGCGAGATCAACGAAGCGAGCCAATCGGGTCATCCCTTGGTCGAGATGAACTCCGTGACGATTAACAAACTGTTGACTGCCCTGAACGAGTGCACGGAATGGGGCCAAGTGTTCATCCTGGACTCGTTGGCGAACTACAGCCCCAAAGACGAGCGGGAGGCTCAATCGATTTGCGAGCGTATCACGCCACGCCTGGCGCACGCGAATGCTGCCGTTGTGCTGAGTGCCGTGAAAGTTCTAATGAAGTTGCTGGAGATGCTATCGAGCGACAGCGACTTTTGCGCAACATTGACAAAGAAGCTGGCCCCGCCGTTGGTGACGCTGCTCTCGTCTGAACCGGAAGTGCAGTATGTTGCGCTGCGCAACATAAATTTGATAGTTCAGAAGAGGCCTGACATTCTGAAGCACGAAATGAAAGTGTTTTTCGTGAAATACAATGATCCGATTTACGTGAAGCTGGAAAAGCTTGATATTATGATTCGCTTAGCTAACCAAGGCAATATCGCTCAAGTACTCAGTGAATTGAAAGAGTACGCAACCGAGGTGGACGTGGACTTTGTGCGGAAGGCTGTGCGAGCGATTGGGCGCTGCGCGATCAAAGTGGAGCCGTCGGCCGAACGTTGTGTTTCGACCTTGCTGGATCTGATCCAAACCAAAGTCAACTACGTGGTGCAGGAAGCGATTGTGGTGATCAAAGACATTTTCCGGAAATACCCGAACAAATACGAGAGCATCATTAGCACGCTTTGCGAAAACCTGGACACTCTCGACGAGCCAGAAGCTCGTGCATCTATGGTTTGGATCATTGGAGAGTATGCAGAACGTATAGACAATGCTGACGAACTTCTAGACAGTTTCCTGGAAGGATTCCAAGACGAGAACGCACAAGTGCAACTGCAATTGCTGACCGCAGTGGTAAAGCTCTTCCTGAAGCGGCCGGCAGATACTCAAGAACTTGTTCAGCACGTCTTGTCACTTGCAACGCAGGACTCCGACAACCCCGACTTGCGTGATCGAGGGTTCATCTACTGGCGGCTGTTGTCCACCGATCCGGCCGCGGCGAAAGAAGTGGTTTTAGCTGACAAACCGTTGATATCGGAAGAGACCGATTTGCTGGAGCCAACCCTGTTGAATGAGTTGATTTGTCACATTAGTTCTTTGGCGAGCGTCTATCACAAGCCGCCGACTGCATTCGTGGAAGGTAGAGCTGCTGGTGTACGAAAGTCGCTACCGAATCGTGTCGGACCCGCGGAAGAGACAACACACGCCGCAGAGGCAACCGTGATTCCGAATCAAGAATCTCTCATTGGTGATTTGCTCTCGATGGATATTGGAGCACCGGCTCCAGCTCCACCTGCCGCGCCCGCAAGTAATATTGATCTGTTGGGCGGCGGTCTGGATGTATTGGTAAGTAGCTTTGAAAGTTCTTTCTTTATCAATTTGACCATAATATTTTCGCTGTAGTGATTTTTTTGTCGCGATAAATTGACGATGATTCCGTAAATGTTACTAAAAAGATAGAACTGTTTCCATTTTCATTGCTTTTAATTTTTAAAAAATGAAAATGTGAATTTCGATCGCGATTCTTAGGCCTAATGTACATTTGTTTCAAAAATATCATGAAAAACCGTATCATCTTTTTAATAACTTGGGTCTTTTCTTAACACTGAACTCCAGAAAAATGTTATGATCATTAACCACCAAGTCTTGAATCCTTTTTGAGACTGTTAAAGTTATGGTTAGATCATAATTCGATGCAATCAATCCGCGGTTTTCATTAACATATCAGCAGAGAGCTTGATTGATGTTAAAAATCATTTTTACATGTTTAGCTTGGCGGACCATCCGAAGCTCCAGCCGTTAGTTCGGGAACGAGCGGAATCCTTGGCGACATTTTCGGTTTGACATCATCATCATCAACGATGATACAAATTCCAAAAATAACATGGCTTCCCGCTGAAAAGGGCAAAGGATTAGAGATTCAGGGCACATTCTCGCGGCGCAACGGTCAAGTGTTCATGGACATGACGTTCACAAACAAAGCGATGCAGGCGATGAGCAGTTTCGCTATTCAATTGAACAAGAACAGCTTCGGCATTGTTCCGGCGGCTCCATTACAGGTGCCGCCGCTGCAACCGGCACAAAGCACCGAAGCGTCCCTAACGCTCGGCACCACAGGACCCGTGCAACGAATGGAGCCGCTCAACAATCTACAAGTGGCGATTAAAAACAACGTCGACATTTTCTACTTTGCATGCTTGATCCACGGCAACGCGCTGTTCACGGAAGACGGGCAGCTGGACAAGCGAGTGTTCTTGACGACTTGGAAGGAGATTCCCGGGGCCAACGAGGTGCAATACAATTTGAATGGTATTGTCGGAACGGCAGACACGATAGCCGCGAAAATGACCGCGAACAATGTGTTTACAATTGCAAAACGGAATGTGGAGGGGCAGGACATGCTGTATCAATCGTTGAAGCTGACAAACAACATCTGGGTGCTGTTGGAGCTGAAGCTACAGCCTGGCAATCCGGACGCGACGTTAAGTTTGAAGACCCGATCCGTAGAAGTCGCGCCTATCATCTTCACTGCATATGAATCGATCATTCGTTCGCCATAAAGCAAGGAGATCCTCGTTAATTCTTGCGTAGTAGTCTGTTCGTCGAATGCCCTCGGCTCCCAATGCATAAAAACTATTGTATTAGGAATATGTTACGATGTTGTTTATTTTCTTTTTGATAAAATTTATTTCATTGTTTATATGTACATCTCTTCGTTACATCAAGCATGTTTCCAAATGTCGATCAATTTAATTAAAAGACGCTCGTGCATATGCTGAGCATATGCACCGCTTGTTTTCGGAGCGTACGCGAAGCGAACCGAACCATTGAACGGAATTCAAATGGAAGATGATGATGCGAACAAAATACAGATAATAATAATACTGCAATTTACTCAGTAAGACACAATTAATGGTAACAATGTGAAAGTATGTTATCGATATACACAAATACAGGTTAATTAATGAAAAATTCGCATTTTGGGTGTTCTAGAAATGTAACAGTTCGCGGTGTCGTTCAGATAATATCATTGATAGTGTTTAGCATTAAGTAATTTCCAGGTGCTGGTGTGTGTCGGCAAAATTGTTGTTGATGGCGTATTTGAATGTAGTCCACGTCTAACATCAGCTGCATTAAAATTATTAGAAAGCATCCCTCAAGAAGTGACGCCAATTGGCACGAAGACAAGCGAAAAGTGAGTTTTACAAATTATCACCATAAATACATGCATGCCTCAAGTGAAATGGATCGTTTACATAATAACTCGATCACAAATTAAATAGTCCAGGACACGAAATGCATCGTTCTAATGTCTTGCGGAATTTCGTCCGTTGATTGATTCTGAAGAGCAGAAAAAGTGTGACCGGTCAGAATGGAAATCGGTTGAATTCAAAAGTGTTCACTTACTTGAATATCGAATCGCAATGACTGATCATGAATTGTAGATATGTAATCAAATAGTCGTCGCGCAAATTCTCCTGACTAGTTTTTGGCTTTTGCTTGAATATCTGAAACAGGCAGGGCGCAATGTGAACAGCTAACTCTTGGCTGCGCACTCGTTTCGGATAGTCACGACTTAGTCTGGAAAATAAATTGTTTGGTCTATGATTTAGAGTGAATATTACGCAAGTGATGTTGAAATTGTGGAGCATCACAAAAATTATGAGATGTGGTTGTCTACGTATTATTTGCGAGAGTTTTTAAAATATGGTCTTGACGAAAAATACGTTACGAAGTTGAATATATACATAAATCGATCTCCTGGAACGTAGAGAGAAATGCAAACAAAAATGTTACCAGAAAATATTACCCCTAAAACTAAGAAAACTGTTCTTCAACGGCGCAAGTTTTGGGTATGAATTTTAGAAATTAGTTTCTAATTTGAAAATAACAAAATATTCCACTTAACTTTCAGAAACGATTTCAAGTTAAATAGGAAGTTATACTCAAAGGGTGAATGATTATCCACCGTCTCGTTTTTGACGGAAAGTTTTGACGAGCATATTGGTTAAGCAAAAGTTTCATGGACATAATTAGGTGAAAAAATTGACGAAGAAGTCCTTAAAATAATTTCTACGAAGCATTTTTACATTGCTTCTACCAAAAAAATGGATTAGGGAGAAATCGTTTCCAAAAACATTATTAGGTGATTTCAAACCGAATAATAAAATATTAATCAAGGCTGGAAGAACATTTGAGCGCTTTGACTCAGACTCCCTACTTCTATGGGTATATTCCTATCTCTCGTCAAAGTCTTGCCGCGTTTCTGACACGCACTCTGTTCCCTTTCATCTCGAATCTGGTGTCTCGCAAGGGTCCATACTAGGCCCTCTTCTATTCACTCTGTACATAAATGACCTTCCTTCAATACTCAAATCTCCCTGTCTTCTTTATGCTGATGACCTCAAGATATTCCGGGTGATTCGGTCTCTTGAAGACTGCAAAGTTCTTCAAGATGATCTTATCTCACTGAGTTCCTGGTGTCAAGCTAATTTCCTTTCACTTAATATTCCCAAGTGTCATACAATGACTTTCACTCTTAAGACTTCTTCCATCTTCTTTGTGTATTTTATTGACTCTATTCCTTTAAATAAAGTTGACCGTGTGATCTTGGCGTCGTTTTTGATCCTAAGCTAAAATTTGATGCGCACGTTCACAATATAGTTTCTAGAGCCTCAAAGCTGTCAGGATTTGTCGTAAGACATTTGCTTATTTTAACTAATCCCTATTCCGCTGTACAATTGTTTGTGACTATCGTACGTACTATTTTAGAATATGCATCTCAAATTTGGTCTCCTTATTCTGTTTCCCTGATCAATCTTGTTGAATCTGTGCAGCGTAAATTTACGCGCTTTCTACTTTTCAAATTCAATATCCCTTATATTCCCTATGAAGAATGCCTTCCTTTTTTTAACATTCAGTATTTAACCTCGCGAAAGACATATCTTGATCAGTGCTTTCTGTTCAAGCTTTGTCATAACTATTTACAATTTAATATCGACCAGTTAGTTTCTCCGCGACAATGCTCTAGACATTCCCGGTCTTCCGATATTTTTGTTTTGTCTTTCGCTAGAACGGAGGTCTACTTCCATTCTCATCTGCTTCGTTTACCAAGGACTCACAATAGACTCCAGCTTGGATCTTTTCCCTCTAAGATAGTTGCTTTCAAAAGAATTCTTGAAAATGTTTTGTCTATGTAATTACTTTTCATGTTCTTCAGAATTTGCGTTTTTGTATTTATTTCTATTTCACATTTTGTAATTGGATTTCTTCTGTTTAATGTGCAAAGAATAAATCAATAAATAATAAATTTCAACGTTTTGGTCTATTTTGGGAGATTTCGTTCCACTCACAATAAAGTTTTGCTTCAAGAATCAATCCATGGTAAAGTTGGCTGTGGCATTTTAGGTCTGAAACTATCCTTCCGGCTACCAGATCACTGTAGTGTTTTTCAGGCAGAGGTCAGGCAGTGGACTGGTTGACATTTTCTCTGACAGTCAAGTTGCTATCCAATCATTATCCAACGTGTACACCTCATCCAAAATTGTAATGGAATGTTGTACACAACTGAACGCGATGTCGCTTCACTGTGAAGTGGTTCTTTGCTGGGTGCAGAGTCATAGTGATATACCTGGAAGCTGATGCCCTAGCGAGAGCTAAATTTGAAGCAGTAGGACCTGGCTGCTGGAAAAACGTGCAGGATAGCCAGGCAAACTTGGCACGCACTGAGCTCAAAGCGCACCAAGCAGCTTCTCAACACGAGCCGTGCAAAATTAAGTTTCATCATATCCGTACTGACGGGGCATTGTCTCATTGGCAGATTGAAAAATTGGGTGCGCCTTTCAACGATTTCTGCCGCATTTTCTGTGCGAATGCCCAGCACTATCCAGGAAACACATGCAAACTTTAGGCTCGCTTTTCCTGGACAGCCTCACGGAAGTAGCCAGTTTAAATATTAGCTGCATAGCCAGCTTCATACGAGAATCCAAATGGTTCTCGTCATCCCACAGGTTCTAGTGCCGTACTCTATCTCTTTGTGGTATCGCAATGGGCCTACCGTGGCCTAAGTGAGCCACGTTTTGACAAAGGCAGCTGCCACTCCTACCAACCAACCAAGAATCAATCCATACTCGCTTTGAGAATCCAAACTGGCTTCAGTTGAAAACTGTGAACAATAATCAAACCTCGCATCCTACTCACCGTCTCAAATGTCGTATAAAGTACATCACGGTATCTCGGTTCGTTTCCGGCAAGGATTTCATCAGTTTCTGCATGGCATCCACTTTTTCACCATTGGGAGCAGATTCTAAATCAAAGCAAGTCACTTCCAGCGATTATGCAAATTGAAAATCAAACCTACCCCATCGAGTCATGTTCGTGCCCAAGAATGCTTGTATCTCTGACATGGACACAACCGGGTAGCGAAGCTCCTGTAAAAATACTTTAACAATGGTGGCCAGCGTGTGCACACTCTGGACTTTATTTAAAGTTTCCCCGTAATTGCTCTCGGCCACGTAGTTGCTCAGGATGAGTTGCACTTCGTCCCAGTTGCCAGTCAGAAAGTATAGCCGATCGAAGGGGAGCATTGTTGCATGATCCTCGATGAGATTGCAACAATCCACAATAATTTTGGGCACATTCCGATACAGCTCGTGCTTGATAACGCTCTCCAAATCATATTTGGGTCGTTTCGGTTTGGCATTCGTTGCTGATTGTGTCGCTTGGGGCGGAGGTGGAGGTTGTTGTGTGGAAACGGTCGTGATATCTGTAATCTATTGAAGAAAACATGGTTTAGTTTCAATTATATCACGAAGCAAATGCATGTGGAAAATGAAAGTGTGCTAAAGTCGAGATCTATTTCCCGGTAATCGTTCTTAGGTGTTGGAAATTAAACACTGATTCAACATGTACAGCTGCAAAACAATATTTTGGGACTCATCCAAGAAGGAAACTAGTCCTGGATTGTAATTTTCAATTAATTCACTTAATGATATCTCTCATGGAGTAAGTAAAAAAAATCCCGATTAGTGTAGTAAGGTAGCAACGTATAAAAGTCGAACAGGTATATTTATCAATTTATAAACAAAATGAGAAAATGAAGTAAAAAAATATTTTCA
Organism: Oxycera nigricornis; assembly: GCA_963942545.1. Taxonomy (NCBI): domain Eukaryota; kingdom Metazoa; phylum Arthropoda; class Insecta; order Diptera; family Stratiomyidae; genus Oxycera; species Oxycera nigricornis. Next base: position 99,284,070 of record OZ012662.1, read on the forward strand.
GATATGGATATTAGCTTCACAATAATTTTGCGGGCCTGCATGAAGAGATTTTTGACGAAGACAACGAAAATTGAAGAAAAAATTTTCAAACCAAGCTTCCATTCCACGCACCACAAAAGTACAACACTTTCACCTCGTACTGTGGCGCGTGTTCGCTCGGAACGAAAAGCGGGACTAACAAACAATACACCCACCTCATTTTGGTTGATGTCATGATGCTTCACCGATTTGCGCTTCCTCAAGCTCGCCTCGCTAGAACTCTTGCCGCGGTGGACTTGCGCCCGCACCATTATTGGTTGCTGTGAAGTGGACACCAACTGATCCTGATCCTTGTGCGCTGCTGGCTGTTGGTCCGATATTAATTTTTCGAGGTCCTGCACTCGATGTGCGACTGCTCGCAGCGTGTTTTGCAGGCTGTGTAGGTCATCGCTGAGCCTGTCCAGCTTCTCTTCCACCGGATCAACAGAGGTCGTGTCGCTGGAACTTTCGGCCTCGCGCAAATTGTAGATCAAGGATCTGCGCGAACGTCGATCTTTTAGCGAGCCGAACAACGACTTCTTTTTGGAAGCGGTTTCATCGTTGTTTGCAGCTTTTGTGGGCATTCTGTGCACTTGTTTCGCGAGAACTATCAGGTATTTCCGATAGTGCTGATGGAGCTTAGCTGGCAAGCACCCTTATCGCTGGCTGGAATGGAGCTATCAGGTGATAAGATAAAGCAGCGATATGAGTTCGCAGACAATGATACTGACACTCGGTACAAATTGCTACGCACTTGCCGAGTCTGTTTGATGGCTGCGACACGATTGGAAATGGGGGTCAGCAATGGATAGACACAATCTCGGGGCTGATTAAAAAAGGAGGAAGAGTGTTAATGTCTTGCCGGCTGTAAAAGGTAAGGCATTGAAGTATTGGACGCGATATGATCGTATCTGCCTTCATATGGAGGCAATAATCAAGGCTACTGGGTCAATTAGATAACCAAGGTAGTCCTGCGAAGGTTTACTTCTAATGCCAATTGGAACCTCATAATGGTAGCAATAAAACGATAATACCTTGCAAGCTAACAAAAATAGTAAAGTTTATAGTAGGAAGAAGAATGAAGGTCAAAATATGGAATCTTTTTTCCCTTACTTGGACGCCAATTTCGTTATTATTTCGATATTTTAAAGAATTTCAATATATTTTGACCAATCTCAAAATAGAGAGGACATTTGATGGATATATTGTTTGTTAGAACGATTTTTCTTCAACGTTGCAAGGTTAAAATAATCAACTTCTGCTTCTGGGCTGCTAAATTTTTAACGGCTAAAATCATCTCTGCCTCTTTCAAATAATAACAGGATCTTCATATAATTTGCGGTCAATTTTGATTTAAATTGGATTTTTCAAATGTGTACACAGAACATTGTGGGAAACTGAAGCTTTCCATGTTGCTGAACTGCTTAAATATAACTAAAATTGAAATAATTTTTGTATATAAACTTATATCAAATTTACCGTTTCAATGTATTTCAATCTATTCTGTTTGAAAGGCGTTAGAAAGAGTATGTCATTTTTTTCCTGAAAATGTTGAAGTACGTGGTGTTGATAAATGACCTAATGTTTTATAGACGTTAAAAAGATATTAAATTGGAAACAATTCAATGCACAAAAGTGTGGATCGTGCCACTGGTAAAATGTGAATCGTGCTACCGGTCAAATATGAATCGTGACACCGGTCAAATGTGGATCATACCGCCGCTCAAATGTGGTGATGGAAACGATTTCGACAAAGAAGGAAACATTGGTGTATGTCTATGACAAATACTGGGTTGTTGCGATGACTGAGTCACCCTAGACATACGTTACTGAGGACAGAATTCGCCGCACATTTCCGAGACGCACTTCAGCCAGGACAACTAACCGTGACTTTTGGCAGCAGGAGTTGGCACTTCTACGAACAGCAGATGTTCAGCAACATACTGACGGTTCGAGTCTGAAAAGCTATTGATTATGCATTCTTCAGTTGCCATCACAGATGTCGCTAGTTTTGTTTAAAACTGTGGGAATTGCTTTCCGACAGCACTTCTTCCGCTGCTCCACGTCACGAGTAAAACAAACCGAATTCTCTACAAGAATTAACTGATTCTTTATTACACCTCAAAACTTCTAAGCCCTTCAAATACACCACACGAAATTCGGGCTGATGGCGGCCGCTGCTGCTGTTCGCCGACTGACGTCTGACGTCTTCTTCTTGCCACTCTTTCTTCCACTCCTAGCGCCCCTCTTGGTGAAGTTTTTGTTTCGATTTTGACGCCGCCACAGTACTCCCCTCCAAGTGTCTGCCAAGTGTTAATTGCGGACACTTTTCGTATTCGTGACGCTCCCCCGTATACTCGAGGCGCTTCTTGTTCGTTATCACGTACTAGAAATGCTGGTTTCAAACGATCTGCTGATACCAAAACTTCTCGTCCCTCAATTTTGACGATAAATTGTTTCATGTTGACGCGCGTGACGATTTGATGAGGTCCTGTGTACGGCGGTTCCAACGACTTTTTTGATGCATCTTTGCGAAGAAATACGTGGGAGCACGTGTGCAATGCCTTGTAATAAAATAGGTTGGGCTTCCCATGGTGTGTTGTTGGCATTGGTTGGAGTGCCCGCATCTGTTGTCGAAACTTTTCGACAAACTCACACGGATCTGGCGAGTCAATGTTCGTAAACAAAAATTCTCCTGGTAGTCTTAATGTTGTTCCAAATGTTAATTCTGCAGCGCTGCATCCTAAGTCTTCTTTTAGAGCTGTCCGGAGGCCAAACAATGCTGTGTCCAGAGCGTCCGTCCATTTTTCAATACTGCGACACATCAGAGCTGCTTTTAGGCTCCGGTGGAACCTTTCTACAATGCCGTTAGCTTGCGGGTGATATGCTGCCGAACGCGTGCGATGACAACCAATCAACTTCGTGAGAGCCTTGAAAAGTCGCGACTCGAATTGCGACCCTTGGTCTGTTGTTACTGTTTCCGGCGCTCCGTAGCGGCACACCCATGTGCGATAAAATGCTGAAGCCACTGCGTCCGCGTCGCAACCGCTTAATGGTATTGCCTCCGGCCACCGCGTGAATCTGTCGATAATTGTCAACACATATCTATATCCATCAGCTACCGGTAGCGGTCCAACTAAATCTAGATGTATGTGCTGGAATCGCTGGTTGGGTGTTGCAAATTTCGTAAATTCTGTATGCACGTGCCGTGAAACTTTGCTGGTTTGACAGCTCAAGCATGTTTTCGCGCGTTGTTGGATATCCCTTTTCATATGTGGCCAGACGAATTTTCTTCTCAGCATTTCACTCGTGACTCGTCCACTAGGATGGGCTGCGTTGTGAATAAATTCGAAAACTCGCTGCCTGAGTTCTGCTGGTATGTATGGCCGTGGCACACCCGCGGAAAAGTCGCAAAACACGAGATTTGGGGAGCTGTCAATGCGAACCCGTCGCAGTTCCAACGATGTTCCTGACTTCAGCAATTGCATCAGTTCGTCGTCGTCTGCTTGTGCTTGTGCTAGCTCGCTTGAGCTGATGACCGTTGGGAATTCCACTTCTTCCACTCGGGATAGCATGTCAGCAACCTCGTTGTTGCTTCCCGAAATGTGACGAATGTCAGTTGTGAACTGCCCGATGAATCCTAGCTGCCGCGTTTGCCTGGGTGATGCCTTGTCCGATCTTTGGTGAAAACTATAAGTTAGTGGCTTGTGGTCCGTAAGTACATGAAAATTTCGTCCCTCCAGTAAATACCGATAGTATTTGATTGCATTGAATATGGCCAGGAGCTCCCTGTCATATGCGCTATACCGCCGCTCCGCCGTCTGTAATTTTCTGGAGAAGTATCCCAGCGCTTGCCAATCCCCGCCGGTTTTTTGTTCGATCACTGCGCCGATCCCTATATCTGATGCATCCGTCAATAAACGCAGTTGTGCTCCGTCTCGTGGGTGTGTCAACAATGCTGCATTGGCTAACTTTTTCTTTAATTCCTCGAAAGCGCTCACGGCTTTCGGATTCCAAACTACTGCTGTTTTATCGTTCTTTTTTGTTGGATTGATCAATTCATTTAAAGGGGCTTGTACTTCCGCTGAGTTTTTTATAAATCTGCGATAAAAATTTATTGTCCCCAGGAAACGACGTAGATCGCATTTTTTCTGCGGCTGCTTGATTGAAGTTATTGCCTGTACTCTGTCTGGCAAAGGTGAGACACCAGTTGAATTTATCCTGTGGCCGAGATAGTCCACTGATGTTCGTCCAAATTGGCATTTGTCCAAATTTACGGATAGTCCATATTTTCTTAGACGGTTGAATACTGCTTTAACGTGATCCACGTGTTGTTTTTTATCTTCGGAATACACCAACAGGTCATCTATGTAGCACTTTACAAATGGCAGTCCCTGCAAGACTCGATTCATAAACCGTTGGAACGTTTGACTAGCATTTCTTAATCCAAACGTCATCATTGGAAATTCAAATAGCCCAAACGGTGTTATTATCGCTGTTTTTTGAATATCCGACTCGGTTACTGGAATCTGATAGTATGCCCTTCTCAAGTCAATCGTTGAAAATATGTTGGCTTTGTCCGTCCACAATGCGTCATGAATGTGGGGCACTGGCGAACGATCTGGAACCGTGTTCGCATTCAATCGACGATAGTCCCCACATAGCCGCCATTCACCTGATTTCTTTTTTACCATGTGTAACGGACTTGCATATTGACTACTCGATGGCCGGCAGATCCCTTGCTCCATCATTTTCTCAAATTCTTGCTTGGCTACTCTCAATTTGTCTGGTGCCAATCTTCGTGGGGGCTCTGCTATTGGGGGGCCATGTGTTTCAATGTGATGTTTGACGTCATGTGGTATGATGCTGCGTTTTCCTCGTGGACCAGTCACGTCTTCGAACTCCTTGAGCAAGTAATGAAGCTCATTCGCTTTGCTGATCGTTAAAATGGTGGTTCCGGCTGGCGATAGCTTGCCTTGAATACTTGTTCCTGTTGCTCCACTTATGATTCGTCGCTTCGCAACATCGACTATTAAATGGTGATATGCCAAGAAATCAGCGCCTATGATGGGTTTACGTACATCTGCAATGTAGAACTGCCATGTGTGAGTAGTGCCGAGGCCCAAATCAACTTGACATGTTTGGATTCCGTGCGTGGGTATAGGTGTAGCATTTGCCGCATACAATTGATGCTCTGATGGCATCACCGGTCCTCGACAACTTCCCCGTGGCATTAGCGACACTTCCGCGCCTGTGTCGATCAAGTAGCGGATGTTGTTCCTTCTGTCCCAAATGTGCAGGCGGTTTGTTTTGAAACAGCGCTCGCTTACCGCCTCCAGCTCGCGCCACCCCCGTTTCCCGACTGTTTGCCCTTGAAGCTGCATTTACCTTCGCACCTGCGCGCCGCTGTCCCGAAACGCCTGTGGTAAAAACATATTCCTTGAGTGCTTTTCTCGCCTTGGGACATCCTGTAATCAATGCGTTTTAAGATTGCTTCAACCGCAATATCCGTTTTTGTGGCGCACTCGTTTGTTGGTTCCGGTAATTCCGCAACTGGCTGCCCCCGATTGTCCACTGCATCGACCGTTGTGTGGTTGTACATAGCTAATTCATCCGCCTGTTGAGCGAGCGCCGACAGGTTCGGTGCGTTGCTGAGAGTTAGCACCTCTTGCATTCGGCGTGGTAGCTGACGGAGGAACATGTGCCGTAAGAATTGTTCCGGGCAATCGTTTTCGGCTAGATTTTTCATCTTTTCAAGAAGCAGTGATGGCTTGGCTTCCTGTATGTCACCACTTAACAGTTTCTGCAAGCGGGCGCTCTTGCTTTCCGAAAACAATTTTATGATTTTTTCTTTCAGTGCTAAATATTTTCCGTTTTCAGGAGGGTTGCTTACTGCTTCGTTTAGATACGGGAATACTGTAGGCTCCAAGTTAGCGAGCACGTGACGGAACTTGCTAGCATCATTCGTGACATGTGACACTGCGAAAATTGCTTCTACCTGATCGAACCACGATTTTGGGTTCTGCCGCCAGAACGGTGGAAGCTTTACTGCGGCTATCGCGGCTACAATTTCTTGTTTTGACTCATGCCGCTCCTCGTTCTCCGGTACCGACTCCAACATTTGGTCGCTTTCCGCCATCTTTCCTTTGTTCGATTTACTTTCTTGTGTGTAGTCGGGGTCACCAATGTGGGAATTGCTTTCCGACAGCACTTCTTCCGCTGCTCCACGTCACGAGTAAAACAAACCGAATTCTCTACAAGAATTAACTGATTCTTTATTACACCTCAAAACTTCTAAGCCCTTCAAATACACCACACGAAATTCGGGCTGATGGCGGCCGCTGCTGCTGTTCGCCGACTGACGTCTGACGTCTTCTTCTTGCCACTCTTTCTTCCACTCCTAGCGCCTCTCTTGGTGAAGTTTTTGTTTCGATTTTTGACGCCGCCACAAAACCAACACGTTCCAATTGAAGCCCAATTGAAATAGACCAATTAAATTTTTGTTGTGTTTTTTTTATTGTAATGATGTAATTTTAATTTATTTATAACCCCGTTTGCTAAGAAGTTTGAATTTTTTTATCGAAGTTGTCGTTGATTATTTTCAAATCAATTTCGAGGAATTCCGCCTGACTAATGGTATGCATGCAGCTGTGTGCGTGCATGTTACTTATTTACGAAACGTCATCGTGACTGCTGTCAAATTTGCTGTCGTGTTCTTATTGACGTTACGCCAAATCTCTCTGACTTTGTGCCGAGAAAAATAAAGATCCCGAATTGTGGGTTTTCACAAGTTCCTAGTATTTCACGTGGCGCGTTTGAAAGTGCAATTCGTCGGGGCTTCGGGAGTGATGTATTCGATCGTTGTGTGTCGTTTCTAACTTGCTCGCCGCCGCCGCGCATTGGTTCCGAACAAAAAGGGAGCTGTTGTGTTTTTTCTTTGCTCCTGTGATAGCATAGAGGGAGCGACATCCTTTCCGTTCACCATCCCCTTGCGTGGGCTGTTAGCTCGTTGTGACGTCAAAGCAACCACCTGGAGTCATCGAGGGGCGTCCATGCGCTCACGGGGACGGACTTTCCCCAGCCGCAGCCCGAAAGCTTGCTGCTTTCCGTTGACCTCATCAAGTGAAAATTTTCCCGTGAAAGCAACGAAAAGGGAGCCAGACTTGCATTCGCCTTCGTGGACAATACGCGCAGTCGTCGTAGCCGCGAGAGAAGTAGTGTTTTCGTCGCGGACTTCTTGATCGCTCGTTCAGTCACTCGTAGGCGCGGGGTGCATCCAGAAGCAGAACCCAAGAACAGAAAGTGCCGCTCGCTTGGCCAGCGTCGCCAGATAAAAAGCAAGGCAAACAATCCGGTGCTTGCATTAGCATTAGAGCGATGAAGTCAACGGTGACGGTTTTGTGGTTGGCGCTGTCGATCGCCGTATTCTCGTGGATTCCGGTCTCAGCCAAGACCATCGCCTCCGAGGATGAATCCTTCCTCGAGAACGCCCGCTACCACTCGCAGGAGGACCTCGAGGACCTGCTCGCCCGCTTGCAAAAGGACCACCCGTCGCACGCCCGGGTGCACGTTCTCGGGAAGTCGCGCGAAGGGCGCACCATGCTGGCCCTGCAGATCAGCCGGGACGTGAATCGCAAGCGAAATCTGCTGACCCCGATGTTCAAGTTCGTGGCGAACATGCACGGCGACGAGGCGGTGGGCCGCGAACTGGTGCTCCTGCTGGCCCGCTATCTGCTCCTGAACTACAACAGCGTGCCCGAGGTGAAGGGGCTCGTGGACTCTGTGGATATCTACCTGATGCCCAGCATGAACCCGGACGGCTTCGTCAGATCCGAGGTAAGTGACTTCCGAGAGCACAATTAGCGTGACCCAGTTAGTCCTTGCTGCTGCGTGATCCGAGCATTCCATGCTTAGAAGCGATTAGCAGCTTCATGTTAATTGAACCGGCCACCGTCGCCTACATAATATGTAGCTTCCTGCTGAAAAACCAAACGCCCCAGCCGTTTGAGAGACGATGTGGGGTTTCCCGCGAAGCAAATTGCCTCAGTTTGACCTCCTCCGGCTGAACTTATTTGGCTTCCATCCCTGATAAGGAGCTCACGCTTCGTATTGAAGATTCGCTATCAGCTATCTCTGATTAAAGAGCAATCACTTGCTTCTTTCCTTTCCGCCTGCAGCGCGGCAGTAACGCGCCCTGTCATTTAGTGGAGCTCCAAACGCGGGGGTGAATTGCTTACGTAAAAGGATACCATGTTTTTCATTAGATTATCTGGCAAACGGAGTTTTATCTTCTTTGTATGATTTTAGTTGGTTTTTGAAATGGCAAAGCTCGATAAGATTGCCTTTCGCATTTAGCGTTCACGACGTCAGCGCCGCCAAGGACGAGTTTTGATTAAAAGTGGCTGCAAAGAACCATTGTTCAGGTGATGGAAATGTCGCCGTCGAACTTTTGGAAAGCCAGAATAGCTCATGGACGGAATGATGCGCAGTTATTTCGATACAAAGCTGCTAAACGGACGATAAAAATGCAAATTGTTCGATTAAGGTCAGAAAAACAGAAGGGGAACTGTGCTAGCCGCTAGAAATTCTAGAGACATCGTGTGGATCTTCGAGAAAAAATCCGTAGATATTGTTGTGAACCCGAACAAGTTTTAGCTGTGAAAATGGATGCAAGTGATTCGGATGAATCATACTAAAGCATTTCATGGTGTTGTTGTGGGCTGCATCAATTATATATTCGGAAAGGTTGTCACGAACAGATAGTTTGCGATGAATGGCTAAAGGTTGAATTTTATTCCTTTGGTTGAATTTCACTCCTTTCAACTCAGACTGCCTCGATGCAGTCAAATACAGTCGTTGGACTTTTAGTAAGTACTATTTTATAGGTACTGTTCACTTGTCCGGTTTGTAAACTAATCTTCAATAGATACCTGTTGATGCTGCGTCTGGTTAATCTGGTAGTTTAACGGCATTTAAATAGTGCCGAATGTATTTCTACGCATCGCAAACTACCATTACATATTATTTTAAAGTATTCTCCTTCAAAGAGTTCATACTCACTTTCTCGTCTAATTATTATCACGCTATGCATGTACACCTTATTTATGGTATAAATATCCCATTCAGGCATTTAAACGCAGTAGAAGTTCTTCAACATCATTTGCCAACACTTAACCAGTCTCCTTTTACAGGACGTATGAACGTTCAGGCAGAGACACTGCACAAAGTTGCACAGAGTAGACAAAGTACAGGGTGCGCCATCTGGACGTACCCTATTTCAACATTGAATAACTCCGCCATTTTGCAGCCGATTTTCACAAATGAACAAAAAAAAATTAGGTATATTTTATGTAATTTATTTCAAACCAGGTTTAGAATACAACGTCGATTGAATGACCACCCCCATTTGATACACAAAAAGCAGCTCTTTTGCGGGCATTCTGCATAACATTGGCCAGCGTTTCGGGCGTTAAAGCAGCTATTTCAGCTCGTATATTAGCTTTCAGTTGGTCGATGTTCTTTGGCTTGCTAGCATAAACTTTACTTTTTAAATACCTCAACAAAAAAAGTCTGGTATCGTTAAATCCGAAGAACGAGGAGGCCACTCCAAATCACCATTTTTTTGAGACAACGCGTCCTGGGAACTTGCTCTGCGAGAACTTGATCGGAGCGGCTGCGGTGTGGCAAGGTGCGCTGTCTTGTTGAAGATAGAAGTTTTTCAGACCTTTTTTCTGCATTTGTGGTCAGACAAAGTGGGCCAAAATCCAACGGTAGCGTGCGCCGTCGATGGTCTATCCAACTTTGAAGAAATAAGGCCCGATGATATCTGCAATATTTTTTTCGATAAGCACGCACCGTTTTGACAATTGAACGATCGTTTTCAATGTAAAGCGCTACGATTTCAGCGCGTTTTTTCGGTGTGGCTAAAATGGCACTGAATGACGTTTCAGAATTCTATTTATCTGTCAAAATCGACTGAAAAATGGCGGAATTATTCAATGTTGATACAGGGTACGTACAGATGGCGCACCCTGTATATCGCGGCAACAATACAATAATGTCCTTAATCGTTTTTCTTTGGTCTCTATTTTAACTTGCCAGGCTCGTCACAAATTTGTGTTTGATATTATTCCACAGAGTTTTCTGTGTACACTCATCATGCCCAGACCATTAAAGTGATTTTCTCCCATAGTGCTTCTTAGCCATGTTTTTAATCACCTGAGACTGCTAAACGATCGCTCTACTGTACAGGTTATGCAGGGTAAAGTGATCAAAATTTCGTCGCTTTTCCCGTTTCGGGAAAGAAGGTTTTTGCCTCTTTTAGGACGTCAACAACTGTTAGACTTGTTGGGTTTTGCTTATCGTGCCACAATTGCCGAAGTTTTTTTTATATTCGGTAAATCATAAAATTGGGCGATAGTTTCGCAAATTTCTCTGAGATTTTCAATTGATGTCGCTTGCATTTGCGTCGTGTAATTTAGATAATGCGAATGATGGAGTGTTTTCTTCAGCAAAACGTACTTCAAGAGATACAATAATGGGGTACAAGTACGAGGGGTGATCAAAAAGTAATGATAATCACAATAAAAGACGGTGATGACAGTTACAAAAATAATTTATTTTTCTACATAGTCTCCTAACAAGGCAATACATTTAGTCCATCTTTTTTCTAAACCCAGGATTCCCTGAGAAATTTTTTTTTGTCTTGACCCTCCCAAAACGTCTCTACAGCGGCCATCACTTCACTATTGTCTTCAAATTTCTTGCCTCGGAGGTGTTGCTTGAGACGAGGAAAGAGATAGAAGTCACTGGGAGCTAGATCTGGCGAATAGCAGTTCGAATCCCGTTTCTTGAATGGCAGCCATCGCAACTGCGGCTTTGTGAGCCGGAGCGTTGTCTTGGTGAAACAGCACTCCAGCTCGCAGTTTGCCGCGTCTTTTTGCCTTAATGACTTCCCGCAATCTTCGTATTTGGTCCGCGTAGTAAGAGCCCGAAATAGTGGCTCCCTTTTCCAAATATTCCACCATAATTATTCCTTCGGCGTCCCAAAAAACGGACGCCATAACCTTTCCCGCCGAACTTGACACTTTGAACTTCTTCGGTGTTGGTGAGGAGGCTCGCTTCCAAGTCATCGATTGTTGTTTGGTTTCAGGATCAAAATGGTGGATCCAGGTCTCGTCCATGGTCACGAAACGTGACAGAATTTTTTTCCGATCTGCTTGGAACTTTTGGAGATTCACCCTTGAACTATCGACTCGTTTTTTCTTGTGCTCGTCGGTTAACATTCGCGGTACCCAACGCGCAGAGACCTTTTTCATCTGCAATTCGTCTACAAGGATTGCTCGAACGCTACCGTATGAGATCCCCGTGACCTCAGCTACATGTCTGACGGTCACTCTTCGATCTGCCAACACAACATCTTCGACCTTTTTCACGTTGTCTTCAGTGTGGGACTTATGTTTCCTCTAAGTCGCTGTGTAGGTCTTTGGTAGACATTTTTTTCAAACGGAGGTACTTAATGACTGCTCTAATTTCGTTTTTCTTCATTTTGATGTTGTCTCTTCGCCGGTTCGTATTCAACTGAATGTCCCTCCCGTGAATCGTAGTCTACTTATATGATTTTTTCATGCTGACCTAGTGAGTGTTTAAGCAAGCGAAAAAAAGTTTTGTTGGATTTTTATGCGGACTGGAAGTAACCGTTTATCATTACTTTTTGATCACCCCTCGTATGGTACTATTAAAGACCTCTTCCAGTATTCTAAAGGGGTTTTTGCTGGTTTGTTGCTTCGATGTCGTTGTCTCCCAATAATACGCGGTATTGATGTGATGTCCTCCTCTAGTCCGACTTCCTTCGCAACAACAGTAGCGTCCTTTATAATTTTGTCTGTCGCTTTTTCGGGATTGTCACGGTGGCTCTTAAGTAATTACAAAATCCGTTTAACATGTTCCGAGGCCTTGACCACGTACAAAGCTACAGATTGGAGTACGTTAACATCAGGATCCATCCAAGTGGAGTGTTTGGCTATCAACATAATTCCACGAATAAACGAAATTCTGAAAGCAGCCGCATGGAGTGGGAAGGTATTTTTTCGGGTTGCACCATTTCTTTCGCGAGATGAAGTTTCTAAGGTTTTGTGTTTTTCACTCCATATTGTTTCGCAGAGCCTGGAAATATAAGTTATCAACTTCCTCCTCAAAACAGATTCCCGAAAAAAATTAATTGTATCTTTGGTGGTTCCCATGGCGTTCCGAACTTCAGGAAGTGTGTTGAGATCATTGATTACTAAATTCGATTTCTGGGACGAGCAATGAAAGAACAGGGCTTTGGTGTGTTTTTTGCTTAAGATTGCTTGTGCCACACCGTCTTTTCCTGACATCGTCGAACAACCGTCAAATCCAAAACCAACGCATTTATCTGGATTAAGGTCTTCTGTTGTCAGAAACTCATGTATTGCATCTGGTGAATTCATTCGAGTTTTGACGTGCGGGATTGATCGGCAAAGCAAGTCAACTGATTGGCCTTATATATGGACTATTGTTGCTTTGCATTTGGCTACATTTTTTTGAATCTTTGGGCTGGCAGCTGCCCCTACTTGCCCCCTCTTTGGCGATGCCCTTGGTTCGTGGTGGTTGGAAATAGTGTACTTATATCCTTGTCCTGTCTATATAAATCATCATTCGGACTATCATTGATTAGCAAACCGATCTTTGCGTCGTACAAATCTACGCAACTAATTGGAAAAATCATGTGTTCCAGTAGCCAAACTGACGTTCCAGTATGTTATTGCTCATTCAAAAATACGAAATATTAGATACTAATTAATAAGCTGTTAATGATCATTTGTCTGTCAAGAGTGTTAGGAAATACATATTTAGAAAAGTCAATTTTTGGGACTTTTCACCTTGAATAATTTTTTTAGAGCAGGTGATATCGATGAGGACATTTCATTTATAATGATGCTCTATAGATACGTGCCAATTTTCAGCTCTATGACAATTTTTTCGAGGCTAAAAGCTAAAAATAAAATTAGATATCATGTTGGCAAATTTCGTAAGGGAAAGGTACAGTGCGCATCAGAAAACTTTGCAATAGATTCCGATTCCTTATTTTATTTTCGCCAAATTGTGGTAAATTGTCATACAAGAAACCAAAACAAACAAAACGCTTCGAAGTTTATTAAAATCAACCCACTGAATCCGGAGATTAACTGTCCGCCAGTTTAAAAAACGTGGTTTCGAGAAAAACGCGTTTACGAATGCCAAGCACTGCCAAATTTGTAGAGGATAAAGCATTTTCGCGGACTTCATCTTTCACTTCAACACATAAGACATTTTTCCAGTCATTTTGGCTTTTTCTCTCAATCAATTTGTCAAAAGCAAATGAAATTTGTGTCAATGAAGAAGTTTCACCATTGTAATTCAATTAACCGAAGTTTCTAACGGCGTTTTTCACGCCTAGCATGAAACGTGCATATACGAGCTCTGGCAGTGCCCCGATCAGTAGATAGCTGCCATTTTGTCATAAATGGCAGCAAACATATGATAAATGTAAACAAACATTTGACGTTGTCCCGTAGAACCGCGGGCCGGACTTGATAGTGCGCCTTTATATGAAACATTACATACTGGGTTTACCTATACTGTGGTCCATAGGAAGCCAACATATGAAGGTTTATCTACTGGGTCTCCATATACTGTGGCCTGGACCATATAGAAGTAGACCTAGACAATACTGGATGTAAAAGTATAACCGGTATTTTGGAGAAAGTGAAATAAATATAAGCCGCGCAACCGACAGCTGCGGGGAGCCGAGAACGTGCTTCAATAAAATCGTTATATCTCGGGATTGGCTTCGAATTTCTATTTAATATTTTGGAGAAGTATTTTCGAAGGTATAAAGAATCGAAAAATGTAAAAAAAACGATTTTTTGAACATTCTAATAGGTAAAAGTACCTTAAATCGTTTGCTAGTTTCCATTGTGCTGAGCGATCGATCGGCTATTTTATAATTGTTTCGAAAATTGGTCCTTTATAAGTTGCTAGATCGGTGAATGCCAACCGAGTCGTGCAAATAGGTGAAAATCAACATAATCTTCAAACTCTCTGGCAGCAACGACTTTTCACAAAAGGTTCAGTTAAGAAATGTAAAGAAAGGACGTATTTACCACAGATGAATTTGTAATTATTCCTACAACCTTTCTCGCGCAGACTTTCGTCCAAGAACAATTATCAAGCTTCATAAATATCATTGAATTTTGCTGTATCTAAATTGATTTTCTCAAAGAAAGCTGAATTTGGTTAGCAAACATTCCAGTTTTTCCTACCATCAAAATGAAACTAGCATAGCTTCGACGTAGTCTAATTAGCAACATGCTGATATGCTACGAACAATTTTCAGTCTGGACTACATGGCGAAAAGTTGGATTACTTCTTTCACAACAGCTTTGAAATGCATTTTACCATCATACAAATCCAGTTTCGGTTTGATTTCGCATGTGTCTTTTCCAGCCAATATGCAAAGTGCTGCATTCAGCCTGAACTGCCTGCAGATATACATTAAATAACAACTTGTATTTTCTGGTGATGTTTGGCAATGATTCAAGCCTAAAAATCATCCATAATTTCATTAATAATGATTTTAGCGCGACAAATATCTGTGCAATCATAAAAATCAAAGATATAATTTTGCGAAAAGTAGTTTTAAGTAATTACCAGATCGTCTGAAAGCATCACTAACAAAAAGTGCTTTAATTAGATCACGACTACACGTTTCGCTATTATTTCATTCACTTGGAATTCATGCGAGCGTGCCAGCATTTTTCTTTTTGAACTGAAAAGCTGTGTATACAAAAATGTCATGCATTAGAATAATTATAAACAGATGAACGAGGCACATGAAACCTTAATTAAATTGATCTAGCTGTTTTGCATATCGCACCGCGACCCAGTCAGAGCTTGATAACCTTCGCTCAATCGCGTAAAGTACCTGAGTAAGTAAATAAGTAAGCTAAGAGCTGCGAGCTGTTTTCTGAAATGGTTCTTAATTAAATTAGTTTAATTATCTTGAAATGGAGGCGGATAGCAACCCATTTATGATTCATAAAACTTGAGGATGTTGCTTGTGTTGGAATGGAATGTGTTTCGAAAAGCAGTTTACCCCTAAAATGCTGTTAACGAACCAATTAACGGATTCGAATAGAAAGGTAGTAGGTGTTCCCAATTTTTTGTTGTTTGGGAGCACACAAACTCATTTTGATTTGAAATGACCAAACAAATAATTAAAATTAAGATATCATGAAAACAGTTTCTTGAATAAAAATTTAACTTACATATTTCTAACGGAAAAAATTCTAATTAAAAAAATAGGAATTTATTTTAGCGGAAACTACAAATAAATTGTTTTTTTTTGAGAAATAAATCAATTTCCGATCTATATTTACATGTGATATTGCTTAAAAACTGCTGTCTAAAAATTGAAAGAGATATAATGAAAAATGCGAAACAAATTCTACGAAAAACAAAACGATCAAATAGTTAAACATAAAGAGGACATATGTTGGTGTCGTTTTGAAATTAATGCCTAAAAGAAAGAATGTTTCACGACTAGTGTGTCACGTTGCTGCTGAAAACAAATTTCATCCGACTCTAATTGTCTAAAATCTAATCTAAAATTGTCTAATAGTTATCAAAAATAAGTTTGCTTGTCTTTAGCGCACTCCATTTCTTGAAACGACCAACTTAATTTTGAAAGAAGTAGGGAACAATGATGCCGTCTGTTCGAACACTCACTTTTTCAAAGTGTGTTGGTTTATATAAATAGCTTCGCTGTTCCCTTGACGAAATCCATCAAATATCTGGGCGTTTTATTTCATTACAGGCTAAAATCTAACCCGCATGCCCGGGCAGTGCTACAAAAAGCAAACAGCCGCTCTTGCATCCTTGCTTTCCAAGAAAGCCTTACTCCCGAGCACTAAATCGCTCATGCAGTGGCACACCCAAGGGGGGTTTACGGGTTGAACCCCCCCCCCCCCCTTGGGTAAACAAGTTTAGTCACGTAAATGAAACCAGACATGCAATCGGGCTAAAGTCTGCCAGAATTATTTTTGGAGGACTCCAACTTTGATCGGTGAAAAAGTATGATTACTTAAGTATGATTACATTATTATATCTTCATATCTACACCTAAGCGCTAGCAAACGTACCTAGGAAAGACTTCAAAAACATGATCCCCCCCTTATCAAAATCCTGCATACGCTACTGCGCTCATGTATAAAGCCCTCATCCGACCCATAATTTCCTACTGCTTCCCCGTTTGGCTGACCATATCCCCCTCCGTAGCTGAAGAATTACAAATCTTTGAACGGAAGATCGCTAGGAACTGCTTATAAAAATACAGAAGGCCTGATAAGAGGCATTACAAAAACCAAATCCTTTACCAAAAAAGCAAGATCGTATCTCATCTTGAATTCCTGACAAAACAATGAAGTAAACGCCTGAAGAAATGGTCCATCCATCCGGAACTAGCGGTAAATGAATTCTACCATCGCAATCTTATTTTGAATAACACTTCCCAATATCTATCGCCAATCCAACTTTCATGTTCTGAAATTTCTCCGTTTCGCTCTCCTAGTTCTCTGCAGCTCCGAAAGCATCCCTTCTGTGTATCTGTTTGCGCAAGTACTGATCGAGGGTAGGTCCAAAGAAATTCATGTAAAAAGGAGATATTAAGCATATAATATGTTCAAAAAGCTGTAGCATTAAGCCTAAGATAATCACGAGAAAAAAAATTGTATCGGCTAACTCATTGGAATAAAATCTTAATATAGTATCTAGAATGAAAGATTTCACATATTAGGAAATGCAGTACTACTACCCTCCCTAAATTACCCCGGCGGACCTAAAGGCCGTATTTAGTCGTCCGCTGGTCCCCAACTCACGACTCGAGGATCGCATTTAGTCGTCATTTAGCCACCGCCACGTCTCGGGTCGCATTTAGTCGACTCTTGAGCCACATTAGATTACCTCATATATCGCCCTCCCCAATTATCCCTTCGTTTATGTACGTTTAATTTAATTGTAAATATTATTTATTTTAGTTATGTCAAGTACTTTACGCAAAAGCCATATGAGACAATGGCACAACAAAACATCCATTCAATAATCTTTTAGTATCGGTCAAGGTCGGATAGCTGTCAAACAATTTTACCTTATACTTGTCAATGTCAATATATAATGTACGTCAAAAGTCTCAATAAAATTATCTGAATCAGTTTTTCGGAATTCAAGCACCTACAGATCTATTTATTGACATAACTTCCAAAATAAAAATGACCTTCGTCCAAAATAATTGATTTAACGACCAAAATTTGATATCAAAATTTTGCGTAATGATATTAATTCGCAGAGAACTTTCTTCGGCGATGAACTATTAATTTTGTACGCATCATTTTTCTGAACTTATAAATATTTCCGCTTGGTTCCGCGTCAAAAATGTAACTGTCACTTTTGACAATACGATGAGTAACACAAGTGCTTCTCAAATTTGATTGAATACAATATAATAGCTACCAATTACTGTACATATTTTATATTAATGCGATGCTGGTAAGAGAATTCATGACATAAATATTGATACGCCTTTGCCAGTAGTCATTGAAGATTTCAGATTACAGATATCCTGCAAAACATTTTAGACTTATTATAGGTTTTGTTGAAATTTCCTCTCAAAATTACTTTCAATGATAAGGAAGTTGACAACGCCGAAAATATACCCAAAAACTAAAATCAAAGAGAAATTGTCCTTCGTTCGATCTATACAAATATCCGATCGACTTGTAGACCAGGGCGGATCTGTAAAAAAACGACTACATTTGGCTGTTGAGGGAGCGAGCACACTGATTTTTGCAGAAAAAGCTGTGGAATAACTTGTATAACAATAATTAAGAGGGGGATTCTCAAAAAAGTCGGGAACATTAATAAAAAAATCGATTTTTCCTACTTTTCTCACTCCTAACTTTAAAACGGTTCATTTTAGAGCAAAGTTGTGTGAAAATAAAAGTTGCATAATTAAATTTTCTATGAAATATGATTGGTTAAAAATTTTAAAAATTTTTATCGTTGCCTCAAAATAGCAATGAATATAAAAAAGAAGAAAAACGGCTTTATTTTTACCATTTAGAATGCACTTAGGACCTTCATAACTCGCCTAGAAATTTTTTATAATATAATAAAACCACACACATGTTTTCATCAAAATCGATTCGAAAGATTTCAAATAATAATTTTGGAATCTAAATTTATTTAAAAAAATCACAATGTTTAAAATCTTGCAAGTCAGAAACTAAAGCATATAGAAGTATGAATTGATCGGGTCTATTAATGGTTTTCTAAATCTCCTAATGAAATCCAAGGTAAATTCCTCACCAAAAATTGTTCAAACCGTTGCCACCTTCCCACCCGTTGTGTACGAATCATTTCATGAATGTTGTGGGGTATCTCTGGATTCTAGTTACTTGAACTGATGGTTCTATTTCCCTTGAAATCTATTTCTCCTGGGATACATGTATGAATTTCTTCAATGAAACATCCTAAAGCTACCCCCTTTAAAGCTCCTGCAACATGACCTCGGCAATCTATTTTTGGATTGATGTAAAATCCAATAGCGATAGAGCATTATTTTTGAAAAGCAAAAGAGCCTCCTTAGGGAGGCAATAACCATGAACAAGAAAAACCATTTATTTCGTATTCGTGCTCCTTTCAGACTTATAGCAAACAATGCTTTGTAAGGCATTTAATCTACCAATTCGCATTACGACTCGCCAATTGAACACGTCTGAGTTACATATGTGCCATTTTATAGTGGAGCGCATGTTGTCTTCCACCCTAAATGTTCGTCCTTTTGAACGCTCCTACGTTGTAGCAGTCAGTTGTTCTCTTGAATTCTGAAATGGGAGTTGCATTCCTTATATAGGTAGTGTTGTACTATGTCGGAGGACGTTTCATAATTGATATCGGATTACGTTCCCAGTAGAATAATGATGTATAATGTTGTTTCAGGAGGTAAAGGACTCTGCACTTTTTCATTGTCTTGATAGAATGTTTGAAAAGATTTAGACTAATAACCGCCGCAGGAAGGATTCGATCTAGAAAAATGAAAACGAAGCCAACCAATCTCCTTGGGGTATTGTTGAAATTATGCTACAACCATCCATTAAAGCCAGCGTGATGTAAAGTGCATTTACCCACAAGTGCATTTATTAGACATAAACTTAAGATGGCTTTCATTTAGCAGCAGACAATGTGTAAAACAAATTTGCTGCTGCATCAAGAGTCGCTATTTTTTCTTGAAGTATAGATGTAGAAAACACTACACAAACTGATGCTTGTTCCCATGAGAATTTTTACGATATCACAGATAGGGCTGTTATATTGTATATTTCATTACATTTCCAAAAAATTCATATATAATATACTGTGAAATAAAACATATGCTGCTGGATTTGCTGCGCACAATACAGCAAGGTGGTTATCTCGCAAAGCTCTTAAGCCCCCGAAATAAATCCTACCACCCTCTCGGTTTGTCGATTTTCGTGTAGAAGTGCTTGACGAAAACTCGTCCTAAACACCAATGGAAATGTTCTTCCACCCACAACGCTAAGGCAGTGTAGCTTTCGCAAATCGATCGATAACACGGCATTTGACGTCAGACTAGTCCTCCTACACAGTTTTCCACGGAACAGGGAGTCGATTCCACGAAGCAACCCCTAAATTATGCAAAGAACGGAAAATGAGATTGCATGCTGAACATAATGCTAATGATGCTCCAGGATATGTCCTCGAAATGGGCCTCATGCTGCTTTACAATTGACAATAATATATTTATATTATTTTCAATGAAAAGATTTGAATTACATCATATTTGCTTTCAATCAATGTTTTTGTTGGATAACAAGATAAGGTGATAAGTGATTTTGAGATGGAAAACGGGACACCTAATAGTAGTGAAAAATAAAACAGTCTATTGCATTGATATGGGATCGCCAGTTTGGATACTATTGCGCAGGATATCATCAAAAATTCATTAGACGGATTTATTGGAACTAAGAGATTTTCGAGGACTTTTAATGGACCATCATCGATTTTAGAATCCCTAGTTAAATTCAGTGATTTTTTTTTGAAATGCAAATTATCACAAACAAGCTATTACAGGACGTTCTGAAGACATTATCCATTGACCCGTAATTTATATCTGACACTGTATATCCTGCTCGTTAATCGCATAATTTCTATAATTAAATCTAGATATCAGTTTGCATACAAAGCGGCCACATTCGAATTAAGGATTGCCAATTCATCGAATTGTGGTTGTTTTCTGGATTAAATTTATTGCTCAAACACAGTCAGTTCCGGTGAATTGGGATCAGTTTCGTTGATACTCAAATGTTGTAAAAATGGGATTATATTGAATTATATGATTTACACGCTTCACAAATATATAATTGATTGATGAAATTAGTAAAAGTTTAGTGGTGATTGTGACGTGTCCTAATCATCGTCAGTTCTTTTGAAAAAAGGATGAGTTTAATTTATAAACATGATGAACAATTATTGATATTTATACCCGGGGGGTGGGGGGATCTATTTTCAGTTGGCCGTTGAGCGGGGGCACGCTAATTTTTGCAGGAAAAGTTGTGTAATAACTCGTATAACAATAATTGATCTATGCTCTCTCTCAAAAAAGTCGGAAACATTAAAAAATCGAAATGTTTAATTTTTTTTAAAAAAATCGTGTTTTTCCTGATTGTCTCACTCCTAACTTTAGAACGGTTCATTCCAGAGCAAAGTAGCGTGAAAATGAAAGTGTCGTAATAAAATTTTCTACAAAATAAGATTGGCTTGAAATTCTGGAACATTTAACCGTTGCCACAAAATAACAATAATTAAAAAAAAAATGGGGAAAAAACCGTTTCTTCTTCATTTTTTTTTACCATTTTAAATAAATTTAAGAATTTTATAATTCGCTTAAAATTCTTTAGAATAGAATTAAACAGCACAAAAAATTTCATCAAAATCGAATCAGTAGATTTCACATAACAGCTTGGCAATCAAAATTTATTGAAAAAAATTCAAATTATTTTGAAATCTTGTAAGTCAGAAACTTAAGGCCCATAGAAGTTTGAATTTTTTTTTCACATATAGAAAAGCACATCACCTATCAAATACATTTTACAAAATTAAAATCGGATTATTCAGGTGACCTCAGGATTTTTTTTTGAAATTATAAACAATTTTTTTGCTAATAAATAAATTGAATATCTCGGTAACCATGAATTTAAATTAAATTCTTCTTTTTTTTCTTCTTAAAACAAAAATGATTTATTTCTGTTCATTAGTTCCTGAGATACAACCGGTCAAAATTGACGGGCATTTGCAACGAATTTTAAAAAAAATATAAAAAAAAGCATTTTCTCGGCTTGTAGTGGAGCGATTTTCGCCGTTTTTTATGGGCCGATTTAACTCAAACAGAGAAGCCTAAATATCGCATTACCAAATCCCGAAGACGCTTTTATTGTGTTAAAAATAAACTAATTTATTTATAACAAAATAAAACCACATATTTTTTCCTATGTTGAAGGAGTTTTTTCTAAAAAAAAACTTCCCAAACATATACTGTTCAATGTACTCAATGCAATTATTGTCATATTAATGCTGTATAATTATTTAAACAACATTTGTTTAAACAAATTACGAAAAAAAAATTCTTTTCTCAATTAATTTTTTTACGATATTATTATAAAAATAAGAATGTATAATAAGGTAATTTTATATTGCTCAACTATTATTTATTTAATGCGAAAATTATAATTTTTAACTATATAACAATTTAACAAGATATTCACTTTGTTTATTAGCAAAAAAAATGTTCATAATTTCAAAAAAATCCTGAGGTCACCTGAATAATCCGATTTTAATTTTGTAAAATGTATTTGATAGGTGAAGTGCTTTTCTATATGTGAAAAAAAATTCAAACTTCTATGAGCCTTAAGTTTCTGACTTACAAGATTTCAAGAAAAATTCAATTTGTTTCAATAAATTTTGATTGTCAAGCTGTTATATGAAATCTACTGATTCGATTTTGATGAAAATTTTTGTGCTGTTTTATTTTATTGTAAAAAGTCTTTAGGCGATCTATAAAGGTCCTAAGTTTATTTGAAATGAATTCAGAATTTTAAACCAATCTTATCTTTTCGAAAATTTTATTACGCAACTTTTATTCCCATGCAACTTTGCTCTGGAATGAACCGTTTTAAAGTTAGGAGTGAGAAAAGCAGGAAAAACACGATTTTTTTTTTAAATTTTTAAACATTTTGATTTTTTTAATGTTCCCGACATTTTTGAGAGGAAGCATAGATCAATTATTGTTATACGAGTTATTCCACAACTTTTCCTGCAAAAATCAGCGTGCCTCTTCTCAACGGCCAAATGTGGTCGTTTTTCTACAGATCCGCCCTGGTCTAATTTGTAAAATTTGCCCTGCGTTTGCTTGGTTATGAAATGAACCCTATGTCTGAAAGAACGTAATTTTTAATCAAACTTTCTCTAAATTTAGAAGACTGCTGACTATTACTTGGCCTTTCATTTGAACACGTTAAAGTATTCTTCATAAGTGGATCTTGATTTTAAATACCAACTATCATATTTTATGTATATAATATAGGACAATTTAAATCCATATCAAATTCATGCTAAATTATAGATTCAATCCAGTGAACATTATAATTTTGCGACAGATGTTTAGTCTACCAATTTCTTCATTTAAACTTTGAAATGTCCATCAACATTTTTGTAGGTTGTGTGTTAGATCTTCAAATGAATTTATGCAACTACAGACGAAAAAAAAATCGGGACCGCATACTTTTTTCCAACCACTTCAACCGAAAATGGAATAAAACGTGCAAACCGAAATAGTTTCCATGAAATGCTTTCTGTGATGCGTTAAGGCCAAATCAAATTTCTTCTATTTTCCCCCCTGTATTAGTTGATGTATATCGACTATACACGTAGGCTGTCAGCTTTTCTTCATAAATAAATCAATAAAATTGTATTGAAATCAATGTGGCCTATAAAAAAATGTATCCATTATCAATTTCCGCATTTAAAAAACATCTTGGATAAAGTCAATCAGTCTCTCGAATTGTGGCCCAATTTATGCAAACCCGTGCATATGTATTCATCAATAGTCTTGAAAATTAAAAAACAAACAAACATTAAATTGTTGAAGGCAAAGCATCCAAGACTGCATGTTAAATTTTGAAGATGATGATGCCTAGACATTGTTAATTAGTTTTTTTTTTAAAAAATCTGGAGAATATGTG
Source organism: Oxycera nigricornis (assembly GCA_963942545.1). NCBI lineage: Eukaryota > Metazoa > Arthropoda > Insecta > Diptera > Stratiomyidae > Oxycera > Oxycera nigricornis. The sequence goes on from OZ012662.1 coordinate 99,307,463, forward strand.
TTGAATCGCTAATTTTTGGTATGTATTTGTTTTTTGCCAACAAATTGCTTTAACAGTTTTCTGTGAACAAGGTTGCTTTGCTAAATACCGATACAAGAAAAAGACATGTTAATCCTGTCTGAAAACATGAGCCTATTTAGTTCATGGTACGATTTTTTAAAAAATTGAGAAAAAAACAATTTTCGCTGGGCCAAAAATGATTTTTATGTAAATGGAAAGATTTTTTTCATTGTAACAAAAAAACATGTGTTGAATCTCGAAGAGTTAATTTTGGGGCGTTTGATAAGAAAATTTCCAGTAATACAGAAATTTTTTCCGCCAAATACACAAAGAAAATTTCACCAGGTATTAAAAAAATGTTCCTAGAAAATATCTTACACGAATAAAAATATTGCTTGAACTTTCTGAACGCGAATAGTAAAATAAAAAGATAGACAAGTTTGACTGATGAAATAAAATTGTTTATTGGCCTAAATTGTAAATGGCAGGTTCGTTAAACATTTTTTTCAGATCGAACAGGCCAATATTTAATTCAATTTTATTTGCCTGTTCAAAAAACTTGCGCTGGATTGCAAATTTGACTGAAAAGTTGCACTTAAAAAAATATTTTGATCCTAAAATATTGTACTTGTCTGAAAAAAGGTGATTAGATAGAAAATATTTGAACGAACATTTTATAGGACTACCAAAGTCCTTGACATGGATACTAAATTTACGAAAGAGACAAAGGGAGAGAAAATAAACTGAGGCCTTAAAATAAAATCATTTGTCGTCAAACATAAAATTGCTGGATCGCAAAATATTTTTTTAAAAATTCGCACATTTATTGTTTAATTGGTCGTCAATACTCATTGCAAATACCTTAGCAGCAAGTCCAATCTCCTCCAGCATCAATTATGGACACCGTCGGGACATGCTTTCCACGAGATTTTCGGCATATTATTTTGAAAAAGACCTCCAAATTTTCCGAATTTGTCGAGAAAGTTGATCTCAATTACATGGCTTGCGTTTGCGAAGTTGCATTTTTATTAGAGCCCACACATTTTCTATTGGATTTGCATCCGGTGACTGAGATGGCCAATCTAAAGTGACAACCCCATTTTGCCCTTTCCACTCGCTACACGCTCGACTCCGATGTTTTGGGTCGTTGTCCTCTTGAAGGATCCAGCTATCATTTTTTCTGATGAACTATTGCTTGGCAGATGGTAACAAAGCCTTTTGATAGATTTTGATCATTTTTTCGGCATTCAAATTGTCCGTAAATAAGAACAAAGTTCCGAAACGCTTTTTTGAGAAACACCCTCAAACATGGACCTTGACGTGGTGTTTAACAGTCCGTTGGAGCAGTCTACTAGTGAAGGTTCTCCAGGCATGTTTGATGCTCGAAAATGCTCAAAAGGAGGATTCATCAGAAAAGATCACGTTGCTCCAATCGCGATCCAAGTTTTCCTTCGCCCATGCCACACGTTTTTCAACGTGTTTTTCACTTTACATTGGCTTTTTCCAAAGTACTCCGATATTTCACTTTATTTGGTTCCGTATGATATGTCAACACCTTTTGCTTTCAATTTTACAGCACCTTCACGTAGAGTCAAAGTTGGATCCTTCGAAAACACTGCGAGAATCTTTTTTTCGTCTATTTTTTGTCTCTTTGCTTGCACTCCAGCGATTAGAAAAATCATCGACATTACCGACCTTTTTATAGCGATTCAGCCACTTGCTTGTGAACTGCTTCGACTTCGCTCTGTATTTCGCAGCACCTGCTTGCGTTAATTTAGGTCCTTTTTCATGCGAACATAAAAAAATTGCATCGAAGCGCGAGGCGCAAGCAGCACTCATTTTGAAAAATCATTCGAACAACGATTGAATTCGACTGACAGCTGATTCCTTCCAAAAATCATGGAGGACTGAGGTGCCTTTTATGTCATAAAAAAGAATTAGAAATAGTGACCACGCACTTACGTAATATACTGTAGCTGTATCAATAAAAACTATTCATCGGATGTACTTATGTTTGCATCAGTAGGCTATTGTTTGATTTGGTTTAAATCGCCTGGGGGGTTAGGGCAAAAAAATTTATACTAGCATCAGTAAATTTCCTACTCTTAAGTACGTTGCATGTAAATATTACTATTCAAACGATCATAATTTTTTTTTCTCAATAACATATAGACTAGATAAAATAGTTCACTATGTATCTGTGGGATACCCCAAGCAATTTCAACAGCAAAATAAAAATGTTATTGTCTTGATAGAAACTTCAAGTAATAGATTCAAATTAGTCCGACATAGTTTACGTAATTTTCAATGCAACCCACGAATGAGTAAGGAAATTTACATATTTTTTTAAAGTGTCTTTTAAGCAATGATCACTAGACTTGCATTCGCCGAAAGCTGTTCAATATCTCGCAACACGTAAGATAGCAATCTATAAGTGTAAGCCAGCAGAAAAATAGGAGTTTGTCAAACTATTATCAGAGCTGTTACCACAAGCGTGTTTATGTTGAAATTAATTTGTATCTATTCTTTATTACCTTGAAACCTAAGAAATTTATTGTCATCGCAATTCGATGTAAAAAAAAAATTTATCGGGTAAAATGTAGTATGTACTATTGAATTGATGAAAATGAACTGACCTCTTGTTTAGATTATTATCCTATTCATTCAAATAAATATTAGAGTTCAACAAGGTGAATGCTCTTGCCTGTTTCAAATTAAAAATAGGTCAGTGAAGGACGTTCATTTCACTTTCTTTGAGTTGTCGTCTGAATGGGAAGCAGAAGAACGTTAACGCTCAGCACTATACACATGGTAAATATTCAACAATAAAAAAATCGCTTATTTATGCATGCAATGGCATCGATTTTGAAAGTCAATTGCTACGTAAGTGATATTTAAAAGACAGGAACAAGTTACAAACAAAAGCCAGCTTAAGGCGTATCAAACAGCCGAATCCAATGAGGAATTCATCGGTTTGTGGCATGCGGTCTTATGTTTTTAGTTATTAATTCCGAAGATGGTTGAGCTGAAAAAAAAACTACTTTCATTTTTATCGACAACTCGTTATTCATTTGGAATGTTCTTGAAATAGTTAAGAATGAAAATGGAATCATGATAAGTAGATACGAAAATCGATTATCTTCCGAGTATGGTCAACGCAAGATTGGATGTGCTACCCTACATACTAGAAGGCAAGCTAATGTGTTGCATGCATTAAACTCAACGAACCAGGTGAATTCGGTCAGTAAAAAATCAGCATTACGTATCAAATAAAGAACTAGAATGATTGGAATGCAGTAAGCACAGACACTGAATTGAGATTTGATTGAGTTGTCTAATGTTTTAAACGAAAAAGGACCTTGCTGATACGTTAAGCAGTTAAAAAACACTGCTCAAGTGTTGCATATGGTAACATTTATCGCCATAACTGTCTTAGGATTGGTCATCCATTGCTTCACTTAGTTAAAGAGGGGTCAAATTAAGCGCCGACTATTTCTGCTGCTGATATTTACTATGTACAGGGCTGCCGAGATAAATCCGAAAAATGGAATGCAAGTACCAAAATCCTTATAGCTCAGAAAATAATGATTTATTTTGTACACAACTCGGCACAATTGTAAAAGACATGCTCCGAAAAAAAATTATTCGATGTAACCGCTATCAGGTTCTACAACTCGTTCAAGTCTGCCTCGGCATCGGCTACACGCACGTTTTACCTCCTCCTTGTCCATCTTGGTCATTACCTTCGTAATACGGCCGCGTAGTGCGTCCTTGGTGCTGCGCCCCAAAATTAATAATCAAGGGGGTTGCAATCTGGGCTAGACGATGGCCACATATCGGGTGACCAGTGGTAGGGCACATTGCTGTGCAGCCACGTTTGAGTTTTCTTTGCTTTGTGAGCTGGTGCTGAGTCCTGCTGAAACACATAATCTCTGCCAGCAGCCACTTTGTCCATCCAAGGCTTCACAGCAGTCTCCAGAACGTGAATGTAAACGTCGGTGTTGATTTTGAGGCCTTCTTCGAAGAAATGCGGCGGCATAACATCCTCTTCGCTGCTTATGACTCCCAGAAAGAACCATGACTGATGCTGAAAATTTGGTGAGCATGACGATAGGCACTTTTTTGAGATCTTGACATAGCCATCTGTCATTTTGACGATTACCTTTTCTGTCCTGTATGAAATTCTTTTCGTCCGAAAAGAATCTCAGAAGTGCAACACTGTCGTGTTTCAAGTCATTCAACAATGCTTGATATTTCAGTTTTCGGTCAGACTTGCTTTTTTCTGTCAGCAATTAGCGTTGCCTCAAGACAAAGGATTTGCTGCCAAGATCCTCGTGCACTGCCAAACCGATTGTTGATCGCGCAACGCCCATATCCTTCGCTAACTTTGCCATGCTCTTCTCTTTCGGAGTGTCAAGAAAGTCTACTGTTCTTTTTTGGTCCGACCGTTTGCTATGGCTTGCACGGTCAGAAGACACCTCATGCGGGTCGTCGGCTTTTCGAAATGTTTTTGCAATTTCATAAACTTGCGATTTTTTTTTGTATCCGAACCACTCGATTATTTCCTTGGGCGATTTTTCGGCGCGAAGTGACTCGAGTATCGCAGCTCATGTTTGCGCGGGTGGCAACGTGTTTGTATCTCAGTGACTCGTAACGTTATGTAGTACACTAGGGAAAGGGCATATGCCAGATTACACGTGACACCCGTTAGAGGGCAACCTATAAACATTTTCCGGATTTACCTCGGCAGCGCTGTACATTAACCCGAATGATTTCATTCTTCCACCAGAGTATTAAAACTTTCATCACAGTGAAGTTTATCATCAGTTATTTTTGAAAAAGATTCCGGCAATTTTCAACATTTTACCAACTTTTGGTTCGGATTATCTGTACACATTTTCTCCACAGTCTTTAGTAAAATCAGTCTACCAAAAAAACACTACCAAACTCTGGAATTATTTCATTACTTAATGCTAAAAAAATCGATCAATATCTTTCCATCGAATCTCGTTGGGTCGATCAATTGTTGCAAAACTAGTTCAGTGAATTGTTTCATCGTGCATAACTGGAGTCAAAAAAAATCAAAACTTGCCTTATATGTTCTTTGCTAAAACAACAATCTTTAATTGGTAGCGGATCTATCTATACCAATTTTACGGAACTATCACAATGTTATCTTGTTCACAAGGCAATTCAAAGAATGGTGTTGTGGTGGTAACAATGATGATGATGGCTCAACTGGTGCATAGTGTGCCAACTGAGACACATTGCTAATTGATATGGTAAAGCTCCCTCTCTTCGACGAATCAATCCCACCTGACTATCTTTTTATTATAGTCGAGCATTCACGGTTGATGAGGCTTCCTCGAAGTTTCCCATACGAAGTTGTGTCACACGGAAAAGTTATCGCCATCGAGTTGGAGGTAGTATAGAGTGTGTGGACAATAGGCTTGCAGAGGCTTGTTGGCAAGTAGTGTGACTAGAATTGGATCTTGGTTCGTGTTGACTAAAAAAATAGATCCTCGTATAAGGAAAGACAGTCTTGAAAAGCGTCAGTTTTCCGCCTAAGGCGATTCGATTATCTGGCGTCTGGCCTGAACGTGTGTGGTGCATGGTAAAATTGGTTCGGTTGAGTGTACCAACGTATTCTAGCCAAGAGCCAAAAACCGTGAGACAACTAAAAGGAATCGTCAATCTTCGAAGGAAATAGCATCAAATAATGACACAAATAAAAGGATTATTCTTCCTTGTTAGTGTAGTATCCATTCTACACTCAACAACAGCATTCAGTTTCTCTACCGTAAAACCCAACACATTATCCTCATGGCGGGGCAGCAATCATTTACAATCTTTGCGGCCGTTCAGCTCGTCATTTTTCGCACCAAACTTCAGGAGCCATGTCGATGAATCTTTCATCGCGAATCCTTTCTATCGCAGCAACGAACAAATAGAAGATATTATGTTTAGCCTGGAACAGAAATTTCCAAACAAAGCGAAGGTACACTTCGTTGGACCCTCACTGGAGGGTAGAAGTATGCTTGCCTTGGAAATTAGTGGTAACACCCGGGAGCGTGGACTGTTGGTGCCCATGTTCAAGATCATTGGAAATATGCACGGCGACGAGCCTATAGGTCGGGAACTTGCATTGTACATGGCGGAATACTTATTGAACAATTACGGAAAAGATTCAGAAGTTACGAAGCTTGTAGATACCACAGCTATATATTTGATGCCAACTATGAACCCAGATGGATATGCTCGGTCACAGGTGAGACTTTCAGGAACTTCTTTTTCATTCTGTTATGGGATCAGTGTGGCATTTTGGTGTAAACGAAGGAATCGTTGTTAGATTGATTTGACTTTGTTCATTTGATTAAGAGAGGGTTTTTAGTATTTTTTCCCGTTACTATCAATATTTCTAGACCATGTAACGAATTATCTAACATAAAAAAGTAGGCTTTCGTATCTTTTCAAAAAGTATGTGGTCATTTTTTTGAACTTCCGATGCAGTTTAAAGGAATTCAGTAAATCATGAGACAAGTAGATTGTAGATTCAAGCCTTATGTGGCGCCAATAAAAACGTCTAACTGAATCGTCTTCGTCCAGTTATATTTTCACTTTCATTTCAACGAATTCAGCCGCTGATATTCAAATTATCCGATTTATGAAACTGAATCACGCTACCTACAATTTTTTTTGAATATTATATGCTTGCCTGTTATCCAACTGCCGATAAAAGAACTATTTCAGAAAAGATGTTTAACTGGTTTACCAACCGTATAGTAGTGCTGCTGGATAAAAAATGGAATATCATACTTTGAAACATTTCCATTAACATCTAGATCAGATGGCTCTTTCAAACAGATGCTGATATTTCGCTAATTTTTGAGGAAATAATCGATTATTTCCATAAAAGAGGCAAAAACGTTCAGTGAATATGATAAAAAAAGTTGATTTCATGACATTTATTCAAGATGCATTTCATTGCGCGATGCAGACCAATTTCTTTGTTGATTTGTGATTTTTTAACAATTTATGGAAATTTTCTTGAGTAAAATTACCAGATGATATATTTTTCCGATTGCTCGATAAAATGATACTTTTTAGTCCGATCTTCGGAACTTCGAGACTCATTAAGAGAGCTGATAGAATCAAATTAATGTTGGATATTGGAATGCTGTTGTTCTTTCACTATTCTGACTGATCCTGTTGTGTGCAGACTTGATAATTGAAAACTCGTTTCAATAGACTCTAAAATCGTCCTTAGTGGCTGACCTTGTTGATATATGAACATGTTATAGTTGACAAAAATGTTGTTTGATGAATTTCCAACTTCCCAAAAATTATATTTCAATGTTTGCTACTATACATTTTCTAATAATTTTATGCTCCCTTGATTGTTTCTAGTTTCAATAAAATAAGAATCAATTCTGGTGAAGTGTCGCTCAGCTATCTTTCGACAACAATATTCGAAATGAGGCAAGAAGATATCGTTCTTTATTTTGGCTTGAATATTTTCTGATCCTTTTCAAAGAATTACTAAAATTGAAAAAGCCTGAATTACAAACCCTAGATCTTGTTTAAAAATTACGAAACAATGAAGCTTGTTTCAATATTCGTTAAATTTACGGATAAAGTTTTGATGATCGAAATAAAAAAATAATTACTATGGAAATTGTCTACGAATATATCTTATTCGCATTAGCATTCAACTGTCGTTTTTTTCATCAACACCCTGCACCTATTGTAACATGGTAGAAGGTGCTTTCTTTGGCTTTTCTTTATCGAAGCAGTTATGTCTACTATTTGGTGTAGTGTGGATTACTCAACAGAAAAAGTGACAATATTACATGAATTTTCAAGTGGCGTTTAAAGTGGTAGTATCGTAGAGTAAATAAAATGATTTGATTAGTAAAATTTACAAGCTTATGTGAAATTTTTAGCTCGATAACACATCGTTTTTGCTAAATATTATAAACTAATCTATGTATCTTTTTCGGTCAGCAAGTACTTGAAAATCTTGTGCATGAAACTAACTGAAGTATAAATGAAAGACCTAATTTAATATTGATTGTTTGGGTTTTATTCTCAAAAGCAACCACTTCAAACTCTGTCTGATTGTACTTACCTTGGCTTATGTATGGCTGGTGCATTATTCACAAGTTTTCTAAAAAAAGTTCGACAAACTTCTTTAAAAAAAAGTCGCAATACACGCACAAAAATTCAAATATCTCAGCACAAAGTCAAGGCGACGTGACACGACTGTCTGCAAATTTTAATGTATACTTTCACCAGATTGCTGACCACTTTTAACCATTTCTGCTATATAGTTCTTTTGCTAAAGAATAACAGCAGAATTGGCTACATAGACACACACATCTTCTTTCAACCAACGAAGTAAAGATTTGCATGGCAAATTGAAAAAGGAATTCTGGTGAAGAATCGATTCTAAATCTAATATGGATGTTTCCAGTTTGTTGTTTGTCTTAAATTGGACAAATAATAAAAATAAATGAGCTTGAAGTCTCATTTATTATCGTGGTTTTAAATGTATTTGGAAACGATGTGATTCATTTGCTTTCATTTTCTATTTTACTGAAAATATTTACTGAAATTAGCGTCTAATAAATTGAATTGTTTAATTAGTACGTCGCTAATATAAATTAAGCTTTTAAGCTATGATTCATGCATATCCTAGCAAAACGTGGGAAGAATAACTAAAATGTCAAACATAAGTGATAAAATGTGTATTAAGCTGGCGAACATTTCACAAAATCAGTGAATACTCCAGCAAAATAATACTAAAAGTTTGTTCAAAAAAGGGCATACATTAAGTCAGCACCTTTGAAGCCACGACAGATGTTTTTCAGCTTCCACAGATAGCATCATATACATACGTCTGATCACTTCAAAGGAGACTTGAATATCCTATGTGATCTCAATACAATAAAATGCTGAAAATGTAATATTTTAATAGTGTTGCAACTTTGAAGCAATGATATTCTAAGCATGACAGTCTTTGAACGCTAAACTATAATAAAGATTCAGAGGTCGGTTTACTGATAGATCTAGGACTCACTAGTGCAGGAGTGAACGCATCAAACCTAATTATTTTCAAATCACTAGACCAGTCGGTAATATCTTTTTCAGTTGAAAAACATGCTGTATATCCCTCCAAGAATCCATCAGGGTAGATGTAATAATGCACAACCGTGTAGCTGTATATTTTTTTCATCACCAAATAAGTTTGGTCAACTTGCATTCTGCTTTTGATCATCAGAATTCAATAAAAGGAAATGCAAGAATGACTTCTGGCTGTTCTTGCCAGGTCTAAGAAAATCTAAGCTGTTTACTCACAAGAACTTCAAAATTCAATGAAATCTAAAGCCCTACAACGAAGGATATTGTACTCATATTGGCCTATGAACAGATCATTGTCAGTTAAAATACTATCTTAAAAGAATGAATGTTTCTGACAATGAAATATATTGACTCTACGTGATAAATTGAAAACTTCTGAGTATATTTTGTTTGAATGCTATTGGGTGTGTGAATAGGACTCCGCCCTTTCCCAATAGATATCGTTTTTGGTATTGCTTGCGTGGACTAATAAATGGTAACACTTGTATTCGATAGAACTTTATATCAGCTGTCAAACGCGTTACGTGACATTTGGTTGAAGTGTAAGCAACAAGTATTTTTACCTCCTTAAAAATGTCGGTTTTCGTTCCAACTAAACATCCTTTGCAGGAAGTGCATTTGGTGGAACCAGCGAGGTGTTGTACATTATGATGGAGACGTTTACCGACAACAATTAATGCGTTTGAAGCAAGCCATAGAAGTAAAACGACCAGAATGGGCGAATAGGCACAGTAAATTAATTCTTCAACATGATAATACCAAACCGCATACCGCACAAGTCGTGGAAAGTGCTATTCCATCCGCCATATTCGGCAGACATTTCTCATTGGAATTATTATTCCGAACAATGCAGTCCGATCTTACGGGAGAACGGTTCATTTCATACGAAAGTATCAAAATTTGGATTGATAATTGGATCAGCTCAAAAGAGCAGGATTTCTTCAGGCAAGGAATACGTAAATTACCTGAAAGATGAACAAAGGTTGTAGCTGCCGATGGAGCATACTTTTAATAAATTTCACGTTAATTTTCTAAACAATCAAATGTGTTTTACTTTAACAAAAAAGGGCGGAGTCATATTCACATAACCAATATTTAGCATTTTATAGAAGTCTGAGACATCTAAGTAGATGCATTTTAGATTGAATCTAGCCAAAAGAGAATAGGAATTGATGTGTTTAGGTAGGATTAATCATAGTAGTGGCTATTACTGCTTTAACACACCAGAAGCATCGTTGGTATTGTTACAACCAATTATATAGGCAAAATAATACCAGCAACAATCGCACACCTGTTTTTGATCCTTTGTACAATGCATATAAAAATTAATGCAAGTCTGCAAAGAATACGATTCAATCTAAAAAAGTAGAACCTGCTTAATCATTCAATAACCTTTGCGTCTGTTACGATATTTTTTATTGGGCAAGCCATCTCCATCTTACGGCAATACACATATGATCTACTGCTTTAGCAGACATTATAATACAGTTTATCGAAACGGTCTATCAAGGTCGCTTGAAACTGGTTTTGCCACGTTCTTTATTTTTTTCGCCTTTCTCAATTCAAACACTTTAACAGTTCGCGAAGATATTCTAGAATAGTAATTTATTCGGAAATCCCCGATGCGGAAACGATCATATGACTGAATATTGGTTCAAAAAGATGACTGGATTCAATATGTGGTGGATTGATTCCGTCTGATGAATCATATTTACTAGATGTTCATGAAAAAAATTAACGGTAAACGTTTCATTTTTACTTTTCAAAATGTTTGAACTAACCTGGGAACGTGTGAGAATTAAATTATTTCTTTGTCTTGATTTTGAGGCAAATTCTATCGCCTGCAATTAACAACCAAAAATTACAGTAAGAGGACGTGACGCCTCTATTTACAGAATCAATAAAAGTATCTATTACGTAAAAGATACAATAGAACGATCGATTTTGTATAGAATGAGCGATACCGGTTTTAAGTCTGAACCCACTCTATTTGAAGAACGAAACTCCTGATATCTAATTATACAAGAGATTCTAAATGGCAGTTATCAAGTATCTCAAATCAATAGAGTCAATAACCAAATAGTTGTATGTACCGACCATATGCACCTCTTAGCCAAGCGGATATCATAAGACAGGTTTCAATACTCGGCTAGCCCTTCCGGCTTCGACGATGCTTCGTAGGTGGTAGCCGAATTCCTTATTCAATCATGTATCTTTATCTCTGAAGTCAGTTGATTTGCGGTAGGTCGATCTATTGTTGTTGGGGCGCTTTTCAAAAAGTTATTTCCATTTTGATGACTGGTTTGAACAAGCCACAGTTTGGCTGTTGGAATAGATTTTCGTACCTACTATAGTTCCGTGATGCGACAGATTCTTGATAATTGTAACAAGGTCGAATGTTTATTGTAGTAAGTGATTTGTTAAAGTGCGGACTAGACCACTTCCATTCTCTATTGATCGATGTGTTTGACCGATCGATGGGTTGATGGCATTGACGATTAACTATCTCCGAAAAAAATTGTTGATTTGAAGTGGATTTTAGGAAGGACCAAACTTTCAGTTATTTCAAACAGATGACCTTTAAATTACTTTCGATGTATGCTTAAAATAGGTACGACAATATGAACTTAGAATGCCCAATCAAATGTCTTGGAAAAGTAGCGAACGGTGGTTGCAAAAAATCGTTAATACAGCCAACGGCAATTAGCCCAGCTTCTCTTAGAGTCTTCTAAAGAATGAATATGAATAGAGAATTAAACCCTATATTTTTCACTTGCAGGAAGGACGATGTGAATCACTACCACAATATATTGGACGATCCAATGCTGCCGGTGCGGATTTGAATCGTGATTTCCCAGATCGTTTGGATAGTAAAATAACTAGTCAATTGAAAGTTCGCCAACCTGAAACCTTGGCAATGATGCAATGGATCGTCAATAATCCATTTGTATTGTCAGCGAATTTACATGGTGGTGCAGTTGTTGCCAGCTACCCCTTCGATAATACGATGTGAGTATATTTTCCACTTATAATTAAACACTCCTTCATTCATAAATTTATTTTGTGTGTCTTAGAACAATTTGAAGTGAACCTATTTTGAAATCTTTTTTCCCTTTTTAACAGTTACCACCATGAATGTTGCGAAGACAGTCCAACACCAGACGATAAAGTTTTCCGTCATTTGGCAAAAACATACTCTCAAAATCACCCAGTTATGAGAACGGGGCGTGATTGTAATGAAACCTTCGGCGATGGCATTGTAAACGGTGCCTACTGGTACGAATTGAGTGGTGGAATGCAAGATTTCAATTATGTTTATTCCAACTGCTTCGAACTAACACTAGAACTGTCCTGTTGCAAGTTCCCACCCGCCAGTGAATTGCCAAATGAATGGAAGAAAAATAAGAGAAGTTTGCTGGAATACATTAAGCAGACCCATCTTGGTGTTAAGGTGAGCTTCGATGAATGTGAATCTGTTTGCGAGAATAGAATATTAAAATATGTTTTTTTTCTTTGACTAGGGTCTAGTTCAGGACGCAAATGGCTATCCTATCCGTGGAGCCGAAATTTTAGTTCAGGGCTTAGAGCAAAAGCCGATCAGAACTACCGAACGAGGAGAATATTGGCGACTGCTTGAACCAGGCACTTATAATATGCAGGTCATCGCTTTTGGGTAAGGATACTTTCGCATAAATTTGTAAAACTTCAATTTCTATTTGTTCGAACATGCAAAACGATATTTTAATCGGAATTTATGTTCAAACTTTGCAAATTAGTTTCCGAGTTAGTTGATTATGTCTGCAACTGATAGCCTCCAAATAAATGTTCATTCAAAAGTAATCCTACGCGCCAAACGATCGTGAAACAAACAATTCGATTATTATGTCACCTACAAAGTGTTACGTACAATACAAACTACGAACGACGAAAAACTACGAACGACGAAAAACTACTCACCGAAAATAAAAACTGATGACATTTCCATTCAAACATGTACAATCACCAAACAACCATGGACGAGCGAATAAGATTAAAGCTATTTTTTGTCATTTCCTACCGGTAGAGTTTTTTTTATGATTATTTTGGCTGAAAGACAAATCACGCCAGGCCAGTTTTTCCTAAATCATATGTCAACAGCATCCAATAAATAAATTTTCTTTGACTGTTTTTCTAGTAGAAATATTCAAATTGATACATGATTTAAAAATGTAGCTATGTTTGTACTAATCTCATCACTTAACTATTTGAGAGATATTTGTATAAAAAGTGACCCAATTCGATATGTTTTCAAGGTCCCATTAAAAACGCATATTTGTATCGTATCTGTTTAATGTAGAAGACCGTCTGCCACTGTAAATTGTAGGTCCATAAAAAAATCTAATCTATTCATTATAAAAGTATCTGGAAGTAAATGACTTTACCTGTTTGCCTTCTTTATAAGCGAGCTGTGCCTACTGCTTGGGCTCAATATAGTCGTTTCTAGGCATGCCGACAGACCTAAAGATTTTTTTTAATAAAAAATCATTGTCAATACCATTAAAGTCTTGTAGAGCTGTAAAGATTAACTCGATATAAAATTGACTGCAGATAGAGCCAAGTTCATGGAATATGAATGTCTTTGAAAAAAGTGAATTTGCATTTAGAAATGTTGAATTTTAATTTTAAATTGAAAAGCACGAACTAGTATGTATGAAAAAATGTATCGAAAAAGGTGACTCGCATTTAATGAAGCTCATTTTGGGAATTTACGTAAAACCCTTGCCATAAGTTGAGTATACACATATTGGTAGATGTTTTGTATAACTTTGAAATTGTAGCCCTGTTTCGATAGTAGGCTGTATTTGGAATGGATTTAAAATGGAGAATTCAACCGCTATCGAAACTATCTCAAAAATCATAAATTTCTATTGAAATTTATCTTTTGAAAAAGAATTTATTTTCTATACAACCTTTGTTGCTGTCTTTTAAGTAATATTGGAATAAACATACTATCTAAAAATTTATTAGCTTTATTAATGACGTCGTTGAATAGTTTTTGCCAGTTTAAAGGCTCTAAAATGTAAAAAAACGCCAATAAAATAAAGGATGCACTGAAATTGCCTTTCACATCTCAAACTGTAAATGTCTTTCCAACAAACGTAACTTGTCTGCTTGCTGTTAGGTGTTGCATAAAATATAACGTGCCAATCATAAACAAAATACAAATTAATCGATTAACATATTATGTTGCATAAGTTATAATAAAAATTGACTGCTAAATAAAATAGAAATAGGCATGAATTCATTAGACAATATTACCCGGAACAAAACTAACGCTATCAAACGTGTAGATCACTAAATAACGTCCATGAAATGTGTCGCAAATAAGGAATCCAGATCTGAAATCTTATTAATGATGGTGATCATCTATTTTAATAATAACGCAACATGATTTCAAAAAAGAGGTTCATGCAGAAAAAAACATGAAATAGAATCGCATGATGAGATGACGACAATAACGATCGTATATCAGTTCGCACAGTAAAAATTTGGAGTTTTGTTTTCGAAGAAAAGCAGAAAAATGCGGAATATTACGTCCGTAAACTAAGCGAAAATGAAAAGGTTGATATCCAAACGATGCTTCTAATTATTTGAAATCGTCATGAGCAAAGCAACTAAAAATTCGCTTATAGAAAATTCGCATTAGGAATTCAATTGATTTATTAATTGGCTTTGTACCATAAATATTTTACATTCAAATGCCATCCGTGATATTAATAGCACGATGCATAATTTGGTCAATAACCGGTGTGAGCAGATGCTTTTCAGATGCCTTTGGATGTTGTTAAAAAAATAATCACAATAATTTACATAAGCGAATTCGACACAATCAGAAACACATACAGAGATTTCTTTTATGAATTTATAAAAACAAATGCGTCAAAATTTACGTAAATACTCATTTACGTACGAGTGATGTATGGAAGATAAATGAATATGGTTTTAGCGATTGTTTGATCGGTGGAAAATTTACCCGATTTGATCTTGCGTCGCCTGTTGCCAAATATAGTTAATTATCTGATTAAGTAATCGACCAACTCATAGTATCTTATTTAAAAAAAACTAGTGGTCGCAAGCTATTTGTAAAAATATTGTAAAATTCGATCCAATATGAAAACAATGATGTTGTTTCATGAAAGCCGCGAATATTTTCCTCGTTTTCATCGCATGAGCGTCGTGTAGGAGTGCTTTGATTTATGGTTTACTTGCTGTTCTCCTTGGTATTAAGATTTTTGACTCATTCAAAAGAGGATTTAAATGTCATCATTTATAATAATCAATGATTAAAAGCGGTCTAGATCGGATCACTTTGATTATCAACAAGAGTAATTTTCGGAATTGATATTTATTAATCGTTTGTCGAGTTGTATGTAAATATGTATATAATTCTCTTTGTCCTACGATTATAAATCTTATCGGCGTTTTCGTGGTAGTCTAGTAAAATAAAAGAATCAATGAACGAGGCTGTCCGGTTCTGGTTTTGTTCGCAGCAACTCACAACAACATTAAATTGAGGAGGTTTTGTATCAACCACACTTTATTATGTTCACTAATTTAGTGTTCCGCACGTTTGATGCATAAAATATAATCGCCATTATGATGAAAATTTCTAAGTATAAAACGAATATAAAAGCATTATAAATACTCGTACATTGAAACTACACATTTAACAAAAGCCTCATAATTTTGATAGGCTTCTTTTAAGAAATAATGATGGTTAGTAAAGAAAGCTTGTCTTTGTTATGATCAAATTTAATTTAACTGCAAAATTCAATGGAAATCATTATTAAATGTTGGGGGAATACGTTTCAGAGCAAATTACATTACATTTTTCCAGAGAACAATTACGCTCGATCCATTTATACGGTTTGCCGCGAACCATACGTCTGGATGTTGTTGACTTTGTTATCCCTTTTCTGGCTGGCTTTAACTTTTTTTATTTAGTTTAAAAGATAATATAATTTGTTCATTATTTGCCAGCGGTCGGTATAATGTAACGAACTTCATCACTTATGTGAGAATAATCTTTTTAAAAATTTAATAACAAATTGAGAGCATTTGGAGTTAGAAGAAACCTCATTATGCAGTCGAATTATTTTCTTCCGTCTTTGGTGTGAATGACCGCTCTTCAACCATCTTCATCTCGATGATGTTCATCTTCGCCGCGTTCAAATTGTAGAGGTCTGAGAATGGGAATGATCAGCGTTTAGTTAAAGAGCACTTAAATGGGTTAGGCATTCGGCAGTGTGTTCGCGAGGATGACCAGCCCAAAAGATCCATAACGTCACAAGCTATGTATATAAACCAATGAAAGCAGAAGGAGATAAAATGATTCTGCAGACGGATATCAATGCAGTTTCTATGTGAAGCCAGAAGAATAAGCTCTACCTAGATGTCATGATCTTCTCCAGGAGGGCCAGGAGTTCAACGATGAGCTACGAGATTGATGGAAAAGTACTCTCCGAAATTGAAATGGCACGAGATGTGGGGATTCTGATCGACGATAGACTTTCCTTCAAGTGCCATATGAATGAAATCCTGAGCAAAACTAGTCGAACCCTAGGATACATTACATATTGGATGAGTGGAGTTATTGAAAAACCTCAATGCTAGGAACGCTATTTGCGACCTAAGTGCGACCAAATTTTAGAGTATGGGGCTAGCATTTGGGTCCTAAAAGGGAACATGTTTCCAGACAGGAAAAAGGATGCATGTTAAGTTCATTAAATACATGCTGGCAATCAGAGAATTAAGAGCTATGTAAGAAGAAATATATTCTATCCACATTTTATGGAAACTAATACACAGAAGGTGATAGTTAGGCTTTAATTTTTTCTACAAAGTTGTCAGTGGAATCATTGAATCATCTGGAATTTTTATCCAGTCGGCTTCATCGTACAAAAACATTTCTCGGGTGGAATCAACTAGAAGTAATCCCAGCCGCTACCAGAAATTATTTAAAAACGCTCCGATTAAAATGTTGAGTGTGGTGGAAGAATATTCTGTTGATCGAAACTTTTTTGACGGACCGTTCAGTTCCCTGAAGTTAAGGACGAAAGCAGTGTGCTCTCACTAGTTATGTTCAAACGACAGACAACGGATTTAGCGTTTTATTACTCTAAATTTTCCAATAAATGTACGATATGGTTATAACCCTCAATAAATAAATTGTAACTATCAACAAAAGATATATATTATTTTACATACGACGAATAGTCTCTAACAAGTTGCCCATTGCGTAAAATAATGAAAAAATAAATGCTCTTATATTAAATGGTGAATCACAACAATTATTTAACCGTTTCAAATTTCCCTTTTCAGATATGAGCCCAGTGAAGTGAAAACTGTTACGGTTCATCGTGACGAAACATCTCGTCTGGATTTCACTTTACGTCCCGTGACATCAAACAATGACGGTATTAGCCCATATCCTAATACATTTTTCTTCACACTAATTAAATAAGTTACTAACCCACTAGTAAAACTAACATTTTTCCAATCTACATATGTATATGTATCTGATTTTCATAAACAAGTCTACCACTATTTAATTGATATAGACCCAAAAAAAAAAATCAGAAAGATACCCTATCTCTGTTGATTCCCCGTAAAAAGAAGTTAATATAAACTTATAAATCTATATGTTTGCAACTGAGCTCAGTATGAAGTGTTGTAAAAACAGTAAAAGACTTAGAAATCTCAATTTACTCACTGCAAGGTAGTAATGAAACAAGTAATATCGATCAAAGATGGATGTGTACGTACTTTAATTTAACTGCTATATTTAAATATATTGGAAGAATATCAGAATCAGTTGATTTCCAATGTGCAAGATGGTGAAAAAACGAGTCTTAGTGATATGTTTTAAATAGCGAAAAATTTATATTATATTTATTATAAAACAAAATAAATTGAATTTGTCATAAATGATGGATAAGCATAAAATATAAATATATTGTACATTATTGGAACACTTTACCATAACCAATATACATTATTGCGAGATAAGATTTAAAAAAAAATCCAAATTTATCAAAAAATGAGACTAATCTCTTACCACCACCACCTCCACTGCTGATCAAGTGGTCGAGTTAAAAATTTTATTCCATGACTGTCGAAAGTATTTTGGTTGGAACGCATTGAACACAATATTTTCGATTAATTTTTGTATAAAATCCATACAAGCAAAATGATGTGTAGTTTGTCAGTCTATTAGCCAATTATCTTTAAAATTGTGTGCCATTTTCAGTAAATGTGAATGAAAACTATAATGTGCTATTTAGTTTAATTTATGAGATGAAATAAAAAAAAGAGAAATCAAAGAAAATTGTCGTAAAATATTTTTAAATGTAATGAAATGAAACAATATCATTTATTATCATGCATCTACTTAGAATGTTATCTTTGTTTAGTTGAAATTTTGAATTAAATTTTAAGTTAGTTTTTCATTAAGTTTAAGACGTTCAATTTATATAAGTTTTTCTAATTTTGTATGATTATAAGTTGAAATTAATACGCGTTTTCAGCAAAATGAAATCAGTAGAAAGCTGCGAAGCAGGTAATTTAAAAAATAGGAGTTTTCAGTTTGAAAATGAAATTGTATTTGATTCTAATCATCTTAGAATTTCAGCAGTACTGGTATTTTAGCGAAAATGTGGCATGCGAAACTTGAATTTTATAAACATTGATTGAATTTGTGACTTGTTAGCAAACATATCTCTTCAGCCTTTTCCAAACTATCCAAGTGTGAATATTTCTTTCAGATTTTTAGAATAAGCGTAATTATATTGCTTACTTTCTAAATACGTGCTAACAAGAAAAACTAGTGTTAAATGAAAAATGGTTGAATGGCATAGAAAAAATCCACGATGACCTTCCATAATTAAGTGTTTTTATTTGTTGTCTTCGTAGAAAGAGTTGTAATCTCCGTTTGAATGATATAGGTAATTAAGTGAAGGGAAGTCTGAAATTTATTATTGCTCTGTATCTTTACAGTGCAGTAGAATTATCAAAACCTGATCAGAATATCGCTCATAGACTTCAAACTCTTGAGGCTAGCAAATACCATTAAAACAAACCTGAACCACTTCTTTTATTGTGTTCAAGATCGTAATCGGCTTTTGAATAAAAACTGGATGAAATCATAAGGCTTTGTTATCGTCTCGGTTGTTGATAATAGCTCTTCAAGCATTCGTAATTAGTTAGTTTCAATTTAAGATCCGCCTAACACTTTAAATGCTAGCAGAAGACTTGTCGCAGATCGAATTGCAATGCAAATTTTCTGCATAAATCATCCCCGCTAGCCTTGAAGCGATTGAATCGTGGAAGGCATAATTTTCAATAGACACGTCTTGTCATTATCTTATCAAGTTCAACCGAAAACTAATCAGTCTTTGCTGCTTCAATCACTACCTGATGAAGTTCTTGTTTTCAACTTGTTTTTCCTAGATATGATAACAACATTTTTCTGGTGAAGAGCATTTAAATGCCAGATGTGAACGCGTGCCTAAAAAAGCTGCATTCAAATGCATTTTCTGGTGATTGCAAGGATAGGTATATGCTGCATCGATTCGCAGCATTTCAAATAGAGAAAAATGATGCTCAAATCGTTTCAAATTCCATCAAATGGTAATTTTACCAAAGAAATTTTATTTTCTGGATATTGAATTAAAGTTATTAATGTTGAAAGCGCAACTTCTAAATTGTCCGAAATATTTGAGGCTCTGCAATCATTTTTTTTTTAAAGTAAGAAGAATATGATGCCATGAAATGTTTGCTGAAATATTATTTAACGGAAAGGCGTTGTTAAATTACTGAAAAATTTGATTGCATTTCTTCACGAATTTTTTGATATGATTCTGGGATTTAGCTTTGAAAAATATTGAATCAATCAATCAGTCGACCATGCAAGATTGGATGGATTGGAAACTGTGGCTTTTGTTAATTTTATTTAGAAAAGTGTCACATTCTCTATGCTTGCCAAATAGATACTGCAAAAAACTTATTATAACAATTAATATTTCCTTTAGTGGAAAAAAACGCTCAAATGGAAGAATCGTCAGAAAAATACATATAAAAATTTTCAATTCTGGAATCAATCAAATGTAGTACTCGTGCCAGAATCAGTATAAAAAATTAAAAACCAAAGAAAATTGAGATGTCTAATGTTCAAAAAAAATGATCGAAAGACCAACCTAAAAGACTCCGATATACATTAGGGGCCATTCATATATTACCTAACGCAATTTTTAGAATATTTGAACTCCCCCATGTAACACTTAGTAACATTTTCACAGACTCAACTTTATCACGTAGCAAACTTATCTTACTCCCTTAGACTTTTAAGTATTTTAATCACAAACTATTAACAATGTATCTAAATTTTGTTTAATGCGCCTAGCGTCTGCTGATACCTCGTGGCGCGGCAAATAAATTTAACTTTATGATTTAGTGTTATAAAAAAAATATTTCAACTAATTTTAAATTTTGTTACATACAATTTGCTAGCTTCTTTCTCCCTCCATGTAACACTTAGTAGCATTTTCAAATAACAACTTCCCCCTTCGAGTGTTGCTTACAGGCATTTGCATACCACATAAAGTGAATAAAACTAACGTAAAATAAAAGTAAAAATCTGATTTGTTCCATTTAACTTGTATTTAATTTACATCAAAAGACAAAACATAAAAAATATTCAAAAATATTGCGCTTATTAGAATTTTGACTCATCAAAATGTCCACCGTTGTTTTTAACGATCGTTTCACAAAATTTTGGTATCCTCGCTTCCAACTTCAATGGATTTTCCACTGAAATTTTCCATATTCCGACTGAATATTTCACGAGAGCTCAATTTTTTGACAGTCCACTCATCTCAAAAAAACTATACTATTGGTCTAAGTATTCTCTACAGATCTTAATGTCTTATTATACTTATGGTCAGGGGTGCTAACGTGGTGACTGTTGGTTAAGACCCATATCATGATTCCGAGCATGAAGACGGTGCCGAGACCGAGAGATCGGCAAACTGGCACTCCCAAGTGGTGGTGGGAGGGCGTTGGCAGCCGCATGGTAGCTGCCCGTTGTTCGACCGCGGACCGTGAAGTTAAGCCCCCTGGGCAGGCCTCCACGTTAAAACTTAGGTACGATTCTGTACTTATTGTCATCATCGTACTGAAAGCTCAGCTCTTCGTGGTTGGTCAGTTCTATAAAAATTTACCTAATTAATTTTTCCATTTTAGGGGTTATTATCAAAGAATGCGTTTTGTTTTTTAGTGCATCAATCGGTGAAATTTGTCGCGGTCATTCGTTCGTTAAAAATATCAATGCCACAAGAAAACATTCCAACTAAACTTGGTAGATAATTTGCCTTTAATTAATTTTGACACAGGGTTTTTTTTCATAAAATCGACAGTTTGTGGTGCAACACGAAAAAAACTGTTTCATATTTTTAAGGTTCTGTATTTCAAAAACTTTAGATTTCACAAAGAAATTTTTTAAGCAGCAAAACTTGAAAATTCAATTTTGAGCATAAAAAAGGTCGAGATAATTTTATCGTAGGATCAACGGTTTCCGAGATAATAGCAAAAAAGATTAATGGTGATTAACACTAAATGTCTCCAAGATCCATGTTTTGACTTCCCAATATATAGCGAAGTTCTTGTAATCGTTTCGAAAATCGAAATCAAAACTTTCAACATATTTTTACATGTTTAGGTCTCTGGAGTATTTTGAGAATCTTTTTACGAAGAAGTATGTAAGGGAAGGTGGGGCAAAACAGAGTTCTGAACATTTGAGTTTGAATAAAATCCGTATATTTTTGGGATAAGAAAAAAAATATTTATGTTGAATTTAACTTTGGTAAATAATCATTTCAATAATTAAGAATATAGTATCGTTTCTTCACTTTCTCGATCACAATGAACGGCCGACTGAAACAGTCATCTTTCCGTATTTTTCTCCATAGATGGAGTATCCTTCGAGGAAGGAGAGGTTTTGAAATTAATATTTATTTTTTTCATTTTCTTCTTCAATCAAGTCTCTCTGCTAGCTCTCAAAGGCAAGGGTTCTTGTTGGCAGACACTTGAAACAAAACACCAGTCTCGTCAACATTGAAAACATTTTCGGGTTTGAAATTTTTAAGCAGTTTCGGTAAAAAAAATGAATTAGGGGATGATACCAAATAATGCTATCTTATGTAGCTTACTTTTATGAGTTTTTTGATTATTAATAATAATGCAGCTAGTGATGTTTTGGATGTTGCTTCCACTGCTTCACTTTCAGGCGATCTACCTTGAACCTGCGCCTATTCGCGATATGATCTTACATCAAGGATACTGATAGTTGTTTTTTTCAGTTACAAAATGATCGATCTGTAAGTTTCATCTCGTCCCACTTTTGCGTTGAAGTCTCCAGCACTTCACATATTTTATTCACAAGCCAATTCGTTTTTTCGGGTGCCAGGATATTGTGTTATATGTCGTCACTTCTTTGAGAAATTCTTGCAGGGCTCCAGCTGTATAAGTAGTCCAGTTTTTGTTGCCGCTCTTCCAATCCGAGACCATATTCCAGATTTCTTGGCGATTAGGTGATGTTAAGAAAGGTGCGTTAGATCCTCGATGTTGTGTAGGAGTACCGATAGTATTTAAATATCCAGCAGGCGGTACGAGAAGAAAACGATTTGGTTTTGCCCATCAAGTGTTTCTATTACTTATGTAGTGAAAATATTATTCAATCACATTTTTTTAAATTTTGAATACCTCATATTGTCATCAAAAACTCAATTAACCATCAAAATTACTCCATTTCGTTATTTTCCAATATAAAATCGAAATTGAATATGTCTTCCCACAAATATTTTACAAAGATCAAATACGTTTCGTCTAAAATCAATGCTAGCCAGTATTCATCGATAGAAAACGTACCAAATTAATTATGCCCATCAAAATGGCATATTTTTACATTTAATTTCTTTTTGATTGACGGAAATTACAAATTCGTAGCCACAACAAGTCAAGATGCAATAAAAAAAGGCGTAATGAATATCCTATTCGTAAATGCTGATTAATTGAATAGGCTGAACTGAATTTTGACCTTGACCCTGAAGTTTATAACCAATCACATTTTTATTTCTAAATTTCATTCAGTTTTTTTTGCAGGGATCTATAACACTCATGCGTCTGATATTTGAAAAATCCAATAACGCTTAGCATGAATGAATTGAAAGATTAATTTAATCAATGAGGCTTCCTTGTTTAGTGATTTTCTTTAAAGGCGATTGACATATTTTTTTATAGCCATCTCATAGAATTTTAATTAATTTTAAATGGCATAGAAATATTTTCAAATTGTTATGTTTGAAGCTATCCTTCAAAAGCTGGAATATTGTTTTATTCAAAATTGTGACTTATTTATGACCCACGATCATCAAATTCTAGTTCACAATGCTTCCACAGTTTGTCTGAAGTTAGTGTTGACGGAATCTTTTTCTTAGTCGGAAACTTCCTCTTATTCTTGGTATGAAAGTATCATTTTGAGTAGGTAACCCATTCGTCATACTACTCGAGTTCTTAACAAGCAATGTTTGATTGTTTCAATCTTTTACTGTATTTAACCCAATCATATAAAATTCACCCTCATTGAAAAGTACATAATCGTTCCATAGAAATTATTCAAATTATTAAAATACTCTAGAATGGTTCCTAACATGCCAAATTAACTCTTAAGTCATTCTTACTCCAAAGAAAAAACTACTAAACATGCTTAATATATTCCAACATCCTTGAAAATTGAATACTGACAACAATTTTTCACACTCTATTAACACTTTCGAAACAATGGATTGTTTTGAAAATTTCCAGAACTCAAATCCATATTTTATATCCACGTATTCATGGTCGTCACAACAAATATGCGTTGAAACAATATTGTGCCATTGCGATTTGATATCCTTGGGAAAAAATTAGAAAGTATTGATGAAGATCCAAAAAAATTGAAAATACGATTCTTTTGGTATCATATATGTATGTATATAATGAACAAAGCAAAAAAACATGTTTGATCATATCCATCGCTTTGATAAGTTGCCATTGACAATAAGTCTAAAATGGATTATTATGTTATCAATCGATCAACTTCCCAGTAATATTTATATAAATATTAAAAATATTAAACACAATAATATTGAAAATAATGCTGCTTTAAATAATAACAATGACAGGTACTTATAACAGTAATTGGAATGAGTTAATGTTAATCTTATCATCTACGGGAGCGTCCATTGATAACGTAAGGATTGGGGGTGGCGTTGATTGAATATTCACATGGATCAATCGGGGGCGGGTGGGGGGTAATATGTCAGGTTACAACGCCTTTTCTACGTTATTTGTTATTTTCATATCGACGCTTAAAAGACAAAAGGGCGCTAGCGAAAATGAGTGCAGTTTTTGTTATTATGCCACCTGAAGAGATTTTGTTGCGTGACGGCCATTTTGAATAGTTGCGTTCAAAATTTCCATGACTGCAGCATAATCACTGAATTTGTATTTTTTCTCGATTTTACATCAATCAAGCTAATAACTGTTTCTTATTTTGCAGTTGGTCTTGAAAAACTTTGTATGTGCAGTCAATAATCGGTTTAATTGCATGTAAAAATAAAAACAACTACAAATGATGAGGAAGGCAGTAACTGAAATCTTACCAACAGTAAAAAACAAAACTACTAAAAACTTCAATTTTTTATGTTATGAAAGCCTTTTAACGTACCAGTCCACTTTAGAAGGCGAAAAAGACCATTTTCAAGCATTTGTTTCTCAGAAACTTTATTATATATTGGCATGAATCTTTTTTTATAGTATTATTTCATATTTGAGTAATTTTTTGTTTTTTATTCATTATTATTCTCTTTTATAGAGGGCGCTGAAATTAATTTTTGAAAAAATCGTTACTCCACGGCGGATAGATAATCTATAGATTGGTAGGTCTGAAACAAAAAAATTAAACGACACTTCAACAAGCAAGGTCTCTTACATCGTAATCCACCACCGTTTTCCAAAAAATCAGTTCGAAAAAAACGGCGGACCTATGAAAAAAAATGTTAAAAATCGACCGATTTTTCGTAGTTTTTTTAACGCCAAAATTTTTTTTCTCAAGTTTTTGCTAATATTCCGATGGATTACGGTGTAATAATCTCTAACAAAGAAAACACATCAAAGTTTTAGAAAATCGGTTCGGTAGATCCAGAGATTATGTGTCTGATATGTTAAAAAACGTTGTTTTGCGTAAAACGTGTTTAAAGTTTTTGTTCCATTTCACTGACAAACATTTTGTGAAAAATGAAAAATTAGATATTTTTCAAAAATACGCAATTGATATGTATAAGTCTTAATAAATACTGAATATATGGAATAAAGTCGCAAATATAATGTATATAGGAGAAACCGGTATGTTAGAGAAGGGGAATGAAAGAGACGCTACGCGACGGACAGCTGATCGAACACCTAAAAATAGCCGAAAACGCGCACAGACTCAAAGTCACCATTTATATATTAAACTTTCGAATTTCGAAAGGATTTTTCTGGAGGTCATTTTTGAAGTTCTAAGGAGTCGAAAAATGCAAAAAAAATCCAATTTTTTTTTAAATTTATAAAGTGGACTAGTACCTTAAAGCATATGATCTTGCAAACTATTGACTACAAAACATTTTACCATTCAATGTGTTGATTATCACAAATGGAAATTTGAATGAAATTTTTAAACATTAATTTTTTATCAAAAAACCCTTATTTTTTGCACTTTTTTTATTAAATTAAAAAACGGGTGGAACAATTTCTTGATAGAATCATATTAATTTTAATACGCGTTGGTTGACACATCAGCAATGCAAATCCTATGTTTGCTTCGCGAGATATAGTGCATGACAGAAATGACCTTCAAGGGGCCAAAACAACAAACCCCTCCGACTGAAGTTTCCAAAAAACTAATCAGCTCTTAAATTTGTAAAGACGCTTCGATTGACACCTCAACAAAGTCGATACGATTTTATTTACGTGAGTTATGCTCGTAGAGAAAAAAACTGTCCACGAACGTACGTACGTACAAACACACCCACCCACATACATATTTCTTATTGAAAACACTTTCAATATACTCTAAAGACCTCACAACGTAGATATGTTAAAAATTTCGATTTTTCAGGCGATTACAAGAACTTCCCACAT
Organism: Oxycera nigricornis; assembly: GCA_963942545.1. Taxonomy (NCBI): domain Eukaryota; kingdom Metazoa; phylum Arthropoda; class Insecta; order Diptera; family Stratiomyidae; genus Oxycera; species Oxycera nigricornis. The sequence continues at coordinate 99,333,860 of OZ012662.1, forward strand.
ACTGGGAAGTTAATAAAACTGATCGGTTTTGTTTACGAATACCAAACAATTTTTACTAAAAAAAAGCCAAGCGTGGTGACTTTGAAAATTGAATTATTAAAACCTGTATTAGGACTAATCATCACAATACTATTGTCGTTAAGTGTGATTATTGTATAATAGCTGTTCCAATTTTCACTTCACTTATTATCTCAACGTTGATTATTTGGATCATTAGACAAGATAAATTTAATTGAGCATTTAAACCTCATTAAACTATTTCACAAACCATTATGATACAATGCATTAAAAAACCACTGATTGACAGTTCAGGCTGATAGCTTAAAAAGTTGGTGTGATCATATTAATATGAAAATTTAGATAATGAATCTGTGGAGCGAAATGTTATTACATTAGTCATGCATTACATTTTTTTTATCAAAAATTATCTCAGTAATCAGGCAATTAATTGCAATAAATTATTGTAGAACATATTTTTGAAAAACTGATTCGGTTTTAGGTACCAATAGAATAATTTTAGAAACTAAAGATAGATTCCCGAGTATCAACTACTTTAGGAGGAAACTATATGATTTTATAAAAGTCCTAAAAAGACCTAAACCTAATTTCCAATATGGCTAACATGAAAAAAAAATCTTTCTATTAAATTGTTCTCATAAAACGCCAACCATAGCTATCACTGCCTCCTCTTCTGTTTCGAAAAAAAATTAATTTAATTTAAGTTGGAAATTTTAATTTCATGGAATATTTTACAACCTCGAATTGGTTCGTATTGTTTCCAATAAACCAATTTGCTAAAATTCTGCATAATCTTTTAAGGAGAAATCGCATTAAAGCCAAGTATAGAAAAAAGTTTGTATGATAAAAGGCTAAGCTTGATGGGTTGTGATTCAGTTTCAGGTTTCCTGGTTTGCTTGAATCACTATTCTGGGATACCTACATATGAATTGCCATATTATTTAAAATATTTTCAATTATTTTTGCATATTTGTCTAAAATGAATGACGAAAAATATTCAAGATTAGACATCGAAATTTGAACAAACTAAAATCTAAATTTTATTGCATTCTTTTTTTAAAAGTTGTATATGTTTAACCCCTTTTAAAATTATGATTATTTATTGGATTTAATAATCTGTTAAATGGATGAATTAAATTTAAGATATTTCATTTCTATCGAATAACTGTTGCTCTGCTTCGATTTGATTATTTTCTCGTGAAAATCAAAGAATTGTTAATAAAAAACATAAAGCTATAAACCCGCATGATTGATAGAAAATCAAACCGATTTCGTAAATTTTCTAACGCCATCTTTATTTTTAAATCCCTTTTTCTATACAAAAAATTTCACCCAGATAAATATTGTGTTTTTTAATTTGTATGGAGGTTTCTTTTGTTTAATTTTTACTGTAGTATATTCAAACTATAAACGAATTCAAACTCTAAAAAATGAATACAAATAGTATGTATGGCCATATTAAATAATTTTGTACATATATATAAAAGTATTTGTAATTGATAAACAAATTTACGAACAATGCACCACGGTTCGCTGTTTTTAATTTGATGCTATACATCAAAACATGCCATCAGTAAGGGATTGAACTAAATTAATAACCGCGACACTTGAGTGAATTTATGACCTCCTTGCATATCATGTACCAAGAGAAATGATCATGCATAGTAGCAAATCTAGCCCAATTAGTTTACACTTTAATATCAAAATACCTTTCTCCATAGCTACATCAATACCCGTTCAGATAATTTGTGATTAATGATGTATCCAGGGAGTACGACATGGACGTGAGAGTAGGACAATGTATCCCAGAAAAGTCTACTTTCATAGTAGTGTGCTTAACCTATACTGGTAATGTTGTGAATTTCATAAATATTTTTTTATGAACTAGGAAGCTTTAAAAACATGTAGAAAAAATTTGGAAGTAATGTTTTTATTGCTTTCACGGTTCTCAATCAACGAATGACAGCAAGATGGAGAATAAGCTTGTCTATTAAGCTGCGTACACACCATACTAGAATGCTCCAACAATCGCTTGTTGGCCTTCCCCGTAACGCGTGGAGTGGCGGTAACATAAAGAGAAATTGAGTATTTCAACGAATGCGGTGTAAATAAGTATAAACCGGAATGTACAGTGTACTTCGCCAATTGCGTTGATTGGCTTAGTGTGGACATTAGGCGTGTCGCAGATCCCAGAATATTGAATCTGAAATTCCCAGAAAAAGCCAGATGAAGCTAACCGAGCAGTCTCAAAAAGGGAGGACGACGACCCCAAAATTAGGATAGGAGCAGTGGCGTACCCAGGGGGGTATGGGTTCAACCCCCCTTTAAGTGGCCAGGAACACGCTCACCCATGATTATTACCCTGATTTGATTCAGGTTCTCATTCACAGCTGAGTGAAATGATAGTGCGGCATCAAATCTCATTCCCGAAAACTATTTGTCGACAAGGAGCCTTGAAGTAGCGTTAACCACTAAGTCACCCACTTTAACAATTATTCGCCGAGACACTCTGGAACGTGGGAGTTGAGTAAGATTCAGTATCTCTACGCAATTAGATCTTTCATCTATTTCACAGTAAAACCCATATGGGCCTGATTTACGGCCTATGGTGCTTTAGAGATCTCACCTAGGGGTGATACGGGCATAATTTGCACAAATTGGATCTGTGTGTGCCGTTATCTTTTACTTATTGTATGAAGCCTAGCAATTTTATATATAGATAAAGAGTTGGTAGGAACATTAGAATATGGTCACCTGATTGAAAGTTTTCGAAGTGAAATTCCAGAAAAGTGTAATTTATTTAATTCGCACCCATATCTTAGTAGCAACAGTTATATTATTGAATGTTTCTTTCTATCTTTGATCAGAACCCAAAAAAATGGATTGTTTTAATTTTGTCATATGATTTGTAATCTGAGGATTAGGCCTATTGGGGACACCTCATTAAAAAAAACGCGTACAAAAAGTCTACCTCATGGAAATGACGACAAATTTGCTTGAGAGCGCAAAGTTGCTTCCCTGCATTTCCCTGATTACGATAATACTCTGTCTGTGCTTAGTGACAGTTTCACTTTTCCACGGCATTTACTTCATTAGTTGCTTTCTTTTCTGGCCTGTAGATATTGAAGGCGTTTCAATATATGTACTTGCAAACATGCATATACACTTTACGGTTCCAAGGAAGTCTACAAATACAGTGTAGATTCTTTCACACGTTAAGCACATAATTTTATAATTTGAAAGAAAATATCATGAATGATTCAAGTAAATGAAACCAGACATGCAATCGGGCTACAGTCTGCCAGAATTATTTTTGTAGGACTCCAACTTTGACCGGTGAAAAAGTATGATTAAGTATGATTACATAATTATATCTTCATATCTACACCGAAGCACTAGCAAACGTACCTAGTCAAGACTTCAAAAATATGATCTCCCCTTATCAAAATCCTGCGTACGCTACTGGGTAGGCTTTAAGGCTTTCCAGCTTCCATTAGCTTCTTTATATGTCCACCCCAGTTTTCGCTGGATTTTGTAAACTTGAAAATTTGTTGAAGTGGACTTCTGTCTGTCTTTTTTTGATCTTGCTTACCGCTTGATTTGAATTGATTCCATACATTGATGAACCCTTGAAATATTATCAAATAAAACTAGTTGCGTAAGTGTCCTTGTAATTTTCTTTAATTTCGTAGACACCTATTTCGACTAGTCCACCCAGGTTTGTTCAGATTTTGATGATTCTTTTGATCTACTGAGAAATTTTTGCGCAGTTAGTTAGGGTGGTAGACTTTCAAATGAGAAGGTACTAGGTACTTACTTTTCCGATTTAAACTTTAACCTTATCAAATGCAATCTCCAAGCATAAGAGATCTAAACAGCATTGAATATATAACAGACAATTCAATACAATTAGACAGTGGTAGACTTCTTCTCCTTCCTATTTAATTGAAATTATTATAACTTTTTATTTAATTTTAAGTTTAATTTTATTTATCTTTATTAATATAATTTATATTTATCACTATCAATATTATCACCTTAAATTAAATTGGTCGTTTCATTTAATTTTTTTTAGGACCATATAAACACTTGAAAGTTGAACGATCGTCAGCCGATGAAAATGGATTTTTAATGCCTACAAATTTTACACATCACAATTTCAAGCAAATGGAGAAGTTTGTATTTATTTATTTAATTTTTTTTATTAATCATATATATTTTCTATGTTTAGTTTATGTTGCGACGATTCTTTTGCATGAAATTCACCACTTTACTACTCTAGTATCTTTTTTAAAAAGCTCAATAGAAGATAATATCTTCGTACCACACTATCTTAACATCACTTTTAGTTATTTTAAATATCACTTGAGGTGTGAAGTTTTTTTTTCTTCTTAATATTATTTCAGTATTTAAAAAACCTGAGCCTACACGGCAATAATATCAAACTTATATATTTTTGAAGAGTACATTTAAATATCTCTGTACACTTATAAAACCCGCTTGGGTTTAATTAACATTTCATTGCTACTATTAAGTATCATATTAAATAGTTCATAAAATGAACTCATTAGTTGTTTATCTAATACAAATATAGATCCATTCCGGAAGAGTATCAGTAATTTCTTAAATAGTCGGCGTACTCCGACCACATTGATGTTTAGCGAATAATCCTACGCTTCAAGTTGAAGTGGATTTATATTTTAATATTCCTATAAACAAACTAAACTGTTACAGGGCACATATACACTGACAAGCAACTGGTTAGATACACCCAAATATTTTGAGTTTCTTAGAAATCGGGGAGGTATTGCAAAACAAATCAATAATGGTTTTATTGCCTATAGAAATACCTTTCATAAAATCCAATTTCTAGAATAATCACACACACGAGCATTTACCTGGAGCAACTGATTAGGTACATTGCTTAGAAACGTAAAATTTCGTAGAATTTCGTACAGTAAACTAAGTAAGTTAAACACATGTGTATGGCGATCATTTATTTTTTTAATCAATAATGGGTAGCTGCACCATTATTCCTAATGACTTCAAATAATCTATTTTTTATAGATTCATACAAATTTTTATAAATACGTGAAGGAATATTAGCCCAAGATTCTTTTATTGCTTCTTCTAGCGTTGCAACATTCTCATATTATTTGCTATTATCGTAAATTTTCCTGGACAAATATCCCCAGAGATTTTCTATGATGTGAGGTTGGGCGAAAGTGATGGCCAATCCAAAACTGTGAAGTCTTCGGCCTCTAACCAGACTTTAACCCAACGAACAGTATGAATGGGCGCCAGATCTTGTTGAAAAATCCAATCCATGCTTCCGAAGATTTCATCAAAATCGGCTGCTGCCGTTCGTAATAGATCTACGTACGTTTGTGCGGTCTGTTTTCCTATTAAAATTCTGATCTCTACAGGTCCCATATAGGATATGGCTCCCCATATCATAATTGAACCTGTTCTGCTGTGGTGACGGGATAAATATTTCCTCTCCTTCCGAATATCATGGAAATGATATGAGAAGCCATCAGGACCATCCAAACAGAATTTTTTTTTCATCGGGGAACATTACGCTCTTCCACTCTTCATCCCAGCTGATATGGTTTCGAGCAAACTGCAACCGTGATTGCTGATGTCTTTGCGTTAACGCTGGTTTTTAATTCAAACGGAGCCGTTTTATTGTTGGGCTTTCTTTTATTACTCTTCGTACTGTCCAGACACTTGCAGAAGTTCCTGCTTGTTCACCAATTTTCCATGCACTTAGCGTAGAGTTTGACGCTATCCTCAAAATTTGACGCCGTTCTCTTTCAATGATTGCAGTTTTGATCTCTCCTTGGTAATTTTTGCCGTAGTTTTCCGGATCCCGTAGAAAACGGCACACTGCGTTGCCGCTACGACCGATTTTTTCTGCTATTTTACTTCCGGAAATAGAATAGCAATAGAATAACGTACCTAATCAGTTGCTGCGCTTTTATATGCAGAATCTTAGATAAATGCATCCAGGTAAACGCTCCTCTGTGCGATTATTCTAGAAATTGCATTTTATGATTGGGATTTCCATAGACAATAAAACCATTATCGATTTCTTTTGCTATACTTACACGACTTCTAGGAAACTCAAAATATTTGAGTGTACCTAACCAGTTGCTCCTTTTTCCAATCCAATATAAAATTGAATATTGTGTCGTCATTAATCTTCGTCATAGATTGATAGTCGTACCGTATTAAAGTTTTTGAACAATTGAAACACGGTTAACATTATGAAATGATAATTATTGCGAAAAATATTGAATTGCGTTTCGTATAACTAGAAAGTATCTCCTCATTTTCTGTAGTGGTATTTAACTCCAAAAAATGGTGGAAAATAACATATATTTACATACGCTAGCACTGACTAATAATAAATAACTTCAAACTGTTCTCTCTACTTTTCAGATTCATATTCGATCTATCCGAATCGTATCCTTCAATCACTCGTGTCTACTCAATTGGAAAAAGTGTACAAAACCGTGATCTTTGGGTGATGGAAATTACTAAAACGCCCGGCAAACACATAGCAAGCATACCGGAATTCAAATATGTGGCAAACATGCACGGCAACGAGGTGTTGGGTCGAGAAATGCTTCTCTATTTGACGAAATATCTATGCGAACACTATATGATCGATGATCGAATCACGAAACTAATCAACACCACGAGAATGCATTTCCTGTTCAGTATGAATCCAGATGGATACGAAATTGCGAAGGAAGGTAACGTATCCAATGCATTTGGACATATTCTATTGCTTATGATATGAATTTCAGGCGATAGACTCTCGCCGGTTGGACGTGCCAATGCCAATGGAGTAGATCTCAATCGGAATTTCCCGGATCAGTATGGCGTGAACAAGCTCAATGAGGTGCAGGAGCCGGAAACAAAGGCGGTCATGAACTGGACTCTGTCGATTCCGTTTGTGTTGTCGGCTAACCTGCACGGTGGATCGTTGGTAGCAAACTATCCGTTTGATGATTCTGCCAAGGATTTCGTACCGAAACACGATTCCAGGACTGTGTTCAATCCAACTGACGATAATAACATCTTTGAATTTTTAGCAAGGATGTATGCGAATGTAAGTTCTAAATGATATTGATCAGAATTCCTGAGGGACAATTGTGGCAAGGATCTGAGCTTAAATCATAATTAGGCCCGACAGGCTTGCAAACTACCATATCTTCAAGTCTAATTCCTGCTCATTTCCATCTGTTCGTACTTACAGACACACAGAATAATGCATTTGGGTAGACCTTGCCCTAAATTTGTAAAGGAGCACTTTAAAGAAGGCATCACGAACGGAGCTAAGTGGTATAGTGTTACTGGCGGAATGCAGGACTGGAACTACATGACCGCGGGTGTGTTTGAGCTAACGTTAGAGATCAGCTGCGAAAAATTCCCGTGGGCCGCCGATCTACCTCAATTCTGGAAGGACAATAAAGAGGCTCTGATAAAATATATTGAGCAAGTTCATCGTGGAGCGTATGGTTTCGTGAAAAGTTCCATTGGAACTCCAATAAGCCACGCCCAAATTTCCGTAGACGGCGTTAAACATGTTAGCTTCAGCTCAAAGCAGGGGGATTATTGGAAACTGCTATTGCCGGGAGCATACAACATAACAGCCTTTGCAGCTGGGTAAAGTCAATTAGTTGACGCAATAGTAGGGATGGATATCAAACATTTTGTTATTTTAGTTTCGAACCACATCGCCAAGAAATTATTATTCCGGAGGACGGCGAAAATAGCACTGTTCGCATGGACTTCATTATGATGCGAGACGATCCGCAACATTGGGCATCGGCACATGACTATCGGATTTTGAAGCATGTTCTGAAGACTGTATACCATGACAATGATGAAATCAACAGTGAAATGGCAGAAATGGGATACAATAATTTAGAAGTGGCTTCGTATGACTACAAGAATACGGATTTCAACAAAGAATACCCTTCCTTGAAAATAACGTCGAACGTAAGTAGGCAACGATTTATAGACAGATGTAGGTCTCACAAACTCCTTCGATCGCTGCTTTCAGATCGGTTCACCTGAAGAAACAAAGCTGCACATTCTCATCTTGAGCTCGGTGTCGACTGCATCGCCGCTGGGTCGCGAGATGACAATGAATCTGGCCCGCCATGTCCTGGAAGGCCACAAAATCCAGGAGCCGCAAATTATGAAGATTCTAAACAACACAGTGCTACATTTCTTGCCTGTTCTCTATGACTTCGATAAAGTGATCAATCAATATGATGAAAAGTGAGCTCTTGAATTTAGTGGTGGCGGCGAATTGAATTCTAATACATATTTGTGACGTTTTAGTTCGGCGATCTGTGATCCAATTCTCACGAAGAATATGGATAGTATCTTGCTAAGTTCCAAGAGCAGTGCACGTCGAGATATGTTCTTCGATTTGATCGAGCACGAAAAATTCGATGCTATATTATCGTTTACCGCGGGAACAGCAACAGACATCACGTATGTGTCGATTTATTTAAACAGTCTCTAATGAAATAAGCTGTTCGTTCAATTAATTTCTTCTTCTCTTCCTTCTGTCGCAACATAAATTAAATCATGCACGTATTTTGTTTACAGCTATCCGAAAGTGCACGACCTAAGCAACATTCACAAAACATTGGCCAAAAATATATTGGATACTGAATTCCAATCGATCTCGGCCATTTGTCCGTCAAATCTTGAGCGTCTCTACCAGAAAAGGTCGCTCGAAACGATAACCCAGCTCCTGCACGATGACTACAATGTCCCGATGTTCACGTTGGACATCTCTTGTTGTCGGATGCCCGAGGAGCCGAAGATCGCCGATGTGTGGAAAAATAACATTGACAAATTCCTGAATTTCCTCCACATGGGCGAAACGGGCGTCGCAGGATACGTGAAAAATGAACACGGGGAACCGCTCCGAGAGACCTCAATAGAGATCACTGGAAACCCGCAGGTGTTCAATGTATCGCGAAATCTGGGACACTTTCGACTGATATTGCCGAGTGGGCGTTTTGAGTTGGTTTTCAATTGCCACGGCTACCAATCGAAACGGGTGCATTTCCGTGTTGACCATGGCGTTTTGACGCAACTTGGAGATGTGGTCATGGCCAATGGAACAGATGCAGAGGGACAAGTGGCACAAGACGGCACCCAAGCGAACATGTACATTTACAGTAACGAGATGGCGAATACTTCTATAGCGGGTAAGTGAAGAGGACTTAAAGCGATTATTTTGCTGCTATAACTGAATTTTTAGGCTATGTTCTCGACATGGATAACCATCCCATTCCGAATGCGAAGATATCCATTGTTCAACCAAAAAGCGCTCAACAGAACATCACCAACAGCATGGGCGCGTACACACTGACCAATATTCCCACGGGAAATGTGACGATTAGAGCGGAAGCACGTGGGCATATCGAAGCCACACGAACTGTTTGCCTTGGGAAGCTCGGCGAAAGCGTGAAAGGAGTGCTGTTTCGAATGAAAGTTGATGAGAGTGTGCTTGGACTGCCGCGCATGGTGTTCATCATCATCGCTGGCACGATACTGGTCTTGTTGGTGATTGGCTGTGCGTTCGGCGTGCAGCTGATAGAAGCAAGAAGGCTGCGTGGCGACAAGCCTTACTACAACTTCTCCATGTTACCGCAGAAAGGAAAACTGTTTGCCGATGAAGATGAAAATGATGAGGCTGAACTGTTTACGGCCCCGATCAAGAGTAAGTTGAACGCTTGCTTCTAATCGAAATCCGAATAATGCATTTTCTTCGTTTTCTTATTTTACAGAAGGCGTGAAATTCGAGCCGTACTACGATGATGAGCGTGAACCCATCATGGATACGGACGACGATAGCGAGGAAGAAATCGTGATGCTAGACCAAAGAAGGGTGGAGTACGGTGATTGATTGAATTGACAGCTGAACGTCTTGCTTGCATAACTGGATTGATTGTGATTTAATTTGTTCTCTAGCTATTTTAAAATTAATTTATGGAAAAAAAAGGCAGCTGAAACTACTTCGTGATTTGTCGTAAAGCAATAGAAAGTGAAGAAAACATTGTGCAGCTGTAAAACGAACAATCGTACTAAACAAACGTCTTACCCCAATAAAGTGATTCGAGAAAAGATGCTTTTATGACGAATATTTTTTTTTAATATGTTTTTACTAAAACATTCCATCGCGCAGCTTTTGAAATTGTTTCAGTTCGAATTTGCAATCTCGTTTTCACTCCTCATAATGCACATTTAACTAAATCTGCCTTATTGTGACGCATCACATTTAGATTTTACTTAGAATAAGTAAACAAATATGAGGAGCGAATTAGAATTTAAATTTTTTTTAATGTAAAGAACTTTTTGTTGATAATCTTATATTTTTTTAAATTTGTAAAATAAAACGTTTCAAACGTCAATTGAGTTTTATTTCATTTGTGTTATGATGCTGACGCGGACAATTAAGTTAGGTGTAGATCGATGGATCTGAATTGTTCGATTCGTTTTGCTAAATCACGCCTGAATGGAGTTTTATTAATAACTAAATTTAGGCACCTAGTAATTTTTTAATTGAACGCCACTTGTTGGCATAAAGTCATCTTCGATGATGGTGGTGATATCTGCTAAATTTATAATTTGTACCTACAGATAGGCTAAATGATGAAATGAAATTGCTCGATCGTCTGTTAAAAGACTGATCTCTCCGCGAAAAATATATCCACAAAATTGTCCAAAAAATGTCACTGGAACTTGACTATTTGGATCCTTGTTTATTCAACATCAAAGTAAATACAATAAACTTTTTGTTGATATGTTCAAATGTTCAATGTAATCAGGAACATTTTTTATTGATGACCAACAATCCTTCATCTTTCTAAACAAGATTAGATTGAAAGAAGTGGATTCAAGAAGTTGAAGGAAAGTACCTCCTTAATATTTAGTTTCGGTTCACAAAAATCCTGACAACAGACGTACATCAGAGGCTCTGCACATTTCCTAGCGAAACTAAAATAACACAACACAAATAGATGACCACATTTCACCAAATGTAATGCGAGCTCGATCATGGTCTGACCCCAGAGGTTATCGGTTCACGATACTTCGCTTCAGATGTTTGTCTGATATCATTTCGCAGCTAACTTGGTCAGTTTTTTGGAAAAAATCGATTGAAGAGTACATAAAACGTGACTCGCGGTGATCATTGGAAAGATGCTTGGAAAACGTGTGTTTCGAGCCTTTTTGAATAGTAGCCGTTGCTATAGTTGCCGTCGAGTTGGAGTAGTTGGCGTACCACTTTGCGATGGACAGAGGAAGCAAGGTACAGATCTAGGACCGCAGGCGATACGAGACGCTGGACTCGAACGAGCACTTTGTAGCATTTCAAGTGAGTGTTGGTTGTTATAAGTGTGTATCGAACAGGAGCATCATGAGTTCTTGATTATTGGTCACATTAAACATATAAAACACATCTTCATGATCATGAGTTGTATTGTATCGCGCTTAACACTATCTCCGTACAATAGAGAAGCATAGTGCTTGCATTTGAACGTCTCAAGTAGTTTATATAGACAACCAATTGAACATTATACCGGAATATGCTGCTAAAACAAACCTTGACCCTGATGTGTATCAGCTGTCGATGGATCTTCAGAGATTTGCGCTATCTCGGAAAGTGCTTACTTTTGTATCAACCAACAAAACGGCGGATGTTGAGAATGTGTTTCACATTACGCATTAATAGACTTTATTTTCTGCAGAAATTGCAGAACTGCATTTTTCCATCTGTAGAAACACTTCTCTATCTTACCCGAACTTAATCCAAAGGTATTTTCCGTCTGATGGGCATATAATCAAAGATTGAATCTTTAATTGGTTCCAGTATCAGATCTCCTCGATTTTTTATCTCTATTTGTTCTCTTCAATAGAAGTTTAGAAAATGTATAGTATCCTTCTTGTTGAAACGGTTAAATATTTTTTTATGGTTGATTGTGTTTTCTTATTGCAATAGACAATCCTATTTGAAATTCATTATCACGTCCAGTGAATAAATTAACTTTACTACATAAAGTTTTGTGAATATTTGGAAGTTTTCATTATCTAGAAGTGAACAATGCTATTTATGCCTTAACAATCATTATTGAAACATTACAGAGGATCTCGTGTATCACGACTACGGCGATATCTGCTACACACCATGTCCTTCCGAAAACTTTAAAAACATGAAGAATTGGGAGAGCGTGATTGGCTGCAACAAGTCCCTGTTTGATAAAATGAAGGAGATTTTAAAAGAAAACGATCAAGTTCTAACATTAGGTGGCGACCATTCAATGGCAATTGGTAAATGAATTGATTACTCCATCTGCATCATATGTTGTCTAATGATTTTCTTCTTCTTTAATGCAGGCTCCGTTCTTGGTCATTTGGCCTATGATCCTGATATAATTTTGATTTGGGTTGACGCGCACGCCGATATCAATTTGAATGTGACTTCGGGATCGGGCAATATGCATGGTATGCCGGCATCCTTTATTATCGAAGAATTGCGAAATTGTTCAACACATTTCCCGGTGATTAATTGGACCAATCACAGGTGAGTACTAAATTTGGTAGAGTTTAGACGTTCGAGTTTTTCAATCCATTATTGAGATGCAGCTTGGTAACGAGGTGCTTCAGCAAAGTGTAAATTATATTTGATTTAACCGCTTTTGAACCGTTCGATTCGGTTATCTTTTTGTGTATCCTTACCCTTTTGTACTCTAAAAGATTTACTAATGAAGTTTATAGAAGCAACAATGAATATAGAGGAAAAAAATCATAATTTTACTTCCAAATTTCGTTTTCTACTCCAAAAAAATTATGAGCTAGAATCTTCCAAAACAAGGAAAAACTGAAAGTAAGAATATATGGTCGCGAATCGTTCATAGAAACTATGAATTGAGATAAGCAAATCAGTTTCCCATTTCCCATGGGATAGCGCAATTCTCTCTGAAATATTTTTTTACAGAAAGGTTACTCAATGGAATATGTATTTAAAGTACTGTGAATGAGTGAATCTACTTGGTCAGCCTCGCAGAAATCTTATGATAGTAAAGATCATAAGATCTAAGACGATTCTAAATGAAAAAAAGACTGAAAGGATAAGAGGTCTATACGAGCGTCAAAAATATTTTTAATGAGCGAAAAGTGTGAGTTCCAGTGACATTGTCAATTGAGTTTTAAATAGAATTAGAAATCTAACCATTTTTTATCTAACTCTACTCAGTATTTTCGTCACCCGTAGCCACAAATAAAACATTCTGCTTTGGATTCAACCTAAAAATACTTACGATTTCACATACAGACACATACACATACAGCTATCCTTCAAAAATACTCCTCTTATTAAATAAAATTTGTTTCTCGTTCATTCATCCAAAGCAATTCCTTGCCTTCCGTGGACATGATTAGTGATAAGCAGGATGCTTTTGATGATAATCTTCATTCTTTTTCCTGTTAAAATTAGTGTTCTTTCCCAATGATTGAAACAAACGTTGTAAATACGATTCGCGTTTATTTAAAACTCCAAATAGGCTACAAATTAAAAAAAAACTAAAGTAAAATTGATAGTGTGATAAATGATGTTTGATTGATTGCACATAATACATACCAACGTGGAGTCAATAAACTTATAAACGATTTTCTTCCATTTTTGCATAGAAGATGGAGAAATATGTCGGCATCAATGCAGTCTGTCTCCCCAACATTTATTTTAGCACAATTTATTCATTTCCACAGCCATATTATTAAATAAGAGTCATCGTGTCTCCTGGGGTGATTCGCGATGTTATTATTTCGAACAAATAAACGCAGTGATCCGTACATTGATTCTGCTAATAATTTCTTGGATAGAACCTGTCAAGAGTAAAACTTCGAAAGAATATTCATCAAAATTTATTTTAGATTATCACAGTTCGAAATAGTTCTGACCAAAAAAACCTATTCAATCGATTTTTTGGAGGACTGTGTAAAAATATGTCTAACTACATCACAATGCTAGTAAACCTATTTATTCAGTCTTATATTTAAATCAGTCTTTAGTTTTCTTTTTAAAATTATTCTTCATTCAATTTGATATGAGCTCATATTGTCTGCAGTTTTAAAAATGTGCGACTGGCAATTGTTAGATTTATTTTGAAATCATCCTTTAAAAAATTGATCAATATGCTTGCAATATAAAAACAAAATCATCTACACATAATGATTTCGTAGTTGTTATTGTTATTTTTGGTTGGTTGATAAAATAGGAAAAACTAATGTTAGTTAAATAACGAATACCTTAATTGTGATAGAAAAACAAACTATCCGAGTCGCAAAATCAACTTGAGAATAAGTGAAGGAAATTCAATTCGCTAGAACAAATGACGAATACAACAACAGCTCTTTTAATAAATTAGAAAAATCAACAAATCTAGCGAAATGGCACAATAAGAGACATTACTAGCTGTGAATTAATGTTAATTGAATTTTCATAAATTAGCGCAACCAACTGAATTAAATGATAAAACTGAAATGCTTTCGTCCATTAGAGGAAGGGGCGTACAGGAAAAGTGAGCATATTTTTTTTTTAAAAAGATGTGTCTTGAATGAGAAGTAATAAGGGTGTGGAGCTAACAATATAATCATAATTACAATGAAATGCATATTTACGCGCAATGTGTTCGGGATATTTTGTTGTAGCCCAAAGTAAAAGCTAACAGGTATAGGACATGCTGTGGATTAAGCAATCGTTAAAATTTAGTAGGCGAATTGGTTAATATTGCACAAACACAATGAACATTGAGTTATACGAGGGATGATCCAAAAGTAGTCATAATTATGTATTTAAAATACACATAAAAATTCAAAACAAAAAAATACTTCTTTGTATCCTCACTGCGAAGGTGTAAAAAATTATATAGATAAGTTGTCATTTTCGAGAGGAACAATTACTAAGATATGAGCAGTCGAAGTTATAAAATATAAAAATTGAGAAAATAAATGAGATGCAATCGAGAAAATTTACTTGAAAAAATTGAGATACATGCTGGCTTGAGTGGGAGACTCTGCTCCTCTATACTGCACAGTTGCAAGCTGGTCCATTGAATTTAAACTGGGCAGCTCGTTCATGGAAGTTTTAGTGTTATCCTCGTTGAGGAAAACAGAAAACTAGAAAGAAGTCTTGCAATTCTGAAGGAATCTGAAGATCGAACATTGAACGACGATGTGGGAAATGTGCAATCGAAGCTACTGAGGTCAGTAGCACAGGAAGGAGGAAATCGACTCACGACTAAAAACATCAGCCATCTCTGGCTGCGTTGAATTAATGGTTAAATGCACTGAAGAAGGCCACAACTGGTGCTTGAAGTACATATATACAAAAATAAAATAACAAATATCCCGTCTAAGGAAACACAACAGTTTTGTTTTTTTATCTAGAGGATAACACGTTTAAAAAGCAAAGACTAAGTGTTGCTGAACTGAATAGTGATCTAGTTCACATAAATCTCATATGACAGGATTCAAATCATTCTAAAAACGAACCGCAAATGAAAAAAGTTCTCTGCGCGTCGCATAACGAAAATGTTAGTAGAGGAGCAAAAGAAGAAGCGAGTCGTCATTTCAAGAGCTTATTTTAATAAAAAGTCCCAAACTGACCAGAATGTTGAAAAAAACTTGGGAAAGAACGTTCATCCAGAAACAATTCGGGATATTCTACGAAAAGTTACGTTTCATGTTTTCATGTCCTACATTTCGACAGACATTTCGAAAAGACACGAATCACATTTGCGAAATACGTTCCTAATGGGGATATTGACTGGTTGGAAGTAAGAAATTTCAAGGACGAAAACGTTGTGTATTTTTTGGGAATGGGGGGCTACTTTTGGGATGGAGGCAGCCAAATAAGGAGCTGATGCAAATGAATCTATCACCAACTGTGAGGTATGGTGGTGAAAGTATTATGGTTTAGGGATGCATGTCTGCCTCAAGAGTTGATAGCCTATATTTTATTGAGAATATTGTGGATCAATATGTTAACTTAATCATTTGATTCAAAGTGCCTATAAAATGGAAAGTAAGTATGCATTCAAAACAAAAGGCATACAACATTCGCTTTTGGCTCCTAAACAATTGTCCCAAAGTCCTCGAAATTCCGAAACAATCGCCAGACATTCATCAAATTGAGACTTTACGGGATCATTTGGAAGGAACTTTGAGACAATACGAAATTTCAAGCATAGGACCATTGAAAAACATTTTGGAACAAGAATAGAAGCGAAAATTTGTACAATATCTACCAAATCGTCTTAAAACTGTTATTCGTAATCGAGGTTTATCTGCTGAGTATTAGATTGAAGCTCATATTTCTTCAGATTAATATTATTCGCATAAAAGTTGAAGGTACGAGTTTGTTTTTGAGTGAAATACTTAGGAAATATACAATATTTGTATTTGTACATTAAATGCCATCATTAATGCATTGAAAGGGTTTTTTTGGATAAAACATGCATATTTTATAGTGAAAAACAAACTAGTGTTCATTTGATCATTACCGTACCAGTTTGAATTTGAAGCATTGTAAATAAAGTAGAATATTTGGAAAGGGTTGCGAGCTCTTACCAAATAAGAAAAGTGTGGGAGGCTATTAAAGAAAGGCAGCCTGATAAACTGCGAATAGAAGTTCTGTTTCATCGCATAAAATCGCAGATGCGACGAATGCCATCCAAGTTTAACATTATTTCAATGAAAAGTCCTAAACTTGGGAAAGAACGATCATCCAGAAACAATTCGGGATATTCTACGAAAAGCTAAGTTTAAGTCCTACATGTCGACAGTGAATCAAAAGGAGCAGCACATGGCAAGAAATTCGAAAATAATAGTGAATGGTGGCCGCTGAGAAGGCATTGTGAGAGATTTATACTAAACATTTTTCAAAGAATAATCAGGGTTATTAAAAAAATTAAACTAAATGAACCAATTGTTAAGAATACCACGTAAAGTATTTAAAAAATATATATCAAAACATTTGTTTTACATATTGGTTATCATTACTTTTGGATCGCCACTCTTAGAGCAGAATACAATACAAGAAGAAGTAGCCAAAGAATTATTCGAATTCGCAAAGACATCCTCAGTTATTGTTCAATTTCAATGGACATTGAAAAATTCAATGAAAGAACGGTGACTAATGTTCCTTGACGTTCCTCCAATAAACACTGTATTTTGGACGAAACTAAGCACATGAAACTATTTAATGCAACAGTTTCTTTATAAAGGAGGAAGGAAAATAGTAATTAAGGCAGTTTCAAATAGGGCGATAATTTCTGAGCCACCTAAATCATAAGGACCTACATTGTTTTGCAATAAAAATGTTCTTGTGCAACTATAACATAAATGTAAAGTATTTACAGATACAACCGCAAGAATAAGAAATTAGATTTTAGTTGTACAAACTTCTGACGAGACTATATTGTCGTGAAGGATGTGCGAATAATGGTTATATTGCACACATCCTTCTATGTTAGCATGTGGCTCCGCGAATAATCATAGGCAAAAATCACCATTGCTTGAAATATCGTTACCCCAAAAAAAATATATATATACTTTTGAAAAGTTATATGGCCTCGTCAAAATTTTGTGAAAATTTGAAAATAGGCAAATCAATTCTAGGATTTTTTTTGAAGCTTTTCGCCGCACCAAATTTTCAAGAATTCACTAAATATTCAGTCGGTGAATGATTCTCATAACGAAATCACTGCTAGATGAAAAACAAGCCTAAAAAATATATTCCCAGTGTATATATGAGCTATAAAATCAATGATAAGCGTACAAACAATTGATTACTCACTAGCTTTTCATATGAAATCAAAATAACGATTGGATGTAGTAGTAGACTATCAAATTATTATCATAATTTCGGCAAAATTATTTTGTGCATCTGAAAGTAAAACACAACAAGTAGAATTATACGTATATACGAATAAATTAAATCTATAAATAGTTCCGTAGCTGTTGGAAGATGTTCATGTTTATGTTTAAGACGAGGAAAGTAGCACACAAAAAATTAACAACAATATTACTTATTACACTGGCAGTTAGCGATGTTATATATATATATATATATATATATATATATATATATATATATATATATATATATATATATATAAACGTATACGAAATGGGAACGGGCTTAATCACTTGTGGTAGTTGGTTGGTTGGTGATGGTATTTGGTGGTAGTGGCGGAACAAATTGCGTTTACTTTATATTATACAATTAATTACACAAAAACAAATCAATATTACGCAAGAGGCTCGCCTGGAAATATAAGAATTTATTTTGTATGTTAAAATTAAAATTGTTTGATTATATTATCATAAGAAATAACAAATACACTGAAAATTTCAATATCACAACACTTTCGGGTAACTTGCTACCTTTTGAAAATCCGTCAAAAATTTATCAATTCATATCAATTGTTCGTCACAAAAAGTGGCTGTGTTCGAGAGAGGTTCGACAAAAAATAAATAAATTGACCCAAATTATCAATTTCAATATCAAGTACTCGTGTGATGCAAGATCAAGATTATTATCTTTACCAAATGAACAATTAGGCATGATTAAGAAATATGCCCACGAGAAATCCTTCGACTGTGATATGCAGCAGTCGTTTGGTTTCTCATGCGCTTAAACGAACATTGAAGAAAAATTAAAGATTACTTACCGAAATAGTTTTTTTGATCAACTCAAAATGCAAATTGCTCCAACTGATAATTTTTCGAATCACAAATATCAATAAGAATTATACTGTAATCAGAGTGATGGGCATTTAGTGTATTTCGGATGTGTGTGTAACGATTCTGCAGAAAACATTTCGATAATGTACTTGTTCATTGAAAGTTTTCACGAAAAATTGAACCCCCTCCTTTTCTAGTCGTTGAAGGTGGTCGGGCCAGTAAATTGACTATTTTAAATTGCGATTAGGTACGAAAAATACATTTTAAGCTATTTTTGGAGACTCAATTTCGAGATAACCGATCAACATTTCACTACCTAATTTCACAATCATTTTTTTACCGAAAATTGTTTAATTTTCCTGAATTTAATCGACCGTATCCGTTATTTTGACTACCATCTTATACCGTTCTTTTTCTCTGATTACAGTATGCTGTTAAAAAATTGGTTTTTATATATTCACAACATTATTATTCACACAGCAAAATAAAATTGATTATCAAGTAGCATTTAGCTGTTGTTAGTATACTATAGATTATTGAACTAGTGGGACCTGCAACACAATAAATAAATCACAATTTATGTCCATACGAAAATAAACCAAAACGTAATAGGCATATTTAAACAAGACCTTTTAGCAACCCTAGCGATACAGTTGATCCAAAATAAATAATTCCATTTAAAAAATCAAGTGAAACGACGAATTATTTGCGAACAGTTTCTGATATTGCATTAAAAAATAAGATCATTGTGTCGAATGACTATGAAATATAGTGAACAAGAGTTGAAAGTTGGAAGCGCGTGTAATTGTTAAAAAAACAACGATTTTTTTGGGGCCAAAATGAGATATTGTACCGTCTTAAGTTTCAGGATGGGTTTCGTTCAGTTCGAGAATTTAAAAATTCGAAAGGTTTAGTGGATTATATAAAATAATCCATAATACTTATGGTATCAAAAAATCGCCAATATCGCATCTCTAAAATATTTTCTTTGAAGACTGCATGGAATCCTGTGATATATCCATAGGTTTGCAATTTAATATAGACATCACCATAATTAGATAAAAGATATCTTGCATAAGATAGGAACGTATGTTTCATCTTTAATTACCGAAATTAAAAAATCCGTTGAGTCCAAGCAACATTGCAACAGCTTTTGAATATTGTAAGCGGATATTTCTTTAGAATATACTCCCGAAATAACGACAAGATAATATGACGTACTAAGGTTCGCGAAATATCATTTTTGCTGTGGGGGTTGTACATCCCTTACGAGAATGGAAAAAGTAGCCTTCACAAACCTCAAAACCAAAAATATTACGTTGAACTCAGCAAATATCAAGTCCAACAATACTAAGAGACGTTGATCAAGTAAACTTTACATTTAAAAAAGAAAAACAGGACATTAATATTAAACTAGAAAAGGTTCTATATGTTCCTGACCTGAGAACCAATTTGCTGTCCGTGTCCAACAACACGGAGACAAGGAGCACTCCAGAAAAATTAAGCAACCGTGAAGTACCGAAAAGATGAAGTGGTGCAACGCGCGAGAAAACAAGCTAAATTATACTACGTGAAAATCTGTATTTTTGAGACCGCGAACGTGTTGAGAAAAACAATACGAGGGAGAGTCAAATATAAACGGGACTTTTGTCTTTATGAGTCTCAGACTCTGCCGAGCAGTCTGGTTGGGTGGGGGGTCTTAAGTTGGTTTGTTAAGAGTGGGGACAGCCGCCTGCCGGGCTGCTCATTCTTCCAGTTGATCAGTAGCAATCATGAGTGAGCAAGTGGTTCCTTTATCCATTGAGCAACGTATTATGATTAAATTTTTAACAAATGAAGACGTTTCACCATCGAATATATTGGCTACGTTTAAGGTGCAATTTGGTGACAATACGCTTTCACGGACACAAGTGTTTGATTGGGCTAGAAAATTTAAAAATGGACGAGAAAATGTAGAAGACCAAGTGTAACTGATGACAATATTCGAGCGGTTCAACATCTAATCGAGGGTGAACGCCGATTCACTATTGATGAAATCGCTTCAGAAGTGGGTATTAGCCATGGTAGTGCTTATTCCGTCATCACAGATCATCTTGGCGTCCGAAAAGTCTGCGCCAGGTGGGTCCCAAGGTTATTGACCGAAAATCAAATAGCGGAAAGGCTGAAAATTTCTGAGCGGCTTTTAAATCGATTTCACCATGAAGGCGATAGTTTTTTTTGAGACGAATTGTCACGTGTGATGAGACTTGGGTACACCATTACACCCCCGAGTCAAAAACGACTAGCAAGAAATGGCGGCGGAAAGACGAAGATTGTCCAGTGAAAACCAAAATGCGCCTCTCAGCCGGAAAAGTCCTCGCAAACTGTATTTTTTTGATTACAAAGGAGTTTTACTGATCGATTTCCTGCACGACCAACGTACAATAAATGTCACCTACTACTGTCAGCTGCTAGAGTCAGCAAAAGCCGCCTACAGAAACAAAAGAAGGAAAAATCCCATCAGAGAGGTCATTCTCCTCCATGACAATGCCCGACCTCACACAGATGCATTGACAAAGGATAAATTAATTGAGCTGCATTGGGAGACCCTGGAGCACCTTCCCTACAGCCCAGACTTGTCCCAATGCGACTATTTTTTGTTTGGTCCCATGAAGGAAGCTTTGGGAGGCGAAAAATTTGAAGCGAATGAAGAATTTGAGGCGCGCGTGCGCAACTGGTTGACAACTCGACCTCAAACTTTCTATGAACAAGGAATTTTTAAGCTGCCAAAACGTTGGGAAAAATGTGTAGAGCGTGCAGGAGACTATGTAGAAAAATGATTAAAGTCTTATTTGAATATTATTACTGTTAATAAATGTATATAAAAAAAAGTCCGGTTTATATTTGACTCACCCTCGTAATATTTTTTTAGATCGTGAAAGTTTTCAGAAAAGCAATGATGAGAGAATTTAAACGAGAAAGACATAAGGATCATGGAACAAAACTGTGAACAGTTTTCCAAAGATTATAATGCCGCTTACGCGAGTACTACTAGTAATGGGTGTAGTCTGATGAAAAATGCGTCATTTTCAGGGGCAAGATATTTTATATCATTCACTGGTGACTAATCAAAAATCAGCACTAATCTGAAAGGTATCATGTTATGTTCAATATTCTGAATATGTAACTTTAAAAAATTAGTCAACACATTCCGAACTCAACCTTCCAAAACCGACAACGATCATTTCAGTACATTAAGAGATTCGAATTGTTGTTGTTGCACCCCAAAATCGGGCTGAATGATCCGTAACTCTAGTGACAATATATTCCCTCGACGCCTCCTCAAATTTGCAAAACTTTACTCATGAAAAATCATACGACTAACTTGTTTTGCGATATAGCAACAATATTTTACTAAAAGAAAGAAATCGGGGATGACTATCCGTTCTAATTAAACGCTTGAAAGATGACGCGACGCGGTCTCTTCACTTAATAGTTTTCAAACAGAAAAACCAATGAAATGTACAATATTGCAGACTAGTTGTAAGTTATATATATATAAATTCAATACCAACAAAATCAGGGTTATGAATCGAATACAGTTAACCAAGAACCAGATAAAAACATAAGGTAAATAAAAAACCAACTAAAAATGTTATTTTCAAAAAATTTTCTTTTTTTTGACTTCCATTCAATATTTTTAAATATTATTATATATAATACTAGATGAGAAAAATACAATAATTATAAATGAGTTGTTTTTTTGGTATATTATGTTCGTAAAATTGCATCTGATTCGATTTGGTTAATATTTTTTTTTGGTTTGATTAAAGATCAAAAAACGAGAACACAACACTATGTATATTATTCAATAATAAATATGTTAATATATGTTAATAATGCCAATAAATTAAGAATAAATTAATTAATTCTATGTATAGATAAATGCACGGCTGAAAGGAAGAAATTATTCAAGATACAATCATATTTCGATGTTGTCAAATTACAAACAACAAAATGAAAAGAAAACTAAAAAGAAAGTATTGACTATGGCGGCCAAATTATAAAATCAGTTTGACTAGATTGTTCCCGGGGGTGGCGATTGTAACAATTGACAATGCGCCTCCGGTGTTTTGCTTGTTGAAACAAATAGAAAAGAAGAAAATGCCAACCGAAAAAAATAAGTAGGTGTTAATTAACTCTTCACACTCCGACAAAACAATACAATATATATATTATTATGGTGCAAATTGAACAATGGCAATAGAACAAATCGACAAAGTGAGATCAGTTAGAATTTTCAAATAGCTGCGCATTGTTTGCTGCATTTTATCTAAAGTAGCGTGATATTTCCAATCTAGTTGAATTATAAATGCAATGGAAACAGAAAAAAACCTATTCACACGCGCTTGTACTCGCTTTACATTTGAATTCATCAGTAAATCGATGGAAAATAAAATTTAATGCTTTTATCTACAATTTATCGTTTATATCAAATTGAAATTTACTTTATGCATTGTTCTTTTCTTTTTTGGAGATTGTTAATCACCTGTTTTTCTTCTTTGCCTTAGTATTTTATACAAATACGACTATGAGAAATATTTCACTAGAGAAAAACTAAAGTGGTTTCAATTAAGACTTTGAATTAAGTACATTATTCACTTAAAATTACGTGGAGACAACATTCTGTTTTTGCAACAGTGCTTCTAATTCTCTATTTCTTTTTGTCACCATCTCTTCCACATCATATTGACTTTTTTTATGGAATGTGTATAACTTTATTCTTATCCATAATAATAAATTAATTTCAGTATTTCCATTATAACCTAGTCATTAATATAAATTTCATTTACAATTTCTCTAGTATTATTCGACTTGTCCGTAAAAACAAAGGGGGGGAAAACCCCCATCTTATTCGTTTTTGAGTATTTTAGTTTTCTTTTTATTTTGCTTGTTTGTGAATATTTTCAGGATTTTCTTTTTTTCTCTCGGTATGTCACAATTCGGAAGTATTTCTTTTTGTTCTGCACCTTTTTATTTGTGTTCAGTTCGTTTGCTTCGAAAAGGAACCACGTGGTTATCTATTTTCATAGGGTTTTGTTTCGTTAATATATAATTATGCTTGCCGAAAACAATTTGCAAGAAGAGAACATAACACAATACGTTAAATATTTGATGGTGATGTGTGCGACAGATGATATGGCACCAATTCGTACTTTTTTTTAAATATAAAATTATATTATTGAAATGGCTTGAAAATTGGAATAAATTAAAAGTGTTGTTAGTGAAATTGCCGTCAAATTAATTTACTTTGTTAGTACTCACCGCAAACAACCAAAAAAAAACAAATCAAATACCACAAAAGGAATGACACTGGCAATATTTCTACACAAATTTGATTGTCAATCTGTATCCTTCAGAACATTATCACACTTGCTCGTGACTAGAAATCGCGAAAAGTTATTTTAGAACATTTGAACATTGAACGCACAGTAGATAAAATTCAGGACAAGAAAATGCGACATTTCGCGGCATATACATTAACCGATAAGAATGTCTACAGCATAAAACCGATAGATTGGTTATTATCGATAACAGCTTTGCTTTGAACTTATTTCGCTTTTCGTCGAATCTGTCGAAGTCCTGTGTTCAAAGTAAAATAGATAAAAACTCGTTAGACGCATTTCTCGCGCATAAAACATACAAATTCAAACGCAATCATTCGTCAGGACATTTGCAAATGAGGTGAAACCTGCCAAAAGCCACCAAAATTCCCGGTTGCAAACTTGTAATAAATCAAAGCATTCTTAATATGATTACATGAATAGTTTTTTTTAGTTGCATGAATGCGCGTTCAACAGAAACGTATACTGAAATCAAAATACAATTTTATCTGCTCACTAAAAAAAATTCAAATACATCAAATCAATACTAAGTACCAAAAATGGAGATGCCAAAGTCGTCCGTGTAAAATAAAGTAATAACATAAATAAAATAAAACATCTTTATACGACACAAAGTAAAATATGTTTTTATTGAGAGAAGAAATGATAATAAACCACACAAATATATTTTTTATAGCATTTGCTTGATTAATAACTAAAGAAAACTAAAAAAAAATATATACTTAAATAAAATTACTGAAAATTATAATAATGATATTCGTCAAATTAAAATCAAATTTGAAATGTATTTGTTTTATGGGACAAAAAAAATTTCATTCTGCCATGTAACAAATACTATACAATCGCATCTAAGCATCTAACGAAGAATTATGTATGTTACAAATAAATTACACAAAATTAAAAATAGAATTACGAATATAAGTTAAAAGCTAACCAAACTGTTTTTTTTAGAATTCTATGTTTAAAATCTGAAAAATAAATCAATAAAACAAGCCAAACTAAATAATACATAATGAAGAGAAGAAATCAGTTGGAGATTATCTGATATAAGTTTGGAATCATCTATACAACGACTACCTTCTATTGTATTTCGACGTGCTTTGACAATTTTCATGACAATATAATTTCAACACATCGAACTGAAATATCTGAGTAAATTTGTGTGACTTGGAAACTAACGCTACCACGAGAAAGAGCATTGAGTAATTTTTCGACTTTATAAAAATCGCGTACCAGCTTTCACTAATCGTTAGAAATTCATCTCGTTGGGTTTCGGTTTAAATAATAATTTAATGATAGGCTTTTCAACATTTTAGTCAGCTTTCTGACTGTTTTCAATGAATTTCTTGTGCTCTCCTATTGATGTCACAAAAATATATAGTTCGTGGAAAATTAAACCTAACATTGAATAGTCCTAAATTTTTGTTCCTCCATTTATAAAACCAAGCTGTGTCGAGTCATATTCTTCAAACTTATACCATTTCCTACATATTTATCATGTAAAACATTTACAGTAAGAAATTTAATTGAAATTTACTTCAAAATTAGAAACTATTGCACACCAAATTTACGAAAATAGTATTCTCCATTTTAAACGTTACATGTATATCATATGCTTATGTACTTTCATTAATTAATTCATTTACTCTGCTCCCGATTGGCGATTGTAATGGAAACAGAATTCATTTAATTTATTGTAAAATATTGCGACAATGAACGTTGTTTCGAATATATAAATTTATATCGCGGTTCATTTCACGTTAAAGAGAAGAAGAAACGATTTCCTTGTTGAAAAGAAGGAAGAAAATAAAATATAATCATGAATTGATTAAAAAAAAAACTTCTGTTTTGGCTAATTTTATTCTGGTCTCATATCCAAGAATAGATCAAAGCAGACGATATATTTTCTTATAATTTTGTTGCATGTACATGCTATGCGCAATACTTTCTTTGAAAATGTTACAATGCAGATCAAATCTAAAACTAAAGTAAATTATACATTAAACGGAAAGTAACAAACTTAAAAAGAACAAACTGAAAAACACGAACCTAAAATTCTAAGCTGACTGATTGACTGACTCACAAACTGAATAAAACCGAAAAAATATATATATATAGATCAAATGGAAATCATAGATTAATACGAAACAAATATTGTCAAGATAACGCAAAAGAAAAATAAATAAACATTGAACGTATACATCTGTTGTATCGCGTGGCAGGTAGGATGATTGATAGTGGTGATGTGAAATGCAACCAAGCTACAACTAACCAAATTCATCACGCTCATTTATTACACACCCAATTTCATGTTGTTCAATCAAGCTTTCGTCAACGCAAAGAAAATTAAAAGTCGGCAAATGTGTAAATGTAATCATAAATAAAATCAAAAGAATTGATTTAAAATATTTATTCCCTAATGTTCTCAGTTTATTTGCTTTGCATTTAAATTAGTCCGTTACAATAAATAGTGTACATGTCCTTTTAACTATTCAAAATCTATTTCATTTGATTCGAAAGTGATGGTTAAGTGCATTTAGGAAATCATTTCAAAGAATACTTGGCTATCCAACTAGTCGCACATTCCGTTTGATCCATCTCTCCAACGCGACTTTCTATCTGCTTCCACATTCGAGCGACATTTTCATCTTTTGCCAACACTTTACCAACAATATGTGGTGCGAGAGTTTCGAATAATACCCACAGATATTGCACTTGACTAACCGTGTAATAGAACTACACTAAGAGATCACAAATTACACAAAACTCTCCTTCATACAATTTTCTTTCCGTTCGGAACCCATTGCTTGCTGCTGCAAATCCAATCACTTTCAAATCAATGAAATCCCACGAAATCTTAAATGTCGAACTCAAACTGATATGAGTCCCAATCGAATAAATCAGCAGAACCACAACAATACATTTACGTTTAAATTATAGAGTTATTATTGTGTTATGCAGACTAATTGTTTGTTATTAATGCACTACAATAAATTATGGAAAATGAAAACGAATACGTAATTGAAAATCAAAACATTAAAAAAAATCAGAATGGACTGAATCGTAGGAAAGGGTTGATTTTAAGACTCTTTTAGCTTTTTAGTTTTTTCATCGTAAATAAATAATTTAAATCATTCTCATTCTGTATGCTATACTCTCGTCAGCAAATCGCCCATCAATTCAAATATATTTCATTTGATAATCATCATCTCAACGTTTCTTCTTTTCCTCTTTCCATGTTGTTCTCTTCTCTTATTTTCTTTTGCCCTACTTGCCTATAAGTCTATTTTAAAAATATTTTGACTAGAATATTATTTCGCGTTAGCTTCAAATTAGGTTTAGTTGCTATTCACTAAATTTATAAATAATTTACGTTTCTGTAAGATTTTTATGAGAAAACAGTGTGAGGGGAAAATCAACTACGAAAATTTCATAAATTTCCCATTATTTTTTTTAAATACGATTTTACGGTCATCGTACAAATGACAGTTGCATGTATGTTTGCTATATGTTATATATGTTTACTTTGTTTTTGATTGATTCCGTTCGCATCATCATTAGCTTTGATGCAACACTTGTTCGAATGGATAGTTGATAGATAACATTCTATATAAACTTAAATTAACATTAAACATGTTAGCTTCAAAATGTAATCCTTTGTCAAGGGTGCATTTTATAGATTTCGGTTTCCCAGTTTGTTTCTTTTTCGTTTGTTTGTTTGTGATTCAAGTTCCTATCGATTGTTTCACTTTGTAAGCTATCATTTCAATTTTTGAACGAAGTTTACTATTATCTTTTCGTGATTAAGGCATAAGCGTTGATGGTGGTGAGTAATCCCAATAGCATTGTAGCATTATTGACAGGAGACATACGTATATGTTTCTGTAGAAAACGGAATAGTCATTTCAAATCGATTGTGTACGCGATTTATACGATTCCAGAATGAAGAAGGCTAAATACTCGGAATTGTTATTGAAAAGAACTGTTCTCAAATATGTGAGCCTAATGTTGATCTCGTTGCGAATTTCGTATCCTTACGAATGCCACTTATTCCACAGTACGGGACTAAGGACCTAGATATAAATAAGAGTTCTCCATATGCTTACGTTTCTGTCGACTTAGTGAATCATGTTAAATGTAGGAAGTGGTGTCGTCCGTTTGCTCTGCTTCACAGATATCCAGACTTGAAAGCACTCAACGCTCGGTTTGACATCTGAAAAAGGGAAATTATGTATCAATTCTAATATCTCAATTATCAGAACGAATTCATTCAGAGATGCAATAGTGATGAAAAATTAATGGTATTGTGCATTATTATCTTGGAAATATGACATGGAAAACCAGCAAATTACAATAAATATCTAGGGTAAGACTATTTGAGCAAATATTCCTACATTGGATTTCTCAAATGTCATGCTCCTGCCTATGTCAATTTACGACACTTAAATAGACAAATGAATTCATGCGAATATCAAATGAATATTTGTCACACAATTCTGCACTTTTGGCCGAACAAGACATCCTACCGCCAAATATGTATATTAAAATTTTCCCTGTGAATAGAAGAATCACAGAAAATTGTGTCCATAAGATAAAAAAAAAAACATTTCATACATATTTTTCAGATCCTATTTTATTATGATAGGCTGCTACTTCTGAAGATAGTCCTGACGAATTAATAGAAGAGGATTTTTCTGCAAACTCTGATTTTCGTGATTACAAAATATTCATAGACGATCGAAATATTGATCGTTTGAAACTCAAAAATGTGGAACACAGAACCGTTCAAACGAGCATTCGATCACAAGAAAAATTACTAATTATTTCAGCACAAATATATAAGTCTTGCAGGACGTAACTATTCTTTCTTAAGGGGACATGGCACCTTCAAACTTTCGAATTTTTAATTTTTGAAAAATGGAATTTTTTTAATGAAAAAAAACCACGTATCTCAATTAAACTTTGCACATATATTTTGTTAGCATTGAACTATACAATGAATTTCTTTTAAATGTTTTTTGGCCATTCATCGTCTGCAATATTTTTTTGAAAAAAAAACACCAAAAAATCACGGTGTACACTATTACTGCTCACTGAAAAGTCTCCGAAAAAAATGGAACTATAAAAATAAAATTTAGATGAAAATAACAAAATGGCGGCATTTTTTTCAAAAATCGACGTTATTTTCCTCTAAAAATCTGCTGTAACTTTAAAAATTGTATGCCGACTCTTTCAGAATGATTCGATAAATGTTTTTTTTTAAATCGTGCACACCAACTTGAAAACCATTGTTTTGAGAAAATCGCCTTCAAAGTTACAATACATTTTTAAAAAAACCTTTCCTAAATTCAATCTGCGATTCCTGCGCCATACATTTTTCCTTTCTTACGCTCAAATTTCTCCTATCCTTAGGATTTCTGCTGCTTACGTGCAGGTCTGGCCTCTTACGACGCCTCAGTACTGCGTTTTTCGCTTGATTGCTCCACTGTATGTTCCATCGCACTTTGACCTACAGATATTCCCGTAACTTGCATTATTTTCAGTAAAGTTATAAATCCTTCATTGAATACACATGCAGAAGTATTGGCAGCAATTCTGATAATATTTTTGCCAAAAAACGTATGCTTGGGGGCCATATTTCAAACAAAAGAATTGAAGCCTTTATTTTTGTTTAGAGTGAAATTGCCTAGGCAGCGCTTCAATAAATCTTTCCAAGTTAAGTCTTCATAGATTGATTTGAAAATTTGTTGTACTTCATCATCCAAAGGTGGAGGATGCTTGAAATCTTTCAAAGCACTGCCTCAGCCCTGCGCCAATTACACCAAGACTTTTTTCCAATTGTGGACATTTAGAGTGTTAAGAATTCTCATCTGTAGAAATTTTGTGGTAGTATCCTGGCCAAATTTCCATGCGGATGTTTTCAACCGAATCAGAATTTTGTTGCATTGATAGGCCATAGTAAGTTGACAAAGTTTTCATTAGTTTAATAGTTAGCTGAACCTTTTCGGACCTTTTTTTGGAGATGATGCAAATTTTTTAGACATTTTTTTGGCTATGGTCAACTGTTTTTTTTGGTTCTTTGGCACTGCTAAACATTTTTTTTTCACGTGCAAGACACCCTCTTCATTTTCCATTATGAAATTAGAACCGTAAGGCTGCACATCCAATAGTGTTTTGAATTCATCGAAAAATATCTTGACACGCCTTGTTATACAAGCTCACTATGTTTTTGCTTAATGAATTTTACTTTCCTAATATTGAAATCGTGTTTTTAAAGGTTTATTGTAATAAAATCTATCAAAAAAAAAAATTCCGAAATTCGAAGGTGCCATGTCCCCTTAATTGTTCTTTCCATTAAATAATATGCAATACTATACGATGCTAGTGTACGATTCATTGTAATGTATAAGTAATGGACTAGAATTTTGTTTTCACAGTTTGTACAAAAAAAAATTTTTCAGCACACATCAATCAAATGTTGTAAGTTACACTGCATGAAAAAACTCAGAGTTCTGATAAATGTATTCCCGTTGCATTGAAGCGAGTTCGATTATGTGCGGTAAACTCTAATTCTTAGTGTATCTTTGGGCGCGCTTCTCCAGAAAAATAATTATTCAGCCTACTGACTGTTGGTCTAACAAGGAGAAGGCACGGCATCGTTCTCTCAGATCTGGATGAAATTTGGCATATAAGTAGAAGACGTCAAGGATATTTGCTCCTTGAAATATTAAACCCCCCTCCCCGTTTTTTGAGAAAAACGCCTCTAAAGTTTTTAGTGTCGCTTATGCATTAGTAAGTTTTTGCATCTGACAGGAGCGGTACTGTGTAGGAAGCAGTGCGACTAGCTCGCGATCAAGAGGTCGTGTGTTCGATCCCGGTCGGTATTGGTTTTTTTGAATAATTGTGAATGTAATTAGTTTAAGGTAAATCAGCAATGTTCAAATACAAATACATTTATTTTTAGAAATCAGCAAATTGTTCGTTCATTTCGATATGTAAATTATACTAAAAACTCATTGTTGAACGAATGGATTATTAAAAACTGTTGTAATCGAAACAATATCATAGTTGACGATAGGATCATCCCTTGTTCCTAGAATCAATCCTGCGGCCTCTTCGTTTCTCATAGCCAACTTGGCAAAAAGCAATAAACCAAGCTGACACCCAACGTGGCCAGCCATAAATGCTATGATGAGTAATTGTGGCATATAGTAGATACTAGGGACGTAATTGTTTAACAGTTCCATAATTTCCGATTGCTGTGCTCAAAGCGAAATCCTTGCTGGATGGTCATACAGTATGATTCGCACTAGTAATCTAACGAACCAAGAGACCACACTAAAGAAAAAATGTAGTAATTTCCTAGTAGTAGAAATTATGGAACTGTTAAACAATAACGTCCATAGTACCTACTATATGGCACAATTACTGAGCACCATAGTATTCATGGCTAGATATGATGGGCGTCACCCTGGTTAAAAAAATAAAGTTGGAAGCTTGAAATAATAAAGCCTATTGAACAAAAATTCCACTTATTCAGTGAATCATGTAAGACTACTGAATTAAGCTACACATTAAGCATTGTTCCTAAGCTTTAATCGATTTTCTTCCGGTCAAGTTCTGGTTAACGTTGATTCGCATGCAAAAACTTTTCATGCGACATTTACGTCCGAACAAATAAGAAAAATGGCATAAACAAATCAAATATATCATTAAAAAGTGTTTCGTATCGCGTCGCACCATTTATTCTTTCATATTATAAGTTTCCAGATAAGTAAACTGCAATAATTGTTGAGCATACAATTCAAATGTGATAAGAACATCCAATTCTGGCACAACATCATCATTTTTGTGATAAGCAATTGTTTTTTTAAAGTAATTTTTGTATATTTAAAGATAAATCTTTGCTCTGAGCTTGCAGTTTTGTTTCGTGGATATTATGTCAGTACAATAGTTAAGAGTTTATATAAATTTTACACAATTCTTACCTGCATGTGATTTTTTTTTCGGGAAAACAGTGTCGATTTTAAATTTTTAGCGCTGTGAATTGAAGATCTGAAATAATAAAAAGAAACACGATTGAAACATGGAAATCCAAAAAGTAAATGAAATAATGCGGATAACACAACACGATGTAACAATTCATCTTTTATCTCGACAAAGTTCATATGATTAGAAATATTGATTTAAAACTATTCTGAAAATTAACATATGCCGCATTGTGCTGCTGCATGATGAATATATCGCTCAAGATAAACTTAAATGATTTGCCGTGTTGTGCTTCGATCTAGTCAACATTACCTACTTTGAAACTTAACCAAACAATAAATACTAGCTTGGACGCGAGCTTGTTGTTCCCCACCCGATTTCGCATTTCACTTACTTTGCAGCAGAAACACATCTACTCCAAATAGAATCTCAAAATAAATTGTTAGTTTCATCTAATTCCATTGGGATTTTATCCATCCGAACGCAAGCATTCTACATGCTGTTTTCCAGCACTTGTACATCATTTCAACCACACAAACGCTTCTTTCCATATAAAATCATTTAGGTATTGTGAATTCATTTAGAACGAAGTACACATTCAGTTTGAATGTTTCAATTGTATGTGGAATACAAATAAAATGTAACAATAAATGTAATCCGTGTGGTCGCAGAATTGTATGCAATTGTGCGCTTGTACGTAATTTCAAATTTTTTCTATTCTAGGGGGTACATGAATTGCTAATTATTAACAATATTTTCATTAAACAACGATGCGTTTAATAAACACAATTAATTGAGTAACATTTCAATAAAGCATTGACCGAACATGAAATAGAAATTGGGAAACCACAAACTCTCCCTGATTGGTTCTGTTTTGCTGCATGAAATTCGATATGACTTGGTTCGGATGCGATTGCTTGTAATGGAGAACAGTTCGGTTAATTCCGATCTGACAAAAAGAAAACGTCGAAAATCAAATGCACCTGGCACTGTAGAATTTATGAAGCTAAAGTCTGTCAAGAATGAGTTTACACATAGGGAAAAAATTCAATTTTTGATCTTTCAAATTATAAAATACTACTTTTTATTTATGTAAATGATTTTCCCCCCTTAATTATAGTTATTTATATTTTTTTTCAACCGATATATACAAAAAAGCACAACTTCAATGCAAAAAAAGAACGAAAAGAACAACGAAAACAATTATTACAATTTTTGAAGTGTCAAGAAACTCTTTACACAACTGTTTTTGTTTGCATTACTGCAACGATGCGGTAAAAAAAATTATTGTAAAGTTCTATGAATTTGATCATTGGTTGGTGATTAATTTTTCGCTAGTACGCATAATTAAGTGAGATATTGTGTTTGAAAATGCCAGGCAAAAGATTATCCTTTGAGTTGGTTCAGATGATATACTATAATCACCAATTAGGTAAAACTGCGTAGGAACTGTCGGAAATGTTTTGTGTAGCACGAAAGACAGTCTATAACGTTATAAATCGTGTTGAAAATGAGGATAGATTGGAGCCAAAGTGTGGAGGTGGCCCAAAACGAAAAATGATACGGAAACTTGATAAAAACCCCAGGATTTCGACCAGAACACTTGCTAGGGAACTCAAGGAAGAGTGTGATGTTGCTGTTTCTCATGAAACAGTACGACAGGCCATCCTAGGAAATAAGTTCTCATCAAGAGCTGCACGAAAGAAACCACTGCTTGCTGCACTAAACATCGAAAAGCGTTTTTCCTTCGCTATGATGCACCTTTCTCAACCCGTTGACTTTTGGGACGACGTCATATTCTGCGATGAGACGAAAATGATGTTTTACTGCAATGATAGACCGACTAGAGTGTGGCGCAAGCTTTTAACATCGTTGGAAAATCGAAATATCATTCAGACTGTAAAATTTGGTAAGTTATCCATTATGATTTGGGGGTGCATCTCAAGCAGAGGAGTAGGAGACTTGGCATTCATCTAGTCAACCATGGACGCCCAACAATATTTGCATATCCTTAAAACATATGTATTTGACAAGCAGTGCGCTGAAATTCGGGTTTATGCATAATAACAAACCAAATTTTAAGTTTTACCAGGACAACGATCCCAAACATAAGGCGCACATGGTGCGAATGTGACTCTTATACAACTGCGGAAAAGTGATGGATACGCTAGCCCAGAGTCCTGACTTAAATCCCATCGAGAATTTATGGGCCTACTTAAAGAAACAAGTCGCTAAAAGGCAACCCAAAAACCGAACTGCGATTCTCGAAGAATGGCAAAAAATACCAACCACGTATGACCTGTAAAAGTTGACTTATTCAATGAAAAATCGGTTGCAATGCGTGGTAGATGCCAAAGGTGGCCATACCAAATATTAAATCTATATCCTGTAAAATATGTAAATATTAAATACAATAATAATTTTTGGGTTAAGAGTTTCTTGACACTTCAAGAATTGTAATAGTTGTTTTCGTTCTTTTTTTGCATTGAAGTACTTTTTTTTGTATATATCGATTGAAAATAATGAAAATAACTATAATTAAGAAAAAAATCATTTACATAAATAAAAAGTAGTATTTTATAATTAGAAAGATCAAAAATTGAATTTTTCCCTTAGTATAAACTCATTCTTGACAGACTGTATCTCCGCAGCGTGTCTAGAGGCTGAATGCAATGCCCAACGGTTGCATTATTTTTAATACACTTGCAAACCTTTCATTAAAAATGCAAGAAGCAGCGTGAGCAGCAATTTCTACAATGATCATACCAGCAAACGTGTGCTTAGGGATGAAATTCCAAACACAATTATTTAAACTTTCGTTATTGTTTTATGTGTTATTTCCCAAACATCTTTCCAACAAATCGTCTGATGTCAAGTTTTCGTAGATGGGTTTTAGCATTTCCTGTGCTTTTTGATCAAGAGGTGGAGCATGTTTATAGTTTTTTTAATTTACCAGCCGTCTCAGCTTTACTATAATTGCACCAGGAGTCAGCACCAGCTGGACAATAAGTGTGCTGTGGATTTTGATCGGTAGAAATTTTATGGTAAAACGTTGCTTACATTTCTTTTCGCATTTTTTCCTTGAAATCGGAATTGCGTCTTATTACCAAACCATAATAAGTCGATAAACTTTTCATTAATTTAATAGTTAATTTCGATGATTTTTCAGTATTTGCTTTTTTGGAATTGTTTTCGGTTCACTTTCTTGTTTAGTTTTAGAGGAACTTTCAGCCGTTTTGTTGTTGTTGTTTTTGCTGCATTATACGCTTTTTTCCTTTCTTGGCCCTTCTACATAATCTTTTTAACGTGGAAAACAAAAAAACAAAACAAGTATAAACCGAAGCAGACGTTTCAAAACAAGTGTGGAAGCGTGAACGATGAAATACGCTGGAGAGTTGAAAAATGCGCTTTTGCCTTAGGCCCTTAAAAACTAGTTTAAAATTTTTATATATGTTTGCATATATTTTTTTATATCTAAAACCTTTAGCATCGTATTTTTGATTGTATTTAGAACTAAAATCAATCAAAAAAAAATTCGATTTTTTGAAAATTTGTAACCTAAAAGTCCCCTTAAGGATAAATTTAATCCTAGTGCTAATTTACATTTTTAGCCATCGAAGACTGCTTCAATTTTAAAGGTTACCCCTTTCTAGTCTCCAATAAGCAAATTAAGTGGCAATAAGTGTTCGGATACGATACGAACATGGCTGGCAGCGCTTATGGAAATTAGGATCGTTTATTTTAATGATAAGTCAGAGCGCTACTATTTTTTTCCATATTTAAACAAAGTTATGAAGCATAAATACGAGACGTGTTTAATCGTAGATCCTTACACGCATGGACCTTACAACACGAAATATTCAAATAAGTTCCTTTCACCGCAACTGTCCAACCCTACCACCTATTCAACATACGGTACACGAGAAATTAACACGCTTTCCGCTCGGCATTGCGTGTGTGCTAACCATGCACAAAGAATTTGACTCGCGTCAGCAACCAAATAGCGTTTCGATATCACCCCATCATTTTTTCCGTCACGATGCATGCACGTCAAATAAACAAGACGCACGCACACACATTTGTAGCGGACACAATTTCGGATATGTTGTTCATCGGTACAATGTATAGCACACGAAAAATCTTATAATCCTGTATCCTGCCCGACCACGACAGGTTGAATAACCTCATTGCGCTACCCTCTGAGCAAAGCACGTATAACCCAATGCGAGCTTTACATTTGGTTGTGCCGTGTAAAGTGCTATATGTAACCCTAAAACCTGTATTTGCGAGGGTCGTTCGATATTGAACTGATCCTACACGGCGACGTTGCATGAATAAGTATCCTTCCGATTCAAAGGACAGAAGAAAAAAACAAGCAACTGATCATACAAGTACAACAAACGAGGGAGGCGAACGAGCGTCCATCGACCTTTCTTCCTGCAAAAATTTAATGGAACACTTCTCGTCCGGACGAATAGGAGCAATAATCAGCGTCCCTTCTCTCCCTTGATATACCGGTTTGATTTTGATTCTTTACTATTCTGGGGGTACTTGCAAGAACCCTAAAATTCTGACGTCATGCGATGCAGTGTAAAACAAATGTCTGGCAGGGTGAATTACTGATATAATATTTCCATATAATTTATTGTAGTTTATTGCTTCGATAACTAAGGATTCGTGCTCGCTATTGCATGCCAGGCATGGCCATGTTTTGTATTTTGCGTAGTTGAATTTATTCGTCGGGCAAACTTGTGTCAAAGGGAAGAAAGGAAGAATCTAAATTATCACGACAGAAATTTTTTTCAATTGCTGGACATCAAACATGTTTTGCGTTAATATTCAAATGTTGAGATATCCTTGCACGGAGACAATAGACTCAACGAAAAATGAAATTATGGATAGCTTTCAATTCGTCTCATCCCAGTCTGATGGATCCTTTTCGAAACGCTTTAAAACATTCAGTTTAGACGTTGCTCCAATAATAGAAAATGTTTGAAGTTAAGCAAATATGAGAATTGCCAAAGTTTGCAATAGAAAAGGTGGAAGAAAGGAATCTTTCCAGATTTCATAGCAATATTAACGATGCGTTGATAAATAGAAATCATTCAAGGATGTATTCTAATTGATTTTCAAGCTAAAAAACTAACTTTTTGCAATCAAAACAAACCATTTCTTCTCCTAGATACATGAACTGGGTGTGTCGTATGGATAAATTATCCGCTCGTGCCCAAATTGTTTCTGTATTGTGCCTCCCTTTGAGATTTACACTAAAAACAGATTTCCCCATTTATCCTTTTCGGCAAGAGGGTAAGAGTACTTTGAAGTTTTCATGAATGCGCACAATCAACTCCTTACGATGTATAAATATACATTTGTGTTCAAATCTAAAGAGGGATATCGATCGAACAGGATTCAGTACATTTATTTGGTCGCTGGCATCATCTTAGATAGATTGAATTGTATGGAAAACCTAGAGGAACGCCATCTGAATAAAAGGAAATCCTATCTTTTCAGATAGTAAATCTTAGAAGCTTTTCCTTTCATAGACTTTCATGTCATCCCACGTAACAAAAACAAACAAATTTGCTACTATTCTATTTTCAAATGGATTTCATCCTGCAATACACGTAACGCGGAGGGATAATGTTGGAGATTGCGCAGTTTTCTTACGCGAAACTCTTCTCCTTTCCCATATTTGGGTTGATCAACCTTTCCGTTGGGATTCTAGAAATCACAGTTGTAGTGAATATATGAAAGACGAGGACGCGTAGAATGGAAGTTCACGATTATGCCTACTGCGTCATTTGATACCATATTAAATATGTTTGTGGATGAATTAATTATTCATACATACCTCTTATATTTGCAATGGTCCAGCCATTGCGGCCCTTGCCGACTATTTATCCTCGGAATCGCCTTCGCAATGATGATGTTGCGTCCGATTTTTAACTGTTGTTTAGAATGACCATTAACGATTCCTGTCTGCGGCGACTTGCATGCCATGTTATTTTATATTTAAGGATCACCCATATTTCTTGGAAACTGTGTGCATTGACGCTTCTGCCTTCACAAATCGATGATGTATTGTTTCGTTCATTCATTTGCCTTAAATTGATTGTTGCTGTTGTTGTTTTTCGGTAAGAAGAAAGCATTTCATGCAGCAACGTACGAAAAATCGAATCCTGGAACCGGAACTCATGCGATGCATTTTCAGTAGATCTTTTCTCACTATTAATAAATTATTTCGTCATTGTTTAAAGCATTTCCATTAAACTATCATATTCGTTCACTGTTTTTGTTTCATTTCATTTCATTTTGTTCTTTTGAGGTTCCCATTTTCTCTGCATGTGCATGCCTGCTGCCTCTTCGGTTAAAATCAGCGTGATTAAACATAATTATCTTCTTGTTTTGCCTTAAATATCTAATTCTAACATTTGAACTGATATCCCCACGTAGAAAAACGATGCATCCAAACAACACAAGATGCTATCGTTACAGACTTTGTGTCATTTAATTGTAAAATTATGTGTAATTTACTTTCTTCATGTTTTAAAATCGAGATATTGCAAAAGCTTACGGTAAACAAGACTTGCTTGCGTCGAGGGGCTTCACGCACGGCTCCCCGCTGTTGTTTTTACTTGGACTTGTTTGTTTTGAAGCTGACTTGCAGCAGCCGATTGCCTAGCGTGTAGCCGTTCAGCGCGCGGATAGCCATTGCCGCCTCGTCGTAGTTGGTCATCGAGACGAAGCCGTATCCTTTGCATTGATTCGTCCCCTGATCCTTGATCACTTTGACGCTCTGCACGGCACCGAATGGTCCGAACAATTGCCACAATGTGCTCTCCTCGGTCTCGGGCGCCAGGTTGTAAATGAAAATGCTGTAGGCGCCCCCGGGCGGTGCAATGCCGGCTGCTGCCGCCGCGGCTGTTCCCAGCCCATTGGGCAGCATCACGTCCAGCATATCGCCGGCCATCGGCGAGAAGCGAGCCAAGCCCTTGTTCACAGGAGTGTGCATTGCTCCGCCAATGCGCCGGACCAGTTGTGGGTTCAGGAAGGCTGGAATCTGCGGCTGGATGATTTTGTTGTTGGATCCCGGCGTGTTGGAGAACTTCACTGTGATTGGATCCGGGCAGCCTTTCGGGGTCGTGCCGTTCAGCGCTATGATGGCTCGCGTGGCCTCCTCGCGCTTGTCGAACCGAATGAATCCCACTCCTTTGGTTTGCGACTCGTTGCCTGCATTCTGCAGGATTCGCGACGTGATTATGGTGCCGAACGGCTGGAAGATGATCTCCAGCTCGGACTGGGTCATGGCCTTGGGCAGTCCGGAAATGTACAGATTAGCCCCCTTGATGGCGTCCGAGCTGGGCCGCGCAAACGACACTTTGATCGTTTTGTTTTGCAGACGTAGGCCGTTCAGCACATTCACGGCCTGTTCGGCGTCCTGCGGCCGCACGTAGTTCACGAAGCCGTAGCCCAAGCTCTGTCCTTTGGCCGCGGTGGGGTTCAGCGGATCGAGGAATACCTGCGACTTGTCGCGGATCAGCTTCACGCTATCAATCTCGCCGATGCTGGAGAACAGCGACTTGATCTCCTCCTCCGTCATCGTCTGCGGCAGATAGTTGACAATGAGGTTCGTCCGGGTCTCGCCGTTCTCCGCTGCCTTGCCGTTTTGCTGAAGGGGCAGCGCCGCCGCGACTTGCTGGGCGGCGGCTTGTGCTGCCGCAGCCACTGCGGCGGCCGTTTGCTGGGCCGCCGCAACTTGCTGCTGTTGTTGCGTAGTTTGCTGCTGCACGGCCGCCGCCGCCTGCTGTTGCTGAGCCTGCAAAATCGCCTGCTGGACTTGCGCCTGCTGCTGTTGTTGCAGCAGTTGCTGCTGCATTTGCTGCGTTTGCGCCTGGTTCGTGGCTCCCTGGATCAGCGACTGCGACTCTATTCCCGCCGTGTTTGTCATGCTTTCCGCCGCACTACTATCCTGACTAGCCGACAAAATGCTGCAGTTC
The DNA here is from genome assembly GCA_963942545.1 of Oxycera nigricornis. NCBI lineage: Eukaryota > Metazoa > Arthropoda > Insecta > Diptera > Stratiomyidae > Oxycera > Oxycera nigricornis. The sequence goes on from OZ012662.1 coordinate 99,374,037, forward strand.
GTCCTGTCGCCCGCCGCTTCCGGACTCGAGAATCACACACAAAACTCTTGCACCCTCGAACGACGAATGGCCGACTTATCGATTTTTCGCTGGGCGCTCGCTACTCACCCCACACTCACTGCAGCTACGTGCTCCGCACTTGCAGCGTTCGGTCGTAATGAAGTAATGAAACTTGGCCACCCCCGAGATTCGGGATTCGTTCGCTTCAACCAAGCGCCGCTGCGTGCACTTCCTTACTTCCTACTCGGGCAAATATGGCGGCCCTGCGACAATTTCACACTTCCTCTTTACGCTTGGATACGTTTCTCCGCTAGCGCTTTACCGCCTTTCGGACGCTAGCTAGCCAAACTAGCCACAGCACAGCCACCACAAATCAGCCCAGCAGTGATATCGGCCGAAAACCAAGAGTCGTGCTTGCGGACTTTATCTGATCTTCTGTCTTCTGGCGAAATCCGCTTGGCCCGCGATTTCACGCTTCTTTCTCGCGCACTTCAGTAGATAAACTAGTCACGACCACAGTCCGCGCAATTTAGTAGAAACTCAATGCTGAATTTTCCAACTGCAAGAGAAAAACTCGCGAGTGAAAATAGTCGCCGCAGACACCTGGGAAACTTGAAATCGAAATGTCTGCCGTCCACGAAAATCGCTCGTCGTCGTTGGGGTTCGGGCCAGATATCCGGGCGGTGTTTGAAAGTGTGCGTGTGTTTCGCTACACACACCAGCGTCACAGTAAAATTTGACGGCCGATCAGTGCAACATAATTTGACGGTGCGATCGATTCAGCAGCAAAATTTGACAAGGCACAGCAAGAAAATCGTGGTAATTCTTTTGAAAATTAGTGGTTGTTTAATACTGGCGACAGAAAATCATCCTAATCTTCAGCAAACAGCATTCTTGCTCATGCGCACGCCAAATCGACGGTCGTTCGTCGCGACACGAAGTTTGGTTCGGGCGCGGTCGCACAATCGATTTTCCCAAAAATCAATAAACAAATCGCACACTTGCGCTATTGCTTTCCTGCTCTTGCGCGGCGTGGGGTGTTTAGTGTGTGCAATGAAAACATGCACGCACACAGTCGGGTCTTCCTGTCGTTTCGAATACCAGCGCCGTTCAAAATCAAACTAGTGTGAATGGGCGACTTGATACGCTGCTAGTGAACTCGAGGTGTCGCCAATGTAGGCTGATGCGCCTTGGCTAACCGTAGCTGTTGCAATTGTGTAGACTGCCAATTGCTGCCGCTTGCCACAGCGTCGTCCCTTAGCAAAGACGCACAAAGGGAGTTTTGATTTAACATTTAACGGTCGACGGGATTTTTATTATTTAATTTTGACTTATCAAAAACTGTAGATACTCGATTTTGCGAACTAATAAAAACCAGCATCGTTCACAAAGTTGAACTTGTTCGTAAGATCGGGACATCGTTTGGATAATCTGTTATTGCATATTCTCGCTTACTTACTGCTAAAAAAACAGTAAATTTTTGATTGAACCTTTTCGTCTTCAAATAATTGTTTGGCTGCTATTTGTCTAAAAAAAAAAAATAATGACTAAAATACCATCAAACTCAAAAATGTTTCTTTCGCTTCACTTAATCGTGGTATTAAAAATGCTTTCACTGCTTCAACTGATGCTGTTCCACCAAATCCTCCGAATACGTATCACACTTTCATTATATGATTTAGCGATTTTATCTGTATTCCATGTTTCAATGTCAAAACATTATATTTTGCAAAACGTATTATCACGGACATATTCACCTGTGGGAAGAAAGACTAATGGAAACGAACCAAGGTTCAAAACTTAGCGGTGTCACCCTTGCGTTTTTTGGACTTTCATATTTGCCAGGGAGTTGAAAATGCTTAGATTTTTGTCCTTTCTTGCCAAAAAATGCTCAATTTTAGGCTCACCTGTTGGATTTATGCAGGCAAAAACATTTCTGTGTGAGCTATATCCACCTTTTCTCCCTGGGCGTTCTTTTTACTAGATGCTACATGCGTTTTAGAGGATACAGTAATATCCACCATAATTAACGGCGTTGTAAACCAGATTTTCAACTAAATTTAAATCATTTATTTTTTGATAAAATTCTCCGTTGACTGGGGCAACCAGCTTCGACTACAATAGTAATTTTTATCCAGATTTAGTCAATGGATTTGAATTTTTTTTAAATCTCTGAAGCCTCTCGTCGCCAGCATAAAAAATCTCCGATTCTTTAAAGGTCTTATGAAATTATTTCGCCTGCCATTTAAGTATCTTCTCAGAAACTGGGAGATCCTTCGATCGTTGTTTACAAAACCAATAGAATTATTTCTGTTCCCTTTTTTACATTCCTCCTGGCTAAGGTTGTACGTTTATTTTTTCCAGAAATTGTCGTAGTATTTAATATTTGATGCTTATTTTCTAAGATACCATAAACTTTGGACTTTGCGATCCCAATTGTTTTGATATAGAGCTAATACAGTCTGTTACATAAGAGCGTGGCCACTGTTAAATTATAACAATAGATTTTTTAAAAATTCGCACATTTATTGTTTAATTGGTCGTATAATACCTTAGTAGCAAGTCCAATCTCCTTCAGCATCAATTATGGTTCGAAACCGCCGGGGCATGCTTTCCACGAGGTTTTCGGCATATTCTTTTGAAAAAGACCTCCAAATTTTCCGAATTCGTCGAGAAAGTTAATCTAAATTACATGGCTTGCGTTTGCGAAGTTGCATTTTTTTAGAGCCCACACATTTTCTATTGGATTTGCATCCGGTGACTGAGATGGCCAATCTGAAGTGACAACCCCATTTTGCCCTTTCCGCTCGCTACGCGCTCGACTTCGATGTTTTCGATCGTTGTCCTCTTGAAGGATCCAGCTATCATTTTTTCTGATGAACTGTTGCTTGGCAGATGGTAACAAAGCCTTTTGATAGATTTTGATCATTTTTTCGGCAGTCAAATTGTTTGTAAATAAGAACAAAGTTCTGAAACCCATTTTGAGAAGCACCCCCAAACATGAACCTTGATGGGCTGTTTAAGGAGCAGTCTACTAGTTGGTTGTCCAGGCGTGTTTGATGCTCGGAAATGCCCAAAAGAAAGATTCATCAGAGAAGATCACGTTGCTCCAATCGCGTTCCAAGTTTTCCTTCGCCACACGTTTTTCAACGTGTTTTTCACTTAACATTGGCTTTTCCAAAGTACTCCGATATTTCACTTTATTTGCAAGCAAGTGCCTACGAATCGTTCCGTATGGAATGTCGACACCTTTTGCTTTCAATTTTACAGCACCTTCACGTAGAGTTAAAGTTGGATCTTCGAGAACACTGCGAAAATCTTTTTTTTTCGTCTTTTTTGTCACTTTGCTTGCACTCCCGCGATTAGGAAAATCATCGACATTACCGACCTTTTTATAGCAATTCGCCCACTTGCTTGCGAACTGCTTCGACTTCCCCATGTATCTCGCAGCAGCTGCTTACGGTAATTTAGGTCCATTTTCATGCGAACATAAAAAAATTGCCTCAAAGCGCGAGACGTAAGCAGCACTCATTTTGAAAAACCTTCGAAGAACGACTGAATTCGACTGACAGCTGATTCCTTCCGAAAATCATGGAGGACTGAGGTGCCCTCTATGACATAGAAAAAGAAATAGATCGCTACGATTTGTTTTCTACATGTAACAGTGACCGCGCTCTTATGTAACAGACTGTTCTCATATTTTGCCTTACTATAAAATTTAGTAGTTAGTTGCTGTTTTATGCACTCTCAAAAGTTGAAACAAAACTGTCCCGATCAGTTGTCGAAGGCGCAATTGCCTTAAATACTTGTAAACAAGACTGACCGCTGATCTCATTCAAACTTATACACTTTTTTCAGATTACCTGCCAGACGAATAGCATATATTGGCTTGCGCGATGTAGATCCTTTGGAGAGTACTATCCTGAAAAAATTGGGCATCACCGCATTTGGAATGAACGTAAGCATGCACATAAAAAATAGTCTCCTTAGACAATATAAGTGGCATTTCCTTTTAGCATGTCGATAAGTTCGGAATCGAGAACATTGTGGAAATGATTAACAATGGACTTGATCCCAACAAGACTACGAAAATTCATATAAGCTTCGATATTGATTCATTAGATCCAATCGAAGCTCCCAGCACGGGAACTGCCGTTCGTGGGGGTCTAACTTTACGCGAAGGCATTCAAATTATGGAGTTCTTTGCCAAAACCAATCGCGTACGTTGCGTGGATTTAGTAGAAGTGAATCCAAAGATTGGAAGCGCAAGCGACGTACAAAAGACAACTGGAGCGGCTATTGAAGTTATAAAAGCTGTGTTCGGCAACATAAGGACCGGCATGGCTTCAAGCTACGAAGAATTGCAATCGAAATTGCAATAGTCTAATTTTCATGGGATGTTTTTTTTGGATTGAAGAAGATGAAGATGAGCCTTCCATTTTTTATACAATTAAAATTAATATGCTGACCAACTTTACTGAAAAGTTATTTGCATCTGCAATTGTCGCATAGTGTTCAGTAAACTTCAACACCAAATAACTGTTCTTTCAAGAGCAATAATCACTTCACACGTTTTTTCTAGTGTACGTAAATACTTTATTAAAACTACAAATATAAAACTTACTTCTACAGATATCATTTTGTCGCCATAATATAAATTCATATAATAGTTTTCATGTAAATTATGGTTCATGTAATAAAGATGATTTTTCAATTTTATGTCATTTTCTTTTGCTTCTTATTATAGAAAAAAGTATAGATATACATTTTTTATAGTTGTTTAGTTCCTGAATGTTTGCTTTAATGCTTTTCTTGTTAATCGTTGAATAGAACATTTGGATAATCAATTTCGAAAGGAATCATTGCGAAAAGTGTTTAAGAAAAAAACAACTCTCAATTCATAGCTGCAGATCTAAGAAATGTACAGGGTCGCCCAAAAGTTTCTCCTCACCTATTTAAGTAAACGTATTATTTATTACTTGTCGCCAAAATTTATCCCCTCTCAGTCTAGCAAAAATCTTAAACGGAGATTAAATATCAACTCTTCAGCTATCTTAAAGATCATATAGTGCTTAGCTACGACAGCATACACATCAATAATAGCTGTGCAAAGCGATATAGTGCATTTACAGGGGAAAAAAATTAAAAAAAAACATTTGTCCCTATAGTCAGGTACAGAGATATAAAGCTGATTTGAGTTACCGGGGTAATTAACGGTTTTTCTGCAAACCTTTTTGTGAAATTTTATTGCTTCTGACCTCAAGGATCCTTTTTTATTGCCGTGTTTATCGTAATAATCGTAGTAATTTTTCTTAGAACCTGAAAAATTATTTCTTTAAGGTTATCCTAGAGAACTTTTGTGCTTCTTCGTTATGGCTTCGAATAGGATACAAACAAGGATTCAAATCCAAACTCTTGGCGAAATAGGAAAATCCGTTTCAGAAATATCAGGGATACTAGGCGTGGACAGGAAGACCGTACGATTATGGCTAGAAAGGAGGAAATGCGATACACAAGACAAAAGACGTGCCGCCGGTAGACCGACTACTCTTTCACCTACAACAAAAATAAAAATAAGAAAAATGGTGGAAAACAAGACAGGCATTGGAACAAGGACAGCGACCAAAATGATAAATCAATCTGAAAATTACCAACAACGGCAAAAGATAACGTCTCGATCAACGGTTCAACGGGACATTAAATCGACGAATTGGGGAAGACATGCTTACGTGAGATGAGTAAAGCCGCTTGTTACTGCAAAGAATGTCACAGATAGACTTAACTTTTGTAGATGGTTGCAAAGCGAAGAATTCTGTGAAGACTGTGCTCTTGGAAGGTCTAAGAGAGCTAACGTACTTGTTACGCATGAATCCCCGATTGTTCTGCACCCAACGCCGTATAAGCAAAAAAATATGAGAGTTAGAACAAGTGATTCAAGCACTATTAAACCCATACCAAAGACGAAATTTGACCTCAAGATAATGGTTACAGGAGGAATCAGCTCACGTGGAAAGTCGAGACTTCATGTTGTTGAGGAAAAAACAACCGTAGATGGACCGTATTACCGAAACATTTTACCAGCTTACGCAGCATGCCTGGATGACAGAAGACAGTTTCCAGATAAAAATTTGATAATTCTTATGCAGGATCGGGCACGAGTGCATACAGCAAAGGCAACATTGACACTGGCAAAATCGATGTTTTCAACTGTTTGGGAAGATTGGCCTGGAAACTCTCCTGACCTTAACCCAATCGAACATGTTCGGGCTAGACTTCAAGAGAGTGTATTTAGACATCCGATGCCGAAGAATAGACGACAATTAATTGCAAGAGTACAGCAAGAATGGAGCAGCTACACCGAGAACGAATTAGAAAATTTATGTGATAGCTTTGGACGACGTATTTTAGAATGTATAGATAATATTGGTAGACATACGCATTATTAGTAATAAGAATAATAATCTGTATGATGTTAGCATCACAAATAAATTTGAACTTCTAATTTATTAAAAGGGAAGTGTGGTTTCGGGATGACGTCCTCTTCAGGTGCTGTCATTTACCATCCGCCACCAGACAGCACGACCACGGTTAGGCTTGTTGATGGGTTAAGCTCTTTATATTTCAACTATTTTAATATTTGTATCTGCGAAGTATAACGATGTGCAATAAGAGTGTTAGCGAGTAGCTAAACAAAAGCACACTAGAAGACGAAGTTGTTGACTAGACTAGGAGGTTTTAACCCATGATAAAAACTGAATATTCTAATTTATGTTTGTTGGTTTGCTTTTTATAACAAAAAATTTTGTGGGAAGAAACTTTTGGGCCACTCTGTAGATAAGAGGACTAGTCATGTCTATTGTTTGGTAAATTTCGACAATATTTTCGATCGTATCATTTTGTAGTTGTATATTAATTTTCTAATTGACAGATACATATTTTCTATGTTACGATAAATAGTATAAGATTCTCATTTTTATATAATATTTAGATGTCACCATACTTTCAATGTTAAAGCGCAAATTATAGTAATTTTGTTTGCATAATTGGTTCGAAATTAATTTTATTTGGTGGCATTGTCTAATGACTTGTTCGGCTGCTTGCAAACCGGAATATAGCACATTTATTTTTTAAACAAGAACGACTAAAGCGTCGTGGAGCAATGAACTCATCTATTTATTGAATTCAATAGTACTACTTCGTTCGTACTACTAATCTGAAAACGTTGAACAGGATTCGGACTAGGAGAATAAGGAGTTTAGAATTGAATGGCAACAAGTAAAGACTGGTCGGCAGTGAGAAACTTTCTGTGAGTATTTTGATCATCGTTCTATGTCTGAAGTATTTCCCGAAGCCCACAACTTTCATGTGACCACGTTTTTTTTATAGATTATTTACAATGAAGTGTATGCAACCCGACATTTCTTTGTAGCTGAATTAAATTTAGGATGATTCGGTATCGCGTTTTTCAATTGTACATAAATCTGGAAAGTCAATGCACAATACTACCAGGTCGAAATACAATTAGCTCAGGAATAATTTATATATCGTATGCATGAGTGATTTGAATCTACACACCAACAATTATTTAGGTTGAAAAACATCCCAGATCGAAGCGTTCACTTGCTGTTCGAGATAAAACTCGATTATACTGCTCAATATAAAGCGAACATCTCTGGAAAAGTGTCCAGTTTTTACTACTGCACGACACTACATGCTCCTGCACATTGGCATCAATATTTTCCGAAATACATACGTCTGCATTTCCTTCTAGTTTAAATACACGCTTAGTAAGATTCAAAGTCGATTTCAAATGCTTGCCGTTGCGCTCGGACTAAATTTAACATATAGTTTTTAAATGGCTAACACTTACGCCCACTCATGTCTTCACAATGCCATTAACTCTTATTCACTGTAAAGTTCGTTTAACGTTTCGTTTTGTGCGCGACACCACTACAGCAATATATTAGATTATAATTTGTTGAGAGAGAGAATACTGTAGAACAGAGTAACGCAGAAATCAATTGTAAAATGATTAAATCATTTTTTCAAAATATCTCGTGCAATCGTGATTTCGTTTCGACACTACTCATAACGTTCAGCTTAACTTATCATTTCCCTATATTTTAACTTGTGCTTGGTAAGCATATCCGTAACGGTTACTAGTTTCTTGATCGATGTATTGTTTTTCGCTAGGCTCTGCAGATCCGGTTGATAGGAAACACAAATATGATGAAGAGTGGCAAGCTCTCGACCTGAATTATTTTCGAATATGGTAATAGTGATTCGCTTTTTTTAGGAAGCAGTATTCTTACCTGTATCTGATGAGGTATGTGTGGTTCCTTGCTCAGTATAAACGCCCGGTGGAGGATTCGGATCGATGATGGACGACAACTGATCCAGAAAAACGATCATTCGTTCCTTGTTCTTCAAGATGAATGGATTCACTACTTCCATGTATGGTTCCTATCGAAAGGGTAGTTGAATAGACAAGAAATTTCATTGGACTACAATTCAAACCTTTCCGCCAAACTCAATCAAGTTCGCCAAGTTCTGCAAGCATTTCGCCACCATAATAAGCGATCTTGTAGCTGTTGTCGGCGGCGTTTCGTTGACCAAACCAAACTGTCTTGGATTGAGCAACGCCGGACAAAGTAATCGCAAAAATATAAATCCAGACACGACGCGCGTTCTAACTAGCCTTTCTGTTGGCCATTTGGCCACGACGGCCTTTTGCAAACAGTTGCAAATAAATCTGACCGATCGTGGACACGCCTCGGGGGAAGTGAATATCGATTGGGTTACTTGATCGAGAATCTGAAGTAGAAATTCAGCGTTCGAGCAGGCATCGTCGTTCACGTCCATTTTCGTCGGGTTCAATTCAGCAGATTGTTTTGTATCCAATATCCGTTGCACTGTCTCGGAAACGGCCGACTGCAGAAACCCGTAACACTCCGTTCGCATATACAAATCCATCAGCGTTGTGGCTAGAGACGCGCCACGAAACAGTGTAGTTGTTTCATATTCACGGCATATTTCGGCTTGACACAATACCTTCAGCAGCTCAGTCTCACGTTTATCATGCCTGAACACCCGAAGCAAAGACGTGGCCAACGGAACACGATCGTTATGGCACAATTCGGCCAACGCCTTCACCGAGTCCAACTCAGGCTCGAGTAAGAGTTGCTGCAGCGGACTGTATTCCTCGCACGGCATGATCAGATCGTCCAAGTAGCGAATGCGGAGACGCAACGAGCCCCACTCGCCCATTGGCGTCATGCCCGTCAGTGAATACCACTCTTCGGTTTCTTGGCCGTTCCTTAAATTCGCCAAGTCGACAGTCAAATAGGCAACTTCCGAGTCTTTGCCTCGTTTACCGCGACTCAGAACAGTTATTGTCAACGACATCACATCTGGAGGAACATCACTGCAATTGATAAATCACTTATTCAGGCACAATATGGACAGAGCTATCAGCTAAGGATTATTTTTAAAACTTGTTTATTGTTCCTTTAAGGGGGGGCACTCTACCTAGAATTTTCAAAAAATCGATTTTTTTGTTGTTGCTTTAATCTATTCCTATACTATCCGAGAATATAATCTCGAAGTTTCAAGGTCGTACTGTTAACAGTTTTGAATTGATCGATCCCAGAACCGGCGGGCCGCGCCAAGCGATCGTAACCACTTTGAAGCGCGTTTTCTTGAAACCACTTTTTTATAGTCGGTAATCACGATTGCGAGTAGACTACTGCACGTAGAAAGCTCAGTAAACCCTGATTTTGTAGATGATAGTTTACACAAGTGCGTGAACGTCTAAAATCAATATTTAAAAAAAATTTAAACAATTTCTCTGTCACTCACAAGAAGCAAAATTAGACTTTTTTTCATCATATGATATTATTACTATAATTAAATATGTTGTAACATTTCAGAGGTTCATGCACTTGAAGCATGTCTCATCTTTAAAACAAACAAAAATTGCATGTGTTTCAGATGATTGGTTCAGGCTGCAGAATGAATTACCGCACAAATCGATTTTTCGGGGGACCTTCGGAAGATAGCTGCTACAGCCGCCATTTTGAAAATTTATCGAACATGAATAATCAATAATTGTAGTTCAGACATGTATCTAAATATACGTTAATCATCACAAAGCTGTCACATTGCTTTATTGTTAAAAAAATCAGAAAAACGACCATTTTTGAGGCTCCAGGTAGAGTGCCCTCCTTAAATCAAGTGCATCTCGCCAACTATGCTCAAAGGAAATCGATACTTACTCCAATACAAACTCTTCTTCCCAAACTGGATCGGGTGCGATTTTAACACGAGTTTTCCCAACTTTTACTTGATTCAACGAAATCGAGCAGTACGGATGCGGGACCAATTTGAACGGCAGTCGATGCGCCTCCAAAACATGCAAATTCAAGCACCGCAATTCCCTTAGTCTAGGCACCTTCGTTTGAGCGCGGCTCAGTTGCGACACACATTGCAATTTCAGTGCACTTATCCATTCCGTATAGGTTTCCTGACTAGGTGCACACAAATATGTCACAGTTGCTAGACATGGCAGCGCGCGTTCGACTATTTGAAAGCAATACGGACGTTCCCAGAGGGAATCATGGCACTGATACAAATATGCACAAGACAAATCCACCAAACCTTTTGGCTTTGTCTTTTTCGGATTGTCGTAGAAGCATAAATGCGTCTCGGAGCTCTCGCTGATCAGAGCGAAGTAGAGCTGTTTCCATTTGGCAGTCTTGTCCGATTTTTTATGCAAATAGCCGTGGTACTTGATCCCTTTGATTTTCTTCAAGCCGATCTGATCGCGACACTCTCGCAATGTTGCATAGATTTTTTCTGCAGCCTTTTCTGATGCTGATTGCTGATTGAATTCTGGTTGAATGCCGTTGATCGCCTGAAAGCGCATAAAATGTTTTGAAAGATTTTGTTCCCGTTCAACACAAACTAGATGTTTTCTATTTAAAATTGTGGCAACGTTAAAGAAAGGATATTTGACCAACAAAAGGTAATACAGTAGACTCCGCTTAATAGGGCCACCGGATGATTGGGACAACCGCTTAATTAATTAAATGTAATGGAACGGAATTTTTGTAAGTATATTTTCAACGCTTTATTGGGACAAAACATCGGATAATTGGGACAGAATGTTTTGGACCTCCTGATTTTCCAAGAAGCGGAATGTAAACAATGAGCTTGTTTATCATCATTTATTCCATCCGCGGGTGGGGAAAATATTATTCTCAGTTTATGATTCGTGCTCTCACAAGTCACAACCCAGTTCTTGTGTTTGTTTACATAAAAAATTATCGTTAATCACTTATTAATCTTATTATGTCCCGAAAAGATTTAAGTGTTTCCCAAAAAGTGGATCTTTTAAATAAAATAAAAGAATACCCGAACTTTTCAAACAGAAGATTGGCGGACATTTTGAATGTTCCAAAAACTACAATCGCACGAATTCGAGCTAATGAAAATCAACTCCGGGAGCAGAACATCGCTGGTGGAAGTGGAGATCAACAAAAACGTATTCGGGCAGCGAAAGACGCTGTAGTTGACGAAGCACTCAGTAAATGGTTTGCCATAGTGACTAAAAGAGGTGTCTGTGTTTCTGGCCCCATGTTAAAATGCAAAGCTGAAGAGTTTGGAAAGATGCTGGGACACAATCATGAGCATTTTAAAGCAACCGATGGCTAGTTTTCTCGTTGGAAAAAAAGAAACGGCATCAAATTTAAAAAGATTCATGGAGAAAAGGCTAGTGTGGATGTTTTGACTGCTGAAAAGTGGAAACAAGAAAGACTTCCTGAAATTATGAAGGAATTTTCACCAGAAAATGACGCCGGACGGTTCTCTTTGTTTTAAAAAAGACAAATTAGCCGTTTCAAAAAAAGCAATGGAAATAATAACTGTCCTGTGTTGTTCAAACATGACGGGGAATGACAAGAGAAAACTGCTTGTTATTGGTAAGAGCAAAAAACCTCGATATTTAAAAGATTTGGAAATGAATAGACTCCCTGTCGAATATGACGTCAACTCGAATGCCTGATTGACGTCGTTAATTTTTTGGATTGGTTGAAAAATTGGGACAATCAAGATACATAATTTTATTTTTGGACAATTGTACTACCCATCCCTACACAAATTCATTGTAGAATATAGCTCTGGAATTGCTGCCCCCTAACACCATCTCATTAGCACAGCCCATGGACATGGGCATCATAAAAAACCTAAAAACTAAGTACAGAGCCAAACTAGTGAACTTCATATTAGAGAAAATCGAGGAGAATTTATTAGGCTCCACCTCAACAGCCAAAGACGTAAGCCGTAAAGTAAACACTCTTCATGCAATTAACTTCGTGGCCGAAAGTTGGAAGGACATTGACAGCAAAACAATAAAAAATTGTTTTGCTTATTGCGGTTTTAAAGAGGACACAGACACACAAAATTCGGATGAGAACCCAGAAATAATTGATTGATTACAGGATTACAAAATCAAGAGGAGTTCATGGATTTAGACAACAATTTAAGTTGCTGTGACGAGAGGGAAAATCTTGATGACGATATCGTTGATAAAATTAAAGAACGCCTACAAGAAACTGATACTGAAAATATGGACGATAATGAAGAAGAACCTGAATTTGCTCCTGTTTCTCTGCCTGAAGCTAGAAATTGCATTGAAAAGTTGAGGCAGTTTTTTCTTCAAATAGGGAACGAGGAAAGCCCTTTGGATGCACTCACTTCTTGTGCAAATTTCGTCGGTGCCAAGTCCATTAAAACCAGGAGGCAACGTTCATTAGATTTATACCTAATGGTTAGGTAATTGCAATGCAAGTTAACTTTTTTTGTTTTTATACGAGTTTCCATTTCATTTTTGGTTTTTTGGTTTTGTAAAAATTATGTACATTTGAAAATAAATCAAATAAATGAATACTTTTCGTTTTGTTTACAATTCAGTAGGTATATACCCTATTATGAACATTATTATATGTATTTAAAGTTTGAATTAGTTGACGAGAAAGCACCTAAATATGTATATGTAATACATATGTAGAATGTATGTTCATATGAAGATGTTCTAACATATCTTCGGTTTATTGGGACAAAATTGTTTCCCCCGATGTGTCCCAATTAAGCGGAGTTGACTGTATAAGGCAATTTAAAGGTCGTAATTAAGCAGTATTTCATGGATTTTAAAGCAACAAAATCAATTTACTATTTAATTAGGCAATTTAAGCTAGATGCAAGCTTCATCAAGAAAGAACTTACTTTGCTTACCGAATGCTGTAACGTGTGACCTTCGACTATCTGCTCTTTCCGATATCGATTTATCACAGCGTCCAAGCATTCAAATGTCCGGCCACCCATTAAATATCGAACGCCTTTCTTCTCAATCCGGAATCGTTGAATTTGATTGTTTATATGGAAAAATAGAGAATAGTCGCCTGGCGAATTATCACTGGGGCGAACCAGAAAACTTCCTGGACCGGCTGGAAACATGCAAACATTATTTTCAAATCAATCAGAACAATTCAACGTTGATCGTATTGTCTGTACCTTTCACCAACATATCGACTGCCTCGTTCTTCGTACAGTTCGGATGGAACCACGGAAACACAGTGTTTGGATCGATGCTTTGGTCTAGATCTTCCACAAGCTCCCTAAATATCATGCCTTGCTCGCCGGTTCGATGAGCAGTCACCCAAAGCCATCCGTCCCCCATGTCATTGTGCAGGAAAAAGATATCACCTTTCTGGAAACTCAACTCGTCCGTGTCGGGCATTTTTGTGTAGGGTAGTATCGCCACAACACGTTTTTTATCGTTGACTGGTTCAGGTGGCGGGACCGGTATTATGAGCCGCTCTCGCTTCAATAAATCACTACATGACGTATAATATCCGACTAGATCACTAAGCGATATAAACTGTCTACCGCCGATGTAGAAGTCACCACAAACGGCTGTAATTCTGCAAGATCGTTATTTTGTCAGCATTTTTATATTTACTTTCATTAAAAACACAATTACAGAATGCAATACGCACCTAAAATGGTTAATTCCTGTACGGCCTAGGTAACTGAGTACATATGAGCCTGGCTTCCTATCACTTTCTCGAACTGTTGAAGAGAAAGAGAATGCCATTAAGGGAAGTAATCGTTTTGCATGTGTAATTTTTAACAATTACCTAAATAACTACCAAGTTTGCCAGCCGATCGAAGACGCGCTTCGGCCGAGTACCGATCCAAGCGTCCGTGATACCATTCACTCTCCGGGGGAGCAATAATTGCTGGACGATCGCCTGCTCAAGAAAATTGAATTACTTAGATTAACTGTTTTTTTCTTCATTTCCAAGTACATATTTTAAAATCTTAAAATTGAGAAAGAGCCATTACTTATGGATAAAGATCTCTCCATGTTCTGGCCTGATAGACTTCTTTGTTCGCGAGTGTCAAATAGACTGTCCCAAGCCAGTCGGATTGGGATGATTAATTTTGGTCTAATCGTAGAACGAGTCTAAAATGGTGATCAAAGTTGACGTCAAGAAAATAAACCCCTAAAATTGCATCGAAAAAACATAAATAGAGTTTTAAACCTTTTGCTTGTTGGTTTTTTGGGGCGATGCTGTCACCCTGTTTTCTTGAGGTTGGGAGTGATCTATTGAAGGCGTTTGAAGCACAATCGAATTGAGATCAAGGAAATTCCTTTCTACCATTCTCCCAAAGTCTCAGCAGACGATCGTGAAAAACATTGCTCGTGAAATTAATAAATAAATGCTTTAAGAAGGGAAGATTCCCAGGATACTTAAAAATCTCTGCAGTTATACCGATTTTCAAAGGGAGTGATGAAACTGACCCAAACAATTACAGACTAATTCCACTCCTGAATTCTTTAAGTAAAATCTTCGGAAAAATTGTAGATTCCCGAATCAAAAAAAAATCTTGTTGCAAAACGAAATCTTGGATAGAAACCAGTACGGATTCCAGGCGGACAAAGGCACAACAGATGCCACTCCTGATGTAACTGGATTTGTAAATGAGTACTTTGAAAAGGGCCACTACGTTGCAGCAATTTTCGTGGACCTAAAATAATCCTTCGACACAGTTGCACATCAAACTTTGACCGCAAGGCTCGGTGAATTCGGAATTGCTGGAAAAGCAAATAAATTGAAACACAGTTACTTGATGGATAGATCTCAAAATACACTAATTGGAGATGTCAAAAGCAAAACTGCTAAAATTAGCATAGGTGTTCCGCAGGGCGCGATCCTAGGACCAACGCTATTTCTATTTGTATCAACTCCATAAAAAAAGCAAACCTTGTTGCGATGTGGTTATGTACGCAGATGACACTGTGCTCGTGTACGCAGGCAAAACTAAATTCGAAATTGAACAAAAAATAGTGTAATATGTCTTTTGGTTATAATCATTTCTAGATGGATATCTGACAAAATACATAATGCCCAGCGACGAGCGCTAGTCTCAATGGCACGCGAAATGCCTATATTTCTAAAGTCTAGTATTAAGGCTGGTTCTGCCGAGTGAGGCAGGAGAGTATTCTTCAGTGAAACGCTTGCCGAATATGGCAGTAAGACTTCAGAATTAATTCGGATTTTATTTCTTAATCTACAGTTCTTTTATCCTAAACTCTATGTTCAAAAATCTTATTCAAAAATTAAAGGAAGGGATGTAACTCTATGTTAAACATCAAAATCTATATACCCGTGTATAGGAGTCGCATCATTTGTGACCAAAACTAATTAATTTCTTAAACTAATCGATGGTCATCGTTTCTACGGATAGTCGTGGTTTTTAGATTCAAATTTATGGGGTCATAAATGATCCTCTCACACTTGTACAGTTGATGACCAGCCATGAATTACCTAGAGCGCGTGACGCTGAGCAATGCAGCACATGGAACGTGGGAATTGTGCATGCTGGATCTAAATATATCCTTTTGGCTGATTGTCATTATGAATGAATTAGTATGTCTAGCGGATGTGTCTCAGATTGAAGTGTACGCTTAGTAGCACTACAGTAAATACTGACCTGTACAGGTACTGATATTGGCTACTCCATAGCAGATTGGCAATAAACTCGGAGAAAACAAAATATATTATTTTCAAACAAAAGAACAGGACTGACATACAACCACACATAAAAATTAACGACACAACCCTCCAGAGAGTAGAGCACATAAAATATTTAGGATTACTAATAGACGAGAAGCTAACATGGACTCCACACATAAATGGTCTAAGGAAAAAACTGGCGGTCTTCATTGGTCTTCTACGTCGCTTCGTCTACTTCTTTCCAAAGAAAAATTATTAAAATCATGTATGCGCACCTCCTTTCCAAAAATTCCTACGGCATCTGTATTGAAGCCAAACTTTTAAAGGTAACCAAATAATCAACTCCAGACTAGTAACGAAGGCATGTAAAACCATTTACAATCTCCCTATGCTAATTCCAACGAGCGAAATTTACAAAACAGCCCAAGAATTAAATTTCCATGGAAAGAACTAAATTCATACATAAGAATTTACAACGTAATGAATACAGCACTGTAAAATTAGATAGAATTGCGAAAAGAGACACTTACAGCATGAGAAACATGAATAATATAATTATCGCATTTGCCAGAACTGAACGACTAAAAGAAGAACCTTTCAACAAAGCAGCTAACTTTTTCAATACACTACCGGAGAAAATAAAAAAACATAACGAACCTAACGTTCTTTAAAACGACACTAAAAAAAATACCTCCAGCAGGACCAACATTTGAAGTAAGTTACAAGTACAATCAGCTACACTAAAATCAAAGCAAAACATGTAATCAACATGAAATAATTTATAAACATATATATATTATGAATTATTAATCGAACCAAAATGATACTGAAACTCACAACTTTGATACTATTCCTTATACCGATTCTTATCGTCTGGGAAGTACATGTATTGAAATATAAACACGGAGAATTACTGAAAATTGATGGAGAGAGTAATTGAAGATGACGTAGGTGATTTTAGTCGGTAGAAATCGGTATCTTTTGAAGATTTCCACCTTCCAACGTTGATAAAAAAAGGGAACCAGCATGGTACAGTTTTGCGATTGAAATTTTTTTCCTCAAAGTTTTCGTTTTCGTGAGAAACTCGCGCATATTATTGTTCGAATCAGCAATTGTCGCGCAACGTATATAAGTGAACGATTTCGTGCACTGTATATTGTAATGTATCCCAAAAAACATCTTTAAAACATTAAAGTGATATATATTTCACCAAATAAATACATCGCTTCATATTCATGAATTCGGACAGATAGCCCTTATTACCTTGTGAATTTTCCTTGCGAGCATAGACATTGCTTTTTTTGTTGCTAGTTAGACCAGAGCGGATCTGTAAAAAAACGACTACATTTGGCCGTTGAGGGAAGGGTAGCACAGTGATTTTTGCAGGAAAAGTTGTGGAATAACTCGTATAACAATAATTGACTTATTCTCCGTCTCAAAAAGTCGGGAACAATTAAAAAAATAGAAATGTTTGAAAAAAATTAAAAAATCGTTTTTTTGCCTACTTTTCTCACTCCTAACTTTAAAACGGTCCATTTTAGAGCAAAGTTGTGAGGAAATACAAGTTTAAATACTCATCATGGAATTCTGTAGTCAACATGGAGAGGACAATAATAACAAAAGACCAAAAGCAACGCATGGCGATCCAACATTAACAGATGGAGATCCAACCTCATTATAATATGTGTCGCGATTACTGCCCGTGATATTTCTTCGCTTCTGGAAATTCCCGATGACATTCAAAACTAAATTAAATTAAATACTTTGTAACATTAAAATCTTGTAAAATATTGCCAAAAAAAATTCGCACGATTCCTCGGTTTCTTTGAATGACGCGGTTAAGCGGTTAAAAAAATGATTCACAACAGAGTCTGTTAGCCTTTTGGTTTGTTTATCAGCAACTGGGAGTCTCTCCCACATGTGTCACTTTCTTGTCGGCAACGTGCAGAATGTAGGGCACCTGTTTTTGTTGTTGAACTGTGCGTCAGAACTGTTGGCAACAGAACTGATACGGCTGCAAGTGACAAAATAAAGGTATCTCCCAACACCTTCATATTACCGTCATTATGTGATTAGGAAACTTTCGTTGTAGGCCAAAACTCATTAACAAGACATTAAAATTGAACCGTTGGAATGAGTTCAAGCAAGACGATAGATAATACACCGCTATCGATAACTAACTGTCCCATTGTTTCGACTCAAGTAATTACCAGACGAATAAAATTAGTATCTATTTGCTTACCAATACTCAACGGTACAGTGTTCATGCGATGTATATCCATTTTTCAATAGGTGAACGCGCAAACCCCAGCCAAATAAGTGCAGCCACTAAAGCGTCTTTATTTCCAGACTATGTAATTCGAGTTAAGGTGACTTCGAATTACGTCCAAGCAGCACGGAATATTCGGCGAACACATCGAGAACGCTAATGCGCCGATAAAACAACCACTGCACAGTATCACAACAACAGCAAAGCCAGGCTTCAAGCCGTTCGTCAAGTCGACTAGAAAACACAGTCCCTAAATAGGTAACGATAAAAGAAGCACTTGTTTAAATGCACTTCGTATGCGTAATGCGTAAGACTCATCTAGGAATCGTGGGGCGCTGCGAGACGAAAGCAAAATGTGCTTCCCAAAATAAAATCGCGACTGTGATTAGCGCGGCGTGCGCTGCGACCACGTTAGCCGAGCCCCGTGCAAACGCGGAATGGCTGGCCTCATGTGTGATTTGTGATGCTTCTGGGCTATTGACGACGGGTCGGAAGCACGCGGCGAGTCGTACCCAATGCCCGCTCTGCTAATATGTGTGAAACCCGAAAATTTCTTCGAGATGACTCACACGCAACGGCACCGTCTCAATACGATTTTGGAATGCATCGACGAATGCGTGGAGAGCAAGCAGTCAATTAAAACTGAATCTTCGGCATGACGACATTGTAAGCAAGCGGACCGAACCGCAATCTACTGCAGTCCAGGATGCAATGGAAAGAATAAGGTGGGCCACACAACGGAACTGCTCGCAGCAGCCTCTTGGCTGCAAGTTGTTGGGTCAATTGTTATCAGAAAGCGGGTTTCTGATAAGACGCAGCCGCCTTGGCGCTTTTATCGCAGCCATAACATGTTCCGCGGTGAACTCGACAAAACATTCGCGCGAAGGAACAATGCAGGCGATAAGAATGCTAACAAAAATAAGAACAGCTCTAAGCAGGCGAAGTGGAGGTCAAGTGATGCTTGGATGCAACGAGAACAGAAGGACGAGTTAATGATGAACATGAGTAGCTTCCAAGCATTTTTTTTGGATCAAACAGGAGTTACATACGTTCTACAACTAGAACAACGTGCATGCGTGGTTGAAGTCGTACTGTTTCCGTTTCTTATCCATCAATAGAAAGAAGGTCGGCAAACCTGTTGAGGTTAAGTATTTACAATTTTCATGCATATCAAGTTTTCTTATTGATTTTCCTTTTGTTTTCAATAATTGATTGGAGTTCAAGTGTGCCACATTGGTGTGACTTTGCCAAGACTACGGGAAATTGTTGAACGCGACTAGTCTTCTTTTGGAGATAGGATGTCGTTCAGCTGATACCACATTTTAGGTGACCTCACGGACCGCCCAATGCGTTGTTTACATTACAAGAGTATCGACCTCCTTCGATCAGATGCTACCAGACAATCAGGATCCTCTGAATGTTGTATGTTCGACGAAAACATGATTTTCAACCGAATTTACTCAATGAGGCGACGGAGAATCACTGGGAGGATTGCCTACTCTACTATGGGAAGATATGGGAGAAATTATTGCTGCGTTGTTTTTGACTTGTAAACACAGCAACACCTTTCGAAATATGTTAGTCATCAGAGTCCAGCGAACAGCTTTTCCTTATTACCCACTAACAAACAGGTGACTAACCGTTTGACATCGCGGGTCCGTCGAATTCGTCTTGGTCGAGTTCGTGGGCAAGGTCGCCAAGATCCAGGCGTCCTCCTCCTCCAATGCCGACATTGACAACTGCTCCACCGTGACTGGCAACACAACCCCCGTCCTCTTCCGATCCTGTCGACGGCGAGCCCAATTTGTCCTTCTGGATGACGATCGCACCACCACCACCCATCCGGATTTCCGCCATCACGCACGCCTTGTTTTCGGGGATTCTGTTGATTGGAGCACCCTTTTCACTGGTTTTTAGCACGCAATTCAACAAACACTTTGTCGCCTGCGCTCTGTTCCCGACGGCCGACATTTACGTTTTCACACGAACCGCATAGCCATCGTGGGTTTGGGTTTATTTTACCTTTTCACTTTCGATGGCTTTTCGCCATGCGAGCCGAGCGACACGAAGAACAAGGACAACTACGATTTGCATGGAGTGTGGCAGCACTGCAGTGTGGTGAAGTTGGAATAGCTTCAAGAAGTAATAGGTGGATTTGAATTTGAAAAATATTCAATAGATTTGTCCAATTGGAAAGGTTCCGCTGAAAGTTTATTAATTAAAAATGAAATAAGAATGGAACACGTACTTAGATTCAGATAGCTATGTTGAGACTTTTGACGTACATGATATGTTGACATTGAAATTATAAACGTAAAAAATGGTTTGACAGCGACATATATGTATGTCTGCATAAAATACTTAACCTAGCTAAAATAAGTAATGTTTACAATTAAATTAAAAGTATAAGAAAGAAGGGTTAGTTGGGGAGGGGGATACAAGAGGAAGTCTAATGGGAATCAAGAGTCGACCAAATCCGACCATGCGTGACGTGGCGGTGGCTAAAGGACGAGTAAATGCGATCTTCAAGACGTGACTTGGGGAACAGCGGACGACTAAATGCGACCTTCGGGTTCTCCGGGTAATTCGGGGATGGTTACAACTACAATTCCTGGTATATGAAATCTTATGTTCTACATACATACTATATTAGCCGATACAAATTCTATCTGGAGCTTATCTTAGGCTTAATATTACAGCTTTTTATTAACCATGTACATATTCTTAATATCTATCATTTTCATGAATTTCCTTGGACCTACCCTCGATCAGTGCTCGCGGAAACAAATACATAGAAGGGATGCTTTTGGAGCTGCAGAGAACTAGAAGAGCGAAAGGGAGAAGTTTCAGAGCATAAAAGTTGGACTGGGGATAGATATTGGGAAGTGTTATTCAAAATAAGATTGCGATGGTAGAGTTCATTTACCGCTGGTTCCCGATGGACGGACCATTTCTCCAGGCGTTTACTTCTTTGTTTTGTCAGAAATTCAAGAAGAGGTACGATCTTGGATTTTTGGTAAAGGATTTGGTTTTTGTAATGCCTCTTCTCAGGCCTTCTGTATTTTGATAAGCGTTTCCTAACGATCTTCCGTTCAAAGATTTGCAGTTCTTCGGCTACGGAGGGAAATATGGTCAACCAAACGGGGAAGCAATAGGAAATTATGGGTCGGATGAGGATTTTATACATGAACAATTTAGTGCTCGGCATTAAGGCTTTCACGGAAAGCAAGGATGCAAGAGCGGCTGATGCAGTGTTTGCTTTTTGAAGCACTGCCCTGGAATGCGGGTTGAATTTAAGCCTGTGTTAGAATAAGACGCCCAGATATTTGATCGATTCGACTCCTTCAAGGGAACAACGACGCTTTTTATTGTCGCTCATGAAATTGGTCACCATACGAGTGTAGGCTTCGACTTTCTTCAGTGCTTTCGCCGGATGTGGATGGTTTGCCATTATTATGATGTGATCTAAAACGAGGAAGAGGGCAGTGCACAAAAATAAGCTTATAAATTAAGCCTTTGGTCCAAACTGAGTCGAAAGCTTTCTCCAGGTCAACGTCGCAAGCTACTGTGGGTTCACAGTTGGATAAGTGCATCTTGTATTAGCGGGCTATCGGCTAAAAACTCTATTAATGAGATCTACTTGAAAATATAGCAGCAGCGTCCGATCCTAGTAAGTATAAAATCCACATCAATTGATCAATATTATATTCGTATGCATTGTTTACTCAATTCGGAACATATTTACATCATTAAGCGTTTCAACTGTCTACCGTCATTGTATTATGCATTTTAAATACATTCATCCTAAATAAAATTTACAGTTTTTTGAGTCTAAAACTATATTAGTCTAGATTCGACTAAGAGTGAACAGCTGCTCCTGATTAAATACTAAAAGATTCGCCACAACCGCATGTGCCTTTGATATTCGGATTGTTGAATACGAATTCCGCCGTCAATTTGGACTTAACAAAGTCCATTTCGGTACCTGGATGGGCAAGGAGTCAATGTTTATCAGCTAGCGATAAATCGAATTATAAATTTTTACCGAGCAAGGAGAGTTGTGCTTTTTTGTCAATGTATACACGCACACCATCTTGAATGACCTCTTCGTCTAGTTTGTCTGAAAATGAAAGGATGATAAAGTGGGTTAGTTTTTTTGACAAAATTTCCAGCACCCGACGAAAAAGTCGGAAGTGATTAGAAGGCATTTATGGAAAAGCAGCGAAGTGCATGTTAAAACTGTTTTGAGTCTGAAGGGAATCACAGGAAGTTTTCAATTTCAGTTTAATAGGACTGCGTTCATTTTTTTTATAATCATTTTAACAATCTTCGCATTTGATGCTAACATTTTAACTAGCGATTTATTTGTGTAAACAGATCTTTATACTAAAATTAATGATGCAAAAAATTAATGAGAATCCAGTACTATCCCTTATACCGATGTTCATCGCCTGAGAAGTACTCAGCAAATATACAATAAGTGAATAAATATTTCGCAAACGGATGGTGCAAGCAGAGAGATTGATGGAGAGTAAGGCTTGGAGGTGGTTTTAGTCGGTAAAAATCCGGCATACCGAGAAGCAGGAGCGACTCGGTATCTTTTGAAAATTTCCGCCTCCCAACGTTGAAAAAGAAGAAAAAGTTTAATGCCTTGATCCAAGCAGGGTCTTTCTGATTCGTCCGACAGGGCAACCTTTATTTCTATTCCACTCAGTCGCAAATCGCATTACCTTTTCCTTTCGCATAGTCCAATGTGTAGGAGAGTCCATTACATCCTCTCTGCCGGACACCAACTTTCAAACCATTCTATAATGGATTACGAAATAATAAGTCGCATATCGTAGGCTGATTGTCAATACTTACAAACTCTGGTTTCTCTTGCAGCAGTTCCTTAATACGATTCACAGCGGCTGGCGTCTAAAAATAAAGAATAAAATAAATGATCACACTTTTCACGCAATCCTACCAGAAT
The DNA here is from genome assembly GCA_963942545.1 of Oxycera nigricornis. Taxonomy (NCBI): domain Eukaryota; kingdom Metazoa; phylum Arthropoda; class Insecta; order Diptera; family Stratiomyidae; genus Oxycera; species Oxycera nigricornis. The sequence goes on from OZ012662.1 coordinate 99,397,357, forward strand.
CAGAGCGGCCCGAGTTGGTATCAATTTGCGATTTTTCATCGCGCGAACAGTGGCTGTCGCAACAACTTTCGTTGCCATTGCGATACGGCGTCAGCGAGGAAATCGTTCGGGTGAGTTTAATTCTCCGCAGCGACGACCTGTCCTTAATTTTGAAAATTTCTAATTGAAGGTTAGAAATTGTGACAAGTGAAAGCGATCAGCTGTTCGATGTCAAAAAAGGTCAAGGTAAACAAGGCATTGCGTTGCAGACAATACGGTAGTTATTTATATTTTTGTTCGTTTCGCTAAAAACTTGAATAGCATGCAACATGGAAATCGACTTTTGGATATGAATCATAATTTTATTTTGGAATATTCAGTTAGCCGTATCGTATTTCTAATAATTCGAATAACGCGCCAAAGTTTGTCTGTTACGGCGAATTGGTGTACGATTTCAGAGCTGCAAGGTGGTGAAAACGTCAACGATAAACGCCTTGCTTAGATGTCAAACCAAAAAGTCAGTGGTGAACGCGGGATGTTTTGTTTGGTGTTTCGAGTAGTTGAGTTATTTTATTTTTGTGATCGGGCCTGATGTCAAAGAAGCGACCCAACAGGAGAGCGAATGCAATGGAAATTGCGGACGTCGAGAACGACGTGCTGTGCGAGAAGATCATAAATGATATAAACGCCGTGCTGACACGCGATCCCGATTTGTAAGTAGCTGCGCCCGAATTCCGTCATTTGATTTGATTTTTCTGACCGTGACCTTTAATGGTTCAAATTTCACTGGCGTAGCATGCCAGTGCGGTGTGCACGATTGCTGCAGTAATCCCGCTGCAGTAGATCCTTGAAATCGATCCTTCGGAGGGGGAGGTGGTCGTGATTTAACCTCGTTCGCGGCGGCCTTCATTCCGCCACATTAATTGAATTTATGAGCGTCCAATTGAAATTGATTAGAGCCGAGAAGCGCGACGTCATAAACTATCAAATTGGCAACACAAGTGGCTCTGGACGGGCAGCGAAGACTTAGAATGCACGACGGCAAAAATTTGCGCGTGAAGGCCAAGCTACGTTTCACTGTTTCCGCCGAGCGTCTTGCCAACGTTGAGTTGAAAACCTCTTGAATGTCGAGCTACGAAAAATGTTAGACAGCTCAACAAAAAACTGTGTTGATAACCATTTGGGGTTGATATGGTCTACATGCTTCTGGCGGAATGATCTTTGTAGATTACCGCTTCAGTTTGCGCCCGGCGATTAAATGAAATAGATTAGAAGCATAAATCCTCTAATGGTGATTGTTGGCGGCTGTAAAATCAACAGAAGCAACTCAGAAATATGTCTATAAATGTAGATAAGACCAGACACGTCCATTTCAAGAAATAGTCGCCTTTAAAAATCAAATAACAATTGGTTGAAGTGCGTGGATGCTTCTCATCAAATTCTTTTGGCCTGGCAGACATACGCTTTGGCTTGAATCTATTGAAATATTGGGAAGAGACCCCTTTCGTTACGCATTTAGATGAAAATATTATATTTTGCGTCGAAGAGGGAAAAGAAAAGGAGTACACATCGAAATGGCGGCTGGATACAAACGTCTACTGCTGTGTAAAAAAATCCCACACTTTCCCGTGTTAATTAAGGTTGAATTCCAGAAAAAGCTACTCTTTATCCATTGTTTCCCCCATTCCAGTTCCATTTTCAAAGACAATATCTTCAAGAGTGTCCTCGGAAACGACTTCTTTCGTTTTTGCTACTTTCTCTCGGATGAAAAAGTATTTTATGGATGTGGCGATGGAACTCTGGATTTTGTGCCAGTCTTGCTGTTCAATTTTTTAGTTAAAATTTCATGGCACGGCCCAATTTTTTTTTCGTCATTGGAAGGTGGGAATCTTCAAAAGATACCGATCGGCTCCAGCCTCACGATATGCCGGATTTCTACCGACTAAACCCACCTCCGTGTCCTTCTAGGCAATGTATCCAAGACAATAGAAACTATTTATTTATCCATCCATATTTAAAAAATTCTTGGCACTTCCCAGACGATAAAGATCGGTATAAGGGACAGTGCCTAATTTTTGATATATAAAGTCATTTATTTTCGTTTATATTAACATTTGTGATATTTTTCTAATTCCTGTTGAGCTTCATTATGAGCTTTGAGAAATTGTGGAGTTGATGTATTCATTTCAAGTTTTGTTCACGTATGAGATGTTTTTTGAGTGTCATTTTAAATAAGTTAGAGTTTGTTATGTCCTTTATATAGCTCGGTAACGTATTGTAAAAGCCAGCTGCTTTATTAACAGGGTCTTCTTTTAGCCGTTCTGTTCTAGCATATCTGATAACTATATCGTTGGCATTTCTGACATTATATATGTTTTTATCCGAGATTTTCTCTAGGCTCAATAAGCTATATTCTTTTAGATTTAAGTGTTTATATATGAGTTTCGCTCTCTCCATATGTATTAGGGATTCTAGACTTAGCTCTTTAGCTATTTTATACACCTCGACTGTAGCGGTCCGCATAGGGAGTCTGTATATAGTTTTATAAGCCTTGGTTATTAATCTGGAGATGGCTATTAGGTTACTTTTTGAAGTTTGACTCCATATCAGTAGACCGTAGGTAACTTTTGACAGAATATGGGCATATATAATTTGAACTTTTTTGCTAGTCGGAAAGAAGTTGAATCGGCGAAGGAGACCTACGGCTGCTATTTTCTTTCTAAGTTCGGCTATGTGTGGCGTCCATGTGAGTTTATCATCGGTTGTGAGTCCCAAGTAATTTATTTGTTGTACCCTTTGAAGAGTCGTGCCATTTATTTTGATCAGTGGTTGGATTTCAGCTTTGTTTTTTTGTTTAAACACGATATATTTTGTTTTTGTATAGTTCATAGATAGTCTGTTTACCAAAGCCAGTGCCAGTAATTGATTAGGTCAATGTTTACCTTGCGTTCAATGTCACGTTCCGTTTTCCCATAGTAAATGAGCACCGTATCATCTGCGTACATGACCACTTTCCCAGTAAGCTTGAGATGCTAACCTCTTCTGCACGCATCAGATCATTGCTTCTTTGAATGTGGAAGTCATCCAAAGAAATTGAACGCTTTTTTGGTGGAAAATCATTTTCAATTAACTGACGTTTACTTTTAAATCGTCCAAACCATTCGTATCATTGCGTACGACCTATAGCAGCATGTCTGTAAGCTTGCTTCGAAAGTCAAAACGTTTTTGTAAAAGTTTTCAGCAGTTTCACGCAAAATTTTCTGTTGCATGGTAGCTCCAGAAAATAGCACATTTAAAAATGCAATGCTTCAAATTGCATATCACTAAATATTTTCATTTACGCGTTATTCAAAAGTTCGGTTATTTTTTGAACATAATTCGTACGTGTGTGCGATTTTCACGTTCATTACCGCCTTTCAGCTGTGGTGTCAATCTTACGTTATATAAAATTTGTTTGACCTTTGAACACAGTTAGAGTCTTCGCCATTGTAGCAAAATTTCGCTAAACTATTCTTGAAAGCGGCCAAAGACCGCTTTTTGCTGAAAGATTTATCAAACAAGTCCAAGACATCAGGAGAAAAAAAGTTCTCTGGCCCACGATGCCCACACTCCAATGCCAAAAAGTAAACGGTGCGTCTTTCCGAAAACATGGGACTCACAAACTTCACGGTGGTACCCAACTCTGTCTAGAGCATTTTCTTTGCGTGTTACTTGCCCTAGCGTCCCCATCTCTCATGATACACCTGCTGTGTTGAACTGTCGGCTTCATCAATGCTTACCCTTTTTGCTATCTCAAGAATGACTAGTTAGATGGCTGCCGTTTACATTGTTCCGCTCTGGGTACAATATCAGCACAGCTCTGTTTTTTTGGCCTCAAACCAGTGGCGGCTTTACCTTTGGGGCTAGTGAGGCTCAGCCCCACCACTTATTGATGAGCCTATATAAGTGCAAATGTAATAAAATATCATTATAGATTTCAATATAGTTTTCATAATTTAATTTCATTTCAAAAGATAATATAGCATTTTTTCGCCCATGCTGTAGTTTACTTTCACAATAGTCTTCTTGCCACGCACTGTAGAACAATTTGTTTTTCTCTTCGACTCGCTTCGTTGTGCCTGCACCGAGTAAAAGCTGAGAGTAAAATTCAAACTTATTTTCTCTTTGACAATTTTCCACCTTTAGTACGAGGAAGGGGCAACATGGATTTTGCCCCGAAAAAGAGTATTTCGATTTGAATGTATGCGTAAATTCTATGCTGAAGCGGCCGGAGTGTGCGTATTTGAAATAACATGTGTATACATCGTGGACGGGCTAATCATATGCAGCCCGTTCAGTGCTTCGACAACATTTAGTCTTGGCATGGGCTAAATAATACTTTTGAGCAGGCATGAGCAACATTTTTTTACGACGGGCCGAAGGGGGTGAAGGTGAAGAATTCAAATATTTTTAAACAATTTTTTTTATTCAGAGTGCACTGAACTTTTATTAAAACTTTAAATGTTATTCAAAACACGATAATAGGAATATAGCTTTGATTGCCAGCGAATCTACTTTTGGGGAAACCGATCACTTAAAATCGCTTAACGCTCCACATGTGGTACCTCTTGGGTGGAGTGGAAACTAACATAAGAACTTATAATGGTGATAGAAAAATTCATTCCAGTAGCCCAACCATACTTAACTCCCACGAGCCGCCACTCAGAGTCGTCTTTACGATGTTATCTTCAGCGAATAATGAGATGTCAATAGATCCTTTCCCAATGATGTTGACAGTATCTTTTTCAGTGGCTTGGAGGACACAGGGGTTCAGAAACTCGACAAACAGGTGCAGACAATTTGTCACGTCGAGATCGTGAACATCGTCTAACCTTCTTGTGCTTTTCCATTTGCTTCTCCTTCCAAGGGATCAGATCTCACTAGCCTCCCGCTAATAACATCCACGCTTGTTTTGTTACTCTCATTCATAACATATTGGGATTTTGAGAAGTAACCCTCGTATTTAGCTTAAAGTATTATATTTTGCGTCGATCTAAGAAAAAAAAACAAGTCATATACAGCGAAGTATCAACGAGGGACAAATGCATGGTTGGTTGATTGGTTGTAGTGGCAGCCCCCTTCATCCAAAGGTGGCTCAATTAGGACACGATAGGCCTACTACCTCCGTGAGGTTGTCCAGGAAGGGCGAGCCCAAGGTTTGCAAGCGCTTCCTGGACAATGCTGGCTGGGCGTTCGCACAGAAGGTGTTAGATTGTTTCTTCGTCATCCTCTGATCTGCAACTTCGGCAGAAATCATTGAAAGAGACACCCAATCTTTCTGCGTGTCTACCGATCAGACAGTGTCCCCGTCAGTACGGAAACGATGGAACTCAAGGTTTCACGGCTTGTGTTGAGGAGCAGCTTGGTGCGTTTGGAGCACAGTGTGTGCTAAGTTTGTCTAGTTGTGTTACAGGTTTCTTCGAGCAGCCTCCACGTAGTACGGCTTGAAACTTAGCTTGACAGAGGCCAGTGGATGGCCGACTTGGGGCGCCAAAGATATTTAAATTTCTTGCGGAAATTTTCTTATTTCTCAACCAATCTACTGTCTTGTAAATCGCAATGACCTCTGCCTGAAAGACACTGCAGTGGTCTGGTAATCGGAAGGATAGTTTCAGGCCTAGCTGTTCTGAAAACACGCCACAGCCAACTCTTCCATCCATTTTTGATCCATCGGTGTAGATGTCGATCGAAATGCATACTACTTATATGACTAAACAAAGTTAAATTGAACTTGAACTGGACAAATTGAATTCTACCTAAACAAAATCAACTCTCAAAACATTTCACTTTTATTTCTTATCAATGTTCCGTTTATTCTCGCAATATCAAAGTACTATCATCCCTTAAACATCACCTGAAAATCTTAATATTAATTTGCTATTGTTTCAGAGCATCGTTCGAAATAATACCGACCCTGTCGTATCAAAACAAATCGCCTGTGATTCATGTCGAACACAATTTAGGACTGGAGTCGTGGTGTGCCAAACATGTCTACGATTTTTCCCACAAAACAGTCCTGGCCAATAGGGGTGGCAGCAAGTACATTTACAACGATTCACTTGTAAAATACTTGAACTGTGCGTTGCTGATAAATCCGGATGTGACGACATTCTGGCATCTACGTCGGCAGCTGGTGGAAAAGAATAAATTGAAAATACAAAAGGAATTTCAATTCTCCGCATTGGTGCTAACCAAAAAGCCAAAATCGAGCGAAGCATTCGCCTACAGACGATGGCTGTATCCCTTTCAGAGTGAGTGTGATTTGAAGTCAGATGAAAATTTGGTTTGATCGAATCCGGATCGGTGACATATTTCTTTACTGTTCTAGGCGCCGAGTCTATTGACTGGTCGATTGAAATCGGAATTTGTGATAGATGTGCCGACAAAACGCTGAGCAATTACCATGCATGGTCGCATCGGCAATGGGTGCTGGAGCGGGCGCCACATCTACTCCGTTCGGAAATTTTACACACGGAGAAATTCATCAAAAAGCATATCAGCGACTACAGTTGCTTCCACTATCGCCAATTCGTGTTGCAGACGATGTTTGAAATGGGCTATTACGACAGAGAGCGGCATGAGTATCCTCATTTGAAAGATTTCATCAACTATTATTTGGTTGAATGCGTTTCGACGGTCGACGATATTATTAAAACCCTCCTGCCGAACGTAGATGTGAATACGACAAACGAAGATCGATTGAAGTGTTTTTTGTATTGTTGCAACTTCAGCGCGTACGACATAAAATTTTGCGACGATCTAAAAACCCTGTTTGGTTTCCGTGAATCCTTCGAGAATCATCGGCGAGCATCTTTGCGATTTATCGTTGAGAATTGCCTGAGATTCAGTAGCACAATCGAGTTTCATCAGCAGCCGCCCGTATCCAAACTAGGGAAGTTCGATTACACATCAAATGTATTCTTAATGGCGTTGAAAAAGACGGAAGGATTACAAGGGGAGCGGCACAGAAAGTGGTGCTGTTTGTTTTTAGGGTTTGATTATTCTGAATGTACAGATTGAGGGCTGGTGCGTTTCATGCGGGTGGGTGATGTATAAGCCTGAAGTTTAGCTTTGGATCAAAAATAGAACATCAAAACAGGTATAAGGAGCTGTAATTTTTATGAATCGATAAGACGACGACGTTTATCAACTTGTTACAATGCTGAAAACTATTTTCCAGGGAGAACGGGTTGGATTCGAACAGAACCTTCTATACAACTGGACCAAATTCAAGGAAGATTGATTACCAAGGCATCCACTTCCGTTTCAATGTGATGAACTACTGCAAACTTCTTCCTGATTACCATTCTATGTATATAGTTTAGATAGCCAACAATTGTAAGTTGATCTGACTGCCAAACGCGCACCTAGCATTAAGTGGAAAGTACGAGAGCAAATGAGATTGTTCTGAAGAAAGCAACCAGCACAAATCATGATCCTTTGTATAAAATTTTAGCGACTTTAAATATTAACTATTTTACCATGAACATATTTATTTAAAAAGGAGGATATAATAGCTTTGACATCCAATTGTTTGCATATATATCGAACTTTAATTGTAATTTTAGTTTGAATTTCAAAACGATCGAGAAGAATTGTTAACTTATGTATGTTAGTCTGGTAAACTTATTACCAATATATCCTTTACGTTGTTATATTTGAAATCAGAAATGCTTGGATTTCGCGATGGAAAACTGACCCATATTAATTGTCATATAGAATTCCGCTAATTTCAATCTACATGATAACAAGTTTACCTCAAACATTTCTGCGAATGTATTTGATGTTCTGACATCGAACGAGGACATCTGCAAATGCTTCTTGATATTCAAACCCTCCGTAGATTAAGATCCGACTCCAAAGAAAGATCAAGTTATTTGTTGCCACGAGCTCTGTTAACTGTTATTTTTTTGCTCTGCCGTCTTTCATATTCAACTACCGCCTCTTCTGCTACAGTTATTAATCAACCCGGAAATGCTTTTATAAATTTAAATTGATAAGAATCTCATAACAATGCTCCAAACAATTTTTTTATAGTAATATACTCTTCAGCGATGCATTATTGAGTTTGTTTGTTTTATAATTAATAATAAAGCGAAGAATACCTTGAATAATTAGTAAGTAAATAGTAGAACAAATTTACAAAATGACCTGACCATTTGGGAAATGTAAAGAAACTTGTAAAGTTATGCTTGTGCAGTGATATTCAAGTTACTAGAATTGTAATGTGTAAATGCTAAAAAAAACAAAGAAAAAATTTATCAAGAGAAAAACATATTTTCGAAATAAACGCTAAGCAAAAAAATACGTTTTAAAATATTTTGATCTTATGTATGTTTGTATGAAGGCTCTAGGATAGTTTTTAAGGTGTATATATGTATGTACAGCATTCCATTGTAAGATTTGGAAAGAATTTAATTGCATTCGAATACAATTGAATTTTAAATCAAGTCCTTGATGAAGGAAGCCCAAAGAAGCAAATGACGTGACTAAGGTACGAACTGTGCATTTAGGATTTTATAATTAGACACTATCAATTTATTTGCATTTAATACTATCCTCTCGCTTAATCTTGCATCTTCTGGAAATTGATCCTGACCTATTTTTTTAAATAATACCCAAATCGGCGATGTGACAACAGATTGGAGATAAATGATAAGCAAACGTAGAGGCCACGACGACAACTTATCGATGTTGCATTTAAATAGTCAACAATATCGCGTGTTCACAAAACACTTGGATCATCCATGTAATTAATCCTTTTTGTGGAATTAATGGCTCTCCGTCAGACGCGTAATATTAACTACCACCCTTAGATGGTGGTATTCATCGAAGAAATAGGTGAACAACACTAGCAGCTAATGAGGACAGATATTTCCTTAAGAAAATCGATTTCAATATTTCTATCCTTAATGTCATTAGACGTGCGGATAGGAATCATGCAAATCCTTAGGTTATTTCAAAACTTATTCACAGATTGCTGTCGCTGGCAGTATCCAAGTATTTCGGGCACTGCTTAGTGGACAGTAAAACGGTCGAGCGTGCGGTTGTAGAACGACACGAAGAAAATTTGGTATGTTTCGATTGTGCACTAACCTTGTTGGCAGACTATGCACAGATAGTACGAGTTGCCAGGTCTTGGCACTTGCATTTAATGTTGCTAATTCTCATTATTTTCGGATGCATACAGTGAAATCGGTCCCTTGGAAGCATACCGAAGCGATAAACGATTGGGGCAAGCCGCTAATAATACAGAACAATTAGGCATTAACCAATGCATTTGTAATGTATGGAATGATAGTATTGAGATGGCAGGATCGCCATGTAATGTAAGTAAAGATGCTACTGATTGTAATGAAGGTGGATGCGATGAGACTACTGTTGTCTCATCGTGCTGGCCAGGTGTAGAGCGTCTTCTTCTGTATTCCTTTAATGATATGAACTTCTTTTCTCTAGAAAGAAGCTATACTTAGATAGGGTGATAATAAGCACGCGAGATGGACCTACCGGCATTCCGTAGATTGCCACATGTTTGGCGCAGTTCAAAAAAAGAACAGGCGGCCGATATTTCTAATTAGTTGCCGAAGTTTGAGGCAACTTTTCAATTCTGCCGAACTTACTAAGGCAGACTTTTATTTGAATGTTCCTACCAAACACTTTGCCGATTTGAAGGCAAGGGTTGCTAAATAAAACGAGCAACTGTGTCTGGCTATGGAACGATTCTGCCTTGTGCTAGACTCGTTCCTTCCTTTTATTTACAAAAACTTTTGCTGTACAATCGATTTGCTTATTCTATAAAATTCTTACTCTAGTTTTAAATCTACTTACCAAAACCAATCGTTCCCACGGAATTTTTGCTTGCTTGCAATGTCCTAATTGCACATTTGCTTACTTTGAGCTCAATGCTCTACTAAAGAGTTTCTCACGGTACGCGGGTTCGAGAATATGATTATTAGAGAGCTTACTAAAATTTTGTAGGACATAAATATTTGAGTATGCTGTCACAAAAAGCTCGTTTTGGGACATAGCTGTGTATTGGTCGTTTGGGACATAGTTGTGTATTGGCTAGCACCGGGTTTGGAACTGGGAATACACTACACATAGTTGTGTATTGGCTAGCACCGGGTTTGGAACTGGGAATACACTACACCCCTTTCCTTTAGAAGAGTATTTGTTTGCAAATACGACTGATTGGTTGTGGTATTTTGTTTTACAATTATGCTTATCTGATGATGAGATATAAGTTTGTAATAAGTATAAAGTGTACAATAATTTTACAATGATTGATTGAATGTTTTATATAATTTAAGTCTATTATTATGTATCCATTTACATTTGTCTTCTATCTCTAGTAGTGTATTTACATTGTTTGTGTTTATTACTTTATATGGGCCTTTATACGGTTTCTGGTTTTTCTTTCTGTTTTCTACTGTTATCAGTACTAGATCACCAATGTTTAAATGAAGAGGTTTTGTATATGCTGTTTTATTGCTCCTAGCTAATTTTGTTTTCTCTATTAATTCTCTGGCTTTTGATGCCGATATTTTTAATCTTAGCTTCAACTCATTCGCGTAATTTTCAATATCATAGATTCTATCTGTGTTTTCTAAAGTGTCGTTTGGCAAATAAGAAAGTTTTCCGAAAACTAGTTCGTATGGTGTGTAGTTAGTGTCCACGTGTGGGGTTGTATTATACGAAAATGTATAATATGGTATCCATTCGTCCCAGTTATTGTCATCAACGAATGCTAACAGATATTCATTCAGGACACGGTGGTTTCTTTCTACAACACCTAACGTCTCGTGGTGATAAGGAGTTGAAAAGATTTGTTTTATATGTAACAGTTCGCAAATGTTCTTTAGGAGATTATTAGTAAATTCTGTCCCTAAATCGGTTTTTAAAATTTTAAATTGACCATATTGTAGTATGAAGTTATTTACAAGTGCCTTGGCTACGGTTTTTGCTTCCTTATTTTCTAAGGGTATTGCGGTAATATACTTAGTTAATTCGCATTGTATAGTTAATATATATCGAAAATTGTTTGAAAGTCTTAATGGACCTACGATGTCAGCGCTTACTATTTCAAAACTAGTAGAGGGTGTATCGGTTTTTATCATTCTTTCCTTTGTGTGCCTTGTGATTTTGTTATATTTGCATTTTTCACATTGGTTAATGTAGTGTTTTATCATTCTATTCATGTCCCTCCAACAGTATCTTTGTTTCAATTTTAAAAGTGTTTTACGGATTCCTGTATGTCCTCCGTGCGGCGATTCGTGGAATTCTTTTATAAGTTCATTTTGTTCAGCGATGTCATTAATTCTTTTGGGGGGTTTATATATCATAATTTTTAACTGGATATCCATTTTTCGTTGCAACGTATTGAATATTTTCTTAAATTCTTCTTTGGGTACGTACCTGAATATTATATCTTCCATAGATAGAGCTAGCTCGTTTATATTATAATTCTGCGCATAATTCAGTAACTTCTTCACTACAGAAACTAGTTTCGTGTTTGAATTATCGTTACAGTTATTGCGAGATTTCACACTTTGCTTGTCGCTGGCGGAAACGTATTTCTCGTGAGCTTTATCGCTAAAGTGGACCATTAAATAATCTTTCTCCTTTGAGATTATTATACTTTCTTTATCGTTGCGCAACATATTAAATTTTACTTTTAATGCCCCTGTTATATCGGATAGTGAAGTACAATCGAACGCATAGAGGTGATCAATCTCCCGTTTTCTTTTGTCGCTTTCGTTATCGATTTTTGTGCTTGTTTTATTACATTGTTGTTTTATCGCCTTGCTTCTTGTTATCGCCATAAGTTTCTTGCTGATACTTTCGTCATTGGTTGGGGGTATCATTGATTTTAGTATTTCTGAGTCTATTTGTATCCTTGATAATGCATCGGCATTTGTGTTGATATTACCCTTTTTATACACAATTTCAAAATCATAGTCCGATAAATCTAATCTGATTCTTGTTAACTTCGAGGATGGGTTTTTGTGTGTGAACAACGATACTAAAGGTCTATGGTCTGATACTACTGTAAACTTTCGTCCGTACAAATATGGTCTGAAAAAGTTTATTCCCCAGTGTATCGCCAAAAGTTCCTTTTCAATGATTGGTTTGTTCAGTTCATGTTTGTTCAATGATTTACTCGCGTATGAGATTGGTAAATCAGAACCGATCTCTCCTTGTGACAGAATCGCACCTAGTGCAAAATTTGATGCGTCAGTGGTTAAAATGAAAGGTTTTTCAAAATCTGGATACTGTAGTATCGGTGGTGACATCAATTTTTGTTTTAGTAGATCGTATGCTCTTTGCTGTTCTTCCTCCCAAATAAACGGTGATTTTTTCTTCAATAAAGAGTTCAAACTCTTTGCCGTTTCTGCAAAATTTGGGATGAAGCGTCGGTAATAGTTACAAAAAGCTACGAATCTCCTGACGTCATCCGTGTTTTTAGGAATTGGATAATTCTTTATTACTTCGTGTTTAGCAGGGTCTGTTCGTATACCGTCTGCTGTAATTAGGTGTCCTAAATAGACTACTTCCGATTTTAAAAATTTGCATTTATTCGCATTCAGTTTGAGGTTATATCTGCGTAGTCTTTGTAACACTTTAGATAAATTCTCGTTATGGTGTTTGATGCTGCATCCAAAGACCATAATGTCATCGACATATAAAAATGCTGAATGACTTAAACCAGTTAGTGCAATGGTAAGCATTCTTTGAAAACTGTTTGAGGATATTTTAAGTCCAAAGGGTAGCCTTTTAAACTGATAGTGTCCGTTGCTAGTGGAAAATGCTGTCAAAGGTCTGGAGTCTTTCTCTAGTTCAATTTGGTGGAAAGAACTCGTCATATCTAAGGTGGAGAAGTATTTTGCTCTACCTAGTTTGTCGAGCACATCTTCCAACCTTGTCAATGGGAATTTGTCATTGACTAACTTGTCGTTTAACTTTCTGAAGTCAACAACAAGTCTCCATTTCTTTGTATCGTCAGAACTTTTCTTTGGTACAACTAGCAGTGGTGAGTTGTATGGGCTTATCGAAGGTTCAACAATGTCGTTATCCTCCAATTCTTGGACTTGTTTTTGTATTTCCTCGTTCTGAGTGTGAGGTAACCGATAATTTTTTATATATACTGGTGCATCGTCAGTGGTATTGAGTCTTTGCTTGTAAAAGTTATTCTTACTTAGTTGTTCCCCTTCAAGGTGAAAAACATCTTGATATTGTTTAATAATATCTAGCAAGCTCGTGTTTGCTTGTTCATCTAAGCTATTTGTGTTTATGACGTCCAGTAATCGGTTCAAACGTTTGTTGTCGAATGTTTGTTTAGTTTTCAAAATGTGATAGTTTTTCAAAGGTTCTATTTCTAACTCGAAGTTTTTGAGTGTTATATTGTGTTCACTAGTGTTTAACACTTTAACGTGGCATACACCTCTTGCTGGGATAATGCAGTTCCCTAAGAATACTCCGTTTAGGATTTCCTTGTTAAAAATGACGCTGTCTTCGGATCTGTTAATTTCTATTGGAATCATGGCTTCAGTTCTCGCCGGGATGACAATCTGTGCCATGTTGATTTTTCTGGTGTACATAGGTATTGTAATGTCTTTGTCAAAGATGCAAAAGGTAATAGTATATGACTCGAAATCTATTTTGCACATATATTCACTGAGTATATCTCTTCCTAATATACCATCAGTTTCAATTGGAAAGTCCTCATCTACTATGTGGAAAATGTTGGTTATCATCTCGTTTTCGATGATAAATTGTTGCTTGGTAGTTCCTAGAGACATTGTTGTCTTGTCTGTTATGCCCGTAAGTTTGCATTTATTTTCGGGTTGTAGATCGATATTTTTACAAAATAAACTATTATTCTTGAGTATCGAGATATCTGCACCTGTGTCTACTAGTAATTTCATGTATCTTTTTTCATTATTGTTATATATTTTTACATAATTAGTGCTAATCCCCGTTATTCTAAATATACTGTTAGTTATATTAGATTTAGTTTTTACAATATTTTTGGCCAAGCTCTCTATTCTTCGTCCGGGAGGTTGCCTAGTTCCTCTCGGGCGGTTGTCAAGTTTCCCTGATCTGATATTATACGGATTCTCCTATTACTATCTCTATTATTGTAGAAATTTCTACTATTGTTGTTTATATTGTTTCCATTTCTGTTATTGTTGAAATTTCTATCTGTGTGCGAGTTTCTAGCACCGTTGAAATTTCTGCTGTTGAAATTTCGGTTATTGGGTGGTCTACCATTATTAAAATTTCGACTAAAAAAATTATTATTATTCTGAATACTATCGCGTGGTCGTCGTTGAAAGTTTTGAGAAGCATATCTAGTTCTATTATTATTATTGTTTGGGTATCTGTTGTTGAAATTTCTGTTATTTCTATTAATGTAGAGTATATTATTTTGTTGAGTTTCCGTGCTTTCTACTTCTATGGCTAGAGAGATTGCTTCACTCAGATTTTTAGGTCTTGCTGCGAATATCGTTTCCCTAATCTGGTCGTTCAGACCGTTTTTGAATACTGTTAAAGCGTATGTATCATTAACGCTGTGTATTGCTTGTTTTGCGGCCTGTATTGGGTTTGGACCTAGTTCATTTATTTGTAGTTGGTTTAGCTCATTAACCAAATTTAGTATTTTGTCTTTATATGTGGAAATAGGTACCCGTTTTTGTGTAATGGTTGATAATTGTGTGTGGATTTGAGGGACTGTTCTTGGGTTTTTATATTTTAGTCTTAGTTCGTTTTCAAAATTTTCTAAATCTGTTACATTTGATGTGTTTAATGATGTTCTTACATTAGGGCTAAGTTTCACATGTAAGATAAAATCTAGCAATTCGGTTTTTCCTTCTTGCGTTAGTTTTTTGCCAATGAGTTTTACTACTATTAAAAATGTCTCAAGCTCAGAGAATTTACCGTCAAAACTTGGTATGGTTTTAATAGCTGTTTCAATGTTAAATTCTGCCATTTCGGTGTATGTAACTTCTTCTTTTGTTTCTACTTGAATGTTTTCGGCGTTCAACCGTGTTACTAAATTAGAAATTATTGACTTGCTTGTGGATGAAAGTGCCGTTTTTAACTCTATAGCTTCACCTTCTTTTAGTGTTCTAAAAAGATTGAGATATTCGGCTTCTATTTCAATTACCTTTTCTAATTTTTCTTTAAGAGTTTTGACCGTGTAGGTCTTGGTTTTTCTTAAATTTGAAAGTGTGTTCTGCAAGTCAATAAGTAACTCTTGTAGTCTGTTTATAGACATTTGGAAAATTTATTAAACATTGTTTCTTCCTAAAACAAGATTTCTGTCTACGACTTTTCGAGCATACTTCTTTTGTTTACTATTATATATATATAAAAATATCAAGATTATAGAAAATACGACCGTGGTACTTATGGTTTGTTTATATTCCATTAAAATGTTAGAATTAGTAGTACAATTATTTCCCATTTTACTTATAATTTATCTTTACTATTTAATTTTGTTTTTATATATATTTAAATCATTTACGTTTAAGACTATTTAATTTGTTTGAAAAATTAATTTTTTGTTCTCCTGCCGATATATGTATTAGGCGATGTAATATCGCTTTTTCGCGTCGTTCATTAAATGCTTTTCCTCCTCGTCGTCTTCGCTTTAACTTTACAATTTTCGGGATTGCTGCTGTTGGCTTTTTTATAAACTGCTCAATGTGTCTAGGACGGGGTCCGGGTAGCGGTGTTGGTTCATATTTAGGTGCCTGGGATACCGGTATAGGCACGTATTTTTTTCGTGTGGGTTTTGCTGATTCGCTGGATTTTGCTCGTATTAGGCATCTCTCGAATGCACGATGGAATTCTCCGTCTGAGGTAATCTCGCGTATTTCACCTTCTTCTTCGTCTTCTAGTAGTCCGGAACGTGCAGGATCGTGGGTCGCAGGATCCTGGCAGGATCGCCATGTAATGTATGGAATGATAGTATTGAGATGGCAGGATCGCCATGTAATGTAAGTAAAGATGCTACTGATTGTAATGAAGGTGGATGCGATGAGACTACTGTTGTCTCATCGTGCTGGCCAGGTGTAGAGCGTCTTCTTCTGTATTCCTTTAATGATATGAACTTCTTTTCTCTAGAAAGAAGCTATACTTAGATAGGGTGATAATAAGCACGCGAGATGGACCTACCGGCATTCCGTAGATTGCCACATGTTTGGCGCAGTTCAAAAAAAGAACAGGCGGCCGATATTTCTAATTAGTTGCCGAAGTTTGAGGCAACTTTTCAATTCTGCCGAACTTACTAAGGCAGACTTTTATTTGAATGTTCCTACCAAACACTTTGCCGATTTGAAGGCAAGGGTTGCTAAATAAAACGAGCAACTGTGTCTGGCTATGGAACGATTCTGCCTTGTGCTAGACTCGTTCCTTCCTTTTATTTACAAAAACTTTTGCTGTACAATCGATTTGCTTATTCTATAAAATTCTTACTCTAGTTTTAAATCTACTTACCAAAACCAATCGTTCCCACGGAATTTTTGCTTGCTTGCAATGTCCTAATTGCACATTTGCTTACTTTGAGCTCAATGCTCTACTAAAGAGTTTCTCACGGTACGCGGGTTCGAGAATATGATTATTAGAGAGCTTACTAAAATTTTGTAGGACATAAATATTTGAGTATGCTGTCACAAAAAGCTCGTTTTGGGACATAGCTGTGTATTGGTCGTTTGGGACATAGTTGTGTATTGGCTAGCACCGGGTTTGGAACTGGGAATACACTACACATAGTTGTGTATTGGCTAGCACCGGGTTTGGAACTGGGAATACACTACACATTGTTCGGACGAGTGGGTGCTTTGTGTAGCAGTGAAGTTAAATGCTTGCTCTGTCGGCTCCTTTTCAGTGCTGTGTATAATTATTGCGCTATTCGGTTCGATGCCGTGATAATGTCAATACATTCTTGTTTGATGCACAGACTTAATAGAATAAGAAGGTGGAGGTCAATGGTGTGACACAAAGTATAATAGGTTGTTTGTTATTTCGTTTTAGTGCCTGTGCGGTATCGGTCATTCGATCGTTAGTTTTTTATGTTTGGCTTATAAGTTTGGCTCTTATTTAATATCCTGGCAATAGAACTATAATCGATTTTACCCGAAGATAATGAATTCGAAATGAAACGTTGACAAAAATTGCCACCCAACAAGGATATTGGAGATGATAAAAAAACAAAACATCTAGTGGTTGTTTAACGGATAAAGTGAACGCTTGACTGAATGGCGTCCCTACCGCATCCGTCGAGTTATAGTGATTTGACGAAAAGGAAACTTTATGGTGAGTTTGTTAGATAATCGTTAGATTGTTATGTAGCCGAATCAATAAATTGTGGGTTACAAAATTGTTACGAATTAGAATTGAACAACTATACGAGGTATTCAAACCAAATTTGGGAGATTAAAGTTTTTGAGTGGATATTCAATTGCAATGTTGATGTTTTACCATGTGAAATTTCTGAAAATATTAAATAATTAGGACCAACTGCGATACATCGCATACAATTATTCTGTTTGCTGAAGCATTAGTTAATTTATTGAAATTTTGTTTATATTTTATTCATTCAGTTTACATTCTATTTCATATTCTTTTTTATTGTGTACGGAATTCCTTAACGAATTGCGAATAATATTGGAAATCATATTATTAAGCTATTTATGAAATGAATTAGAACATAATAAAATGTTGCTACTAAAACTTCCCTTTATTTTGATTCTAGCTTCGCCGCCAGATGAACGGATTTCCACTAGAGAACCTCGAAAACGATGCAACACGGCACCATCGCAATACAGCAGCTCATCTTGTGGAGCGTTAAATTCTCTTATCAAAGAAACCTTCAAAATCACTACCAGTCAATTTAAATTTGAAAAAAGGTAAGAAAAGTTTATTTTAAGTGATCTTTTAGGTTACGATTTCCAAAAAAGAAATTAACCATTTGTTTTCAATAGAAAGATAAGAGATATCATTTTGAAATTTTGTACATATGGTAGTTGGTACTTTGGGTGTACAAAAATATTTTTCGAGATTTTTTTATTGTTTTTTATACATAACAATTTTTTTTTAAAAAAACTTCAAAAAATGACGACGGACGTGATTTCAAGTGACTGGATCATCTGAAAAAAAAACACCAAATAAATCCTTGTTTAAGTACCTATGGCAGGTATCGGAATGATTTTTTTCAATAAAAAATAACAAAATGGTGGCCATTTTTAAAAAAAAATCCTATTTTTAAGGGTGGAAATTTGGGTGAAAATCGGAAAATTTGAAACCGATCATAATGATTCCGCTACCAGCTATAGCCATACATGTGTTCAAGAACATATTAAAAAATCAGAGTTATCGGTTGAGTATTTTTTTTTTAAATCGTGATCGTCAGCTTAAAAGACATGAATTCGAGAAAATCGTTTTTTACGATTTAAAAAAACGCGATATACCGGCTATAGCCATATATGTGTACAGCAAAATATTGAAAAATCAGAGCGATCGGTTGAGTAGTTTTTCTTAAATCGAATCCGCCAGCTTAAAAAAAATATGAATTCGAGAAAATCGCATTTACCTTTTTTTTACGAATTACGAACCACCTTTCTAATAAATCATTCGAAGTTAAATATTGGTATATCAAGAGGTAGACCATGCTTATACTTTCGTAATTTAGGAGAGGGGAGTCGAGAATATCAAAACACACGCTTGAAAATACTTTAAAAATTAAAATATCATTATAAATCCATGTTTTATTTGGGTGTTTTGAGTGCCTTTTGGTGGTGTTTTAAGATTATTGAAAAAAAGCCGTGTTGTTGCTTTTCACCAAAAATATTATGTATTTCTTCAAATATGAATTTCGGTTGCTACTTGCAACCTTCTTCCGTGTTTTGTACACGTCTTTTTAATCGTATTCTTTACTAACAAAATCTGTAAAAAAAATTTTTTTTCGATTTTTTGAAAAATTGTAACCTAAAAGACCCCATAGTAGAACTTACTCACAACGTTTGTTCATCTGTTTTATGAAATATGAATTGATTCATTATGAAGAAAATTATGCTTGCCACAAAAACTTTGTTTGAAGTCAGTTCCTAGTATAAATAATTATGCTCATGTTTAAGTATTCAAATAGCTAGAAATAAGCATTGAAAATGATGATTGATTTCAATAATGGTTAATCAATGAAACAAATTGAATGAAAATAATTTCGCGATTAGTAAAACGTTTCCACACAACCATAGAAACTTGTCATCACTGAAATATGTAGACCGCGAAAAACGAACCCCGGCAAAGATAAGAGCATTGCGCGAACAGTAAAACGACATACTTTTATGTCAACAAGGAGCATAAGACTGAATTATGTCTGAGTATTTGGACAAGGATTTTTTTGCGACGAGCTGTTAAAGCGGCTGAATTATTCTCTAATTTATTACGAATTTCTAGATTCCAATTAAATCAGAAAAAGGAACGTTTAATTTTTTTGTTCACAAATCACTTCAAGATATGCGAAAGATCCTTCATACAATTTAGTCTATATAGATATATTGCATAGATGAGATCACAGGCGAGGGGCATAGTGTGGCAGTAAGGGAAATAGAAAATGCTCCAAATTCAGCCCACGAACTTTTTTATTGTCAACAATACAGGGATTTTTTAAGAAGGAGGAGATTCATCAATCGAATTCAAAATATTGTTTAACAGCAACTTAAACATGTCTCTAATTTCCAACTAAACACTAGATTAAAAAATTTGCACAAATATAAGATAAAATTTAAAGTGGTAACTTAGGTTTCATTCTTTCTTGAGGATTTCCAAGTCAAAGGGAAAGACCCGCAATATTCTGCTGTTCTGAGTTTTAGTTTTTGAGGCAATCAATATATCAATATATCTTCCGGTTAAAAAGACAGTTTGTCGATCTTTTTCAAAAGGGAATCTCGTTTTAAGCTCTCGAATCAAAAAAATCCAAGATCGCGTGTATGACCATCGCATACACTTGTTACGTAGCAAACGTAACGATATTCCTTTGGTTCCTTTTTAGCTCCATATTTATCGAATCGTGCATGATGTACATCCCCTCGCCGAATAGAGCGTATGCAGAAGTTGTTGGTCCATTTTCAATTATCTAGGCTTGGGATTGGGTGTTTCCAGGAGCTTCAGTTTCATGAATCTTGCTGACTTACGACTGTTGCTGACCATCCGTTGCGATCATCATACTCTCGAGAAGTGGACATGGATGAAGTTCAGTCGATTGTCCTATTTGTGTTTCTACTTAGACTTCGAGAGTATCAGATGAAGCAATGCTTTAGCCCATTTCAAGGAATCCAATAGTGAACTTGTTGTATTTCAGGCAATAAAAACCTGGTATATGGCTTGAGCACATGATTCTACTACTAACATCCTGAAATAGAAACTTGGTTCGTCATTTTTTCACTTGATCCTTGCTCATTCGCAGTTTGTGGTATTTTTTATTTTTCTGTTGAACAGCCTCGAAGGAAGAATATTAACTTTATAAAGGAAACGATAGGAAGCACAGGAACCTTGCATTTTTAGGTAGTGCTCACGAAAATGAGTTTTCCCGTTAGCATTCAGTGACTCCTGCATAACTACGTACCATTTCTCAGCCTGATTCTTCAATATGTTTTTGACCAGACCCTTTAAACACGAGCTTGAGGAATAAGCAGCTTGTTGAGTCGTGTACTCTCGTTTCTGTAATCTTTCAATATCGTTTCTGTCCTAATTTCTTTATTTTCTGCAACAATTTACTCGGATTTTTTCTCTTATATATTTTTATCTAATTTCAGAATGTGCTGGATTATGTTGGTTGATGGCTTTTGTATTGTAGCAGCTTAGGCTCTCTGGTTGTGATACGTGACTTTTCTTTGCATCAGCTTTAGCTGGTCCTTCAAATTTTTCGATGTTTTCTCTATTCACGAGCAGTCATTGCAATTTTTGGTTTCACTATTTTCTTCTCTAGCTTAATTATTTAATTCCAAGATATCCGATATCCCAAGAAGCAGGAGATATTCGGTATCTTTTGAATCTCCCAACGACGAAAAAAAACTTCCTAGTGGCTACTGGTGCAGGGTGAAGCATACAATTTTTTTTACACAATCTACAACCTCCGTGGGACATAAATCCGTGTGTATAATGATAGAATGAGTCGGGCGACTGCTCTTTTAGAACTATAAAAATTCTTCAGAGTTCAATGCAAGCTGACTCAAAATTTCGGAACAAGACATTAAAACAAAGAGACGTCCTGATACACCTATAACACAGGGACGCTGCTATTTAAGTCGACAGCAGCGTACGCCGAGAAGATCATTCTCATGGTACAATTCCTCCGTCACGAAAACTAAATGATCAATTTTTGCTGATGTCTTTAGGAAGCGAGGTCTCCTTTTGTGCTTGTATGCCATTGATTACAACTTTTGCTTGGACAATATTCTTATGCAATCGTATTTGAAAATTTCAATTTCTTAAAGTGATTCAATTTAAAAATATTTAAAAATTATATGTGCTCGCAACTTTTTTTTAGTTTAAAAGTAAATATAATATAATATTATGAAGGATTAAAGGTTCTAACAAATTCTTCAAATACTATCTAAAAATGACATTTTTGTAGGAACCCTTTCAATTTGCGAAATAAAAGTATCCCAAATATCGGCGCAGGATATTGTAAATAAATGTTAGTTTAGCGAACGATATCGTTACAAAAATTCAAGGCAACAAGACTTTCGTCTCGTTGATCTCAATGGGCATTAAATCCCGGGGACGAGGCAACGAACCTTTTTTGTCGTTCAGCCAAATTCGGGTTCGGCCACTACCTAGCTAGAGGAGTGATGGCTGCTGGCAGGCCAGCTCAGCTCGGCGCGTACTGTCATCTGTGCGTTCTCTAGCATCAGTCCATAATCTCATTTCCAGAGATTCAGTCATCGGTTTGCTCGATTACGTACCGACGAAAAAATCTGCAAAAAAGACAAATATTATACACCTCCTACGTTACTTTACTTAGAAACTCTCGAGCGCATGCTTAGATAATACCGCGTGCAAGCCCTATCCGAGACTTCAAAATTTCTTTACGTTCCTTCGATCTAAGTGCGAAATTCCGAAACTACTAAAAAAAAGGTTGGAAAAACGAGCTTCAGTGGAGCTCGCCAGGCGCAGATGTCGCTGACTGGGCCCGCCCAACCATGGCCTAGCGCTTGCGTAGCCACATGAATTGTGGGCGCTAGGCCCACCATACTTACCCCAGCAGGGGTGAATCCTGTCCCTGAAAGCAAGAAAGAGGGAGAAATCTGATTTATAATTTTTGAAATTTCAAGACTAGGGCGTGTGACAATAAATTGGGGAATTTAATTCATAATCGTTATATTTGGTTTACAGTTTGTGTTTTTAATTGATAGCATACATTCTCAACCGCTCAAATTCCATCAGATACAGCGCCATGTTATACTTTTTTTAAAAAATGTGTTTGGTACAAAATTATTGAAATTCTTAGGTATAGTGACTCTTGTCTCACTAAATTGTATTTGCTCCACTATTTGAAAAGGATGCAAATATATATATATGACTCATTTTTTAAACATGAACCAACGAGATTTGTAGTATCTTGGAAAATAGATCAGGACTTCCTAGCTCGATGTGGATTTTCTGCAAGTGCTGATACGTTTTTTTTGATATCCTATCCTATTTTTCGCAACAGGATAAACAGCAGCGTCCCAGTATTAGTTTTATCAGGACGTCTCTTTGTTTTAACGTTTTGTTTTTAAGTTTTCAGACGCCTATTTTTCATTCACAATTGAAACCTGAATTAACTAAGGATTCTGTGTACAGATAAGTTCGTTTTTTTTTGCAATGAATGTTTTCTAATGACGATGTTATGTTCTCGGAAAGATATATTTCTCCTGAAACAGGAGATGGTATGAATAAACAACAACACTATAATGATAAGAGAAAAGCTTTAGATTTTGCGCATTAATATCAGAGTGAATGAATACACACACAGGACCAAATAAGGTTTCTCTTGCATGTCCTATAACCTATTTTCATTTTTCGTTGTTGATTTGTGTTTGAGAAATTATGCTATACAGTGACTGTGTAAAGTATTTATTCAAATTGGATGAGGATAACAGCCTTTTTTTTGAAAGTAATACGAATTTTCTATTGTATCCAGTTTGGTATCCTAATTTGCATTTTACACAATCCAATTTTATATAATTGAGAAGTCGATCTTAACCAATTTTTTTATAGCTGTATTTTTTTATTTTATATATTTTTTTAATATCCTTTTTAGAAGCAGATGATGTTAAGAATATTTGAAAAGTAACATTTTGCATGCATTGTATTTCATGCGTATCGACAATTTTATTGAAAGCGTTAATCACGCAATAACGTGTGTTTCATCTAAAACTTTTCACTGTACGAAGCCCCTCACATACGTTAACGAAGGACAAGGGTAGCTCTATTGTTTCGCGAATTGCGTCTACCTCGACATTGTCCCAGTATAAAGGATACGTTCACTTCATACCGTATTTCGAACCTATCAATTGAAATTTGATTTGATCAATGGCATCCGGAATACATTTGCAAAATCAATCGCAACCGATTTGGTATAAGGACATTCCCCGCTTTTTTTGGGTGGGGCAGGGTTAATAAAAGCTCCTGAAAAGTTCAATCCGGGATGTATATACGTAAAAGTGACGAAAGGAGTCCCACAAGAAAATTACACAAAGCATATCTGCGGGGTTCATGATTGCAGTAAAGTAGAGCGCGAGCAAAAAGGATCTGAGGACCTTGCTGTTTGGATCGCGGTTTCGGTAGCTACGCCAATTATTGACGTGTTAATTAAAATTTAAAGAAATTCATTATTCATTGTGCTCGCTGGAATTTTAGCTGGGTATATTGCACGGGAGAAAAAGGATGTAATCCTGGTGAATTGAAAAGTTTGCGCATATCCGTAGTGAAAATTGAAGTTGTTTCGAAGTTCGACGCGGTTTTGCGAATGTGAAATTTGCTTTGTGTGGGTGGTGATAAAGTTTCCCATGTCTAAGGTGTGCCTCTCATAGTAGCTGTCCTTATTATTATTTTTTTGATACTTTCGATATTATGAAGGGCAGCAAAATGAGGTTGCGTGTGATGAAGCAATATTCATAATAGTCCATGATGATTTAGTTTCCTCCTTTCACAAAGGGCCATGAATGTCTGTCCATCTGAGCAAGATGTATCCGCGAAGTGAATTCTGAATAGATTTGAAAAATCGAACATCTCATGGATATGTGTTTGTAGTTTAGGATCGATGCTAGTTTACATAATGATATCAATAGGTGGATAAATGAAAACCCTTTCAATTAATGGTTGCACTAAGCACAATCGGCCTCCTGCTAGCTAATGGTTTTTTTCGTATCAAAAATAAATCTGTTTCGAAATTAAATGTTTTGATATAATTAGTAGACTATTAATTGATTTCCATATATTAAAAACAAATAGTATGAGATAGGGCTGATGGTGGATTATCATCACAATTCGATTAATGCAGCGCGTGATACTGATTCACTTTAAAACAATGAAAATATGAAGACAATGTTGAATGAACATTATCTTCTTTTCGATCAAAACCATGATTCATCGACAATACTAGACAGAATGTGTAGAATAGTTTCATAATGTTATATTGATTTCGTTTTGATTTCCATTATCAAAACTCGCGATTATTGAAACTCATGCGTATATATGTATGTTTCGGGACTATAATGTATGAAGATTAAGTGACGCATCTTCAGTAATATATTCGAAACTTTCCACTTGATTGTGATGTGCTCTAAATAAAGAAAATCTGTTGGCAAAGAATGATTAGAAATTTCTGGAATAGAGAATAGAGGAATAGCTAGATCCAATCATGGATAAAATTGCTGTACGATGGATCAAAAATTGTTCAAAGTTTCTTCTCAATTTAACAAAGACTTCTTACTGCAACACAATTTTTCAGGACTTGATAAATACTTAGACGAATGTCAAAAAAATTCATCACAGAAATCCAGAAGTAACTTCTTCGTTGAATTATTCAATATTAACGTTTTTAATTAAAAAAATACCCAACATACATATTTTTCAGACTTCTTAAAATATTTTCATTCCCATTTTCTAATTATCAAGTCTCTATTTATTACGCACAATGCGTTTTCGGCTTTGATTCACAATTTTCTCTAGTAGTCTGTAAACGTTAAAAAGAACCTAAAATAGGGAAGATTCACGTTTTGCAAGTTTGAATTGATATTTTAACTAAGCATAGAAAGTGCGGTATCCAAGGAAATATATTGTTAGCACACAAAATTAAATTCGCCAATGGTGCAATTTTTTACTTCACGGAAAAATTAGCCTGACAAAAAAAATTCACACGGTTTAGGTCTAAAAATTCCATATCCTCGTCTTAAGGGATCATTTAGGTTACGATTTTCAAAAAAAAAATTAATCATTTTTTTCAATAGAAAGAAAAAAAATATCATTTTGAAATTTTGTACATATGTTAATTGGTACGTTGGGTGTACAAAAATATTTTTTTAGATATTTTTATTGTTTTTTTACCCATAACATTTTTAAAAAAAAAAACATCAAAAAAAATGGCGGTCGTGATTTCAGGTGGCTGGATCACCTGGAGGAAAAACAAAACGCCAAATTAATCCTTGTTTAAGTGCCCATGTCAGAGACCGGAATGATCTGTTTTCATTAAAAATTAACAAAATGGCGACAATTTTTTTAAAAAAAACATCTATTTTTGGGGGTAGAAAATTGAGTGCACATCAAAAAATTTGATACCGATCATGATGATTCCGCTACCAGCTATAGCCATACATGTGTGCAACAACATAATAAAAAAATCAGAGTTATCGGTTTAGTATTTTTTTTTAAATCGTGACCGCCAATTTAAAAATAATGAATTTGAGAAAATCGTGTTTACTTTTTTTACGATTTTTTAAAAAAAACGCGATATACCTCTATTCTGCTATGCCTGTGCCATACAAAATTCCTTCCTCTTTTCCATACAGCTCCTGATTAGCTAATTGTGCATCTCTGGGAGCTGTTCTAATTTTTTTTTTGAAAAATTGTAAACTAAAGGAAAAAGGAATTGATATTGTTTTACAAAATTTACTAAAGACGATAGCAAATTGTTGCAAAAATACATTCAAACAATATTTTACATAAAGAATTAAATCATAGTTTATTTTGGCAGTTAATTTTTTCTAATTTGTTTCTGAAAAAATCGACTGGACTAAATAAAAAACAAATTCGCATAACTGAAATCTTAATAAATTTTACCAAAAAAAATGTAGGTCATATCGGAGCTATAAACGTGACGTTTTTGATGTGATGACTTTTTTACGCTTGATGCGAATATTAGGAGTCTTTTTTCTCTAGATTTAAAATTGATTTAATTTAAAAGATTGAAATGATTCTACGTAAAAAAGCCGCTTATTTATCATAGAAATATTAGCGATTTTTTGCGCACCTACTAACATCGAGGCTTAGCTTATCTTTCTCGAAGATCCTTCTTGTAAAAGAGTTTCACTTGGCCGTTGATAGAAAAAGTTAGTTTTTTTAAAATCCTAGTCGAAATTTGTGATTGAAATTTTTTCTTAGATTAATTAAATTAGTTTCTACAATAATAATTACATATTTGCAAAACCATGTCGTTATATTGGCGGTTTGATTTCTACTTAATTCTTTTCAAACCTTACATCTTACTTTATCATTTCAAGTGATTTTACTATCGTGGAACTAGAATACGCATCATTTTATGAAAAAAAGTCACATAAAGTGTTCGGCTCCCAAACATAGTAGCCAAGGTTCAAACCACAGCACGCACTGATTCTTCGTCCTCTTCATTGAAACATTCAGTTTAAGAGAAATAATTGCACTGGCACTTGTGTTCAACGAACATTTGAAAACCAGGAACAGATCCCGTGAGCTCACCAATGAAAATTCAGATGGGTTGGTAACCCGATGCCGGAGAAATTGATCCTGAAAGTTTTTTTTATACGGAAACGATGCATTTGGCCAGGTGCCTGAATTTCTGCAATTTTTCTTTGAAAATCTATCCAGTCGCCGAAAGTAAAATTTGTTTTCTTTCCATTTGAATTTTCTTCTTGAGCGATCATTATGTTGTTTTCCATGCTATTGTTATTTTACTAATTAACAAATCAATTTAATGGAGTATAAAAGGAATATTTTACAAAGCTCAGTTTACGTTCTTTTCCCTGAGAGATAGGAATCCTTTCGTCCCCATTTGTATGAGTTTCGTCAATATATGTTAGGATGGTTCAGCATTGACCTAGTTTCATCTCCAAGGAATTCTCACTCATGAATTGTGTCATAGCTGACTAAAATAGGAGATGTGGATCACATAAATAGCAATTCTCACACAAGAATTAGAAATAAAGAAAGTACCCAAAAATGATTTTCAATGATGTAGATCACTCGCGGGTACCATAAGACCTGTGAACTTTTCAGAAAGGTAACAGATGAATTACACGCTTTCATCCTTTTTTGAATGGCTGTTCAAAAAATCTTTCCATCAAAAATAGAGAAAGGAGACCAATAAAGGTCTGTTTCTATTATACACTTATTTATGAGAGAGTTTGGATTTTCGCTAAAACTTTTTTTCCATTAATTATGCAGTTCGTGTTGTGCCTGCTTTCTTCCTTTTTGAATCCTATTTATTTCCTGAAAAGGATTGAATCTGATTTCGAGATAAAGCTATCAACAAAAAAGTTTCAGAACAGATTTTTTTTAAGAAACTCAAACACATAAAATTAGCATTTATTCTTTCAGGATCGCACGCAAAATCTTAGCACGATAAAAAAATATCGCACGCACCAAGTTATCGTGTTCGAATCCATTTCGTCGTAACACTCACAAATATATTTCATTATCGAATGTGAAAAAGTCAAGTTCAGTATCAAACACCATTTCCACTTCCTCCGAACAATCAGTCAAGCATTGCGTTCAGCTCCGGAATGAAAAGCCATTCCATCAAACTAACGCAATCGAATTTTTCCATTGCTCGCTCCACCCTGACGATTCTTTCGAAGCAGGAAAATACTAAAAAATTCATAAAGTCTATCAGGGAAAATCCTGGCATTGAAAACCATAAGAAGTCTTCCGAAACTCTCCTATTGTCCGGCTGCTTGATTGATCACGGGCTGTATCAATTCTAGCCACTTTACGAGGAAAGCATTTTCTTTTTATATCTTTTCATTTAACTTCATTTCCACGTTGGCAACGGATATATTCATTTCGAACATTACGTAACGCCACGTGCGTGTTAGTATCGTAACTAATTTCTAATGCACTATAGCATTAGCATTAATTAGCGTTGTAATTGTTGCAAAATGTTCAAGACCACTGCAAAGATACTGATTAATTAGGGGTTGAATGTTTCACATGTCGAGGTATTTATACGGTTCGAGCACGCAAGCATTTCAGCATTTTTTTTATAAATTTTTGATAGCATTGTTGATACCAGGTTTAATATATCCTTTGAAAGGTATGAATATTATATGTTCTACAATACGTAAAAGAAAATAAGTTGACTAGTAATTTTATATTTTCATGAGATATGGTCTTGAAAAAATACATACAAAACAATAAAATTTCTGGCTTTTGTACTCGTGATTTTTCTAAAAAAAAAATAATATCCTTGTTGATTGAAACAAGATAATTTTCTTAATGAAATTTTTTGAAGTAGAAAGCTTTCGGTGGAAAAGTTGCTGTTCTTATTGTTAATGAACGAATCGAATCGTAATGTTTAAATCACATATCGTAAATGATTGTCTAAGCTCCAGGTGGCATTCTATCGGCGGAAAATCATGATGGACATTCTAGATTAGGCATCTTAATTCAAATCAATTACTCGCAATGATCTATGATATAAAAAACCTAGCGTTATCATACGTAAGATGTGGTCATGCCTATTTACGAATGCCGGCTGTTTTCAACGTAATTTTCCACGGATTGCTTCAATTTCACATACATAAACTTTCAGTTAGAATTGTTTCATCACTTCGTCAACGTAAGGAATGAATAAAAATGTACGACTATTTCTATTTCAGGAAATTCACTTTACTGTCACGATGACATTTCTTGTATGCAATGGCTGTTCAAGTGTATGTTCCTGCATTTTATCTGCAGCCAACTTCTGTCATTTTCTAATATTTTAGGGATCGAATATCCTTAACGCCTTCTACTTATGTCCCAAATTTCATCCAGATCTGACAGGACGAGGTTATGCCTTCTCCCTGTAAGTCTAAAACTTCACACGTCTTTTAAACATGACAAGATTTTTCAAGCTTCACACGAATTTTATCTGCAATCATCTGCATTCTGACGTTGTCAAAGTCTCCAATTTCTGCCGTATACTATCCACTGTTATATTGAAGTTTGTGCAAAAATGGATAACCTCTATTTTTATACGAAATGTGTGAGAAAAGAAATGAGACTGATTTTTTCATTTACCAAAGTTTTTATTTTTTTCAAACAACACTGTTATCCGCTTCAAAGTAGTTCCCTTGGGCAGCTATACACCGGCGAAGTCGTTGTTCCCACTATTGCTAGCAGCGCTGGAAGTCTTCAACTGGTATGGCTTTTAACTGATCGGTCACAGTCTTTTAAATGTTCTCCAGAGTTTCAAAATGGCGTCCTTTGAATAAATGTTTCAATTTTGGGAAAAGGAAAAATCACAAGGACTCAAACCAGGTGAAAATGGGGGTTGAGGAACAACAGAAATGCGTTTTGAGGTCCGATTATGCCGCCGGCATGCAAACTGCATCACACAGTGACTTTTTCGGGATGTAATGTAGCTTCCAAACTCTTTTAAGGATTATCCTCACACCAAAAATGGCAATTTTGCTTATTTACGAACCCATTAAGCCAGAAATGATCTTCATCGCTAAAAATGATTTCTAAACTTCCAACTCATCTTCAGCCCATTCACCGAAGTTATGACGCAAACGATGGTCCAATGG
Organism: Oxycera nigricornis; assembly: GCA_963942545.1. Taxonomy (NCBI): domain Eukaryota; kingdom Metazoa; phylum Arthropoda; class Insecta; order Diptera; family Stratiomyidae; genus Oxycera; species Oxycera nigricornis. The sequence continues at coordinate 99,427,410 of OZ012662.1, forward strand.
CGTCAATTTCTGAACTAGATGGATCTTATGGGGCTGTAATTCAAGATGTTTTTTTCAAAATTATCCATCCTTCGGACAAACAGAGGCCAAGTTGTTGAGAACAGCGTCGAGTCGATAAATTTGGATCCTAAGTCACACTACCCTCTACAGCAGCGATATCTGCCTCAGTACGCACTGTACGAGCTCGTGGTGGACGAACATTGTCCAATAGAGTAGTCGTGGAGATATATCTTTTCATCGTGTGTATATATGTATGTATAAGCTGCTCAGATGGACGATTACGAGAATGGTTCGATAAGTACTTAGCCTACAAAAGAAAAACTGAAAATTTTGGATAAGTGGCGATTTATTTTTCATTATAGTTACCTTTTAGTTCGATAAACTTGAACCAAAGATGTTTCAAATTCTTTAACCTGTCTGAAAATTACGTTTTCTCGAGGTCTGCAAAGTAGGCCTCCGTGGCGACCAATTTGGCCATGGCGTGGGCGGAGGTGTAGGCCGGTGCGTTGCTGAGCACTTTTTTCTTCGCCGAATGGAAATGTTGTAAGATTTTTCGGCACCATTTTGGCACAAATCTTCCGCATGCCCAAATCGTCTGTTAAAATTTGATGTACGATAAAAGTGTTTAAAGTTAATAGTTCACTCATCATCCTTATTGTTAAACGACGGTGTGATCTCACAAGAGCGCTCACACGTTCAAGCTTTCCGTCAGTTTTTGAAGTTGAAAGTCTCCCTGAACAAAGTTGATCTTCAACGTGTCCTCGGCCTTCCAAAAATGATTTATGCCAGCGGAAAACTTGTGCTCTTGATAAACAATGTTCCCCATAGGCTTGGTTCAACTTTTCAAAAGTCACACTTGCGGATTAACCAAGTTTAACATAAAACTTGATTGCACAACGTTGCTGTAAATCCGATGCTCCATTTTTGTAACACACAACAAAACCACAAATTCACTGATGATGTTGTAAAAAAAATGTGTTAACTGTACGGAGTTGAAACTTGGACTGAGAAAGTGGAAGGGATAAACAAACCGGACTAGCACAGGCCGGTTGACACAATGTTGCCAGATCGCCTGCAGTGTTGCCAGTCTCATTACTTTTCTCACACACCTCGTAGAAGTGAAATGTTGCGATTTTTTGAACTTCTTCACCTATGCTGAAATACAGGATTATTGGTTATTAAATTTGTATATAATTTCGAGATCATAACTCCGAAAAAAGTCGTGAATAAGACAAAATCTTAAAAGGCGCTTTAAAATATCAAGATAGTCCGATTTGTTGATTGTTTTCAATTTATTTTTAAATTTAATTACGCCTCTGTTAGGGCGAACAGGGTGAGCAAGGCAAAATACTTCTTCAATGTTTCACTCAAATTGAATTTTCATTATGGATTTCGGCACTGAAATTCAATGAGATTCAAAATAAATAACAAAGGCAAAGTCGTTCGCATACAAAATACCCAAGTGGTGAATAATGATTTTGTTCATGGTGATTTTCACAGCAACAGTTTTAGGTCCGATGATGAGAAGCAGGACTTAAACTTCTTGTCAGGAATAGAGTTTTGTCATCTAGGACAGCTAGTCATCAGTCTATACTGTTAGCCGATGTTGAAAGGATGTTTCGTAGATAGTTTTCTGGGGCACATAATCTCTTTTTCGGGTCGAATTTTCAATTTACCAAATGCTTCTCGTCCTAAAATTCAATAAAAAGATTATTCATGAAATGGCCTTGCCTGTCGGCACACCTGACTCAAATTGTAGGCAGTATTCTGCCCAAGTCATTTGGCTCATTCGGAATATTCTGTTAACTTATCTTTGGCCGAGAGGTGGGTACGTAGCGTCACAGACGCTGGTACTTCTTCCAACGTCTCAGATAACAAACGTTTATTTTTTTTGGTAATAGGCACATTTTTTAAGGCACGTTATCAGCGATTTTTATCAACACAGGTGTTCGGCTGTCTAGTTGAAAGTGGTTGTATTGTCTTATGATGTATCGTACGATTCCTGTGATAATTGATTTGCAGAAGGATTTTCAAAAAGTCAATATTAGTCATTGGGGTTTAAAGGCAAAGCTTGTATGTTATTTCAGGTGTGGTTTGTAGTAATTTGCGAGCATGACGTGTGTTTTCAGGCAAAGGGAACTATTAATTTAGTTGCTATTTGAATTTTTTTGAGGTATATATACTACAGTAATTTAAAAAAAATCTTCTTGTCCTAGCATGCCAAAGTCTTAGTTCAACTGTACCTTGAATAGAAACGCTATCATTTTCATTTTTTTTAAAACACTCTCCTAATGTCTCATATGATTATAATTTAACACGAACGAATTTCGATGGTTTTTTAGAAGTGACACAATCAATTGAAACATATAGCATATTTACAACACCTACAAACTACTTCGTCTACAATATCTTGTGCGATGCTAGGAATGTGAAACTAAAACACTAATCGGGAAATTTGAAATGTACCTTGAATTTCCAACAATTCCATTTAATGCCCAGGTGATTGACTAATAAATTTATACAAGCACTTGAATATCACATGCACTTCACTTCATTATTGTTATAAGATTTATTTATAGTAACGAAATGTATTTTTGAAAATCATTTTTCATATTTTCGTTTCAGGCCAGCACCGATAATTTTGGTGCCCATACAACCGTTTCCATCGAACGTTGAGGATGCTACAATTGGACTTGCTGAGTAAGTAGTGTTTTTTGGATTTGTTTTAATGCGTTCTTATTAAGTAGGTTTAAAACAAATGAAGAATATCGTCCTGATTTGAATATCTCAAAATGTATTATATTTAGAGCATAAGTTTCTTTAGCGGTTTCTTAACCCATTCGCTGCCAAGACCAAATCATATGAAGTTATTCCCGTTGCCAATTACATTTTAAGTGCTATTTTTTACCTAAGCTATGCTATTTTTCGGTGAAAGCTCAAAAATGTATCATATATAATCATTTACATGCATAAAATCAAAGACAAATATACTCGTTTCTGGCAATGGCAAATAAACAGGACTCCGTATTTTTGCATTTTTTTTACAGAAAAGCGTCTCGGGAATGAATAACATCCCCAAAGACGAGTATACTCGTTCTTAGCAGTGAATGAGTTAAACAAAAGAAAGAATTGTCCAAAAAACATGATGAAATGTGAAATTATTAATAGCATAAGTAACTTTGAAAAAAATGAATACACCCAAATTTAATAAAAAAAAGAAAAGAAGGAGAGTTCTTGAAATGAATTAGTCCACCTAAAACAAAAAGAAGGAAAACGCAAAAGAAAAACATACGGCGAAATTACGAATTGAATGGTCCCGTAAGAAAACTACTTAATTGGATACTATTTTATACAAGGAAAATGTGGACATGGCTAGAAATCGTAAATTGTACTTATCGAGAAAAATAGACGAGAAACGCTGGTTTCTGCGACTGGAAACGATGCGAATTTCGGATAGAGAGTTGAGGAAAAGGATACGGCACTAAACAATGTTTCTTATGACAGGAGCTGGTTGAAGAGATTGCTCCGGAATTGAGGGCCGTTCTCAGAAATGATGATTTTGGGGACTCCGATCAGGTGAAACAAATCTTCCAGATAGTGGGTGATGAGTTTTGCCGACGCGGCTCTTAGGGATTTAAGGAAGGTGAATTTGGATAAGTGGTCCAGGACAACCAGAATATAGGTGTGACCGGCAGACGATCGAGGGTACGGTCCGAGGATATCAATATACAAGCGCTGGAAGACACGTTCTAGAATACCGATAGGACGCATGGGCGCTCGAAGGGTTTGGTTGGGCGCCTTGGTCATTTTGCAGGTTTCGCACGAACTGACATACGCAGCGAGCTGTTTGGTCATGGCTGGCCAATAGAAGAGCTCTTTAAGCCGCTTAACGGTTTTTCCGATGCCTCCATGTGCACTTGGCGGATGATTATGGGCTCGCTGTATCAAGGAGGTCGTCAGTTCAGATGCTGAATCAAAAAAAATACGACATCGCCAACTTATTCTCTGGTCGTAATATGCAATGAATTAGAAGACTTCTAGAAATGATAAAGATGAAACGGTGAAACGTGATTTTGCGATGATTCAAAATCAAAAACTGTTGCTCTGGTTGGAACATTTTAAACGCGCATCTGGAATCTTTATAGACCCGAATTTTCTTCTCCGGTGAGTTTCTCGATTTTTACAAGTTCGTGTTCCATCACGGCCATATTGCACTTTCGCATGACGGCTGGCTAGACACAAAGGAACAACGCTTTATTTTAATCGCGAGAACTCGGACGAAAAGATATTCTTTCCGAAACGATATTAATAATTAATAAATTATAAATTATTTATGTTTACTGCTGGGCCCATAATCCGTTATTAGTTCGCGCATTTGGTTGTGGATTAAATATAATTGAGAACAAAGAAATATGAAAACGTCGAGTTAATTTAAACATGGCGCATACAGGAAACGTCATGATGATGTACATTGTGCAAGAGTCAGCGGTGAACAGAAGAATATTTTCTAGTGTAGTGTCATAGTGACATGCTCTGTTGTCATGCGACTCAATCATGAGCTTAAGCCCGATTTACAATACATGTGTGTAAACTGGAACTTTCCCCTAAAACATAAGTTCAACAAATTTCAAAATTATTGCCAATCGTTTTAGTTCCCATCATGTGTTCCTGACCGAGAACTTGTCATTTTTTTATCGTAGCTGTCAAATGGTTATTGATTTGATGTCTTATGTAGCACATATGTATCTAAATATACATAAGCGAAATTATTAACGTAGGTTTGCGGAAAATTTACCGATATAAGCCTATAATATCTCCACCAAATATAAATGAAAAGCTTCCGATGTAGTCAGCTGTTCCCACCTGATAACATTTGATATCCCATTTTATTTATAACCGGTGTACAAACAACTATTACCGACGTTGTTATCATAAATCACGGCTCGTGTGAAAACATAATTTTCTGCTGTTCATATGACCGCAACATTTTTATATGCTTTTCGTAGTTCTCCCAGCAACGATCAATGGTTTTTCTTTTACACACTCGTGAGGTACACATATGGATGTGCGTACGTATGTACATACTTATATGCTGAAAGCCAATTAAACCACTGCCACCTTCGGCATGTCGATATAGTAATTAGACAGAGAGTGTATCTTTGAGCTTTTCATTGATGGAAGCGACTGTATCTATCGTTGAATCTATCTATGCGCGATAGTATCTATGATTCCTCTGGCGCAGAAACCTGTCTGCATGCTTGTCACGTGCACACGAGGATGTCGTCATTGGAAGGCCAATCAGTTTCGACTACATACATAAATATAATAATTCAATCACCTCCAAGTGTTGTTGTATCTTTGCGTCGCAAAGATATTACCGCAGGGCGTTTTGGCAGTTGCGCGGCCAATAACCGGTTGCCGAGAATGATCGCCTCGATCCAGGCTTCCAGTTGGAATAGTCGCAAGGATGGGCGGCGTACGCGCGCAAATAATAAATAACCGAAATTATTCAAAACTTACCGGGCGTACTATTTCGTTATGCCGTCAGCAAAAAAAAACAATGCCGACTTGCCGATTTCTCGTTGGGCCTCGAACGAAACGATCTTTTCATGGCTTACGAAATCACAAAAGCTTTTCCTAATCTTTTGTGTTCGCGTTTTTCCTCTAGACTTTTCGTACGTTGGAAGTTGGAGCCGTTCGCGTTGTTGGCGTTCGATGGAGCTTTAGATTGTTTGGCGCAAAAGTATGATCCGCGATCGCTACTAACATTTTCGCATACTAAGTTTTCGTCTATGCTAGCTGCTAGTGTGCAGATATAGATAGTCGACTATCTACACCGCATTTAGATATCGAAAGTGTTATGATGCGTGCTGAATGTTGCTCGTAGTCGCGGTCGCGTTGATTATTGACTAGTATCGCCACCGCGTCTAAGAATAGTAGTATTGTTAATCCGCGGATGGACCAAAGGGCAAAGAAAGCGCTACCTTGGCCTAACATACCTGAACGCGAGTTGTGTTGGTGATTGTGATCGAATTCGAGACGTGATCAACATCCGAAGTGCTTGGGTTCAACTGTAGTGCACCTCCCTTTCGAATGGACCCATTCTTCGTTCGTTCCTTAAAATCCATGAATAAAGTGTGAACAATTGCGGATACCCTGGTCGCATCTAGTCGTAAGGAATCCCCATTGGGACTACTCTTGCAAGCTCTAAACTATTTTCATGCTGATTTCACACCGAGAAATGCTTGAAGTTGGTTTGACCAAAAATAATTTGGCGATAAAAAGACGTTGTGCGCCCAGATTTCAGCGCACACAGTACAGCGTATGTTCTTCAACATCTGGGCGACAAGCTTCACGCTGAGACCCACTGCCCGTTTGTAATAAACTCATTGAATACAACACGACCGCGACGAGCTGTAACGCAAAAAAAAAGATAAATTAAATTTTAGCTTGCGTCGAACAAATCGAAAAGATTCATGATTCGAATCAAAATTATATAGAAATGGACAGCTGAAAATGGATTGAGTTCAGATGCCCATCCTGATTTGCATTCACCACCACCAGTCATCCGGGTGTGACTTCATTAAAATGGTTTTGCATCACAAAACAGGGCGTTAGGACCTTATCCGCCAGGGTTATTATATGTTTACGATGCCTGGAGACGATATCCTTAGATCTTTTCTGTTTGCGAATAGACCCTCGTTTATAGGCACTTAAAGGGCAATAAAAATTTACGCCAATAACGCTCAATAACAAGTTAACGATATCACATTGTTTTAGACGGCGATAAGCTGCAATCGGCTATGATAAGATACTATCCACAGATACATACGTGCGTCACATCAAACATAATATACTTGAAGGTTCTTAATTTCGAAAGCACATTACGACTTTACAAATGGGCGATTCTATTTGGCATGAATATTAAATTTTTATCGTCTTCTAGACAAGCTTTATCAAAGTCTGTGGTCTCTAGGACGATTTTTAAAATGTAGTCCCCATGCCTCCACGGTCAACAATCCTATTTATTTTCTCAATACGACCTACAGTCGTGGCCACAATTATTTACACAACCTTAATCATGAAGAAAAATTTGAATGAAATCAAAGTAACTCCTCCAATTTTCATTACAACAAAATGAAATTTTATTCAGGTATTCTTTGGCAAATTCATAGTTACTTGACAAAAGCAAAATTGAAATAAAACATTACAGAACAAAAATAAAAACAAAAACTAGGTGACCAAAATTATTTGCATACCCATCATTATGGTCAAAATTATTTGCAATGGATGTTTTCCGCCTCGTTTTTCCGAAAAATCTGCGAAAAGTTAAAACTAATTGTTTTGTTAGCCTTAATAAAAAAGGTACTATGTAACCATTACCTAATACTTGGTGTTGCTTCACTTGGCACGTATAACCGCTTCAAATCTTACTGGCATTGAATCAACTAAATTCTGTATAGTTTCGATGGATAGGACCTGCCATGCATTTAAGATGTCTTCCGAGGCTTCAGCTGCCGATTTTCCAACCTTTTGAGGAGATGTTGATTCCATCAAATGCGAGACATGCTCAATGACATTTAAATCAGGGGGTTATGGAGGCCATTTCATGACTTTTTACCCAACGTCCGATAAAAACTGTTGGATCCGTTTTGAAGTATGGATTGGTGTATTGTTCTGTTGTAGTATCAAATCAGGATCAATCAAATAATTGTCGGAAACAAATGCAATGTCATTCAATATTTGGAGGTATTCAGACGAACGGATCTTTGTTGGACAATCAACACTTGGATCAATCTCATTGTAACAAATACAAACCCATAGCATTATTTTATCACCATGTGAATGACGCGTAGGGATGTATGTATACCGTACGTTTCGTCCAATGTCAGCACTTTCATCTGTCCACAAAATTTGTCTCCAAAATTCGACTGGCTTATTTCTGTGCTCAAATGCAAACTACAAGAGAACTTCCCGATTCTTTAAAGAGATGCGTATGCTTTTATTCCTGACTCGCAAAATCTTTTTTTTCTACTGATTTTGACATTTCTGTTCTCGTTTATACTATTTATTATGTCATTGATCTTTTCGCGAATATTTCGCTACATACACTGACGTATTACAGTATCTTCTCTTTCACATTTTGCCCTCTTTCGACCCCTTCCTTCTACATTTTTCACGCTGCCCGATACATGTTTTTTTACCTGACGCCTGATCGAAGCAAAGCCGAAGAATTACCGTTAATTTTCTGGAAATTTTTTTCTTAGTGTGTGCAAATAATTTTGGCCATAATGACGGGTGTGCAAATAATTTTGGTCACTTAGTTTTTGTTTTATTTTTGTTCTGTAGTGTTTTATTTCAATTTTGCTTTTGTCAAGTAATTTTAAATTTGCCAAAGAATACCTGAATAAAATTTCATTTTGTTGTTATAAAAATTAAAGGAGTTATTTTGATTTCAAATTTTTCATCATGATTTGCGTTGTGTAAATAATTGTGGCCTCGACTGTATATCACCATTGTCGACTATTAAGAAAATCGTCACACACAGATTGCCAGAATATTTTCACATACACCGGAATGTCTATTCTCAAAATATTCGCTCGGACAAGAATAGATACTATGTTTTTCGAAAAAACAAATCATTTGATCAATGAAAACATGAAAGTTTGGGGGGAAATTTAGTTGCCAATATTTCGCGAAACAATGTTTTTTTCTGGCAAATAATATTCAAGATAAAGCGTCGTAAAATTTTATACACTTATTTGTTTTTCTACAACGACCAAGCGATTTTCGTAATTTGGGAAATTTTCGTCGTTCGTTTGCTTGGGCTTTTAGGTTTTGGCATGGTGTTGACGAATCTTTGAAAATGCCACTAAGGCATCATTTATTTTTGACCATTTGCGTCAATTGTTAACGTTTACAAGGCTCGTGTGCTGCTGTGAACATTGTTGAATTGTAGATTGTATTGGCGCGATCTCATTTGGTGTACATGCATGCGAACATGTATGATTTATTGCTTTGGTTTTGGGCTTTGGAAGGTTTGGACATCGGATCGAGATTAAGAGTAGATATTTTTTTCTAGAATATATCAAGATCGAAAATATGAATAATTTATTTCTGAATTAATATTCGTTCTGATCTCGAGAATGATATGCATCCAATCGAAACTTACCTGAATATTGTCAGCGTTGCGCAACACAACAATTCAGAATAAAAGCGACTTCAATTTTAAACTAAGATGCAAACTAATTGAGATCATATCCTTGTATAATACAGTTAAACACAAACCAACTGTAATATCAACTTTAAAAAAATCGAGGATATCAGCATGAAAACACTTTCTTGTTAGGATTTTACTGTGAATCAGTGAACAAGAACCTTACAAATAGATAAATCTTTTCAATGTTGTAGTCATGGCCTTAACAAACGGAACCGATCATGACAATTCCGAGGACGAAGTTGAATTACGTTTCAAATCGCTTTCGGATAGTGAAAAACCCACCACGAAAAGCAAACGCCACACGAGCAGTGGGGTGACTATATCCAACGAGCATCATACTATCTACTTCATACGTTCCTACAATGCACCCAAAGATAGTACGTCCGGGGATCCTGAAAAGGATGCTATCAATGAATTGTCGAAAATCCGATCGATACTCAGTGAAAATCAATTGGATATTGTTCGTTGTAAAAGTGATTCGCGTATTTCGTTGCCGGTTACCAATGCGGATCGAAGGAGTATCCGTGCACGATCCGTATCGGCGCCATCCCCATTCAAAAGTAACTCCTTTTTGCGGCGCAGCTTTAACAGTTTGTGGGGCAGAAGTTTCAATCGTAAATCCAAAAATGCCTCCGTCAAAAGTCACAGTAGCTCGAGTAGTGGTAGTGAAAAATTGGAAAAATCGGCTAAAAGAAAATCACAACGTGAAAGTCGTGAGAGTGGAGGCAACGGTCGTAATGAGGTGGTGATTGACGGTGGTAGTGAAAAATGTGAAACGCTGCATGAAGAGACGGAAGAAGAGGTTCAATTACGGCGGAGTAATAGTACAAGTTCGAGTTGTCGCAGTACAAGGTATAGTTACAGATCCGGGTTAAATTCATTCATTTCAATTCATTGGTACATCTTCATAAAATTTAAACCACCCCTGAATATGGCATTCTGAGGCAAAGAGTTATGCGTCCACCCGTTAAAAAAGAACAACGGTATAGCGATGTCTTTGCCAATAATATAACCAGTAAAAATTTCAGTATTTTGGAAAAGGATACTCTTTTATTTATAAACGTTTTCTTCATCAAAATTTTTCACAAATATACTCAACGTGCTCTTTCCATGTCTAAAGAGTTAAAAAAGAACAACACAAACTTTTAAAAAATCATCAGCCTTAAGGGGCTATCCTAGTGTAAATTTTTCATTTTGATAGCTTATTCCATGTAGAATTTCATATCAAAATTTCAAGGCCGAACTGCGAATATTTCTGAAGTGGTAAGGATTCAAAAAAAATACAGCTGCTTATATAAAAATTAGTAATTTAAACTTTAACCGCATTTAGTTATACGATCAACTAAGTTTTTTTTTAATTGGACGAAAAATGCCATTTGGATAGTTCAGAAACCAAGCTTTTTTTATTGCAAATTTTAAGCCTTTTTTCAAAACTTCGTCATTTTGCGAATTTTCAATATTCAAAAATTCTAGTTGACTGTATAGGAAATGTCTTATATTTCAATAATCATTTCGAAGTTCTATGTTTCAAGCACTCTATCAGTCACAATCACTGCAGCAATGGAGCTATAATTGCTTTTTCATGATCCCACCAGATGGCGCATAATCCGTTTAGTTTTCAATATTTTTTCATGTTTTTTTTCGACATATACCTATTTTTATATTAAATATTTCTGCTAATTTTGAAAACAATTGGTTGAGTATTTCTTATTTAAAAATATTTTCAAGAAGAAAATTTCGTTTTGAGGTTTTACACTAGGATAGCCCCTTAAAAACTTTTTAGAACATATCTATGTAAAAAAAATATCTGGTCATAAGTTTTCAAATGCAAAAATTATAAAGAGATTCTTTTACGCTAATGTGAATCGTGTTGAATGCTTTGAAAGTTATTTGCAGGATTTTACTGGAAAATTATTTTCAAAAATATATATTATGAATGCATCAAAAATTTCTGGGGAAAATTTCGTTAAATATATTTTTCGAACAAATTAAAATAATGTATTTAGAAAACAGAAAGAAAAAACAGGTGAAAAATATTTTTCGATAAAAATATAACACAGTACTTTTTCACCATTTTCCTAAACGTACTCGTAGTTTAGGCAAAATATTTTTCGAGAAAGAAATTTCTGGGAAAAATTTTCGATGAGAAATTTGTACTAAAACTTTAAAAAATTAACTGAAAGTAGAATATTTAGAGAGGAATTTTTATAATAGACTTATAGGATCTGTTTTCAGTTGGCTGTTGAGGGGGCACAATGATTTTTGCAGAAAAAGTTGTGGAATAACTCGTATAACAATATTTGATTTATCCCCCCTCTCAAAAAAGTCTGGAACATTAAGGAAAAAATCGAAATGTTTAAAAATTATAAAAATCGATTTTTACCTACTTTTCTCACTCCTAACTTTAAAACGGTTCATTTTAGGCCAAAGTTGTGTGGTAATGAAAGTTGCGTAATTAAATTTTCCTTGCCTTGAAATAGCAGTAAATATAAAAAAGGTGAGAAAAACCTTTTTAACTTCCCAGTATATGGGAAGTTCTTGTAATCGCCTCGAAAATCGAAATTGAAATTTTCAACTTTTCTTTACGTTTTGAGGTCTATAGAGTATATATAAAGTGTTTTTAGAAAGGGAGATGTATGTGTGTGTGTGTGTGTGTGTGTGTGTACGTACGTACGTACGTACGTTCGTGGACACTTTTTTCTACGAGCATAACTCACGTAAACAAAGTCGTATCGACTTCGTTAAGGTGTCAATCGAAGTGTCTTTGCAATCTTAAGAGCTGATTAGTTTTTGGGATACTTCGGTCGGGGGGGTTTGCTGTTTTGACCCTTTCAAGGTCATTTCTGTCATGCGTTATATCTCGCCAACCAAACATACGATTTGCATCATAGAGGTGTCAATTGACGCGTATCAACATTTGTGTGAATCTATCAAATTTTTAAAAAAATCGCTGTAGCTGTTTTTTAATTTAAGAAAAAAAAAGTGCAAAAAATTAGGGTTTTTTTCATAAACAATAAATTTTTAACCTGATTTGCATAAATAAGTAGACAATGTTTATAAAATTTATATACTCCAAACAATGTTTGTAAAAACAACATCAAAACATTTTGTCATGATTACGTAAAAAGTTCAATTAAAAATAAAAAACTATTAAAAGTCATCATGATTTTCAAGGTCATTTTTATCATTCTCTATATCTCACGAACCAGATATAATATTTGCATCATTAAGGTGTCAGTTGACGTGTATTAATATCTTTGTGAAGTTTATACATTATAAAAACTCGTTTCAGCTTTTTTTTAATTTCATAGAAGAAAATGCAAAAAATTATAGTTTTTTTCATAAAAAATATTTTTTAACCTGATTTGCACAGCACAGTAATAAATGTTTATAAAATGTATACATTCTTATCAGGTTTTGAAGAGAAACCGGCAAAATCCTTTCCTTGATTATAAAAAAAAATAAATGAAAAATAAAAAATCATTCAAAGTTACCATTTAAAGAGGGTTCATACGAATGCTTTTACTTTATTTTTTTTATTCTAAAAAATTTTTGTAAATTCAATCAAAGTTTTAAAATATTTGCATAATTTGAGCAGATTTTACATAGTTTTTATAGTCTTTTATTTAAAAAAAAATGCTTAAATTATTAAAACCAACAAAAATTTTCAAGACCAAAAAGGCCCCCACCGATTGATCCGCGTGAATATTCAATCTGTCCTCATCGACCAAAAACCTTACGTAATCAATGGACCCTCCCGTAGACGATATGACTCATATTAACTCATTCCTGTTACTGCTATGAGTACCTCTCATTGTTGTAATGTTGTTGATGTTTATGTAGATATTACTGGGAAGTTGACCGTGTGGACCTCAAGGGTCGCACCTCGCGGCTTGTTTTATTTTAGTTTTATCACTTACAATGCATTTATGGCCTTCATAGTTCGCCCAGAAATTTTTTAGAGTATAATAAAACAGCATATAAATTTTCGTCAAAATCGATGCAGTAGATTTAGGCCACGTTGCACTGGCAGGTCGTATGAACAATGAATTTTCAAGCTGATTTAAAAAATAACCGACTTCGTGCCGAAACTGCTTGTTGTGTTTGATGTTACTTATATTAATAAAATTTTGAACTGCCATTTTTCTGGCTATAATACTTCACCCTTAATCCAGGGAAGCACTCACTCATTTCCGCAGTAAAAAAACAATTCTAGAATAATAAAGAATGGTCCACAGCAAGTTTATCTATTGTTTTCCCAAATTATATTATCCATCTTCAGGTTTTTGTAGAAGATTCCCGGAAGAAATTTTCTAGGTACATTTTATTGTTCTTACCGTCAATTTTAATTTTCCTTGGAAGGAATGAAATACTATTTATAAGAAGCTTAACTGTCTGCTTTCTTTTTCAAGAATTTAAGTATGATCTATCTGAAGGATGGCAAAATATTATTTTATGAGCTTTATATTGAGAAAGGACGTCCAAAAGTAAACAAATCGAAGATATTTTAACGGTCGCTAAATGTATTGTTTGTGTTCAAAAAATGACCGCGAGACATTATGGCGAAAACGTTTTCAGTTCACATTGGCCCCATTAAAGTTTACGCGACTTGAAGAACATTTTCCCCGCCTTGTAGAGTAGCCTTGGCACTGTAAATAACAATTTGCATTAATGCGGAATGGCAAATTAAACACTTGAGTGAATTCCTTTGAGATACAGCCGATCCCGCAGAGTATCTAATCATTTCTACTGATGAGGTCTGGCATCAGAAATAAATGGAATTCTAAATAAATCTGAAAAGAATTTTCCATGCTCTGCAGAGCTCCGTAATATATCAATCATCTATTCGCATCACGAATATTCTGTGGCGAGGAAATTTTTCACATGCATCTAAACATTTAGCATCCAGACTCTAATCTGGATGATTCTCGATTTGTTTATGCAAGGCAGTCATAAGTTCTTTGATTTTATTTACTTACTAATATTGGTCCGGCCAATCTGATTGATTAAGCTGTTCGCTAGCCAAATTAGAGTCCAATTCAATCAGGATTCGCGATCACGCACGCAATTTGCATTGCAAAGATGTTGGGGACGCGAACTTTGTTGCTTAAATATTTATTAAACATATCAAGTGTATAAAACAGTGCTGTTGTAAATTATATTGTGCGCCTTTACGTAATCTTGATCGCTTGATTACTGTGGAATTGGTGGGTTCGCCAGTATCTCATTGCTGTTCAGATAATTCGAAAATAAATCCACAGTGGAAAAGATAAGAGTGCTGTAAAATTATCGCAAATAGTGACAGCATTGTTGTTATTTTGTTGGGAGCAGAATGTAAAAAAATCCATTGGGAAAGGCTTGAATGCTAATTTTGTTTTTGGAAAAACCTAAGAAATCATCGGCGTTGCGATGCAGTGTTTTGATCGTCTTACATATCTGCTTCGTGTAGACAAGAAAGATTTTCGCATGCTTTAATTATTATCAACAATTAGTAGTGCTTGACTCCTGTTCCGGTCTCGTGATCAGAAATTACACCCACTATATAATTGTATCCTCATCATCTGAGTCGACAAATGAAAAATAAGCTTTTAATTTCGCAAAACAATGCCTTATCAATGTCATTAAGTACGAATTCAAGGATTTGCCAGACTGAATTGAGGGTCAAAGATAAAAGGGTAGATTTTTTTTCATCGCGGTTGAGATTCGAATCGGATAAAGAGATATTGTAAGGTTTTATTAGTTCATAGCTCTCTACAATGTTAGTGTTGAAAAGCTTCCTTCATTTGATAATAAATTTCATCCGTTCACACGGTAATAATTTCATTTCACACCTGAACTCAGTTATATTTACAAGCAATGATAAAATTTCGAATTCTCAACCAGTCAGAGTAAATAATTTATGGTTCAACACGTGTCACGAACACTAAACATAATTTGTTGAATTTTATAATAATTTTAGTTGTAAATTTGCACACAACTTATTTGTCTCGAACTTTTTACAATTGTTTTCTGTAAGGTGAATGTTACATACTATGAATTGCATTTAGAAATCAGCTAGAAAAAAATCTTTTATTATCGACGCGTGCTTAAGCAGCTAGAACAATTGTATTTTATGACAATTACATGGTAGAAAATAGTTAGTTAGGTTTAACTTTGCAGTCATGTTATAACAAATAGAATATCATGCAACTTTTAGTAGATTCATTTAATAAAGTGCTGTTATCTTCCATAAGAAATTTATCACTCTAATGTAAATTCGCGAAATCATTGAGACCTCGATGTTCAAGCGAAATTTACATGAACATTTTTTTTTAAATATTCATTTAATTTTTATTGAAATTGATTTGTCGATTTTGACGACGTTAATAAACAATCAAAACTATATACATATGTATGTATGTATATACACATGGAAAAGACAGATGAGAATCTTAACACAATATTGACGAAGAATTTTTTTGCTGAAACATCTAATATCGTCAAAATTTGGCGACAAATGTATCTAATGCAAGATTTGTTGTAAACGCCAATAAATTAAGGGGAAGGGTTAATTTTCAATATTTTAAACACATTTTGAGGGTTATTTCTGAAAATATCGTAAATATCCATTTATTTCTAAGTAAAGAACATAATAGTGCAACATTTCAAGAGTCTTCTGTACCCGTTGTAGTGCATCCATCTTGAAATTTTTTAAACCACCCCTGTGTAGTTCTTACTTTGAATGTTTTCACCATGAACCGTATTTATCTTAACATTTTTACCGCTTTTAAAAAAAAAAGTATAAACTATGCCTTTTGTACTCGTTAGTATTTTCCATTTTTTTCACTATCACTTTAGGTCAGATCTCAAAAACTGTATACAGTTTGGAGGAGGGGGATGATGGGAATAAAACGGTAGTTTATCTTTTTTCGAACAAGTATGATTCGCCCTAAGGGAAAATACGCGGAAACATATGGACCGATATTATTGGGTGTGTGAATATGACTCCGCCCTTCCCCAACAGTTGTTGTTTTTAGTATGACTTGCGTGTACTAATAAATGACAACACATATTTTCGATAGGGCTTTATGTCAGCTGTCAAACGCACTACGTGACATTTGGTTGATGTGTAAGCGACAAGAATCTTTACCTCATTGAAAATGTCGGTTTTCGTTCCAAGTAAACATCCTTTGCGGGAAGTGTTATTACACTATTTTATTGCAAAGAAAAGTGCAGCGGAAATTCACGGTGAGCATGCTCCTTCTAATACAACCTGTAAGAAATGGTTTCGATGATTTCAAAATAATGATTTTGGCACTGAGGACAAAGAACATGGAAAACCATGCAAAAAATTTGAAGATGCCGAATTGGGAGCAATATTGGCAGAGGATTCTTGCCAAATTCAATCCGAATTGGCTGCAACATTAAATGTGGAATGATCAACTGTTGCAAAGCGTTTAAAAGCAATTGGAATGATTAAAAAAGTTGGTAACTGGGTTCCATATGAATTGAAAGAAAGAGAAAACAAAACAATTTGTGAAATGCTACTGCAAAGACAGCGAAGAAAGGAATTTTTGCATCGAATAGTCACAGGAGATAAAAAATGGAAAAATTATGAGAATTCTAAACGTCAAAAAGGGTGGGTAATGCCAGGTGAACCCGGTACATCACTGCCAAAGAGAAATATCCACTGTACTAAGGTTATGCTCTGAATTTGGTGGGATCAGAGAGGTGTTGTACATAATGAGTTGCCTGAATCCTCTCAAATTATTAATTGGGACCTTTACCGACGACAACTAATGCGTTTTAAGCGAGCCCTAGAAGAAAAACGACCAGAATGGGCGGATAGGCACAGCAAATTGATTCTTCAACATGATAATGCCAAACCGCATACCGCACAAGTCGTGAAAATATATTTAGATGGACAGGACTGAGAAGTGCTATTTCAACCGCCATATTCACCAGACACAGTTCCTTCCGATTATCACTTATTCCGAACAATGCAGTCAGATCTTACGGGAGAACGATTCACTTCATACGAAAGTATCAAAATTTGGATTGATTGGATCAGCTCAAAAGACCAGGATTTCTTCAGGCAAGGAATATGTCAATTACCTGAATGATAGGCGAAGGTTATAGCTGTCGATGGAGCATACTTTTAATAAACTTCTCTTTAAATTTTTATTTCAAGAAAAAAGAGCGGATTCATATTCACACCCAATATATGTATATAAGTTTTCTCTACTAGTGAATTAATTTATTGGATCAGTGAATAACTAATCATGTACCATTGAACAAAATCAACTGATTATAGCCAATTTACTGCTAGAAGTCTTAAACGTAGCTAATATGATTTACGAGTAATATATTTACGCATGTCGATTTCATTAAAGCAAACTAAATTAACATCTTCCAATTTTTCCGTAAATTTCTTATGCCAATTATTTACACGCATCAATTATTCAATTCTAATTTTCTGTGTGGATTTTAAATAAACAATTTGAATCTATTCACCGTATTTATTCAAAAT
This sequence comes from Oxycera nigricornis, assembly GCA_963942545.1. Lineage (NCBI taxonomy): Eukaryota > Metazoa > Arthropoda > Insecta > Diptera > Stratiomyidae > Oxycera > Oxycera nigricornis. Next base: position 99,445,139 of record OZ012662.1, read on the forward strand.
TTACTATGAAAAATTTAGATTAGAGAAACATGTTAACAAAAAACACCTGCTGAGATTGTTCTGAATCACATCCAAAACGAAATCAGAATATTTACGTGGAATTCCTTCTAAACATGAGAATAATAATATATATTTAGGTAAGGTCTAGCACTTATCAGAATGGAAGCATATGTACATACATGAGAACTACTTCCCGGGGTGTGTAAATATCACCAAGCGTATTTAAAGAAAGTGGGCAGAATATTTAGTGCTTGAGTGGCAAGAATCTTCCATTCAAGACGATTGAGAATTAAGGCGGATCTATAGTAATTGAAGAGGAGATAAACAGGATACAGGAATAAACAATTGACTCAAAGATTTGTCTTGTGTACGGAACTTAATTCATTCCTGGGTGAATCAAAGAGTTTTAAATAAAAAAAAAATATTGTCTGAAAGTATGCTTAGCATTGAATGTGATTCATGTGCAACACTGATTCATTCATTGTTAATTAGGCTGTTGATTTGATAAAAAGGGGATGTCCAGTTTTCACAAGGGGATTTATTTGGAAGAAGTGTGATATTATTCCTGATTTGCATTGAAAATAACTGGAAACTAACGATAATAATTAAGCCCATTCATTTGCATGTTTACTGAGGAAAATATATTGACGAAATCCACAAAAATCGATGAGCGTCAAGTGGATAGTATCTAACAATGTAAGTACTATTCGGAAATGTTTACTTCCGACGTATTTATTGATTTTCCATTAGTATTTCGAAGTTTTAAGAGATACCACTTAACTTTCCGAACATAGCAGCTAATTCAAAAGAAATGTTGTTGATGTTTTCAGCGCTAAGTCACTCTTAATTAGCGCATGTGAGCATGAGATCAAAGGGCACTTGGTTCCGGAAGAAGCTACTTTACTTCACTAAATTGCTCTTGACTTTATTACCATTCATTCCATCAATTTGTGTTTATTAAAAATTTGTTTTTTTCCTCGTCAAATTGACGCAATCGCAGTTAAAAGCTTTCGCGAGCATCCATCAGCAAATTATTAGCAAAAAAAGATACTTTGCTTTCCGCAAATATGAATTTGTATTTGTTCCTTTTTTCGCTTTGCTTATAATAGGCAAGTTGAATTTTACAAGTATGTTCGTTCCAACTCTTTGTATGCTAATGATATTAATTCTTTTTGTTGTAATTCAACAGCAATATAAGTGTAGAAATTATACGACAACCGTGTAATGTTTAAACATGGACAATGTGACGACAATTGTAATTTTGAACATGAGTTTTTGCGGTGTTGTCGTCTTCAATGGCTAACAATGCTAACATTGTTCAGTTCAAGGCTAGGGTAGATCGTGTATTCAGTTGCTATGCTTTGTTAACCTTAAACATACATAGTCGAAAAACAATGAGGATATGACCAAAAGTAATGAGAAATAACTAAAGAAACACTGATTTATTCAGCTCAATGGAAGCGATGGTTCCTAATTCACGCTTCCAATGTGGTAATTACTGATGGCATGTATTATGTTGACTTTGAGGGCCGGTTTGGTTTGTGGCCTATTTGCATAGACCTCCGACTTAAGAAAACCCCACAAAAAAGGTCCAACGGGGTCAAGTCGCACGATCCCGGTGGCCAGATCACATCACCACCACGTGAGATGCCCATGCCCTCAAATCGCTCGTGCAGAATGTTCAATGTGGCATGAGCTGTGTGGCACGTAGCGCCGTCCTGTTGGAACCACATATTGTTGATATCCATATCATCCAATTCAGGCCAAAAGAAGTTTGTAATCATCGACCTATAGCGCTCGTCGTTGACGTTGATAGCCTGGCCAACGTCGTTCTCAAATAAGAATGGACCGATGTCGCCGCCAGCTCAAAATTCACACTAAAAAGTGACTTTTTCCGGATGCATTGGACGGTTTTGGATCTCATGTGGGTTGTTATCGTTCCAAATTCGACAATTTTGTTACCCATTCACCCAGAAATGGGCCTCATTGCTGAAGATGATTTTTCGATGAAAATTATGGTCATTTTCTAACTGCTCCAAAACCCATTTAGCAAACACACGTGGTTTTTATGATCGTTTACCTTCAGCTCCTGGGTCAGTTATATTTTGTACGGGTGCACAAGTCACGGCGCAAAATTCGCCAAGTTGTGGTCTGCGAACGGCCGAGTTTATGTGGGTGACGCAAAATCGACTGTCACGGATTCTCCTGCAATGTTTTCGGCAGATCTTGCGTTTCGTTGACGTACGGGTGTTGGTTGATTGTTTACTGAACCAATGGACTCAAATTTATCTACCACACTGCGAATAGTCTTCTCGGTAGGACGTAAAATGGGCGAAGCGCGCGGAGCGTTGCCCAAACATAACACTCATTTTGATAAAACAATTTTATTATTTGCACGTGTTGCTGAACGCTATATCCAACCATGGTGATTTGGCAGAACAGACTGAATAAATGACAACGAATTTGACAGATGTAGCTTGAACAATATGGCCGCTATGAATTGTCAAAGATTGGAAGTCCCTATTGGTGGACCCATTAGATTCCGCCGTGTCATTTCTGTTGATAAAACGTTCATGTTGTGATGGGGATTCAAACCTGAGTATCTCAAACCCATAGTCGATCGCATTAGGTCTTCAACGATGAGGGCATCACGCATATTGTAGCACAGCGAGTGCTTATGCGTGATCGCATTGATTCGTTTCAAGAGATGATGAAACGAATGTGGCATGTGTTGACGATTAATATGATTTAATGGATTCAATATAAAAAACTTAATGTGATACACTATTAATAATTTATTGTATAGGCCTGTGTAGCTAATGGTATTGACTTATAAATCCAATCAGAAACCTCATTTTAATATAATTGTTTTTCATATTATCTTGGTAACATGCATAGTTTTAAAAATATAGTAGCATGTGTTATTATATCGATGGTATTAACCATATATATACACGAAAACTATATTTTCTATCAGATAAGACTATTAAATTAAGTTTTTTGTAATTAATAGGCGTCTCATTGGCAACCTTATAGGTTTTTTTCTGAGTGTGCGAGTGTGATACAAAATACTAATGTAAATTCTTCGTTTTCTCGGTGTTTTTGCGCCATTTCAATAATTTATTTTAAGTAAAACTTTTCCAAACGCAAATATTTTTTATATATTATAATATAAATTATTTGCGTTTGGAAAAGTTTTACTTAAAATAAATTATACTAATGTATCTAAACAAACACTCCCTACTCCAAATTTTGGATGCATTATCAGCCATTACTGATATTTAAAACATCTTGAAGTCTTTCAGCAGTTGTGCGGAAGAATAGAAGTAAAATCGATATGTTTAGCTCACATTGTTCAATCCAATCGCTGTTAATTCTTTCTAGTTCTCCCTTAATAAACATTAGACTCGGTGGAATTAATTCCATCTATAACAAGTGATAACGCTTCGAATTCGCATTCATATTCATTAGATTAATATGGGTCAACACGAAAGGTTATTGACTAGTCAATTCAATAATAATTTACATCGTTTACAAGCGCACCCTCCGATTCTATACCTAATTGCTTCAGCGATAGCGGGACAGCAAAAAATCACACTATGTGTGGCTTCGTTAATCAATCAATAACTTTTATAATTGTGCTGAACAGATTTCAGCTGAATCAGAACCACAATCTAGAATTCTAGATAGGCTTCGACTGACTCGAACAGATGAAATGTTCCACTTTCCATTGGCAGGATCTCTCAATATCTTTTTGATGGACACAAAACAGATAGTGGGTCGTTCAGGTGAACAGCATAAATATACGAGAATACCTTGAACCGATTGGCTCTAGTGACGATTGAACTGAAAAAGCTACAGAGACAGAGAATACACTTCCATGTTTGCACTGAAACCTTACAATAAACGCTTATTATTAGACTTGATAGTACGGAGCCATAAAGAAGGCATTCTCATTTGTTCGCGTATACATAATGCGCCTATTTGTGGCATTTCTGGAGGGGTTAGGGCATGTCGAAGTCAATTCCTAGTATCAACTGTCTAGCGACACAATCGAGGTCAACTCGGTTTCATAGATAACTCCTTTCTTTCCTAATTGCTTTGATAGCTTTCACAAAGAAAGCTGTCTGTTTGGAGGAGTATCATTGTAGACTTGAATTCAATTGATTGTTGCGGATGGATTAGCCCTACCATGGTTCAGTGTTGAATTCAGTGAAATTCTATTAGGGATTTAGTTCAGAACGAACGTTTTACCAGCTGCGACACTACTAGAGCAAAAGCAAGAGTTTTGACTTTGATCCTACACATATTAGTAAAGGATAAAATTTTGACCCCAACCCCGAAGGGGTGAGAGTAAGGCGTATCGAGAGAGGGGGTTCCCCTACTACTATGGCATAAAAAGTTCCCCACTGAAAAATGGTTATTTTTCCTATTTCCAGACCTCATATGAAACCGTAAAATTAATCTGAGAAGTGAAAATATTAAAAAAAAGACAAATAAAAATTTGTGAAAAATAAAAAAAGATATAAAAAACTCGCGGGTCCCCTCACCCACTTGGGCGGGGTGCAAAACGTGTATCCAAAGTTTTACTCCTATTTACAGTGTGCGTCATCAAAATCCGGACACATCAATGAACATCCTTCAAATCGTGTTATTTATTGAAAAATGAAGTTTAATTTCAAAAACGGGTTACATGGCATTTCGTGCATCTATTGACATTGTAATTATTCAATGTAGCCTCCATCAGCTTCAAACATGGCTTCCATTCGTGGTCTGAAGCGCTCGCACGCCCTCTGCAATTCTGCGCTGTCAATATTGGTGAACGCTGCCTCAATGTCTGTCATTAATGATGTCACATTTGGATGTCGAGACTTGTTGGTAACCTTTTCAATCACGCTCCATACGTAATAGTCGAAGGGATTTAAATCTGGACTATTCGGAGGCCAAAATTCCTTAAAGCAGAACATGTCAAAATTGTCCGAGAGCAAATTTTTTAGTGTAAAAATAATAACAAAGGTCCTCCTCAACGATTTTTCGCATGGTAGGCTCGCTCACATTCACAATAGACGCCAGTTTTCGTAACCATAACCCCGGGTCTTCCAAAATCAGCTCTTCAGTCCTTTTGGTGACTTCGGGGATTCTCACGGCGTGTTCTTTTGAGTGCCGCTTTGTTGCCGGTGTAGTTGAACCTTCACCTAACTGTTCTTGAGCTTTGTACTTAGTAACAACCTCATATACAGTTGATTTCGGATATCGGAAAAATTGAATAATCTTCCGCAATGACCGTCCAGCGCGAAAACTTTCGATTATCGCGGCTCGACGGTTATACTCCTGACTTATTTTTGACAGGCAACTGACACTTTTGAGATAAACAACTTTTACTTATGTCGGCTTACTACTCGTACGCCAACGCCGACCTCTGGCACAAATACACTGTAGCTGGGTATTCAATTTGAAAATTGTTCGGATTTTGGTGGCGCACCCTGTATATTACATTTATGGTAAAAATCGCATTCATAAATTTTATGATTTTCTTTATTTGTTTACAATTTTCTTTTATTTTTCTTTTAAATATTTTTGATTGAGTCTAAAAAACCCTTGCCAGATTGATTTTACGGTTTCATATGATTTCTGGGAAATAGGCAACATAACCATTTTTTAGTGGGGGGAACCCTCAAAACTTCGTATGGGGCCATGACCGCCGTGAACTTTTTGGTAGTAGTCATTTGATCCACCTCACTCTTCCCCTTCGGAGTTGGGTCCATAATCTTAGCCTTGACTAATATATTTACCGGACTTTATATTTGGGCTTAAACACAGCATTCGCCTTGTAAGATCTAATATATTTCACATTTATATCTCTTCGTCTGCCTACGTTTTTTCGGCACCTTCGGTCTGCCTACATGGGTCGTTTTCGTTTTGCCGTTTTTTCAAAGCTGTTAAAGTGCTGCAAAACATCTGGAAAAATTCATGGAGGTTCTTCCAACCTTTAACTTGAAGTATCAATCAGAAAATTATCAACAATTAGATTTTTCAATATATTTTTTTATCAAAAAAATGAAAGAAAACGGAGTAAATGCATTTGTTCACCAAAAAATCATAACTTTAAGACGAATAAAGATATCGAAACGAAAAAAAAGGAAAATTAAAGGGGAAGAGTGTAGCTTTCAAGAAAAAAATATACCGCATTCAATTATTGTTAAAAAAAACCTAAAGTTTGCAATCTCAAAATGGCCAATAATTTGGTCCTAAATTTCGTAGTAAAAACGGCAATAAAAATATAATAATTCAAAAATTAGTAATGAAATCAATAAAAAGTCAATATTTACGAGCCTGAACAAGTTTTTATTTATCGCTTTCAAATTAAGGGCAGTGTTATTGGCCAAATAGCTATCAATCTCGATGTTTGTACACTTCAAAATTGTTTCCATCATATCAGTTGTAAATAACACGTTCCAGAAATCTAGCGAGGTAGCAGCTGCTCTAATACCTTTGGGTAATATTATTCTTATGTTTTTCCTTTTTTTTTGGCACTTTTACAGCCACAATTAACACTTTTAAACGAATAAACGGCTGCCTACATGGGTCGTTTTCGTCCGGATCGATTTTGATATTGTCACCACGATGGCTAGAACGGGACTGGGACAGCGAAAGTTGGTAGACAGGCGTAACTTTTTTTTAAACAGAGGGACAGCAGCGCCCTTCCTAGCGGTGTACAATAGTTACAACAACTTTTAATTTTCGCTCGGACGAAAACGACCCAAGTAGGTAGTCGAAGGGATATTTATAGTTCTGTTTATTTTCAAACTAAAATTCAATCTGCAAAAAGGGTTACGCAATGATGATTGCAAAAATTAGCCCACGTATTTCTCGCTAATGGAAAAATTTAAATTGTAATGTTTGCGGTTGAATATCACTGTTTTTTTCTTCATTTTAAATGCCATCAATTTTTCAAATTTTAAATTTCTAACGCAAAAACCCGTTTCGCAATCAATTTTCAAATGTAGCAAGATCTTCCACTAGAACATGTTTTCTTTTCCACTTTCCTCTCGGTAGATATCCACAGCCACAAGTTGGCTTCCTCCGAAAAATTGAGATAATACTTTTCTAACTGTACAGCCGCGCATCATCGCGAATTCCGCTAATTGCTGACCATTTCGCTTACCGATTTGGATTCGTTTCGCGTCACGTTCCACCAAATAGAAGAACTTGAGCCATTGATTCAGCTAGATTGTGGGGAAGCGTCCGTTGGAATTTTTTTCAGTTGATCATCATTTCGTACATGATGTACATACAATTCATATCATACGAGTGCCAGCCATGATTGCTCTAAATTGGTACCAAAGATCACACATGCCAGTTGTGTTGCATATATGGGAAGCATCTCATCTCGTGTTGGGCTGGCTTTAGTTCTTTGATAGCTTCGGTGGAATCGCGCGATCGCGAACCTACGGAATACCGCGATTTTATAAATATTTAAACAATTACGACAGTGCAGTGTTTATTTTCAAACAAGCTAGTGTACCCTGTTTGTTGATGAGTGCAAAAATAAAATTGATTTTAAGATGCTGAATGTGTTACGGTTGCAAATGTGAAACTCGAATTGATTGTGTGGACCAGTGGAAGTTACAACAAGGACGACCGTTTGTTGAAATTGTGCCCCAACAAAGTGGCCCCTCTAAGCAATCAATTTTTTGATATGATGCAAGCGGAACGAAAGAGTTATACCAAACTGTCCTCTTGGTGAAAAAAATTACTCCTTAATGGAGTTCGCATGTTTCGCTGGAAGCCGTCCAACAACAAACACGTGCCACAGATTGTTTTTGGTTACACGATGGCTTCTACCAACACGGATATAGATGGATCCAGTTCAGATAGTAATTGCGTGAGGTATTAGCATTTTGAAATTCCATATTTGCTTTTATGACTCCCAGATTTACTAATGGAGTGATTAAGTAGCATGAAAATCATTTCATGATATTCAAATTATTCATTTTTTTATTTACGAATAGTGAAACTCGGGGAGTGATGATAATGCGTATGATGTAATGATGATAAATAAAATATATTACTGCTGAGCTGCTTCTAAGATAGTACCATTCAAACTAGCTGAGTTAAATCTCATTGAAAAATTTAGTAAGGAAAATTCTAAAAATCGTTTCAATTGTGTAACCATTTCGCTTTGATTTTTTTGAAGTGAACTAATGAAATTTAAAAGGGAGTTTTTATGAAGGAAAAATGAAACATTATCAGTCTAAATTCATGTTTATTTGTTAATAGTAATATAATCATTTTGTCTCTTTAGGATCTATACAAGCATATTTTCGTCTATCGAAACTTCATATCCAAAACAAAAAAACCCTTTCATTTTACACCTTCCTTTATAAATGTGTCATTGAAATCTAACAAACCACATATTGCATCCCTTATACTTCGTTTTCAGTACGGAATTGGTCATATTATACGTTTCCATGTTCAACGTAAGCGTTTCCATACACCCTCATAAAGGGGTCATCCATGTATTACGTAACACCCCGGGGGGGGGGGGGTGTATCTGAAGATGTTACTAAGTTTTACATGGAGGGAGAGGGGGTCTAGCAAATTGTTATGTAATAAGATTTAAAATTAGTTAAAATAAATTGAAATTTCTCTTCATACTATTTTATTTTTTATAATAAATTGAAAATAGTTTGAAAAGTGTTTTTGATTAAGGTATTAGTACACATTAAAAAATATCGATTTATTAACTTCCCAGTATATGGGAAGTTCTTGTAATCGCCTCGAAAATCGAAATTGAAATTTTCAACTTTTCTTTACGTTTTGAGGTCTATAGAGTATATATAAAGTGTTTTTAGAAAGAAGTATGTATGTGTGTGTGTGTGTGTGTATGTACGTACGTACGTACGTGCGTTCGCGGGCAGTTTTTCTACGAGCATAACTCACGTAAATAAAGTCGTATCGACTTCGTTAAGGTGTCAATCGAAGCGTCTTTGCAATCTTAAGAGTTGATTAGTTTTTGGGAAACTTCGGTCGGGGGGGTTTGCTGTTTTCACCCCTTGAAGGTCAACCATGTTATGCGCTATATCTCACGAACCAAACATGCGATTTTCAATATTAAGGTGTCAATCGACGCGTATTTACATTTTTTTGAATCTATCAAATTTTTTAAAAAATCGTTAAAGTCGTTTTTTAATTTTTTAAAAAAAAGTGCAAAAAATTAGGTTTTTTTTCAAAAACACAAAATTTTAACCTGATTTTCAACTCTGAGTAATCAATGTTTATATTATTTATACACTCCAGATAGTTTTTGTGAAACAACCAGCAAAAGTTTTTTTCATAATTACAAAAAAAATTAAATAAAAAATAAAAAAATCATTAAACGTTCAAGGTCATTTACGTCATTCATTATATCTCGAGAACCAAATATAATCTTTCCATCATTAAGGTGTCAATCAACGCGTATGAACATCTTCATGATGTTTTTATATTTTAAAAAAATCGTTAAAGCGATTTTTTTGATTTATTAATTTTTTTTGGAAAAGTAGTGTTTTTTTCAAAAAAAAATTGATTTTTAACCTGATTTGCACATCGTAATAGTAAATGTTTATAGAATTTATAAACTTTTATCAACTTTTGTAGAGAAACCAGCAAAAACTTTTCTCATTGCAAAAAAAAATCAAAAAAAATAACCATGTAAAAAGGGTTCATTCGAATCATAATACCTTAAATCCTTACGTAATCAATTGACGCTCGCGTAGATGTTATGATTAATTTTAACTCATTCCAATAACTTTTATGAGGTACATTTTTATTATTTGAAGTTATACTATTTCCATAACTATTATTGTGTTTAATATTTTTAATATCTATGTAGATATTACTGGGAAGTTGACCGTGTGGACCTCATGGGTCGCACCTCACGGCTTGTTTTTTTGGCATTTTTCAACTCCTCGCACCTTTAAAAATGACCTCTTAAAATATTTTGAAAAATTCGAACGTTAGATAGTATAAAACGGTTTTAAATGCGTGCGCGTTTTTGGCCGCCTGCCGCATGGCATCTCTAAAATACATTTTTCTCTCTCTCTATTCATTCACAATAGAACACGAAATTTTCGTCTTACACGTTTCAGTATTTATTCAGACGTACCTATCGAAAGGGTACTTAAAAACGTATAGAAAAGGTAATAAAAAAACGAAGACAAACTTTAAACGCGATTTTCTCGAAATGAATATCCGGTTTTAATAAATCTTAGTGCGTTTTATTTATTAACATATTCCACAAGACAATTTATCTCAATTAAACCATAAAATCGGAAGAAAACGCCAAATTTGGCGTGCAAAAAACCTCTAAAAATAGGGGTTGATTTTTCAAAAAAAAAATCATAGCTTCGCATTTTTTTATTTAACTAATTTTTCATAAATGGTGGTGGTGCATTGTCACGTAAGAGACCTTATTCTTCAAAACCCTTTTTCACTTTTCTGTTTCAGACTTGCAAATTTTGAGATTAACTCTCGGCCACGCGGTGGGGTACTTTTCGAGGTGTCAACTTTAGGGCTTTATAATGAGAAATTTAAAAAAAAATATTTTTGCACTCTCAAAAGACAGATGTATTGTTGAAGAAAAGTTGCACCTTCATATTCAATGAAGCAGCTGAAAAAAAATCATAAAAATTCGCTATTTTTGGCCTTCTCATGTGTACTAGTACCTTAAAAGTATTTGCAGTGTTAATATTTGATGATTAAAATATTTAAAAGTCTGTGGAGGTTACATATTGAGCGGGGGAAGGTCTTTGAAAATGTTACTAAATTTTACATGGAGGAAGGGGAGTTAAAATTCTCTAAAAATTGCGTTACGTAATATATGGATGGCTTCTGAGATCTTAAGGCTTAGCTAAGTAGAGATTTTTGTCATATTATAGACAACCACGTTTAGGAAATCAAATTATTCGGCACTTTAGTTACTTTATACAATTTTCAGTTATGTTTTCTTGTTCTCATTACTACATTTTTATATCCATTACACTCAAATCATGGATCACAGCATCGTCTCAATGTTCGTTTAAAACACATCTCTTTTTTTATTCAAAATTTTAAGAATCTTGCACTCGGTCACGATGATCAGATCACTGGTCCGCATGAAAATTTAAAGAATTCACAAGAAAAAGAAAGATTCAACAGCGTCTTTGTCACACACATATAAACTAATTGAAAATCAAATCGATCGCAACAATAGTTTGAAGGTGTCTCCTCTATAATTTTCGTAACCATCCCGTTCGTGCTTGAGTAGCGGTCCTCTAGATCCAAGTCCAGCCGGTTGTGGATCGATAGGTAGGTCGTACCTTTTGGCGTCAGTATTGCTTTTTGATGGTCGGTAATAGAGCATGCCTAGTTCAAGATGAGTCAATGCTTGGGAAGTTAGGACTGCCGCTTGTGTCTTGGACGAAGAATTGAAAAGAAATGAAAAACATCTTAAGTAGTTCAGAGAAAGGATAGAAAGATAAAAAACTAAAAGGGGGAAGAATTCTGTCACGCTGTTCCAAAGAATAGAGTGAAGTACGCAGCCAGCTTTGAGATCACCACAGTTTTCAGCAATTATTTATGCATTTCTCTTTGGGAAACTTAACAGTTTCCATAATTAGTCATGAAATTGATTTGGTCGAGAATATTTCAGTGTATTTTCAGTGGGAATTTAAATGAATATGTTATTATAGTGCAGCGACCTTCTAACCACACTGAGTCTAATGAATTTTGTCTCATGTAAAGTTTCCGTCCCTCAAGTAAAGGCTTGTAAAATATACATGACTCTAAGCAAAATATACACCTTCGAGTCTGTCTATCTAAAAGAACCTTTACATTTAACTAAAACCTCTTTTTTCAATATTTAGATTGATATCAGTGTTATGTAAGTTTTGTTATCGATTCAAACCCTTGTGGAATGCGAAACATGTATATGCTACATGGTATAGTTCACCAGAGTGTCTCAAGGACTTGAAGCATTCTCCATCAATATTATTTACTATGCTAATATTCTCCTAGAAACTTCCTGAAATCAATGTGTATAACATATTGTACATCATCAAAATCAATGCATGTTATATTGAAGGTATAAACGAGTACATACTCGTATGTATGTTATATCGTCGCAGTGAACTTGGCTAGAAAGGATTCGTGCTTTTTTTGCGGTAGAGTTACAAGGATATGATTCGGTGAGAATGTTTCATATGAGGGTCCTGAATACGTTTTTCTGAATTTTTAAATTGATCCTGAGTTTCAGTTGCGAAACTTTTTTAATTTTTTTTCTTACGGGAACGTTTTTAAATTCGAGTATGACTTAATATCGTCCCATTGTTGAGAAACGAATGAAACCATCTTTTGGCACATTTTTTAATTGCAGTTGCTTTTTTTGTAGAAATTGGCAGCCATACAGCGCAAATACATTCTGATGGTAAATTATTGTCACTTTAATTCTCGTTAAAAAAAAAGAATTGCAACGAAATCTCTTCTCTGGTTACACTCCCATCCCACATATGATTGGCAATCGTTTTATAATCGGATTGAACAAACAAATCGAACGAGTCCTATCCATCCTGTAACAGCTTTATTCGTAAACAGACAATCACTATATAATACAAAAGCTGGAAGAGATTGAATTAATGCATACACTCCTCCACATATGTACATATACATATGTTTATCGTCATTGCGTGATGAATGGACGGTATCGACTATATGTGTGTTTGTGTAATTGGATTAAGTGTTGAATAATGTGTTATGAGGAAAAATAGTTGATATGTGGAATAGTCTGGTAGAACGACCGCAAAACTATTTAGTCATTGAGTTCAACTACTCGAGCGAACAGTGGAGCTTCTATAGAAGCAATTGACAGTCGTAGCGATACCTTCCGCATAAATATAATTTTTTAAAGGTTCGTGTCACGTCTTTTGTTCAACCTCAGTGCAATTATTCCAAAAAATGCAAATCTTTGTTAAAGAACTATTGCATCGAAACGTATCTGACGAGAACTATTCAGATGTAGATCAACGTGTAAACCAGAATTACAGATTCTATTCGATATCCTCGAAAAGGATGCTGTTCTTTCGGAATATGTTCATAGTACAGTGATTTGTTGATAATTACGGGCTAGCATTGCATATTAAGGACATTTTCGCTTGTTGAATTGGTTTTACGAATACGATTAAACTTAAATGTGGTAACATTGCAACTTATGGATTGTTGATAACAAGTTGGAATCGGTTAAAACAAAATCGAAACGGTTGCATTGATTTTTCGATACAGACTGTCGATACGGATATATGAATGGTGCATTTATTCGCATTACGAAAAAGCATTTTATTACACTTGAATCATATTTGGGATGGAAATTGTAACGATTTTTCAAAAAGGTAATCAGTTTTGATTTTTTTACGATTTTTAAATTTTTGTTTTATTTTTTATTTTTTACAAAAAATTCCTTTATTTCCTTTATTTTTGTATTTTTTTAAATTTCTAAACAAATTTAAAAATCACTTCCCAAATCAATTTTAGGGTTTCATATGATCTCTGGGAATAGGCAAATTAATCATATTTTTAGTGGAGGAACCCCCATAACTTCTCATGTGGCCGTGACCGCCGCGAACTTTTCATGCCATAGTAGTGAGAGAACCTCTCTCTTCCTATCCTCCTTACTCCCACCTTCTTCGGTGGCAGGGGCCATAATCTTAACCTTTACCAAAGCTAGTTTTGTGTCAACTTTGCTAAATGACAACTGGCATACCCTAACACTAAACTAACTTATTTGGGCTGTTAATGTACCCAACCCTTTCTTCATTTCAATTTCTAAACTTCTTTTCTGCCAAGGCTATGCCAAAGCATCATAACGTCACATGTATGTATGTGTAATGTTTTTGAAATTTTTGGTTTTGTTTTACCGAATTCTTTATTTCCGACATAAACAGTCGCTCACATTCATATTTGTAATTGCATAATATTTGAATTTTTTTTTGTTGAAATCTTAGCTGTAAGGGGTCTTTCTACCTGCAATTTTTCAAAATAGTGTGTTTTGAAAAAATTTTACATAGAAAGAAAAAAGATATTAATATTAAATTTTGCATATTCATTTAATATTATTCAAGAACCACAAAAAAAATATTTTTTAATTTTTTAGGTGGCAGATTTTGGTCCAAATTTTTTTTTTAAAAAGAACGTCAAAAAAGTGTAGTTGACATGATTTGGGACGTCTGGTTGCACTGAAAAAAATCCAAAACGTGATATTATTTTGTATTGAACTCAGTGTTGTATAAACTAGAATAAAAAATTTTGTCCAAAAAATAACAAAATGGCGGTGGTTTTCCCAAAAAATCGGTTTTTGAGGTTGAAAAATCGGCTGAAAATCGGTTAATTCAAAACCGATCTCCAAGATCTTAGTTCATGCGATAGCCATATATATATATGCTATAACATATCAAAAAATCAGAACAATCGGTCGAGGATATTTTTAAAAATCGTGTCAACCAGTTATAAAAACATGGTATCGAGAAAAACGCGTTTAAAATGTTCACGCAGTTTTTTTGTTACAATTATATTTAAAATTAACTAGCGCTGCCGCAAGCATACAAAATTCCTTCTTCTTGCTTAGACATGCTCTGCTGGCTTGATTTCTCATCTCTGCGTCCTGTTCTTGTCTCGTTTGACGCATCGGTGCTGCGTTTATTAGCGGTCTTGATTTGTAATTGATCATAACTGTTCGCATGCTTTTCAGCAGCAAGCCCTATTGTCACGCCCATTATTTACATGATTTTGAATAGAGTGCAAAAACCTTCATTAAACAAAGAAGCAGCTGTCCGTGAAGCAATTTCAACAATGTTTTTGTCTGCAACTGTATTTTTTGGAATCATATTCTAGATGCACAAGTTAAAACTGTCTTTAGTGTTTGGGTGTTATTACCCAAGCAATGCTTGAGTAAACCTTCTGACTTGAAATCTTCGTTTTGATCCCGCATCATTCAGACTGCATCTATACTCGAGTGCAATGATATACAAAAGATTCAAGCAGCTGCTCAAAAAATGGCACAGTCTACAGAGCGTCAAACTCTGAAAGTGTTGTCTCACGGTAACTCTCTATGTAGCTGTATAACTAACAATCCTTTGTGAAGCAACATCTTTCATCTGTCACATATTCACCTGTGCTGTGACAGTTGGCGAGTCTTATGACGGGTGTACCGTTGATGCATTGACAGTTGATGGACAACAATGAAGCCATTCAATTTTCTATTCGCCAATCATGTGAGCCAATTTCCACAAAATTATGTAATCATAATCTATATTTACGGAACAAAAGCCGTATCAACTTCCGTATATAATTTCTAAGTGATATAATTCAATTTTCCAAACATAAATCATATTATTTCCTATAAAACAATATCACTTGATCCCAGAAACAGAGTCAATGGATGAATCAATTTCTTTCTAGTCCAGAAACAAACTGTATCTCCAATTGAGGTGCTCTCTCCATCCAAATATTATTGGTGAAAAAAAACACTCAATTTCCACATTGATTGTTTGGCCGTGCCTTAAAATAAAATCTGATTCGGTCTTGTCGGGCGTCCGCCATATTAAATAAAACGTGCCCGAAAACAACACGACCTCCGACTCAATTTGCAGTTAATTGAATATTCAAACGGTGGAAAAAAATTCGAAATACAGTTCAAACACAATCAAACAGTCAAGTTCACGGAATAATTGAGCCAATCATATGATTGTGTTAACGAAATTGCATAGCACATTTTCATTTGGAGCGCGCCATTGTGTCTGAGCTGGGAAATGGCGAATAAATAAAATGGGTCGCGGATTGAGTTAGTTGTGCTAGATGTCAATTATTTTCGGATAGTATCGAATGTGTCAATTAGTTTAATATACACGCCGTATCGCGGCGTTGAAAAGGGCAACTGTCGGAAGGAAATGTTTTTTTGAAATGTTGCTGTTGATTGGATAAGGGCAGGTTGATTTTGGCTGTGATTCGGTTACCGTTGGTCGATATTGACATATGGTGATGTGTTCGTAACAAATTAGCTTTCTTTATTGATTACATGCGAAAAGTGAACTACGGGGAGGCGGAGGACAGATCCTTTCATACTTGTTCGTGTATGATTGATTGATCTGATACTCACGCGAAGGACATAGTTTAGTATTTTATAATTGATTTTAGGATTATAAAACTGAACAAAAGTGAATTAAAATAATTTTATCATAGAATCAACGGCTTCCGAGATAATAGCAAAAAATTTTAATCCAAGACGATGGCTAAACTTAAGATCAACTTTTTGGTTTTACATTCTGCATAAACCTCTATTGTTTCCGGTGCAAAAACCGAGTGTAGAATTTTGCCATCACATATCTAAAATATTCCATTAATTTGGCAGTACTCTTTGATGGATTCAATATTGTGCTTCCTTCGCTTTTGTGTTGATTGTGCGGAGTATTTTTTTGCTACGCGGGATATCTTTTCTTTGATTCAGGGGCCATCTATATATTACGTAACACTCCAGGGGGATTTGAAAATGTCACTAACAAGGAAAGGTTTCCATCTCGTCGTTTCAGATTTGGATGAAATTTGGCACATAAGTAGAAGACTTCAGGGATATTCGATCCTTAAAATATTAGACCGCAACAACTCATTGTTGAACGGTTGGATAATTATAAACCGTTGTAATCGAAGCAATATTATAGTTGACGGTAGGATCATCTCTTATTCCTAGAACCAATCCTGCGTCCTCTTCGTGTATCATAGCCATGTGCCAAATTTCATCCAAATCTGAGACTACGAGATCAGAGGCTCTCCTTGTAAGTGTTACATGGGGGAGGAGGGGGAGTTCAAATACTCTAAAAATTGTGTTACGTAATACATGAATGGCCCCTTATCAGTTTTAGCTGGTTTCAATTCCCGTTTCAGAGTTCCTGGTGAGAGCTGCCCCGACACAGGAACGCTTTTCTCATACGAACGTCAGAAGGTTTGGCCGAACCGTTACCATGTTCGGCTACGGAATTGAAAGTGAGCGTAATAATCAGCATCCGGAAGTTTTAGAGAAATTCATATCTTCAAGAAGGAAAAAAAAATTTTGGGATAATTTTCTACGAACGAAAAAATACCCAAGTTATTTAAAATAAAAAAAATTGGAGGAAATTTCTATAGAAAAAAGGAAAAAATCCATGGCGACTTTCTCGCCGAGAGTGATATTTGCACATCTTTTTATGGTTTTATGAAAAAAAAGTATTCTGGAAAATCTTTGAAAATAATATCAAAGAAAATTCGCCAAGAAAATTTCGGTTTTTGTCCTAGAATTTTTTTTATATTTTATAGGGGCGGTGGTAGGATTATTATGCGGAATAGACTATGAAAGGCCTAAATGAAATTTGTTGAAATTCTCAGCCATATAAAGAGTGTTTTCAATGGAAAATTTAAGGGGGTTTGAAAATATATACAATTGTACCGAAAGCTTGCAAACAAAACGCTGTGAGTTTTTTGTCTGTGTCTGATATCTATACTATATATTAAAAAACTGGAGATGTCTATACATTATATTTAAGGAGTCTTTTAGGTTACGATTTTCCAATTTTTTTTTGAAATTTTGTACATTTGTTAATTGGGACTTAGGGTGTACAAATTTTTTTATTTTTATTGTTTTTATTTATCTCAACATTTTTTTTAAACATCAAAAAATGACGGTGGAAGTGATTTCAGGTGACTGTATCATCTGGGAAAAAACATTACGCCAAATTAATCCTTGTTTAATTAATCCTTGTTTATGTCAGGTACCGAAATGTTTTTTTAAAAAAAAAAATTACAAAATGGCGCCCATTTAAAAACCTACTTTTGAGGGTGGAAAATTGAGTGAAAATCGGAAAATTTGACACCGATCATGATGATTCCGCTATCGTGTCCGCAAGCTTAAAAAACATGAATTCGAGAAAATCGCGTTTACTTTTTTTACGATTTTTTTTAAAACGCTATATACCTCTACTCTGCTATGCCTGGGCCATACAAAATCCCTTCCTCTTTTCCATGCAGCTCCTGATTAGCTAATTGTGCATCTCTGTGAGCTGTTTTACATTTTTTGAAAAATTGTATCCTAACAGATCCCTTAAGTAAGAAAAATGTAGTTGAGAGACTCGTCGCAATCAGTAGAAACAAAAAATATCATTTCTTGAATTTATGTCTGTCGGTCTGTTTGTGTAGTGTGTACTTGTCTGCCTGTGAACGCATGGCACAGAAACTACTCAACGCAAAACGAAAAATTTCCTACCAGTGGCGGACCAAACCCACCGGAGGCCTCAGGCCGCAACATAAAGTGAGGTCCCCTCGGTCTGCTTAAAAATTAATGTATTGATAGTTTACATTAATGCATACAATGTGTGACAATAACAAATATGTGTAATCTTCCAGACAAATTTACTATGCCAGTGTTTTCTACTAGAGTCAAAAAATTGCACTGAGCACAGTGTGAGAAAGGCACCAGTGGCAACATACGTTGTTATCATCGAGTCGCATGTAATACGATTTCGTTGACTTGAGTGACCGGGAATATGTAAGCACATGGAGTGTGGCGCAAGTTAAGACTGTTTTTGAATGCAAACAAGTACAAATTAGAATATGAAATAGTTCATCGGTGCAACAACTGAACAACCTTTCAACTTTATACAAAAACCATTTTGAAAGTACGAAATCAATGTTGTCAATCATCAATAAAATTATTAAATATAGGTAGTCATTTTCAGTTGGCATAATAAATTTGGTACCATACGGAAGAGTTTCTAAGCCAAATTTGCTACAAAAATACAAAATTTACAGAAAAAACATTCTGAACCCAAATAGAAATTTTTCCGGGTCAGCACACAAAATCTAATGAAATAAGCCCAGTCATAAAAAATTGTTCACTCAGATAGAATTGTTAAACCATTTTATTAACCGTCGTACAAGAACTTTGCTTCACGGAAAATTTTGTTTTTTCGACACCAGATTATTTTTCTTGGCGAACGAGGCACAAATTCTGATGAATCCTGCAATTTTACTCAATTAAGATCCTCTTTGCACAGGATTTAATCATCAAAGGCTATGGTAAATGCTTTGCAACCAATTAATTCATTGCTTCGAATAAATGTGCATTTAATTAAATGAATTTTCAATTGCCGCGGATCTTTTTAGAATTATGAAGCAGCAGGATATTGCTACTAGGAACCTATCTGGCTCCACCTGTTGGCTCCCTTCCTTTTGTTTCGGCATTTCTCAAGCCTAAGTTGCGAGGATAACAAGAGAGCTTGAGGGAGCATAAAGATGCAATTAGTAGCGATCCAACATCTTGCAACGTATCTTTGTATCTGCATATCCTATCGGGGGCTTGGTTGCGTCAAGATAGCGCAAATCGTTTATACTTCCTGCTTTGTTTCGCATGCATGTCGCAGCTTTGTGGGGCTGCTAAACACATGCAATTCAATTGAGTTGGCAGTCAGAGTGTCTGCAAGAAGTATCTTCACCTCACAAACAAGAAGTTTAAGACAACTATTTGGCTGGCACTCATATGTGGAGGCGGATTGGTTTGAGTGGTGGAGCCATTAGCATTCAAATGATGTCTTCACTAGACGACACATCTATGTATCTATCCACGCAAGTTGGAGGACGCAAAGAACTGCCACGAGTTTATATGGGAACAGAAAGTGTAATATGGCTCTTGGGATTCATAGAAAATCGCTTGAGGCTGAATGTTTTTGGTTTCGTTTCAACACATCATTCATGCAAGTACGGACTACATGCGGGACCGTCTTGTTGATTGTGTGTAAGTACATTCAAAAAGATACGAAACAGAATGGAAAAGATATGAAAATAATGAATGCGTACTTTAAAACATCGCAGCTCGTATTGTGAAGTGAATGTGTAAGATGTGGACAGGTTTCTTTGGCTACGACCACGGTTGAATTGACGCAGTGCTTGAACATTGGGCAGACGAACGTAGAAATGTTTTAAGGGTAGAAATTGAAAGGGATAAATGTTCTGTTCCGACTATTATGGAGACATCGAAGAAGGGAGAATAGAGTAGGATGAGTCAAGAAATACCGGTCTATTCATTCGTCCTAGTTAAATACTTACTTCGATTTCATTTAGTAAAATTTTTAGGTCTTATAAAATTATTTTACTTTGAGTTTGTCGATCTGTTCCAAATTTATTTTATTTTCCTCTTTCTTCCAATAATAAGGTGAAATGCTTGTAAAGGAGAGAATAAAAGAAATCGAAATGACCACGACTCTGCGTGTGGCAATAGTATAATCAAAGAAGTTTATCTTTCCTGTAAACCATTATAAGATTTTTTCTGAGATTCCTTGTTGGAAGAACCATACTCTACGAAAATGAAGAACTCCAGGTTGTATCGGAAAACCGTGCCCCTATTTAAGATTCCTTAAAAAGCTTGATAACTTTATTTAGTTGCATGTGCTTTAATTGGAAGGTATTTCTTATCTTCCTTGGTTTTATGTTTGCCCAGAAAGAAAGTCATTGTGGTTGCATGTGTAATTCCAAGAAACACTAGAAGTTCGCGCAATCAGCACATTTCAACTGCACTGCCGCAAGAAAATGGTGTACGGTGGCTAGTTTGCCGGTACCACAAGCTGAGGGTAATGGCAGTGATGTCGGCGTGCAAGAAGTGGCACAAAGTCGCAGTCTCGTCTTGCGAAGCAGTTTAGCCGGTCAACCAGAGCGAGTCGAGCCAACTAGTTTGTTTGTCGGCTCTTAACTAGGCGCGCTAACTTGACCGACAGCCTGGCATCCAGATTGCGCCTAGCTTGCTAGCCCCCAATCTAGATACTCTCGAGCTGAATAAACAAATCGCTGAGTTTGGAGCTTTTTGTTGTTTGCCGAACGTCGTCGTGGTCGTCGTTGAATCCTAAATACTAGCTTAGCATGGCTATTTCTTGTTTTTGAAAACGCGAAGGTAACAGTCGATAGTTGTGGCTTCCTCGACGTGGAACGTGGAAACTTTTCAAATCGATTGCTCGTCTCCATTTCGGTTTCTCCTTGATTTCAAATTCAAAAGTGATGTATGGCTTGAGAGCACAGTGGTCACGTTGAGATAATTCGATTTGGGCTGTCGCGCCAGTGAATAATATCATTCTTGTTTGCCTGAAAATGCAATGATTTTGTATCTTTCGATAGTTCGCAAGCGAAAGATATTTTAAGTTATTGAATACGGAACGAGAGAAGCTGTTGGGACCACCAGAAAGAAGGGAGTCAATGAATGAATCGTTTGGATAGTTTTGTTCAGTTGGTGATCTCTCGGATAGTTTTACGCAAAGTGATTATCCCTCAGTCCGCTTAAGGCTTAAACTTATAAGTCTGATAGATAAAATTGCTCAAAACCCATTTCAGTGATGGTGCCGTAACGAAAATCCCCTGAAACCGAAATAATTGTGCTTCATTTGCAAAATTGTACAGTGCATTAGTAAAGTATCTACGTATCTATGGGCAGGATAAGTGCAGGCAGTACTGGTGGTGATATAATGTTGTGTTTTGTACAAGGTATAACCAGAAGTCGTCCGGAGAGATGTAATAGCTATGAAGATCCACCCGTGGTGGAGATGACGACAAAACGAAAGTATGTTTTGCTCAAATCAAGGTAATTGAGACAGTCATTGTGTGAACTCACACGGTTGAACAGTTGTGAATTGATTACGACAATACAGCGAAACAAATAGTGATTTTTATAGTATCACTACTAGATAGTAGCAAATTGGATAGTTTTGAACCAGAAGAATGAACTTAAACAACCTGAATTTCTATATAAAATGCTAAATAAATTCTTTTTGAACTCAAAACTCTATCGTAAACATACTTTCTTCTTTCTACCACAAACATACTTTCACTCTGATATATTAATTAAGTAAATACGAGCATGGCTGTTGAACTCATATTGTGTGGCAAAATTGACCCTTGATACTCGAAGTTACTACGCATCAATTCAATTTCTTGAGTGCTTCATGTTTTGCTCAGCAAAAAATTGCTATAAACAAGCTCAAAGAGCAAATTATCTGCAAATGGATAGCAATAAAATTCCAATTAAAATGCTTACTTTAGGAAAGTGGATATAGTACTTACGTTGTTAGGTGTCAACACAAAAAAAAGAGATTCCTTTAAAAACTATGTAAAAAGTCGTTTTTGATCCATCATCATGAATGTTCTGTCTCCGTATCATCATCATCATAGTCTGAATTGAGCCTTCATTCCATCGAAAACATGTGTCTTAATGTTATGCCTTCTAAACAGATTTTTAAAATATTTTTATGGCCATAAAATTCAGCAAAAAAAACACCAGCATTTTTTTTTTGCAAGCTAATAAAGTCTCCTGGAGTTTGAATAGTTTTTTTTGACAATATGCTGAGATAACCACGTAAATTCTAAATAGACGACAGTTTTTTTAAGTGTCGTTTATTTAAAATCTACATCAACAACACGAGTAATGTATCTTGATCAATTTGCCTTAATCCAAAAGTTTTAGATTTCAGGCTCAGCAATTCAATGGGCTGAAAAGAACTTAAGGGGGCAGTCTGGGCCTTTTGGACCGAATTTCAATATTTTTTTAAATATAAATATTAATTTAAATGGTATTAAA
The DNA here is from genome assembly GCA_963942545.1 of Oxycera nigricornis. Lineage (NCBI taxonomy): Eukaryota > Metazoa > Arthropoda > Insecta > Diptera > Stratiomyidae > Oxycera > Oxycera nigricornis. Next base: position 99,467,787 of record OZ012662.1, read on the forward strand.
CATATGTTCATCAACAAGCAACTATTTAATTTTAAGGAAAAAAAATTGTTTTTGTTTTTCACTTTTATTTACAAAATGGCGGCTATCACGGAGGCACCCGAAAAACCTGGTTGACATGATATCTCCTTACTCGAGCATCTGAAACAAAACAATCGAAAGGCATGTTGATATATAATTGATTGGGTATAGCCCGTAGCAGAATTAAACATTTTGGTCGAAAAAAAAACAAAATGGTGGATTTTTCAATTTTTTGACCCCATTTTTGCAATTTAATTGTTTAATAAAATCGTTAAAAAATTATAAAAATGCTGAAGCTGGTAAGGGACACATGTGCTGAACACTCAATAAAAATTTCAGTCCAATCGGTAATACAGATTTTTCGAAATCGTGTAAACCTGGTCAAAAATGTTGTTTCAAAAAAATTCGTTTAAAGTTTAAGTGCTCTATTGTATCGCTGTATATATTTCTTCGCTTTGCCGACCAAAATAAAAGTTTTTACACTAATTCTTTAGTACCTAAAAATCGTGTCATTAGAATTTCGATTTTTTTTGATAAAATATATCCAGACTGTCCCCTTAATGGAAGAATGAAAGTGACTTAGTGAGGGAAAAAAAATCAGAACTGAGAAAGTATAAAAATTGTGGAGTTTGAAAAATTTGAATGCATAATTATCGACGCCAAACTTCAACAGCTTAGTTGCATATCAAATCAATTTTATTTTGCATTTGTTGCTACCTTCCAAGCATTGACTTTCGTGAATTTTGATGCTTTCTATAGAAAAATGCATGATAATTAATTGAATATTCAAATTTCTATTGCGAAAAGTCGTTGACTAATTTTGAAGCAAAATTATCAATCGCCAGCAAATAAATTAATAAAATCAATAAAATTGGGATAAAATTAACAATAGTAAATTGCTAAAATTTATTCGTTTCAATCTACATTGTGCAATGTACATCTAACGATAAAAAAGTACCTTTTGGAAGTTTCATAAGAAATTTCTAAAATTAACCAGAAATAGTTGCACTTCAAGTCCTATATCATTTTCAACTCGTTTTTGCTTAAAACTACCGATAAGAGGTTTTTATTTTCTAAGAAAATTTTCGTTCTATAAATCGAAACTTATATATTCAGGTTATTTACTCTTATAATAGACAACACAGCATCTGTGAAAATAAATAAATAAAAAAACTATTGTTTAATTTCTTTTTAGACAAAGTTATTTGAGCAGCAAATTTATTAATAATTGTGTGTTAGTAGTTAATTAGTATTTTTTTTTAATATTTCGTCGAACCACATTTGCATAATGACAGTCTTAACTCCTTTCGGTATAGAGTTATTACTTTTTTTGATATTTTCTGCCTTCAAATCGTTGTATCAAATATCTTCAATTATTTCCTTCAATATTTGTACATTTTTTTGGCTTTTCAAATTCATTTTTTTTTCCGGTGAGCGTCCAAATTTTTTTAATCGGATGGTGATTCGGACTGTTTTCGTCTTTGCGACATCAAACGTTTGACTTCCAATCCTGTCCAAAAAAACTGAATTTTGATTCGTCGAAAACTACAAAATAAATCAAAAAGTCCAACTTTCATGATTTGTTGCGAGTTCTAGCCATTTTTATGCATTTTGGTTATTTAAAAGTGATTTTTTAGCAGATCTTCTAGACTTCAATCCTTGCTTGTTTAGCCTCCTTTCGACAGTATTGCCTCTTGTCTCAAAAATGTGATCTCTGTGACTACACTAGAAAATCGATTTTGCAGGGTAATAGGATCGTTATATCTAATGATCCTGTCTCCTAAATTTTTTCCAATAATTTTCTAACGGCACGTTGACCGTAACCCAAACAACGCAATATTTACCGAAAAGAATAATTTTTCCCACCGGGTGCTTCGTTTTTGCAGACATTTTTCGGCTTGTCGCTATTACATTTAATAGTTAATTACTTCACCTTGATCCTTTTGAAGACAATCCTTGAATATTGAGTCAAGTATTTTGCGCACTTAAAAGTATACAGCTGTAAAATGCCGGTAGAATAATTGCGTTCATAACAAATGCGCAACGCATAGTTTTTATTGCCGCTAAGTGCATAAAAAGTAAACAACTTTCAATATTATTTCAAAATATAGGTATAAAAATTCATTTTGGATACGGCGCCCCAAAGAACTCCTCCATAATAACTATACCTAGAGTTCCCTAAAAACGCCACATTTGACCGTTCTCAGTGGTCATTAGTCTTCAATTTTACCTAATATCCTATATCGTATTAAACATATACAATATAATTAGTATTTACTCAAATATGCTTAAAAAAATTACCCGCCAAATTGGGCGTCATTTTAGTGAACGCAGTTGTAACTGGTCGAAAATAGTTTTTGCTGAACGCACCCTTTGAATGCAACGGTACACAATTGTTTCAGAAGAAGATATTCAAATCGGCTGTCATTGGTGTTTTCAGTCAGATTACTTCAAATTAAAGAATAATAACCTTTCAATTGATTATCTACAGACCGTACATAAAAAGTTCATCGTTTTGGAAATGCGAAAAATCAGCCATGGAATACAATATTTTTTTTTCTAAAATTTGGGTAGGGTTGGCTGAAATTGCGTTTCTTCGTGCTGAAGGAGTCATATTTAGTGAAAATAACTAAGGCTATGGTAATAAACGTTTGAAATAAAATGTGTAGAGTTTTTGTAATCAAAAATAATTTTTTTCTGAAATGAAAGATATTTTAAATAATTTAGTAAACGTTAATAATTTGAGAAAAAATATTTTCAGTAGAAAAAATGTTTAAATTATTATTACGTATTTTATTGCCCTACCGATGAAATGCTCTCGCTTGGAAAGAGAAGTCCCTACGGGAAGAGGAAGTGGACGATTTTTTTATAGTTTAAAGCTAATTGAAAATAAATTAAGTCTATACATGTCCCATCCAAACCTAGTTCAAACACAAGTTAAAGATTTAAGCTAATTTTCTTAACAATAACTTGTTAGATCCAATTTTTCTAGTTTTATATTTTTTGACTGTAATTTTCGGCGGTCAAATGAATGTTTAAGTTAATCAATGCGGTCTTTGCACCCGTTTTCAAGGCTGCTTATACAAACCGGCTCATCAAAACCCGCTATTCAATTAAACAAAAAAATGCTATGCTTAATTATAAGCAAAATGACCGAAGAACAAGTGTTTGTGTGTGGTCGATTCTGGTAAAAACGAATGTGGGAAGCTAAGCTCATTAAATTCGAATGTGAATTTCAATTCAAAGAAGAGAAATTAAAGCAAATCTCACCAAGCATGCACATATTGAATGTATTACAAGGTTTCAGCACACAATAAAACCCAATATTGTGTTTCTAGTGTTGCGGGCGTATGGACTTTTCGCTGGAGGTGCCCTTTGTGGCATCCAACTTCTACCATATGTGTAGGCCCCGTTTTTTTTAATCTCATTTGTTTTTCTCGCCACCAAGGCGACTACAACCGGACCGTTATAGTTTACATACAATGTATTGTTTACATGTTACTATTGATGCCTTGAGGAATCTTTTAATAGTGCCCGAAAGCACCCAGAAGCCACCTTGTACATAAACATATTCCTACTATCGCATCGATCACGATATGTTCAAAGCGAACGGTTTTTATCTGTAAAATATTAATGGTTTATTGCTGAAATTGCAGACACACGTGAATCATCTATTTTTCCACGTCAGTGTTTTTTTTTTGCAAATCGGCGCTCGTGTACACTTTCAACAAATATGAAAATTATTTTGAGATGGTTTTGTTTACTTGAACAATTCACGAATTGTTGGCATTTTTCGCAGTTTTGCGCTGGAATAATGGAGAAATCAAGCTGTTACGGATTGAATAGACACGTAGTTCTCAATAAAGAGATGAGGCGAATGTTTGTTTAATTTTTTTTTGAAATCGATGAAATTGAATTGTAATTATAAACGGCTTCGTAGGTAGCAATCTTAATCTAAATAAATATTTAAATCTAATTCTTGAACTCGTATGAAACATTCAACCATATAATTTTATAGATCCTTTCGAAAATTGGAGGTCGTAGGAGCACTTTTATATCTTGCATTTTTATTACTACACATTGAATGAAGAAAAATCCCCTTTCGTTTGGAAAACATCCATCGATTTCGCAGTACATACCCACAAGTGACTGAAATCATTAAATACCAATAATTTTGGATACATTCTTTATTCACATATTATCCAAATTCTAGTGTAAAGTTAAACGGTGTAAACAAACCTTGAAGATTTCAAGATCCGTTCGTCAATATCGTTGGTGATTTCAGGGGGAACACCACTGCAGAGGTAAAAAAGTCAATTTTTGGGAATTTGTTTCTCAAAAACCAAACAACATATCGAAATTTGGTAAAAAGATATATATTGTACAAGTATTTGACATCCTCTTTGAATTTTTTCAGAACTTTTAAAAACAAAATGGTGGCTCCCTAGCATTTCTCCAGAAACGCCTTATTTTTTCATGACTTCGCGGCCGGACCATTTTCTCGTGAAATGTTAAGGTTATGGTTATCAAACAGATAATTTCCAATAAAGCATACCAACAGCTAGAGAAGTACGTAGGATTTTTTTTTAAATTGATTTATGACAAAATGGCGTCATTTTGGAAAAAATATATAAAAAAACGTAAAAAAATGCTCGAAAATTGTTAATAACAATTCAAATATGCAACATATAAAAAAAATCTTACGTTCTTCCATGCAGACACTAGTTTTGAACATATTGTAACAATTTCAAGTAAATCGAAAGAAAACTGTTTGAGAAAAGAGTCCGGCCAGTTTGAAAAATGTTGTTCCGAGATAAACGTGTTCAAAGTTTAAGTTATAGAATAATCATTAATATATTTGATATACCTCTAGTCTGCAAAATACGTACTTCAGCGTTCTCTACTAACGTTCAACTAACAGAGCACATGTACATGTACAGTTTTGAAAGATTCATATTTAAAATTGTTCTAAATTTCAATACCAAAAGCGTGCGGGGATACGTGCGGATTGCGCTTCGAAATAGCAGTGAGAAGCGCCGCGCTAATTTAAAATTTCGAACACTTACAGATTTTTCAACTATATGAAACTTTGCTACATGATTTCTATGATGATAAGGTATACTTTAGAGCAACAAAATTTTTTTTGATTACTTGGAAATCCTACAGTGGTTTTCCTCCTTAAGCCTTAGACAGGCTGACCGTCATTATGATGTAAAAAAAAACTATCATGATGGCGCCGAAAGTCGCTAAACTGACATTAGTTGGTTTGTTTACAGCTTATGATGATTTTAGCTACGCCATGTCACTGCTTACTTGCTTTCACTGATGATTAAAATATATGTACATATGTCACTCTTGAGCTTCCGCTAACAATTGAATCATATGTGTCGATTGCAGCGTCTCTAGCTGTCGTTGGTGCAAGTAATGCCAGTGGCGCCACATGTTATGAAGATAAAATAACATTAATGTGAAAATCGCAATTTTCGCTGTTCCGAGTGCTTATTTTCTGAATTTTCTAAAATAGCTACAGTCGATACGCCTGAAAAAAATTGCCAAAAATCTCAAAGAAAACCTAACAAACAACAGTAACAATTCATAAAATTATAAATATGATTTGAGAATTACCGAAAAATGTTCGGTTAGCAAAAAATATCTTAATGCTGCTTTAGAATCACACATTCGACAAATGTGTTGTGCAAGCATGTTCATACATACATATGTGTGTACATATTTTTGTATGTTCTGTAGTATTCTTTCTTTGCTTTCACTTCAAGTCGAAGCATTAGAAATTCAATGATTAATGCAAATATATTCCCGTAGAGTGAAAATTCAGCATTTCGTTAGTTTGCCGTTTAATTTACATAAATGCAAATGATAAAGCGACAGTTGAAATAACAATAATATATATGCACCCTTCTCAGACGCTTAAATTAGGGGTGTGCGTGTCAAAAAACTCCATATAAATATTTAGTATGGCTTGATAAGGATTTTGAATGCCGTTCGTATGCAAGAATATGCATACACAATGGCTGCTGACTTCCGAACATGGTGATAATTGCTTGAATTCATGCTTGGCCAAATGTGCAGACATCTTAGTTGCTTCTGGCAATACAATCTTTTAATGGTCTTTTATGCTTTTCATGTCTCCGAAAATCATGTTGTTGATTTGCTATTGCGAATTTTCTTGGCTAGTATCCAACATTTCTGGATTTACGGCCCCGAGGAAATGTTGTCTTTAAAAAAATAAATCACTTTGATTTCTAGGAAAGTGTACAATTTTCCCAGCATAACTGCAAGGTTAGTTGCTTCAAATGGGAAAATCCAGCGATTGTTGGGTAGCTTTCAAGGAAAAATATCTTTGGCACGAAGTTGATGCGAAAGATTTTCCTGGAAGTCATTTCGTAAACAAACTTTTCAGATGGAATTTTCACATAAATATTGTGGTTGAATTTTTTTAATCAATCAACTTGTAATGTTGTTCACAGAACTGGAAAGCAGAATATGTAGAGCGAAATTTTCTTAAGAATAAGTAAATTTTCTTTGAATACGTTCTGTTTAGATATTGTCGCAAACGTTTCATTGTCGTTTTTCGCGGAATCTTTCGTGAAATATTCCTGTAAAATTGTTTTTGGGGAAAAAATATTCGTAAACATTTTAGGATTATTTTGTTAAGTTTTATATTTTTCCGTTAAATCATTTAAACTAATTTTTAACGAAATTGTTTAGTAGAACTTCATAATTTTTTTTTTCTTTTAAAAAAATTCAAAGTTTTTTAAAGGTTTTTTGCTCATAAATTTTTTTACTGTTACGCGGTTGAAGCACATGATGTTTTTAAAAATATTTTTTAGCTTCATTCCTCCACACAATGTTTTTTAGAATCCTTTACTCAAAGAATCTTTTTTTGGTGAAATTAGTTTTGATCAATATTTTTTGACCATGTTTCAATTCTCTTGGAATTTTTTTTTGAAATCTTTCATAGCTATCTAATCAATCATTTAAGGGGACACGGCACTTTCAAATTTTTGGAGTGAGCTTATATGGCAAGGCGTGTCAAAATCTTGTTTTCGATGAATTCAAAACACTATTGGACATCCAGCCTTACGGTTCTGATTTCATAATTGAAAAAAAGTGTCTCTTGTACGTGAACAAAGCAATGTTTAGTAGAGCCAAAGAATCAAAAAAAAAAACAGTTGACCATACCAAAAAAATTAATCATCTTCAAAAAAGGTCCGTAAAAAGTTCATCTAACTATTTACACTAATGAAAACTTTTTCAACTTGCTATGGCCTCGCAATGCAATAAAATGCTGATTCGGTTGAAAACTTCTGCAAGGAAATTCGGGCAGGTTACTACTACAAAGTTTCTACAAATGATAATCCTCAACACTCTCAATGTTCACAATTGGAAAATAGTCTTGGTGTAATTGGCGTAGGGCTGAAGCAGCTGGTAAAAGTGGTTTGAAAAATTTCAAGCATCCTCCACCTTTGGATGATGAAGTACAACAAATTTTAAAACCAATCTATGAAGACTTAACTTCGGAAGATTTATTGAAGCGCTGCTTAGCCAATTTAACTCAAAACAACAATGAAAGCTTCAATTCTTGCGTTTAGAATATGGCCCCTAAGCATAATTTTTTTTGGCAAAAATGTTATCAGAATTGCTGTCAACACTTCTGCATGTGTGTTCAATGAAGGATTCATAACTTTACTGAAAATAATGCAAGTTAAGGGAATAACTATAGGTCAAAGTGCAATGGAACATGCAGAGGAGCGAGATGCTGCACGGAATCAAACAAGCGGAAAAACGTGGATGAAAAAATTGGCACACAATTTTTAAAGTTACAGCAGATTTTTAGAGGGAAAACACGTCGATTTTTGAGAAAACGCCGCAATTTTGTTGTTTTTATTCATTTTTTTTTGTAATACATTCTATAGTGGCTTTGATGCTGATTAAAGCCCCGTTTTATATTTTTTTCTGTGAGCAGCAATCTTGCACACCGTGATTTTTTTCTTCTTCAAAAATTGTAGCAGACGATGGGTGGTCAAAAAACATTAAAAATGTTATTTTGTATAGTTCAACAGTACTAACAAAATATGTTTGCAAAGTTAATTCAAATATGTTTTTGTTTTCATTAAAAAAATCCATTTTCAAAAAATTAGAAATTCGAAAATTGAAGGTGACATATCCCCTTAAGAGAAACGTTCTTCATAGAATTTTTGATGACATTAATGATAAATATTTTTCCTTTTTTCGCCAAATATTCCAGTAAATTATTGCGAGAGTATTGCATCACAATTTTGTATGCTTGCTGTTTTTGGTGATGAAATTATTTAATATTGCCTCTTTATTTGGTACAAAATCTTCGATCGCAAAATATGTTTGTCGCTATGATATGAAATCTTATAAACTCAAATATTTTCGTAGGAAAAATATGATTGTGTTTTAATAACTTTCAACGTATTTCACTTAGATAAATTATACTAGTATTCTAATATTCTTATAAGTCATGGATTCATGTTAAGGATGAGTTCACCACTGATAGTAACATGAAACATATCCTTTTAAAAGCAGGTTTCGAAGTTGGTCGTCGAAATGTAGATTAACACTTTCAAGATAAGAAAGTTCCGGTGTAATATTTTAAAAATAAAAACTAAATTATAAAACCCGTTTTCTAACGATTTTAAGTATACTCGTATATGTACATATATTGATCTGTATGCACATAAGATGTTTCTACGATCAAACTGAATATATTCTGTCACAAATCTTGTATCTGCCCGATATGCTGTTGAGAAAATTGACTTTAAAAATAACTGGTACGTACGTTACATATGAATATATTTATTTCATTTTGAATCGAACAGATTGATATGCAAATAAAACAAGTTTAAGTAGATACAAATGATGCAATCGCTGTCAAGTTTTTGTGGCAAAACTCAATCCGTAAAAAGGTTAAATGAATTTAATTTTGTTCTTGGAAAGCATTTGATTAGCATCTACCGGCTGAATGAAAAATAGTAGCTGTTTAGTTGATAACTTCAATTTTTCATTTCCAAAAGAAACAATTAATTCATTTGCATAAATTTTCGAAAAAATTTAAATTCGGGTTTTATGGCGGAGGTTCCATTTCGTGGGACAATTATAACAAAAGCCAATATCGAAAGTTATGCACTTTGTGTTCGGGATCAATATTCTGGTATAAATGCTTCACTATCATAGTTTAGTTTAGAGAATTTAGAGAATCTGCAAATATTTCATCGAATAGTATGGATATATAATTCTTCATTTCTGGATATATTGCATACGTATTGTCTTACATGTCTGATCGGATGTTTTGCTGGGTATTTAATATTTTATTTCCCACCTCAATGACATGTGTGTGTCGTACGAATCGGGAATAGTGACATATTTTGTCTGGGCTGCATGACGCCATTTTCCATACATCTGAATTATAGAACGCTAGTTTTTCTTTTTCTGTGTGCATAAAAAATAGAATACTATTCAAAAACAGTCAGCAATATATTTGGTGTGTGAATATGACTCCACTCTTCCCAAACAGATGTCGTTTTTAGTATCGCTTGCATGTACTAATAAATGGCAACACTTGTATTCGATAGGGCTTTATGTCAGCTGTCCAACGCACTACGTGACATTTGGTTGGAGTGTAAGCGACAAGTGTTTTTACCTTCTTGAAAATGTCGGTTTTCGTTACAAGTGAACATCATTTGCGGGAAGTTTTATTACACTATTTTATTGCAAAGAAATGTGCAGCGGAAACTCATCGTATGCTTGTGGAGATTTACGATGAGCATGCTCCTTCTAATACAACGTGTAAGGAATGGTTTCGACGATTTAAAAATATTAATTTTGGCACTAAGGACAAAGAACATTGAAAACCACGCAAAAAAATTTGAAGATGCCGAATTGGAAGCAGTATTGGCTGAGGATTTTTGTCAAACTTAATCCGAATTGGCTGCAACATTAAATGTTAAACGATCAACTGTTGCAAAGCGTTTAAAAGATGGGAATGGTTCAAAAAGTAAGTAACTGGGTTCCATATGAATTGAAAGAAAGAGACATCAAACGTCGATAAACAATTTGTGAAATGCTACTGCAAAGACAGTGAAGAAGGAGATTTTTGCATCGAATAGTCACAAGCGATGAAAAATGGAAAAATTATGAGAATTCCAAACGTCAAAAAGGGTGGATGATGCCCGGTGAACCCGGACCATCACAGCCAAAGAGAAATATCCACTGTGCGAAGGTTATGCTCTGCATTTGGTGGGATCAGAGAGGTGTTTCTCGAACTCTTTCAAACTATAAATGGAGACGTGTACCGACGACAACAACTGCGTTTGATGCGAGCCATAGAAGAAAAACGATCAGAATGGGCGAATAGGCACATCAAATTGATTCTTCAACATGATAATGCCAAACCGCATACCGCAAAGATCGTGAAAACATATTTAGATGGACAGGACTGGGAAGTGCTATTCCAACCGCCATATTCGCCAGACATAGCTCCTTCCGATTATCACTTATTCCGAACAATGCGGTTCGATCTTACGGGAGAACGGTTCACTTCATACGAAAGTATCAAAATTTTGAATGATAATTGGATCAGCTCAAAAGACCAAGATTTCTTCAGGCAAGAAATATGTAAATTACCTGAAAGATGGGCGAAGATTATAGCTGCCGATGAAGCATACTTTTAATAAACTTCTCTTTAATTTTCTAAACAAGCAAATGTGTTTTATTTTAACAAGAAAGGGCGGAGTCATATTCACACAACCCAATATTAAAAATAAAAATTTAAAATATGATTGGAAAGTAAAAGAAATTGATCCAACTTTATAATATTTGTATGAAGAAGCATAAAACCACGGAACAACTGGTTCTTGTTTTTTTTTTAAAAAAAATCAGCGAAACTCCTCATGCACATTAAATTGTTTATTGTTTGATTTGGCAAAAGAAAATATTATTACTAGCTTTGCAGCATTGCGTGCAATGTTTTATTGTGTTATCTTAAGAAACATCATTGAAATCAACAAACAATGCTCATAATTTTCCTATCTATTGTTGAGGTGCCAGACATGCATCTATTTATGCATTTAATTGCCTGCCATAAAAAAAGCAAGCAATCTAAATATAAAAAATAGCATCTAATATTTTAACAGCCTTGTAAACGATGTACGTCATGTCGGCCGGCATGATTAGCACATTGATTATTGCTTGTGAGTGTGTATATGTGTTGAAAATGTGCTTTTTTCTGTTAATGTTTTTATTGGAAAATACTCGTAAATTTAACCGACGTTTTTTATGGGTGCTATGTAAACTGTGAAGAATCGATCTATCGGAAATTAAAATTGTTATATGCCTTTGTTCTTTATATTTGTTTTTAAGCAAACAATAGTTGAAGTTCAACATCGTGTTCGGACAGTTTCAATGCCTTATAAACAATTCGCAGTGTGAAATTGTTGTTTATTGTATTTTTTCCATTAACATTGATAACGGAAAACTTTGATAATAGCAAACTAAGATGGAAAAGCTCTCATTTAATTCTTCTCGACAGATTGATTGACTGAACAAAATACTAGGCGCTTGTATGTCTTTGCGTAGATTATTTTATTGATAGTCATTAAGTAAATTAAAATGATGGTTATCGTAGGGGAATTAAAATTTCATTAGATGTACTGTAATTGTAAAATATATAGCGTAAAGCAATGAATATGATGAAGAAATGAGAGCCCCTGTATATATGCATCATAGTTTTTCCAACACACGTTTAAGTATTATTGTTAGACACGATAATTGTAGGGACCGAAATGTTTCGTGTGTTCAATGTGAACGTCTATTCCCTGTCGATTTATCCCCGCGGTCCTTTGCAGACATGGCTTGTTACAATGCGACAAACACCACCCTTCCAAACACTGTCGACGTCAGGAAGTGCCAGTCTAACTCTGAGTGCAGGCTCAGGATCTTTGCTGATTAACGCGCGGTCTATCTAACACCTATGCCGATCTTTTATGTGAAAGTTGACAGTCTGACAAAATGAGTTCGGAAAGGCCCTATCGTTTTGTAGCACAATTTGGCGGTATAATTTTGAATATGAAATTACTGCAGCGAAAACATGATGTAAGACTCTTCAACAAGTTCTTGCAAATGATCATTTTAAAGTATTGCAAAATAAAATTAATAGAAGAAAACGAAAGGATTTCATTCAAAATTAGATGCAATTTAAGTTTAGCCAAATGATAACTGTCATATTAAATACATTCGTTTGCACGAAAATTAACAAGGAGCTGATTTTGTATAGGTTTCCTTTACATGTGTATTAAAGTACACTTATTCGTACTTCGTTAGAAAAGAAAATAACAAATCAAGGCCGCTTTGAATGATTCAAAATTTGATTAATTTCATATTTTCGCGAAATATGAATGATTTCATGTAGGTTTTCATTCATAATTACGTATTTTCTAACAGAACCAAATGTCACCAAAATTCATTTCTAAAATTATATTATGCTTTCGCGGAAAGTCTGAGAAAATTCACTGACTCGACAATTACTCGTACGATCTTCAATCCAATCTCAACAGCTCGACCTTATGTAACGAATGTGTAGAATTTTAATAGAACATTTTGCCAATTCTCGAGATGAAGTTGATATCAGCCGTCGACGAGTACTTCCGTGGAAGAGAATAATTAAACATCCTTTAAAAATGGAACAGAAAGTCTTCAGACATAGTGGTTCACTTTTCTGTTTTGGGAGGATGAGTGTGTGTACATTCAAATTGATGTATATTTATAAATACTCATGCGTGCCACGCTAGTCTCTCTAGTCAGTCATTCATATTGCTGAAGTAAGGAATCACTCATGGCTGTGTCGAAAGTATAGTCATAAACATTTACAGTTTTACAGAATATTTTGCGCGGTTTTAAGTGCGGTCAGAATAAATAAGTAAATCATTCGTTTCCTTCAGTAAGTGTGTAAATTGTTATGGTGTTTTAAGTGGCATAATTAAGTGTTTCTTAAGTGTTAAACGTGCAACAGAAATCTTACGAAATATCAATCAATCCGGTATATTCGACTTTCAATAGTTATTGAAAGCGATTTTGTGTTCAACTGTCAAACAGCATCCTTCATATTTTGTTTCGCCATTTAAGCCTAGTACACAGTTCGATTCAGAACAGAAAATTCTGCATGTCTCCACATTTGGTAAATAATTTGCTGCTGGAAATTTGACAATGGAGACTAGTGTAGATTATTCACGAAACACTTATCTTTTCGCAAATGCCGGCTGCTGTTGATGTTGGAAACAACTTCAATGACAGTTTTAATGACAGCTATTGCCAAATGTCAACTTTCTGCATCAAAAGAAATGTCGAAACAATTAAAATTCAAGTCAGAAATGTGTGGAGAGTACTTGGTGCTGCCATCTACCGATTTCATCGATTCTGCGCAGAAAACTGTGTACTGCTTCTGCAGAATTGAGTCTGAAATTCTGTGCGGAATTTCTGCAACTGCAGAATTTTCATACAAATTTTTGCTCAGAACCGAACTGTGTACTAGGCTTTACTTTCAATTGATGCCGGTCTGGAGAGGATGCCAACCCTCCCGACGTTACCGCATATTCTCCATTTATCATAATGACACCAGATTCCATTCTGGAAACGAAATGTCTATTGTTAAAATATACGAGGTCCGTTCAAAAAGTATCGCGAATCTGATATTTTCTCAAAAAGTATTTATTTATTCATCAATATCTATTCTGTCCCTTTCAAATTAATCCCCAGCAGATATTATACACTTGAGTCAACGTATTTTTCAATTCCTCGAAGCACTTCAAAAAATCATTTTTTGTGATCTTGTTCAGTTCGTCCTTCGATGCCGCCTTTATCTACTCAATCGTGGCGTCGCGTTGTCCTTTCATGGACCTCTTCAGTTTCGGGAACAAGAACCAAAACCTTCACATATGACCGAATTTGGCGCGCTTTTTTCGGTCTTGGGTCTTGCGGCAGCTTCCATTGGGATGATTGAGCTTTGGTTTCCACGTCATAATCATAAACCCATGATTTGTCACCAGTTATGACCCTCCGGAGCAAATTTGGATCATCACGGACAGAGTCCAACAGCTCCTTAGCAATGTTAATGCGCTGTTTTTCTGGTCGAAATGCAGCAATGCACGAATTTCGCGGCGACCCGTCTCAAGCCCGAATCATTGGTAAAAATTGAATGACACAAGCCAATCGATATGTTCAGGTCCTCAGCAACTTCTCAAACGGTGATTCGACGATTGGCCAATACTATTTTCTTCACTATATCAATGTTTTCGTCTGTTGTTGACGTGCTCGGGTGTCCGACACGCTGCTCGTCGTTCACATCTTCTCAGCCCTCTGAGAACATTTTGTATCATAGATAAACGTTGCTTTGGTCCAAGGTAGCTTCATCACCAGGCAACATTCGAAATGCGCCTGCGCACTTAAATTTGTTTTTTACCAAAAATTTGATACAGATTCTTTGATTCATTTTTTGAAATAGACAAAAATCGTAGACAAGCCAAAATACGCCCAAGCAAAATAGCTGTCAAAAATTAACTGAAGATTCAAAATGGCTGAGCTGGTCAGCATAAGTGAGGAACACGAGTACCAACATAACGCCACAAAAATATCGAAAATCGAATACATATAGCCCACGGAAATTCAAAATTTGCGATATTTTTTGAACAGACCTCGTATGTATATAGTAAAGTAGCTTATTCACAAACAATCACAGTTTACGGACAAATTGTTCAACTGATCAGGAGGTGCATAATAAATTTGTATTCATCAGTGAAATTTTGTTATTGATTTCCCCCCTAATTTAACAGTTATCACATTCTTTAAAAGATAGTGTTTAAAGTACATCGCCCTTGTTCTGGGGGGATTCTTGAGAATCCGGGTTGCCAAGGGTTCACAATAAAACACTGGAACACTCAAATTAATTTGTTACACTTCTTCCTTTACACCTGAGCTTGGGACCGGCTTTGACGGGAATACGGGCACATAAATTATCGAATTTAAAATTATGTAATTCATAAAATTAATATTTTGAATGTGACATGAATTTCTGGCATGCCTCGTATTCATACTAAACATAATTTAGAGAAATGTCATACAATATATTGACTATTTTATTGAACGTATACATATCAAATTTTTAAATTAGATCTGCTTTCGATGTCAATCAACCTTCGCATAATATCATTATGTAATGTATTACTGAAAATTAGTATGAAATGACACGTTGAATATATAATGTATCAGCAACCACACATTTCACTTCACAAATTCATAAATTCCGCTATCTTTCTCGTTAATATTTTAACACCTTCTCCTTTAGGCTATCGTACCTATGTATAACGTTATACAACGTTATTACTTGTTTTTGACTAATAACACTTCGAAGGTAACGCAGGATCCATAGAAAACAACTGAATTTCGATGAATACGCGTTTTGCTTTCGTTTCTAATTGAAGTGTCAAGAACATGTCATTTGACGTCTTTCTCCGTTTGAATTTAAAATCAAATTTCTATTAAAGGAAAATGCTAACATTTCCTTGTAAATTTTATGTTGAAAAAGTTATGAGCCGGAAAACTAGATGAATTTGTTATTGCTATAGACGAAAAACTGTTATCTTGATTTCAATATGGCTAACGAATCGAGTTCTTTCGCTTATTAAACTTATCTCAATTTAATTATCGTACTTGTATTTTTCCCGAACTGTTAGTTAATCATAAACAAATTATATGGCAATAATTAAAGAGGCATTGAATCAACTTGAAAAGCATTGCAGATAGTTTATGAAATTTATCGGCCTTTCCTCACTGGGACTCTCAAACAATGACAACATTTCGGACTTATTTAATTAGGTCCAATTACGTTAATTAAAGTTATCGGTCCGCAGCCACCATGAGTGTGTACATTTCCTGGAAGCTCTTTTTTAATTACATTGATGTATGCGTAGGTATAAGAAATTGGCTTTGTCCCAATATTTGCCGTAGCGAAATCTATAGTAAAATGTGTTTCATTTCTGTTTAATGGAAAGAAATATGAGCGTTGTTGCGTATCCTGAACTTGATAATAATTCATACAATTTTCTCTCTCGAAAACTCTTCATCATTCGTAATCATCAATGATGCATCAACTCAAATTGAGCCTTGGTTTCCTAATGGCTCCACCTACAGTTTTCTTGGTCCAACGACTGCGCCGTCCATTTTGAAAATTTCAATAGCGCCACTCTTCGAAATCAATAAACATCTTCTGCGTAAAATTCTCGCATTCAAGAGATTATTTACAATATTGTACGCAACATACATACAGGACGCTATGTTTAGATGGATAGCAATTAACCCAGAAATGCCTCATTGATGTGAAACATATCGAAATCGCACCCATGATTGTGTGATTGCGTGTGTTTATTTATATGTTGTTCGTTTCCGTGAACAATCCGTTCAGTTGGGCACTTGGCCCACCAGCGAATTCAGCAGCCTCTTTAACATCCAACCTAGAAACCGAAAGCTGTTAAAACAAACCATTGTTGATCACATACATAGTCAAATTTTATGTGGTCCGTGCTAATTTCGGGTGAAGCTGTTGTCTGCCCACTTCCGGTGAAGACATGGCTATCATTGCCGTTAATGTAGGTCAGCAACAGCATATGTATGTGACCATCAAGGCAAAGAAATTCGCAGTAATGAGATTTGCGCTAGAGTGATTGCCCCGCAATAGGGTTGACGTCTGACGACTGTTGGATTGGCTTCTGATTTCGTCCCCGAGTTTATGATTGAGTTTCATCCAGCAGTCGTGTAAAATTTGTTTTAGTAAAAGATATCCCATCCCATTAAGTTCCAAGGCCTCAAGTTCAATCTGCTGAGGACGGACGATGAGTTCACCACCGGGCGTTATGATGATTGTGGTGTGATACAACTTGCGAAAGTGAATTGGCAAAGCTCCAAGAATAGTAAAAGCCAACAAAATTTAATTAATTGGGACGGAATGACGACTTGTGTGCAAGTATCGGCATTGCTTTTCGCCGATTATTATGTTGCGATGTACAATCAAATTGAGTTCGAATTGTTTTGCGGTACAATCCCAAAAATAATTGAAAGCATCTGCAAGCTGATATTGATTATTCCCTTTATCTACTGTGGATTGATTCATTTGAAATGATTATGGTATTTGGTGGCGCATTGCGTTGTGGATTAAATATAATTGAGAACAAAAGAATATGAAAACGAGGAGTTTGTTTAAACATTGGCGCACACAGAAAATGTCATTCTGATGTATGGTGTGTAAGTGTCAGCGACGAATGGAAGAATAGTCTAGTGTAGTGTGGAAACTCTTGAGTTTCTTGCAATATTGAAAGATCGTGAATTGCTCGTTTGAAATACTTTATTTAAATTTACAATAATATTAAATCTAAATCGAATATCGCGGATGATCGGAAAAGGCGTGCGGTCGCGATGGCTGCCGTCGTTCGAGAGAGAGATTACATTTTATGTCCTTACGCTATTCACATCGCTAACTATGTCTACCAGATGTGCTGGTGTCGCTACATAGTCGCTACAATATCCTCCTCCTAGCAACTCAATCAATTGGATTTTGACTGTTTGATAATGTCAACAGTCTGTTGATTCGATTGAGTTGCGAATTTAATGTGCTGGTGTCGATACATAGTCGCTGCAGTTGTGTGATAGTGGCGCATTCTGCTGGCATGCATCCCATTCATGAGCTTAAGCTCCATTTACAATAGATCACGTCACATAGCTGCATTTATTTATGAAGCTCTATTAGTCGACTTAATCTTATTCAATAGTTTTTTTTTGAATCGAATAAACAACTCAATATCGAAAGAGACTTTCGATATTTAATTTATAATAATGTGTGCGTTAATTCTCAGCTTTACTAAATTTTTCAAGGATGATGATCTAACAGTAGAAATGAGTGAGGTTCTATCAGATGATTGCGTATTGCAATTCTCGACGTATTAAATTTCAAAAAAAAAATCAATTTAAGCGAAAACCATATAATTGATTTAACAACAATTTTGGCCACCCCTTTCCAAGTTATTGCGGCAAATCGCAATTTAATTCGACTAATTAGTTGGCAAAGTTTTTCCGAAAAGCTTCTTTATGGGCTGGCTTACTCATTCTTATCTTGTGTAGAGTCTTTAACGTTAGGTTGCCATCAGCAAAAACAATATATCGAACCAGAAACGAAATCGACCTTTCCCGCTAAATAAAGCACATGCGCATTTTTGACCAGCATATACCCATTTCGAATTGATCGGAACATTTTCGATTTTCAGTGATTGCGAGCATGCAATTTGATTTTTTAATCGGCCAACCTGGCAATGTGGCGGTTAAATGTTTTATGTGCACGCAATCAACCGGCATTGGCATAGAGTTGTGCTTTTATTCGTATTACTACACATGAGTATGCATGTTGATATATTATTTTATTAGCATGCTCTGTCATATGTGACATGCAAGAAAAGTTCGTCGAACTTATTGTTCTTAGCTATTCACGTATGCATATGGCGAGGTGACGGTTAAAATTAGTTTTGTGCCGTTGCATCTGATAGACTGGTTTATGGTTTGTTTGAGCAATAATTGATGATTGTTTATCATTAAACGAATAGTAGCCATTGTATATGTGGACATATGCTATACGGTGAAATAGTACTAAGGGAAGGTTCATTGAATTATTAAGGTCCAAAAAATCTAGGAAGGTATTCAGAACGCATGTGTATGCGCACACATGTGACATTTTAAACAATAGATATCGAATCGGATTTATAAGGGTTATTAGGTTAAGTTAGTATATGTGTTCTCTATATTATTTAAAAACATCTTTATTTATCAAAATATTAAGTGTAAACTTCATATCCAACGATTTTCAAAAGAAAGTAATATCTTTTTGAAAAAATTTATTGTTCTTATCCTCGATGAACCGAGCGAATGTCAAAATGATAGCTTCGCAGTCATCGAATTGTGTATTTTGGAAATGGCTGTCTAGGTTTCGAAAAAGTTGGCCGGACGTGCAGCCTAGCATTATCATATTAATTGATGGGCCATGTAAAGTTAAATATGCCAACTGTGTTCAACATAATTTTTGATGTATTGCTTCAACTTCACGACACAAACTTTTTGCAACCTTTTGGGTTATATTGACTCTCTTAACGATTCCGCCGTACTGTCAACATGACATTATTTGAGCACAACTGTTGTCCCATCTGCATTGTAGTTATCTTGCTTTATATTTAGTTTATTAAAATTGAAGTAACAAAATTTATACATAATATTCAGTATGAGATGTGTGCACGGCGCGGCGACTTACGAGATAGTGGCCAGATCCTTTTTGCGGCCATATTGCACGAAGGAAAATTCCTTCGTGCTGCCATAGTGCAATTATATTCTCGTGCTGCCATAGTGCGATTAGGTTCTCGTGCTTACACAGCATCCAATCATCCATCTTATCTGTAAAGTGCAATGGGCAACTTAATTCTCAATTTAAAGATTCAAAGTCAAAAAAAACAAGAGCAGAGCTTCAATTGTTTCGGTACTGCTTAAAAATGCTCATTTAAGTTCAAATATTTTACAGGCGTTAAATAAATGAACAGCACGTGTACAATATAATCAACCATAAACTCTGCAATTCGCGGCTGCCATCAAGATAAGCCTGTAATAATATCTGACTACCCCTACGGGATTGCATTAGTCATAGGGTCATACATTGTGACTAGCATAAATATTGTGTGGCTTATTCTTATCAATCTCACTTTGCTAAATTATTACAATAAAAAAATGTTATCAGCACATGATTCACATGTAGGTGTTCGCAATTAATTTAAGTGTTCCAGGTGTCCTGTGAGGCGCTGAACAATGCAGAATCTATTAGTTGTCTGGTAGAGTGACGTCAAATTATCGTAGAAGTACTCGGCCAGAGTGTAATTGAACACTTGACGATGATTGAATGTGCCTGGGCGTATTGTATTGAAAAGCCAAAGTTCACTCGTGTGTTTACCTACATGTCTGTCATACCATGAAATTATACTAGTTACATTAAAAACATTGCGTTTTTTACGTAATGAAATTAGTGACTGAAAACCTTCAGTTTAATGATACTCGAAATGATTCTCTACAGCTCTGTACTGCTGGTGCCTAATTTGGTCTAGATGCTAGATGCTGACCATTGTCTTACTCTTACTAACTTCGATCCTTTTTTATTGTTTCAGATCGACAAATAGCGTTGGATTTGGCATTCGATCGGCACCCAGCTCGCCTATGGCACCACTACAAGGTCAGTCTGATGCTCATGGACAAAGTGTAATAAATTTGAGTGCAGTAACACCATCTCCTAGTCACAGTAACGCAGGAGGCAAATTAGATTCGAGGTGAGTAAGAAATTCTTGTATGCCTACTGGCTGTATTCCAGGAATAGAGGATATGCGACTGCTTATTTATTCACAAATTACGCTATTATAATCCAAAACTCGGGCCACCTGGATAGTCTGAATAAAATACTCGATCCAAACGCGATCTCGAAAAGAAAATCGCTGACTAAGTACAAAAAACTCGGGTACAAAACTAATTTCGTGAAATGACTACACCTTCCACTGAATTTACTCGTCTCAGGTAGGCTCACCAGGCAAGATAATGCTGTTAGCCTACCCGAACATAATGTATCACGTGCGTAATCGCATAGTTAGCTCGGTTAGGCTCTTTACTAATTTTCTTTTTTTGTTACAATGTATCGTCATACTTTTCATGAACGATTTTTTTTGGCAAATATAATAATAATAAAATAATCTTAAAGGGGAGTACTCTGTTTAAAAAAAATTCAAAACTTATTTTTTTGGATATTTCATAAGAAAAGTACCTTAAAACTATCTGTATAAAATTTCATATCGATATCGACTGGTTTTCATTCTATACTTTTTGGAGCGCAAACGGCCTTGAAGTGCCCGAGCTATGTAACGGTACTATTCGACTATTATACTCTAATACAATACACACAAGCTATATTACATAGCCTAAGTAAGTGCATATTCGAATTTTATAGTGTAAACATCAAAAATTCTTATTGAAAATGCTTTCAAGTCGAAAAAGACGAGATAATTCTCGTAAACCAAAGAAACTTTAAACGCATTTTTCTCGAAACATACTTTTTGTATGTGCGTCGTAGATTTGTGAAAAAACTACTCATACGATTTACTTGAAATTTTTCACACATACCTATTTATTATTTAACTACTGCACGGTTTTTTTGACGATTCTAGAACAGTTTTTTCAATCGAAAAAAAGTCAAAAATCGTTACATGTATATTCAAATTAGGGATGCCTCGACACGCCTTTTTGCCGATACGATACCGATATTCTTATAAAGATATCGGCGATACCGATGCGCTTAGTGAATTCAAATATGTAGGTAAAATAAATAAAACACAAGACAGGTTAATTGTTTTTAATTAATTTAAAAAAATAGATAGGTTGAGATTAGTTAATCGTTTTAATAATTAAAATTAACATTGATAAAAATTTTATTTAAAAAACAAAGTATTCTTAAGTTTTGCGGAGAAAGGCGATTTCGCAATTCTGTTTGAATAAGACCTGCGGTGGAAAATAATCTCTCAGATGCGACAGAACTTATTTGGAAACTAAAGTACTTCTGCGCCATTTTTTCAAGTTTGGGTGTAAGACGTCATTGCGCCAGAAAACGAATGGATCTGCTTTTGTCGAGATATTAGTAGACCGTAGGTATCTCTCGACTTCTTCTTTGCGAGAATAACAGCTCAGAGTAGACAGAGGCATATCTTCCTTGGACTCTCGAAAAATATTTTTACAAACGCTCCAAAGCCCATCACTCATAGGCATCTCAGAACTTACAGTTACAGTACTAGATGTAGGTGTGACCGTGTCTGACATAGTTTCGGAATGCAGTGCTACATTAAGATCAAGTAACTGATCAAGACGCTTTTTTGCCGTAGTATTAGTTGACTGTAATTGAAATATTCATGATTTATAACGAGGATCAAGCATTGTGGCTAAGCAATATGTTTCTTCATTATCGAAACCATCAAATTTTTCATTAAGAGCCAATAACAAGTCAGCTGTTTTTTCGATTGCGATGAATTCTACCTTTCTGTCGACGAACTTCTTATGTTTTCTGATAATTCGTGTTTTGAAGTTGACATGATTACTATTTAGATTTACTTTATTTGACTCAAACGACTAGTTATAAATGATATACACACAAACATATGTAATTCTTAATTTTATTTGCATGGAAAAATACTAAGCGCGACAACAGTCAACCCAGCGAAAGAAGAGACTGAATAAAGCGCGGGGCTTCTTTGAGCATCGTTAGTTCCATACTCGTTTGCATCGAAATAGACGAGACAACACGACCGTTTACATTACATCATATCGTTGAATCGGCCATAAAAATACCGCCGATACCGATATATCGGCAAACCCGAAGTATCGCCGATATATCGGTATCGGATGCATCCCTAATTCAAATGTGCACTAAATCGCGAAAAAACTTATTATTGCCCTTAATTTAGGCTCTTGCAGTAGTTTATACTCAAGACTAAGATTTTTTTTTGGTATTTGGTCAAATATGGAAATTTTTGAGGATTTTACAATTCGATTTTTTATTTGGCACTGCTCAAACGCTTGGTCGGGACGGCTGCCATTTTGTTTTCTATTTTTTTTAATATGTAATATGAATCTAAACTTTCAATCTCAATATATGTGCATTTTATATCGATAGCTTCAATAGTTTATTTTTTATATGCATTTTAAAAAAGCAAATATTTATAAAAAAAAATATTTGGAAACTATCCTATCTTGAATCTTATCATTTAAGCTATAATTTAAGCTATCGTATCCTAATTTTATTTAAAACTGTTACAAATCCGAGATAATTTGAACGCATGCTATTCAATTTATTGATTGTTTCTTATCAATGCATTGTATTTATTGGTTTTTGATTTTACTTTCGCATCAATAGTTGCGACTTAACCCTAGAACGCCAACTAAGTTTGAATAAACTATGATAAGTGCTATTTCTAATTTGAAAATAAAATTGAAACTTATCTGTTATCAGGCAATAATTATATTCAATTCCCAAATATCGCATTTACTAAAGTCGAATTGATCCTACCAATATTCCATCGGGGTTTTTTCGACAAATATCTTTATCTAATGGTCGGTTATAAAAACCGCACCTTTCATATTCAATGCGCTATCGGGCAGGTGTGCAAAATTAACTTAATTCTTTGCTGATATCGTAATTTTCGGCTTACAGTCAAACCATAAGGAAACAGCATTGGTATCGATTGTCTGATAACATTTTGCAGAGCCGAAAAGAAAATTTGGAGCTGTTGAACAGAGATCTCTCGAAATCAACCTGACGAATTGTTGACAAGTATTTTTTTTCGGGGTCTTGTTATGGTTTATCACATGTTATCTTATCAACCGAAATGTATTTTTCAACGGTGCAATTTCTGTGAAAAGTCTTTGATACTAACTTGGATACTTTTCGCTAAAAGAAAATTTCTACGAATGAGGGGGACAAAAAATAAATAGGGAATATTTTAAAAAAATATCGAGCGAGAAATGAAGCAACACAAACCATATTTTTTTCTGATTCTTATCTACTAACTGGTGGTCTTTGGTTTTGTCAACAATAGGGAAGTAGAGCAGAGTAGAGTCGAAATCAGGGGTTGATCTGTATATTTTTGTATAGAAAACGTAGACTCTATGTCGGCGAGAAAATAATCAACTTAACTATGCGCTTAAATGTCTTATATAATTATGAGAAGTATGGAAAGTATGCCATAAAAACGATGAAAAATTGGTAACGTCTATTTCTCAACTCGTATCTAAAGATTTTTATAATTGGAATTAATTTAAAAAAAAATTGGGGTAAGTAGTGTAGTTCAAATACTATTCATAATTAAGAAACGGAAAATAGACTTAACATTCATGGGATGCTCGAATTGCTGAATCACTGAGTGCAAAAAGTCGCAATTCTAAATAGTATCGCATAGGGTGAGAAATTTGATAGTTCTAAGATTTGATTTGGCCATGGTTAAAATGGAAATGTGTTGTGCAGTTGGGTGTTTCGGTGGCCCGAATATATTGGGCCAAGTTACCCGTTCTTCTCCTATTTGTATACTATTACTACAGTAAAATTTGCCGCAAGATAGTCGAAGCAGGGGCCATTATTATCACAAACCTCATGCAGCCGTCCCGAACAATAATTAAAATCAGTTTACGTTGCGATTGCGTACAGAGCGGAGGCGCAGTTAAATCCGCCGTGCGAACACCAAAGAGACGTGTTGACTTGCTAGTGTCCACTAACAATAAGATTGTTAATAGTTAGTTATTGTTATTCTGCTAGCTGATGCTTGGTGAGCGGTGCAAGCGCCGTAGATAAAAAGATACAAGATGCATGTGAGTTCGATCGTTTAATTCGCGGATTCCATGAGCGTATTGCGGTGTGACGACTGGTGAGGTGAACTAAGCTACGCTGAACTGTTTAATGGAGGAAAATTCAATATTCAAATAGGCATGGAGAGTACGGTCTAATTACACTATCGTATTATGATCGTCGTTTGTTCCAAGCATGACGCGTGCAGGCTATCTTTTTATCACAAGAAAGGTCAACAAGAGTGTCTACAAAGTGTAAGTGATCGAAGCTAACAATAACAGTGGAAAAATATTCAAATATAGTGCTTCATTTTTCTCCGCGAAGAGGAAAATCAACGACAATGAGTGAAAATGTGAATAGTCTTGTTCAGAAGTATTCAAAATTACTTGAAATGGAGCAGACAGTCAAAATCCAGCCGGAAAAAGAAGTGATGACTAAAAGGAATTTCAGTGAAACCAGTTCAGATGAGTAAGTGGTCCAATGAGTTTTCACCTGTATCAAAAGTGTAATGCTGAAACTTGCCTGGAATTATAAATTAATTCGGATTGATCACCTTTCGTCGACCTTACTGCAACACTCTTCTAGATATCCTGATCTTGCGACCGTTCTCTTCCAGTACTAACGAGTTCCAGTATAGCGTAATCCCTTATTGATAAGATAAGACAATAAATGATACATTATAAACTAAACACTTATCAAACTCTGTAAAAAACTGAATATCCTTTTTCGAATTGAAATTTTGAATATAATGTGTAATGTGTTCTCTTAAGGTACTAGTACACATTGAAAAATGTGGTCTAAGTGCGACCCTTGAGGCCCACACGACTAACTTCCCAGTGGGGTGAATAAAAAGCTTTAATTTACTTTTATTAATAATTACTATTATTAACATTATTATTCTAAATAAATAAAATTACTTTTATTATTTTTATCAATTTTTTATCTAACCATAAAAGCTTTGGTAGAGGAAGACGTCTCCACCACCTGGTCATCCTCTACCAAAGCCTTGGCAACCTCGTCCTCTTCGTCCTCGTCATCCTTCTTGTCCTCAACTTCGTTCTCCATCTCGGCCTCGGAATCTACAACTATTATTGAGGGTATTTATTTATTATTTACAATAATCATTCGTTATTAAGAATGTTTGACCGTTACTGAATAGTTATAATTGACTTTATATACACAATATCAGATTATAACTAATATTATTTGATTGTTACTAAAAATATTAAATTATTTATAACAATATCCAATTATTAACTGCATTAGCGTATCTACTTCCATTCACCCAAACCTGATAAAATAAGTTTGGAATTTTATAAATTAATCTTTTTTTTAAATAACATTTTTTACAAATTTGATCACAATTTTGCTAAAACGCACAATAATAATAACATTACTATGAAGGTATTTGGTATCTGCACAAATTAATAGTGCTTATCAACAGTTTAAAAATAAGCAATTTTTAGTATTTTTTTCAGTTTTTTAATCCTAAATAAAAAAAGGCCCAAACGATTTTGCTGAAAAGTCATTCAGTTCTAAGTTACGTAATTACGCGTCGTTTAAAACCGGTCCCACGCCAATCCGATCTTTGGTTCTTGAGATAATCGAGACGAAAAATTATTCCGAACGCACATACGTACATACGCACATACGTACATACACACTCACAGCCATCTTTCTAAAAACGATGGATTTGGATTCTAGAGACCTTAAAACGTGGAGATATGTCAAAATTTTGGATTCGCAAAATCGACCCCATTACAATAACTTCCCATAGGGAACTGGGAAGTTAAAAATTCAAAATATTGATTTTTTTGGCTAAAATTGACCTCTTAAAATATTTTGAAAAATTCGTTAGACAGTTTTAAGTGCTGTGCGTTTTTAGCTGCTCTCGCAGACGCATGACATCAATTGTGTATCCCCTCATTCTAAAATATCGATTTCTGCTATTCATTCACAATAGAACACGAAATTTTCGTCTTCCTACACGTTTCAGTATTTATTCTGACGTATAGAAAAGCTATTAAAAAACTTATAGAAAAAAAAAACTAAAAAAAGTCAAACTTTAAACGCGATTTTCTCGAAATGAGGTTTTTTCAACTGGCCGCAAGTTAATCTCCGGACCTACTCAACCGGCTTTAATAAATCTTAGTGTGCTTTATTTATTAATATATTGCGCGAAACCATTCACCTCAAGTAGACCAAAAAAAATTGGGCAACAACAATTTGGCGTACAAAAAACGACTGAAAAAAGGAATTGATTTTTCAAAAAAAAAATTCAAAGCTCCGCAATTTATTTTTAAATCAATTTTTCATAAACGGTAGTGAATTGTCACGTAAGAGACCTTAGTCTTTAAAACCTTCTTTGAGTTATTATTGAGTTTTATTCTGTTTCAGACTTGCAAATTTTGAGATTAACTGTCGGTCATGCGATGGATTACTTTTCGAGGTCATCAACTTTGGCGCCCTCTATAAAATAGCTTTATAATGAAAATGTAAAAAAAATATTTTTTACTCTCAAAGTATTGTTGAAAAAAAGTTGCATGTTCATATTCAATGAAGGAGCTGAGAAAAAAATCATATAAATTCGCTATTTTTTGGACTTCTAATGTTTATTAGTACTTTAAGGGGCAACCTACTTTAGTCGCTCGAAAAATGCGTAATTTTTGTATTTTTTTAGCGATTGCAATACTATATATTAATGTTATTCTTTTTGAATAACATAAATACGCTTTTTAAGTATAAGAAAAAAAGTTTCTTATTGTTTTTTGTATACAAAAAGCGGCTTTTAAAGAATGTCTTGAACATACACGTCTTTGTAGTGTCGATGATTTTGTGGAAATGGCATATCTGAAACAAAAAAATCGAATGGCCTTATGCTTGTCATGATAGTGAGTGTTGTTCGACCCATAGTTATAAATTTTCATGAAAAAATACCAAAATGGGAGATGTTTAACCAAAATTCCCAAAAAATAGAATGTTTTTTGGGTAGTTTGATACCGAAAAAATTGATATTTTGAAAAATTCTGACTTTTTTTAGGTTCGCATGATAACCCTATATGTGTAGAATATGTGGTTAAAATTTGGTGAATGGTTGAGTAGTTCCTCCAAAAAGTACAACATTGTATATAACAATGTTGTTTCGAAAAAACCGCGTTTGAAGTTTTTTTTAATGAAAAAATGCTAATTAATCATACCTAACGCTAATCTTCGATGACAGCACTATTAAGTATTCCTTCAACCTCTTCAAACATGTCATTTTCCTCAAGACGAGCTGCTCTACGTTAATTTCTAGCTTCCATTGAAGCTTCGAAGCTGCGGCGGTCAGCATGTTATATACGCGACAAGTCTCGCGAACGTGCAAAATACGTGGCACTTCGACTAATTTTTACTCCCATTGTCTCCAAAATTTTGAGAATTGGTACATATCCTTCATTGTACATACACACTGCAATCTTAAATGCAATTCAATGGAAGTCTTTTCCATAAAACATATTTTTTTGGAGCCGTTTTCCAGACGCTCGCGTTGAAGCTTTGATTTGTATTTAGTGTGTGAACACCCAAACATATGTTCAATAGCTCCTCTTTTGATAAATCTTTGTATAGGATCTTCCGATAGCGACTTCGATCTTTGACAGTTGATAGCGGCCATATTGTTGAAGCTACATTTGTCAAATTGGCTGTCATTTATTTAGTCAGTTTCGCAAAATTTCCATGGACGGATACAGCGTTCAACAACACGTGCAAATGATAAAATTGATAATGACCCTAATTTTCATCGAAAAATTATCTTCAGTGATGAGCCCCATTTCTGGATGAATGGGTATGTCAACAAACAAAATTATCGAATTTGTGACGTTACCAATCCACATGAGATCCAAAAGCATCCGGAAAAAGTCACTGTTTGCTGTGGATTTTGGGATGGCGGCATCATCGCTTCATTCTTCTTTGAGAACGACGTTGGTGAGCGCTATAGATCGATGATTACCAACTTCTTTTGGTCTGAATTGGATGATATGGACACCAACCACATGTGGTTTCAACAGGATGGCGGTACGTGGCACACAACTCATGCCACATTGGACATTCTGCACGAGCGATTTGAGGACATAGGCATCTTACGTTGTTGTCCAAGAGGTTGAATACTTCGACATTCCTGTTCTTGTGGAGACGGTTTTCCTAGTCCATTGCTCGTTTTAAACAACTTTGTCTACTGTCTGAATTCCAAGGCCATGATGGATATCATCCGTTTAGATATACCAAGGAGCACTACTAGGAACTAAGGAACTATGCCCCTAAGTATTTCGGTCTGTGTTGTTTGTATGATTTTCAAGCTGCTCTTCTTAGTGCAGCCCTAACAGAAGCACGTGAAGGAATAAAATCGATGAAAGGTATCAAAAATTTCGAAAAATCGACTAAAGTGGAACCCATGAGAATGTGGGGAAGGATTTACAGTAATAGAGTAGTCTTCGATGGACAAAAATTATTCTGGTTGCCCTATAGACGGTATATCTGACGGTCTTCGCTAGTGACGGATGTATTCATTCAATGGAAACTTGAGTATTGACGCTTCTTTAGGTGAGGCGGTATCATATTATTACGCATTAAATAATTAATACCAACGCTTCCTACCACTCTTGGCAATGCGAGAATTGATCTGATTTGTGTTAGAATCGATTATGCAGTGTGTGAGATACTTCAGTATCCATCGCCAAGACAAACTCATGTTCAGGTAATAATCTAATAAAGATTTTTTTTGGTTCCAATAGCGTTTTGAAGATAAGTTTGCACAAAAACCTCACATTTATAGCCCCGACTTCTACTCACCAATTTTTTAAAACTAAATTAAATTTTCATTTCCACTTATCACTATGAAATGCACGCAGACTGTTTTCGGGAGGACGTTAAACACAATTTCGATGGGGCAATTTTGATAGTGAGATTTTTATCAAGGAAAACTGAAGAGAAAAGTCGTGTCGCCATATATCAATAACCTATGAAATTTATTCGAGGAAGATATGGGTTTTCAATGTGTGTATGATTGAAAGAAAAATAGTTTCAAGTTAGTACGGGTGACATAGATATTGCGAAAGAATAGCTAAATTGTCGTTCGTTCGATAAGATAATTACCTGGTGTCTTGTTGGCTACTATAGATCGGACATCTTAAATATAGAAGATATTCGAATTAGTTGTTATCTCAATTAAGCCCAGCTTTAATTGAGATTATCGATAAATTGATAAGCAAATCAACGTCAATATACGGTCAAATAATTTCTTATCTAAACGAACACCTGGCTGGTAGTATGTTTAGTTGCTTTTTATTTATTAATATTTTTATAATATACTCCTTTCCAAGTAAATGCTAAATACGTATTTTTGACGTGGACAATGTAATCGTGTTTATTAAGTATTGGGCCGGACATCCGGGTCCAATATAGTCTGATTGAAAGCGATATCCAATCAAGTTAGATTAAATGGAGATTTTATTTTCAAATTAATAAAAATTGATATTAAGTTATCAATAATAATATTTAATTATTTTCATCCGGGGATGAAATTCGGCTGGATCTAAACCAGCATTCGTGTTGTGATGAGTATCAGTATCAACGTAGAGGATCCTAGGTCTGATTCGGGCTGTAGCTTAAATAACTTCCAAGTCCTTGATCCTATATAAATAATTATTATAAAATATGCATTGGGCTCAAAACTAATCGTCAGTTAGACAAAAAAGTAAACTGTTTCCACTCGTTTTATTTAAAATGTGAAGATGGCCATTATAACAATCTCTTTATTGTCGTTTCAGATCACTAAAGCATTTATCAGCACCAGTGACGGCGTCAACAAATCGAAGTATCAGTCCTCACCTGCAAAAATCATCATCGACATCATCGAAAAATGAAGCACCGCCCGAAAAAGAAAAGGAAAAAAAGAGAAAAGAGCTGAGCAGCTCGAGGCAGAAAAAGTTCCATCGACATTTTCAACAAGTGTCGAAAGATGAAAGGGTGATTAATTGTAAGTGTTAATAAAAAAGCATATCTGTATGAGTCAGATAAGAATTGTACTAAAATATCTTTATTAAATTTACAGATTATTCTTGCGCTTTAGTCAGCGATATTCTACTGCAAGGTCATTTGTACATTACGGACAACTATTTTGCATTTTACTCCAATGTCTTCGGGTTTGTTACAAAGGTAATTAATTCAATATTACTATCCGCATTGCATGTAATAAATATCATTGATTTTAGTTGTTGATCCCAACCGCTTCAGTGGTACGAATATCGAAAGAGAAAACCGCCAAAATTATTCCTAATGCAGTGGGCGTGGCGACGGCTGACGAACGTCACGTTTTTGGTAGTTTCATGAGCCGCGAAGCAGCTTTCCGATTGATGTGCAGCGTATGTCAGCCGTTAGAGCCGGTTGAGATGATACCAAAAGTTCCTGATATTGAGGTGTCCGAAGAATGTTCCGTGGAGGATGATAGTAGTTGCTCGATAAGTGGCAACGAGAGTCCGCCACAGCTAGTCGACTCAACATCCGATGCTAGTCAATCATTGCGGCAGCGTGCAATTGCTACTGATTTTGCTACACCCACTGATGGTGTGGATGGAGCAGAAAGAGGAGGTGATTAAGAAGCTGGAAAAATTCATAGGATATAGGATCCTTTAAAACGTTCAGTTCTCTTTCCTTTTTGATATTTTTAACGAGATTATTTCGATGCATATTCGGATTGCTTTGTAGAATCCTTTTTAATGTAAATATTTTTTTCAAATTTATCGCTTTTTTGTTGTAAATCCTGTAAGAGTTTCTTTATAAAGCGAGTCATTATAGAAAATTGAAGTCAAAATATTTTCCATTCTAAAGCTCAATAATCCTAGGAAAAGTAATAACTCGACCCAAATAAGCAAATAGAATTTGTTTTGGTTTTCCTATTCGTTTTAAAGTCATCCTGGTTTACTACTGTGTACGAATATGACCCGGAATTTTGTTTTAATTTTTAAAACTTTTATTTATTCTTTAAAATCAATTTCATATCCTTCAAAATAATCGCTTTCGGCTCCAATGCACTTATGCCAATGGTTTTTCTATTCAGCAAAACACTTGGAGAAGTCTTCTTTCGGTATGGCCATCAATATCTTCTTCGATTCGGTTTCAATCTCTTCTATCGTGTCAAAACGGTGTCCCCAGAGCGGTATGTTAAGCTTACCGAATAGCCAGAAGTCACACGGTGCTAAATCAGGCAATTACGGTGGTTGCGGAATAATATGGTTGGAAATTTTGGCGAAATGGTCACGAAGAACGAGCGCAGTGTGAGATGGTGCATTATCATAGTGGAAAAACCAAGAATTGTCTCTCCATAAAGCCGGTCTTTTGAGACGCACTGCTTCACGCAAACGACGCATGACACTCAAATAGTATTCTTTGTTGACAGTTTGACCGGTTGGAAGGAATTCATAATGCATTACACCACGATAATCGAAGAAAAATGTCAACATGACCTGGATTTTTGAGCGACTTTGGCGCGATCTTTTCGGTCTTGTCTCACCTTTGGCACGATATTCGCTTGAATGATCGGTTGTTTCCGGGTCGTAAGCATAGATCCAAGTCTCATCTCCAGTAATCATGTATTTCAGCTTATCCTTATAGTCAAAAAGCATCCTTTCACAAACTTCAACACGACGCTGTTTTTCCATGAAATTGAACAATTTTTGGCAGCAATCGTGATTTGACTCTTCTGAGGTACAACACATCATTTAAAATGGTGTTGACCGACCCATTTGAAATTCCAACAGCATCAGCAAGTTCTCTAGTAGTCAATCGACGATTTCGCAGCACCAATTCTTTGATTTGCGAGACGTGGTGTTCTTGGTCGTCTTTGATGTGGTTCGTCTTCAACGCGTTCACGATCCTCTTTGAACATTTTATGCCTTTCATACACATTTGTTTTAGACATGGCCTGTTCACCGAAGGCCTTTTGCAACATTTTGAGCGTTTCTAAAGCAGAAATTTCATTCCGAACACAAAATTTAATCGAACTTCTTTGTTGAACATTTTCGGACATGGTAAAAATCGAAAATATAACTTTTGACTGTTTACGAAAATGAAGATATTGCCGTGAAATTTGACACAGATGTCAGTGACAGTCTTTCCAACTTAAAAATAAAAAGATTTGTCCATATCGAAAACCCCGTAAAATTTAAATTGAAAATTCCGGGTCATATTTGTACACAGTAGTATTTTATTCCAAATAATCAAACCCAGAATCTTAAGGCAAATCTTTTAAACGGTCCATTTCGCGAATAAAAAAGTAAATTGAAAATAATTGTTTTTTTATAGATATTCCACCAGAGGCTGTTGTAACTATCGATAACACAACAATACCGCCAACATCATCCCCATCAACGACTGCATCCAACCTCCCAGTGAAAATACCAAAATCACCGCCACCATCAGTTTCGTCGCGAGTATTAAAGCTGAGATTTCCAACAGATCTACACATAGTCTATTTAGGCGTAATTTTAACATTAATCTTAACCATGTTCTCCGCATTCCTCCTGTATAGAATATTAGACTTTGAAGCCAAAAGTAAAAACTATTCAACAATGGATTTTAAATGGGTAAGCACTTATTGTTGTTGCTGTGTACGCTTTGAATTAAAACAAATTATCGTATGATTTTGAATTGCAGGAATCGGATAAAGATGCTGATAATATGTATGCGCAAGCATTGCGGTGGCAGAAAGAAATGCAAACGAGGAGCACGGAGGAAGCTCAAATCATATTGAATTCCAATCTAGAACAAATCGCAAGGGTAAGTTTTGGGGAAATGTAGTATTATGAGTGTGCGCATATCGTAAATTGTCAATGATGTATCCTTGCTTCACTAGATTTTTATTCTAGAAAACAAATGTCTATTTTGCCAACGACTTATAGGCTTGATCTGTGTTTTAATTCTGAGGTTTATTGACAATGATGAATTTGTAATGATTCCAAACTAGACTAATTTTAACGTATACATTCTTTAACTTAAATTACTTGTGGTGGAAGTAGAAAGTATTGTTGCTGTTTTTCAGAATTAAATATGTTTTTTTTACTTTCTCATCTGTACGTTGTTCCTGTAAATTTGGTAGCCGTTAGTGGTGGGCATTTAAAAACGGTTGATAGACATGATAACAATGGAAAAACGTTGTTCGGGCAAGTAGAGTCCAAGTATGCTATATAAAATATGGTTGAAACTCCAAAGAAATATTTGTTTACTGTAAATAGTAAAATTTAATTTTGTAATATTTAAAGAAAAAATAGAACCTTCAATATAGCGGCGAAGCAACGAACCTTTTAAATCGTTCGTTCAGTCTTTCGAAGGTTAAAGATTCAGAGACTGCTGATAGGCCAGCTTAGTTCAGCGCGTTCTCGGTCGTGGATTATTAAATGCCCGAATTTTGAGATACTGCATAAGAAGGCGTTTCCTTCTTGCTCGCTTTCAAATATTCGCTAAGCTATCAGATTGTGCGGCTGCACACTTTCTGTCCACGATTAGAATGCAAATTTTGTCAGTAAGAAAATAGCGATCAGCATGTTCGCGTCCAGCCTTAAATGAAAAACTAAAAATTTGTGTCACGATTTTCGATTGAAATCTGTGAATTTTTAGTTTGAAATAACCAGTTCATCTAACAATAAGCTATAAGTTTCTATCGCTTGATTTCGATGGTTACTGACCTTCTTTTGTCGTCACTCGAATAAGAAAATTTCTAAAATCTTTATAAAATTAAACACTTGGTTTTTTTGACTCACATTAAAAAAATAGATCCTTAGATCATCTTCAGGTTACATACAGTGTACGAATATTTCTTGGTTTTATTCTTAAATAATTAATGGTTGAAGAGTGGTGATTGGAAGCGAAGGGTAATATCATTCAGCAGGTCCAATCACCACTCCTTCAACCATTAATTATTTAAGAATAAAACCAAGAAATATTTGCACAGTATGTAATCTGAAGATGATCTAAGGATCGAAACGCGTCGTGCTAATTAAAATTTGTGAGTCAAAAAAACCAAGTGTTTAATTTGATAAAGATTTTATTCTTTTATGGCTCATCAAGAGAACACACAACATTCTATAACTGATAAGAAAATTTCTTGTCAAACGCAACACCAACCCCACTTCACTTCAGCTTTTCCACAAATAAAGTTAAAAGCCTCCTTCACCGCTCACTACATCCCTTTTCCATTTGAAAATTTGTCGACCTTGTTTTATTTGTCATTTTTTGAGTTTCCTTGTGTTTGTTTATTTTTTCTTTTATTTTCGTCCTTACACTGATCGTGTTCGTAGTGAATATATTTAATATACCATAGCAATTGTTTCGGTTCTCACTGATTTATGGCTCGAGACTTAGGTGTTGCGAGTCATTACAGATTATTACTATGTTTTTTATCTGCTTAAGAATCAATGCCAAATAAACCTTTAACCACCGAATAAGCCTGGGAGTCATAGGTAAAATTGGTATTTGTTTTTTAAAATAATAATTAAGAAAAAATTCGAAATTCTGCACAATTTTGTGATTTCCTAGAAACTAGACTCATACGACAATTGTTGATAATTTAATGTTTTCTTCCAGGTACGAAAAAATCTAGAGACTCTATCCTTGCTGATCCATGACAGAAAAATACCAGCATCACAATCATACAAAAACGGCGACACCACTGATAATGTTAAGATTGTCGCCACAAAAAGAGGCTACTACGACACCAGTTCGAAATCAGATGATATTACATCCGACGGGATAGTGGAAAGCAACGGAGACTATGTTGAAAATCTCTAGCAAACTTAATGGAGATTTTCTTCACAATATTGTTAGGTATTTAAATGTAAAGTACGTAGAGGCATAGTTATAAGAAAAAGCAATTGCATACATCGTTTTGCATAAGATTTTCAAGTATGTCGAAACGATGATTGTATAATGGTAACAAATGATAATAAATTTAACTTCCAATGAATTTAAGATTAAAA
This sequence comes from Oxycera nigricornis, assembly GCA_963942545.1. NCBI lineage: Eukaryota > Metazoa > Arthropoda > Insecta > Diptera > Stratiomyidae > Oxycera > Oxycera nigricornis. The sequence continues at coordinate 99,503,292 of OZ012662.1, forward strand.
ACAAATATGAACTTAATCAAGCGGTTGAGCAAACGCAAAAAAAAACAAACTACCATGAAATGATACTCGTGAGAAATTGCTTGTATTGTTAGATTAGGAATAGAATGGGAAAGTATATTGTCTTATTTGGAGGTCGTGATTCCTAGTTGATTTACCTTGAATACTGATAAACTCGATACATTCTATAATTTCAAAGAAATCCACCACAAATAAGAGTCTATTTTGATTTCTACTGCTTTCTTCAATTACAGATGTTCAATATTTAATTAATTTTGTCAAAGTGAATCATATTTATTTTATAAAATTGATGTTAACTGGTTTTATCAAACAAAATTTAGAGTAAAATTTTTAAATAACAGTATTTAAAGTCACGGTTGGAATTTCAATGTGTACTTTCGAAACGAGCTGGCTTCTATTATCCTCCAATTTAATATATTTATTCAAAGAAAATGTTCCAAACTGAGAATTTACAAACTCTATTTAAAATGAGAAGCGAAAAAAAGCAATACCAATCAGTCACATGGTTTATTGATTCTAGTCTTGTAGTTAATGTCTACAATATTTATTACACAAAACTAAAACAATTCACTTACAGCGAATTGATCCGATCAAACTGCTGTAATTCATGTTCAAGATAATTATTATATGATGATTGGTGCCAAGTCATAAACTATAACTTCATTTCAAGTTGATTTTCAACGAAATCCGTAGACTCAGGACTCGATACAAGCACTTGTAAAGAATTGGTGAACCAGTCTAGCGAGCGCCAAGAATAATCGAAATAAATAAACAAAACTGTTGCCAAATATTGATAACCAATTCGCGCATTTCACCGAAACAAGTCTCAGTGACTCCATTAAGACTATAACTATAACTCTGTACCACTTCTAAGCAATTAATCTAGTCAACTTGCATCACTTTTAGCTGAATAAAAGTCGGTGGAAAGTGAATGAAACTACTCTCAGAAATCCAAATATTTGAAATATTTAAAAATGATCCTAGTATTTGACAGTCATAAGAATATTCTGTACCATCATCGTATAATCTGCAGCTGGATTGTGTACGTGTAGCCGTGAGAAACTATATAAAAGCTGCTTAACACTATCACCGCGCATCACTATTTTCCATATGTAGATCCTTCAACAGTATAATATTCAGTATGTCGATAATTACCTACAGAGCGAACGAGATTAAGTTTATTTGGTAGACCGGGAGAAAGAAATATTATTTAAAATTATTATTTATAAACCTGTGATATAGGCTGGTTATAGGTACTTTAAACAAAAATAGCATTACAATCAACTCTATACTAATTATATTCATTGCGGTACATGAACAGGACGCAGCAAACATTACAAATTGTATTTATACAATCCAATTGAGTTAAATCTGTTCAATATCGTTGTCGAATGTGAATGGTTAAGATGATAAATGGTGTAAAGGGGGAATTGTGTAATTATCATTGCTAGTACGTAGTTTTATGAATTGGAAAGGAAGGAGTATTTGTAAGGCCCATCTAAGTTTAAGAATGTTTGTAAAACTAAGGCTATAAGGCAGCAGAAATTGTTTAGTGGAGATATGAAAAAGTACAGATCAATGATAACGACTCTTTGTACAACAACAAAGAGACTCCACGACAATTGTTAAAAGAATAATAAAATTTAAAAAAAAATATTTCATTAAATGATTTGTGTTTGTTTAATCGGTTTCAGGTGCCATGCAAGACAGCATTTTTCGAATTTTCCTGTAACTCTCTCTCAGAAACATCCTCACATTTCTATAGATGCATAATTGGTTGAAAATTTCGTACTGAAACAAAAGGACTATCTTTAGTATTTTGGTTGGATATGAAAGTCATCAGTAGCTACTTGCTGTTCTCATTGAATATGCAATCCTTGTTTAAATGGCGTAGTTTTTATGGTGGAATCCACAGAGTAGTTCGTTGGCGCCTTCCGTCTTTTAAAAGTAGTCCTTTTGTAATGCAATCAGTGATAATGCCACGACGGACGAACACAAAAACCGACATATTCTCCACTCCGGCCCCACGTTGGGCGCCATTCTAAAGAAATGTTATGGTTGCAACGAAATTTTAAGTCGCTAAGACTTTTGTCCCATTGACGTCATGGAAGTTCAGACCCGGGGGTGAGGCAACGAACCATTTTCCGTCGTGAAGACAAATTCGGATCTGGCCTCTCCAGAGCTGAAGGTGCGATAGCTGCTTCGACTCGATTTTCTGGGGCTCGATGGATGTCTAGGCGCCGACGAAAAGCGGCTGCAGCTTATCTTCTAGCCCGTCGATCGCTGGGGGTGCAAGCAAGGTTAGCAGAGAGCTAGGTTAATAGGCAGCTTGATTAGCAGACAGCTAGGTAAGCAGACAGCAGGGTTAGCATATAGCTAAGCTAGCAGACAGCTAGGTTAGCGGACAGCAGGGTTAGCATACAGCTGGGTTAGCAGACAGCTGGGTTAGCATACAGCTAGGTTAGCAGATAGCTAGGTTAGCAGACAGCAGGATTAGCATACAGCTAGGTTAGCAGATAGCTAGGTTAGCAGACAGCGGGATTAGCATACAGCTAGGTTAGCAGATGGATAGGTTAGCAGACAGCTGGATTAGCAAACGGCTGGGTTAGCATACAGCTAGGTTAGCAGACGGCTAGAATTGTTCAGTTTTGGTGTCTTTCTTGAACCTGCTCTGCTTAGCGAGATCTAAGTGAGCCACCTCTGAATAAATAGAGCTGCCACTCTATATCTAGCTAACCACATTCCTTGAGTTGAATTGGTGAATTCGCAGAATTTTCGCCAATTACTTCAACATCGATAGAATAGCTTATTTTTACTACAATCTGAACTTTACAAAACTTGTAACAAGTGGATTTTTTTATATCCCCCCCCACCTTCTTTTCTCTCAAATGGAAACCTCCAACTTCTGGAAACCAGAAAACAGCTAACACTCACTTATTTTTTTTCGTCGTTGGAAGGTGGGAATCTTCAAAAGATATCGATTGGCTCCAGCCTCACGATATGCCGGATTTCTACCGACCGAATCAGTATCGAAATATTCGATGGTAGTATTGTTTTTCGCTTTCAAAAATTGTTCGCGCAATAGTTTTTCGCTCATTTGAGATATTTCACAGCAAATACGCTAAAAATAAACAAAAGCCCGGTGGAAGAAACTATAAATCAGCACTGAAAGCCGATCCTTGACCGCTAAGATTGTGAGGCAGACGTGCTGAGCGACATTTTTTCGTAACGTGAAACGGTTGCATGTTTTCCAATCCGAAAACCATAAGTACACTCACACACACACACACGATTTCATTGGCAATTTGTTTTGTTAACGCCCGTAACATATTTATAGTTATTGCTTCCAGCACGCTTCGTGGACAAATGCCAAGTAAAAGGTGAAGTTCGTTGTGAGCGCCCACCGTCGAGATAATAATAAATTGATTAGAAATATTTTGTTCTATGCTTTAAGAAAATCGCTTGCATGGCCAACAATCTTTGTTTCCTGATAGAATAGTGGAGTCGCATTTAAATTTCAAAGAATGTTGAGGTGCTGTATACAACCACCTCCCAATAGATAATAAATCGACTTCCAGTTACGAAAATAATAAATATTAAAAATGGAATTGTTTGTTATGCAACTCAACTATAGTCGAAACAATTCCCAAAACATAAAATACCTAAATTTTGAAGATAGTAAATCAGCGTGCAATTTCATGAAAATTTCCTGGAAAAAAAATCCTTTGATCGTCAACTAAGAACAAGAATCAAACGACTTTCTTTAAATGCAAGCCAGCAATTTGGTTATTTGTCATTATCTATTCTTTATTTTTCTCTTTCATGCTCGGAACAATACAATAAATAATTGAAATTCTACTTAACAAACTTAACTATTATGTGTCGATTTGCTTTTCCATTTTTTTTTAATTTGGTGTCTGAGGATTGAAATATTCGACGAAAGTCGAAAATTCACATTTCAACGGTCGTAATTTTTACAATAATTGTAAGTTTTGTTTGGTATTATGCATGCTTCGTATAATCGTTTATGTTGTTGTTGTTAATTTAAATCACATATTGATGGTATAAATAAATCCCATTATTTTTGGATCCTGTACAATTAACAGTATTCATAGGTAGGTAACGAATTAAGTTCATTTCCGGTCTCGTGGATGTTTTAAATTTATATTTTCATCATATAAACAGGAGCTGAGTTATTCGACAGTATTTTCCTTTTTAGATCAGAAATAAATAAAAACATTTGAGTTGACAGATTTGATGCTCTGCCGCTATTGTATACAAATACATGTAAACGATTTATTTAATACGACTGCAAATCTCTTGCGTGAATTCCGAACATTTGGCTTTGCCGCCCAAATCGCCGGTCAAATATTTTGCATCTTTAATCACTGCGAAGCATGCTTGTTCAATGCGATCGGCATGACTGTTCAGTTCCATGTGTCGTAACATCATCACGGCAGACAAAAGAAGTGCAGTTGGATTGGCCAAGTCTTTGCCGGCAATATCGGGTGCTGTTCCATGGACCTAGAGGAGGGAGGTTTTTTAAAAGATTGCATTCCAATCAGTCATGCCTTAATAATTTTTGCGTAGAAGTGAAACGACGAATAAAGTGAATTTATACCTTTTTAAATGCCTTCGATTAGAGATAAAAGGAGTCTTTTTTGAAGAAGAACAATATTCAGGTACTTACCGATTCGAACAAGGCACCGTTCAAGCCAATGTTGCCTGATGGTGTCAATCCAAGACCGCCTACAAGACCGGCACACATGTCGGACAAAATGTCACCGTACAAGTTGGGCATGACCTATGTGGATACAAAGAAGCGCACTCTCAAGTCCACATTGAATTACAGCAGCGAGGATTACTTACCAATACGTCGTATTTGCTTGGATCCTGCACCATATTCAGACACACAGTGTCCAAATAGCGTTCTTCGAATTTCACTTCGGGATGTTTGTTGGCCACATCGCGGCAGCACCTCAAAAACAAGCCGTCCGACATGCGCCTGTTTCGAGGAGACCAATTCGAAATAATTTCAACGCAACTATACCATTCTTCACTTACATAATGTTGGCCTTGTGGACGACAGTTACTTTTTTCCTATTATTGTCTTTGGCATATTGAAAGGCGAACTCGGCAACACGACGCGATGCATCCTCGGTGATCAATTTGATACTTTGCACAACACCATCAACGATTTCGTGTTCAATACCGGAATATTCACCCTCGGTATTCTCGCGGATCGTGACCACATCTACATCGTCGTAGAGTGTTTTGTAGCCGGCCAAGCTTCGGCATGGCCGCACATTCGCATACAGATTGAACTCTTTTCGGAGGGCCAAGTTCAATGAACGATGTCCCTTGCCGACGGGTGTCATGAGCGGTCCTTTCAAGCCGATTTTGTTGCGATTCACGGAATCAATGGCAGATTGTGGTATGCCAAATTTTCCATCGGCTTGCTGAAAAATAAAGTAAGCAATTCGATTTTAACAAAATTTGTTGAGGCAAAGCAATGACGATATTATTAAATTCTTTCTATTTCGGTCATAATCGATTTTATGGGATAGTTACATATTAAAGTTTCGATTTAAAGATTATTTTAGGGCGTACTTTCTTTGCGATCAGATGCAGACACTATTCTTTATATTCATTTGAAAGCAGGAAGAGTTACGTTCATTTCTACATAATTTTCATCTAAGTTTTGATTCTATATTTGACTCTTTCGCTCTCAGAAAATAATTTGTTAATAGATTGGCGTGTATTTTTTTGTTTCAATGAAAAAAAACTATTAAGCCCAACTGTAGGGGCTCGAAAAATTAAATACCCTTTTCGGCAAGGTACCTGCGAAGAAACAACCGTTCGTAATTGGTTCCCAAAATTTAATCAGGAGGATTTTTCGCTTGGAGAATTGCGTATTGAAAGCCGACGTTAAACAGGATACAAATGCGACTGTGCGGTGCATAGCAGTGAAGCTGCGGATATCTATTGCAACAATAAGTCAGTCACCACTTGGGAGCTATCGGTAAGCTCAAAAATAATAACAGATTGATACCTCGTAAGCTGATTCCGGCGAACATCATCGACAACTTTGCTCATCAACAAAAATAGATTCGATTCATTTTTGTTTAGGATAGTAGGTTGCGGTCAAAAATGGATCCTCTATACCTGACACAGATTTCAAAAGTGTTTAGATACTCTTGAATGGCCGTCATAGGCTCCTAAACTACCGCTTCACCCGAGGCAGATTATGGTCAGAGTACGATAGAATAGCGAGACTGTATCGCACTAAACCTTGTTACGTTCGCTACGCAGCGTGGCAGATCCACGTACCAAAATAAGGGACTGTATTGCCCCTGAAGACTCCTCACCACCGGGCGGGCAAACGAATCGATAGTAAATGACATATGCGGGCCGCCACTTCACACAGTCCTAGGCAGGTCATTAATTCTATTGAATTGTAAGCATTAATTTAAATAAATAGGGAATAGATTTATCTAGATTTAGGTATTGAATTATATAAATATGAAATAGATTTGCTAAGGATATTGGTTTATATATTGGGAGTACAAATTAGTTCGGTCCGTTTTCAAAAGGTGGCTCTGACTGTTACGAGTATTTAGTAGTAACAGCTGATGTCGGTAGTTTCAGAAGGGTTAGACATCTGTCGATAATATTCATAGTTCAATAGTTCATATCGCTTCGAGTTTTAAAACCTTGTTTTTCACGGTGTTAAATATGTCCTTTTTAGTGTTAACTATGCAGCATTTGCGGGAAGTTTTAGTTTTTTGTTTTAATTGGAAGAAAAGTGCAGCTGAAGCGCATCGAATACTTATGGAAGATTATGGTGACAATGCTACAACTGATAAATCATGTCGGGAATGGTTTCGAAGATTCAAGAATAGAGATTTCAGCGTTGAAGACAAGCCTCGCTTTGCACAGCCAAAAAAATTCTAAGACAAAGAGTAGGAGCCATTACTCGATGAAGATCCGAGTCTAACGCAAGAGGAGCTCGCAGACTCATTGGGAGTGACTCAACAAACAGTTCCTGTATGATTAAAATATATGAGAATGTTTCACAAGCAAGGCAATTGGGTGCTATGAACTGAAACCGAGAGACATTGAAAGGCGATTTTCCACTTACGAGCAGCTGATTCAAAGGCAACAAAGAAAGGGTTTTTTGCATAGAATTGTTACTGAGGATGAAAAATGAATATTCTATAACAACTCCAAGAAGAAAAAATACTACGCTATGTCCGGTCGATCGTTGCCATCGGCCTCAAAATCAACACCAAAGCCGAATATTCATCGTTCGAAGGGTGTTGTGTACTATGAGCTGCTACAACATGGCGATACCATAACGGGCGATCGGTATAGACTGCAATTGATTCGTTTCAGCCGTGCATTGCGAGAAAAACGGCCGTAAACAAGCAAAGACACGATAAAGTTATTTTTCTGCATGACAACGCCCGGCCTCATGTCACAAAAGTCGTTAAAAAATATCTGGAAACGCTCAAGTGGGATATTTTGCCGCACCCGCCGTATTCTCCGGACATTGCTCCTTCTGATTACTGGTTGTTTCGACGGATGCAACACGATCTGGCAGAAATCGAAAATTGGCTCCTTACTTGAGTCACCTCAAAAGACGAGACATTTTTTCGAGATGCAATTCAAAAACTGCATGAGAGGTGGGAAAAAGTAGTAACTAGCGATGGATGATACTATGATTAATCTTTTGATTCTTTTTATTTTGAAATAAATGTATTTTTGACCACAAAAAAAACGGACCGAATTAATTTATACTCCCAATAAATATATTTGGATTCATTTAGTTGACGATATAGAATCAGTTAATTATCGATTGGGTTTATATAGGTTGGGGATATTGGATAATATAGCTTAGTAGACGAAAATGATGCCGTATTTAATTACAACAATTGTAATTCATCGCTACTCGTCGTCCCACCGATGGAACCACTCAGGTCGCCGTCATTGCAATCTTCACTCTACCCCATGGCTGCGATGATTCATCTTCACATCGGCACTCCAGCACCAGCGACGCAACGGGTCCGCCCAAAAGCACACCCTTTCACAGCCGCCGAGGTGCAAAGCCGAGGCCAATCGAGGAGACCGAGCGCTGAGAGCAAAAATCGCCATCTGACGTGCATCGGTAATCGGCATGAAACGAGTCTAAGACAATGGAAAGCAGGACGGGTTCAGCAAACTCGGCTGGTCGTTGACCACTGATACAGTGAGTGGGATCGAGGAATTCTATAAATATTGCCGAGATAACAGCTGGAGGGGCTGTTCGGTGCTGTTGGGAACTAAGAAAGGCCATACGTACGTGTACGGGGTTTAGCGGCCAGAAAGTCATTTGATTTGGTGAAATCTTGTTCGTGGATCGACAGACGTCTACGAAAGGAGGAGGGACGGCGGGAGACGAGCAGCAAGGGGTGCGGAATTCAGGAGGCAGCGGCGGAAAATGGTTTAAGGAAAACAACTGTAAGTAGAAGTAAGTATAGTTAGGTGAGATTAGGGAATAAAATAGTGATTTTAACGTAAAATTGCATTTAATTGTGTGAAAAATTTCCTTATTCGGTCATCGTAAATCTACAGATTCGCGGACAGGACAGTCTTGGGTGGCGCCCCTTTAAAAAAATTCCCACACCACTCTTCGCGGGTTAAAGTCGGGTGGGATCGTTCAAACCGTAGCCAGGGTCGGCTGCGATGCAGAAGCAGATATTACATTCATAATATTTGTAACAAACTTCCTAGAGCACGATGAAACAATTACAACTGTGTCGTATGTAAATGGGTCGCCTCCTCGCGGTGCATCCTGGGTAACGCTAAATGATCCAACCGTATGGAGAAGTCGCACAGTAGAGCTTGTCTTTTGCTGACAGACTTCAGGGGGAATAGTCACCCTCTCGGTCCTGGACTATATTACGCATGGATTTGTCACACAGTAGGTTCGTTCGAACTTTTCTGACCGACATCAATGGGAGTTTGTTGTCCTCACGTAACCATGGACTAAAAACGGCGATCAATCCGGAGCAACTGGGGGCTCAATTGAAGAGGTTGTGTTGAGCTTCCTCGAAACCTTACCAGGGGTATACTGGTACCAAGGGATCCCAGGGACTTTTGACCCTGCCGGTGAGGAGCCTGTGGAGGCTGAAACTTAGGGGTTGTGGTTGTACACCCATTAGCGGGTACTTTCATTATAAGATAGTTTGGGACCGAATAACTCGGCTACCCTTCTGAATTGTGGTGCATTGGCGTGCTGTTGCGTTTACGACAGGGGTGCCGTTGCCCAAAAAGCGGTATGGATGATTGATAGGTCCGAATCCAAACCAAGGGTTGCGCAGAAGTCTCAGTAAGCTTTGAACTAAATCTGGTACCTGTATTCGGAAAAGCAGTACCCATACTTGTTATGGTCTATTGACTAGTACGCTTTTGGGGGCGTTGGTACTTGTTACAATTAGATACCCAGACGTAAAGACGTCAGTGTCTTAATAGTTAATTCTGGGGAAGGCACTTGAATTCTTCACTTCATCTGTCCTGATATACGGATATAATGCACTAAAAATTGCTACGAATGCAACCGAGATTCATAAACAGGCGTGGCCCCATTTTGCTTCATAGCAATGCACGACCGCATGTTGAATACATGACCTGCCGCAAGCTCAGTGAGCTGTGGTATGCAGTTTTGCCTCATTCATCGTACTTCCTTGGCCGTTGACCTGCGGATTACCATTTTTCTAGTATATGAAAAATAGCCTAATAGATTCTCAGCTGGAAATCCGAGAGCAGTTTATTTTGGCATTCGAGGCTTTAAATTGTTTTACCCGGTGAACAGTTTATGAAACAATGTAATTAAAATCAAGCATCCGTCGTGTCAATAAAAGTGCAGTGAAAGTAGGAAGAATAGCACCAGCAAACAACTCGATAAGATGGAAATTCTATGAAACTCATCGCAATGAGTGCTCGCCTGTATTTCCGAGGTGGAAAAACGCAATATGGCCTTGAACTTGCTGCCCAGTGCCAAGAAAATAGCATACATTTCAATACAGCTTCAGATCAAAACAAGCAAATGTAGAATAAATTGATTGCATCATTAGAAGGGGTTTTCCGATGAATAATGAACGCCTCAGTGAAATTATTATGCTGACTTAATTGTTCAGAATTATTAGTGCATAATCAACTACTTTGAAGGCATCATAAATTCAAGGACAATTTTATTTACGTCTGGAACTCAATTCAACGTATATCTCGGCTACGATCAGAGATAAGGCGGCGAGCAGTTTGAATGGAATTCCTCGCCGTTTTGCATATCTGTTGATTATCATCAGAAGTGGACACGCCTTTTACAAATTATCTCCATCAAGATTGCCTTCTGAATACGCTAAGCCTGGAATGCAGAGTTCAATTTGAAAGGATGATGTTTGCGGATCCTGAGGTTACTCAAGCTTGGCTTCATCCCTTTCAGACGCGTTCATATAATAAGTATTAAAATTGATAGCTTACCCGAACGGGAGTGACGTCGACGGTCTCCCACTCAATGGGCACGGAAGCAGCGTCGAAAATCTTCTGAACGGCCGCCGAGATTTCCGGGCCGATGCCATCGCCTGGGATCAACGTAACCTTCTTCGCACTGGACGCGAATCCTCTTCCCGCAGCTGGGGCGCTGACCTAAAAATAAACGAACCCATTTAAAACACGGAGCAGTCCAAAGTTACATAATTTTCAGGTTAGGAAAATCTTCTTGGGCCAGGACACCAATCGCGAATCCAGGACATATTCGCTGGAGAAGCGTTGCACAGAGCAAGAAGCACGTACAGGAGGGTGCCAGTCGTTAAACGAGAGCCGCGCAAAGCTACTCTACCGCACATTTTCCACGTTATGTAAACATACTGACCACGGAGCTCGCTTCCTCCCTAACCTTCTCTCCGACACCCAAAAACCGATTCAACTAGAACAACCAAAAAGACTTCATTTCATCAATCAGAAGTGCTAATTACGCGCGCGCTACAGTGCATGAATCGTTGCTAACAACTACGGCAATGCATTTCGAGGAATTGTCGTGACATGACAATGAAAACTCTATTAGTTTGCACATCTTTCTCGGACAGCCAACAATTAAAACTAGAACTACGGCGATCACATGACTGACATCGCCAGCAATTAGGCAAAAACACCGCTTACAATTCGTTGAATGAGGCGAGAAGCCATGCTATGCAGATTTATTCGAACTGGGAGCAGAATTATTCAAGTTGCACGAAAAACTTCCGCACACACCACACACAATTGGCTCTTGGCGACGATGTGCGAACGACAATCTGAATCTTCCGAACTTTGCTCGAGTGACAGCTGACATGACACTGGTCGGTTGAATTGTAGTAGGCTGATCGTTTGTAGGGTCCGTTCTGAAGACGTAGTTAAATCTGGTACATTTATTTGTCTGGTGCATGAACAAATTCGAAGATGTTTATCGTAAAAATAACCGTTAATCTACCGTTGCTCATTTTTGTGGTAAATTCAATATTAAATAGAAGTGCACACGACGAATATTGAAACATTTTTTTTATTCTTCTAGCTTGAACGGACGACGAATAAATTACATAAAATAAAAGTAATAACTTTTTTTCGCCGTTAGGAGGTGGAAATCTTCAAAAGATGACTTTTTTCTAGTAGGTAGCCTTAACTAAAAGAGCAGTGACACGACTTGACATGCTGAGTCCTTTTCAAGAACCTCCGATAGAATTTTCTGACCTAATGATGTGAAATAATCGTTTGAAATATTTGAGATTTATACTGGATTATAGGTTTTTTCATTCATGTAATTTATGTCCTTTATATTATGGTTTTTACTCGTGTTGTTGCCAGTGTTTCTAAAAACTTTATCTACTAATTTCCAAAATTGACGCTGATTTTTAGCACCTTCATCAAGTTTTCTCGAGTAGTATTTTCATTCGCATTTTTAATCGAACTGTTGCAATCGTTTTTTTGTAATTTGATGATTCTTTTGTTTCAGAATATTAGTTGGATGTTTTTTTGAGTGCTTTAAAAGCCGATTTCTCAAAATTACAAATAATTTTAAAATCCTTGCGTCTTTTAAAAATAAGGAAGCTGTTATCTCTTTATTGCTTGAGAAGGATGAAAATTTAGAAGAGTTCAGAATAAAATAGTCATGAGGAGTGCGAGAAAGCCAAATTTGGTCGCGTGAAGGGACAATGATTTAATACTCTATTATATACAATCTGCGACTTATTGAATATTAATTATTATTAATATTTAAACAATAAATATGCAACATGAAATGCTTAACAAAACCCATGCATTTGCAATTCAAAAAATTTAACCTGCAATTTACGTTCATTTGATGCTGAATTATTTTTCTGTAACGTCTGCGGCAAAGTCTAGAGGTATGTCGACTGAAAAAAAAAACTAAAGTTGTAAATAAACTACGAGAGAATATCCTCGAAGGAAAGTGTAGTTAGTGTAATAAGGGAGACACATCCACTAGACACACTAAATCATTCATAATTTAAATAACGATCAGCCATAAGGATATATTTAGATCGAGCATGCACAATTCCCACGTTCCACGTGCTGCATTGCTCAGTGTAATGCTCTAGATAATTTATGACATGACAACGAATTGACAAGTGTGAAAGGATCATTTATGACCCATAAACTTGAATCATAAACACCAAGGCTATGGAAATGACGACCATCGATTTGTTCAAGAGATTAATTAATTTTGGTTACACATGATGCGACCGCTATACATTGGTATATATATTTAAATATTGTACATAGAGTTACATCCGTTCCTTTAATTATAGAGTAAAATTTTTGTACATAGATTTTAGGATAGGAGGGATAGAAGTTAAATTTGAAGTCTTACTGCTATATTTGGCAAGCGTTTCCCTGAAGAATACTCTCCTGCCATATTCGGCAGAACCAACCGTAGTAAACTTTAAAAATATCGGCTGTTCGCGTGCCATTAAGTCAAGCGCTTGTCGCTAGACATTAGGAAATTTGTTAGGCATCCATTCAGGATGATGATTATAAATCAAAACGTAATACAAAAGTATCAATTACATTGGCGTGATATTACGCGACAGACTAATCAACTATTTTTTCAACGGTTGCCGATGACTTATAAGTTTTTGGAAAGTGAGGATAAATTGAATTTAAGATTTTTCACGGTTACTAGAAGGAGTTCTTTGAGGCCTTTCGGGATTCAGAACAGTTTGAGCCATGTTTGCGACATCAGCAATATTTTCTGTCGTTTTTCGAAGAGTACAATTCATGTGTTTCCTTCCAAATTTACAAATTTTCAAAATGTTAAAGCGTTGTTCCGTCGATTGTAAAAGATCAAAAGATCAACGTGCATCAATGCTAAAATTTGGAAACTTGCTCCTACGTGTACGGCGGAAAGTTATAAAATCGTAAAAATTGCAAGCAGCAGTATCCATATTTAACGATGGAGCTCTCAGTTATTTACAAATGTTAGAATTACTTAGAATTGGCATTGGGGTTGAAGCCCATAATTATTGTGAAAAGGAAGATGCTAACCACTTGAAATACGCCAGGATACAATTGATAAAATCCACAAAAGAGGCTAGAATTAACAAGAGATTGCAGGTAACCATAAAAACACGAAAATAAAATAAAAAGGTGTACAGTACAGTTTTTCTCGAAACTATCTTTTTAATCAATCAATTTTCAATATTTTTTAAATTTTGTATTTTTTTTAAATCTTGGACGAGAGGTTTTTTGGATTGTTTTGTTGGACAATTCTTTACAAATCATTAAACACTTTTAAAAACTTTGCATACTGGAGTTTGAAATACTGTAATTTTGTTGTTGTTGGAAAAAATAAAAAAAACATTCCGTCAGACTATTGCTAATACATTGTGTTCCAAGATTTTTTTAGATTTGTAGATTGGATGATTTTCAACGAAGTTAAATAATGTTAATATTTAAATAATATTTTCTTATTTATTTTCTTATAGTTGAAATGTTAATAAAGAGTGTGAAATCAACTATTTAATTTGTTTTCATTGTATCACCTTTATAATAATTTTCCAAGTTTACTCGGTTTTCAGCGCGTGCAGGAAAATGAGAAAGCAAATGCCCATTGAACAAATTCACAATAAGTTTATTTCCGCCGTTTTTGTTTGTTTGTTACTGTTTAAACACTTGTGATTGCCTTGTTTTTTTATAAGTTCATACAAACATTTAATTTATTCTCTTGATGACATCCTGTACATTTGATGGCAGTGATAATCGCCGATTCTTATGTAAACGTATCAGTGTGCGGCCATGCTAGCTGCCTGCCACTAGCGTTATTTGAATGTGGCATTAGAGTTAAATTTATAAAGAAAATGCGAATAAATTGTATTTTTCAGTTTTCGCAATATTAAATCCAACAAAGTACTCCCCAAAAAAAGTTGCGGATTTACAAAACGATTATCCAAGCGTCCAGTAGGCTGTGAGCATATAATTCAGTAAATAATAATTATCATATTCGAGCGCTATATTGTAAGGGGCATCCCACGACGCCCGTGAAAATTAAATCTGATGAAGCTGAAAATTGAATCAAAAATTACCTTCAATTTCCATTTGGCTCTTATTTCATAGTTACCACAAATAAACTGACCCAATTAAAACCACATATATTATTAGCTATATTTTCTTTTCTTCAACTTGTATATTTTCTCAATATTTTCATTGACTCAAAACAGATTTTTTTTATTTTGTATTTTGTGTATTTATAAATATAATATGTTCATTCTACAAATCTAAATTTACATATATATATATAATGTGTATGTATATATTTTACAAATATAAATATTTCACTATTATTTACCATCCATTTTGGGGCAATTGTTTCTCCTTAATCTTTTCAATTTCTTTTTGTTTCATTTCTTTCAGATTTCTATCATGTGTTTGATGTCTGTCGTATTGTTAAATTATTATTTTTAAAGATCTTGTTTTACGTGTTTTTATTATGTGTGCTGCTGTTTTGGTAAATATTGTTGTTGTTAAATCAGATATTTAAAAATTTACTCGATTTAGGTCTCTTGCTTAGTGAATTTGGTATGAAGTTAGTTTGAATCGCAATTAGATCAGATGATGATAATGATCTAATTTTAATTGAATTTTATTCGATCTTTTGTTTTGATAATCGGTAGTAAATATTGTTTAATATGATTTTATTGTTCTGTGAAATTTAATGCGGATTTCTTTATGTTCCCATTATTTATCAAAGTATTCCTCTGTTTTATTTTCTTGTCGTGTATTTTCAATCGAAAAGCAATTTTATTAATTGGATCATGAATTTCAAAATATATCTGCTGTTCACATTTCAGGATTAAATAAAAGGAAATTTAAATTGAAATGTTTGCTGGTTGACACGAAACGAAATTTTTAAGCATAAATCTTTCCATATATTTTTCTCATCCTTTTTTTAAATTGCAATAATGTTTGTCATGTGGAAATTACTTCTTTTTGGATTATAAAAATGTGAAATATCACGGATTTCCAATTTATCCTTTCTTTTCATTTGTGAATTTTCGTAATTTGAATTAAATTTCATTTGTTCAAAGATACATTTAATAACATAAATACATAGCAATAATACATACATACATACATTAGTTGTGAAGACAAAAACCATATAAATTTGTAATTTGATAAAGACTGCATTCTTTTTTAAATCAAATACAACATTTTTAGCTTTTCCACAGAGTGGGAGTTGAAAATTTAATTTATCAGGGACTATTAATGCATCGAGCGGAAACAAATAATTCGTTAAGCTATTCTTATTATGGGGAATTGAAAAAGGATATTCAAAATATCAGAGTATCGAGCGTGATTCTTATATTCTTAGTAAGTGCATGCAAAAATTCAATAGAATCGCACAATATAAACTTTTATGGGACATAAAACAATCATCAATAGCCACACAAAAAAGTGTACGAGAAGTATAATTCATTATTTAAACAAATGATACATAAAAAACAGGTCAAGGTCTATCAGAAAGCAAAATTTGATGCAAAAAATTCTTCGAAATTCATTACAAATTAGCGATAATAATCAAAATAAAATATTTGCATGCAAACACGCGTCATCCTCACATACATATTTGTTTAATAACAAATTCGTCTTACAACAATAGTTAAATTATTATATGCAAATAAAACACTTAAACACAAGCTGTTGTGATTTTCTGTTTCTTCTTCTAGACTTTAACTGTGTTACATTCAATGCAATCAACTAGAATTCGGAATATGGTGTTGGTAAAATAAATTAACAAATAAAATTAAAAACAATATGTATCATTTACATACCACAAATATAAGTTAAAAAATTAAATACGTACTAAAACGAAACTCAACTTATTAATACATTTTTTTGCGACGTCCACCTGTTTTCTTCTTCTCTTTATTATAAATGGAACAGGAATACAATTGTAAAGTGATGCGTCGTTGATTTATGAGTTTTTTTCATACATTTATTTTCATTTTCGCAATAAAAACAAGATATAATTTAGTTGATGTACAACAACAAAAAGGTTAGTTAACATTTATTAAATATCCACGCACGTCGTTTTTTTGTATTTTACCATTTTATTTTATTATGTTTTTATTGTAGGTACTTTATCGCATTTAGGTGATGTTAATTTTCATTTTTAATCGATAGTTTGCTTAATTTCCATGCTCTACTTTCACACTACGACCGATTACACCCTCTTTCTATTTATTTAATTATTTATTAGAACAGCTTGCATTCCATATCTAAGATCTAGCTCCCGGAATAGTTGAAGACTCACCTTGCTCTTGGCTTTAAGAAATTTCCTAAATCTTTTCTTTTTCTCGTATGCTTCTCAAATAGCAATCAGTGATTTGTGGTCGGTTAATTTGTTGGTGTTTTTAATAAACGTTTCAATCGAAACTCATAGACTCGTTGGCAAAACATCACCTGTTCCGGATTTGTTGTCACTGGAACTTTTGGTAGATTACACATAGTTTTTAGCTGCGGTATAATTCGATTTTCCATTTCAATTCCTTCCTCGGCAGCACGGAC
Organism: Oxycera nigricornis; assembly: GCA_963942545.1. Lineage (NCBI taxonomy): Eukaryota > Metazoa > Arthropoda > Insecta > Diptera > Stratiomyidae > Oxycera > Oxycera nigricornis. Next base: position 99,520,407 of record OZ012662.1, read on the forward strand.
ACGTTTACGATATCTGAAAGAAAGAAATAATTACAATGACAATAATTTGATTATAATATTTAGATTTCAATTTTGCAAAGCGTGAAACAACTATACATTGAAAAAAAATACGTTCTGGAACGATCAAATTAATTTTTCCTAGTTCGTCGAAATTTTTTAAACACATTTAGATAAGGAAAATCAAAAATAAAATTTGCTGATTTTATTTTGCCAATAATTTTGGGGCTCATAGAAAAAACAATTACATTAAAGATAATAAAATTGAGAAGCTTTCTTATTCACATGTTTGAGTGATGGTTGACGCAGTGTCTGCAAAGGACAACACTGATGTGGAATTTGAGATTGGCTCAAATACTGCAAAAGTTTATCTACAGGTTTTGATAGACGACATTCAGATCCAATAAGATTCCTGACATACACACGTGCAAGAACAGCTAGGTCTCGAAACTATCCTTCCATTTACCAGACCACTGCAGTGTTTTTTAGACAGAAGTCATGGCGATATACAAGGCAGTAGACTGGCTGAGAAATCAGAAAAATTTCAATAAGAAATTTGAACATTTTTTCGGACAGTCAAGCTGCTATCCAATCACTATCCAGCGTGCATACCTCATTCAAAATTGTAATGGACTGCCGATCACAATTGAACGTGATGTCGCTTCACTGTGAAGTGATTCTTTGCTGGGTACCGGGGGGGGGGCATAGTGATATACCGGGAAACTGCGAAGCGGATGCCTTAGCGAGAGCTGGCACTGAGCTCCAGGAGTATAAACTAACACCCCAAGTCGGCCATCCATTCGCCTCCGTCAAGCTAAGTTTCAAGCAGTATTATATGGAGGCTGCAAACAAGGCCTGGCTGCTGGAAGAAACCTGCAGGACAACCAGGCAAAACGACCCTCAAACATTAAGTTTCATCATATCCATACTGACGGGGCACTGTCTAATTGGCAGACACGCAGAAAGGTTGGGCGTTCCCTTCAACGATTTCTGCGGGGGGTTGCAGATCGGAAGAAGAGGACGAGACAATCCAACATTTTCTGTGCGAATGCCCGGCACTGTCCAGGAAACGCATTCAAACTTTAGGCTCGCCTTTCCTGGACAGCCTCACGGAAGTAGCCAGTTTAAATATTAGCTGCGTAGCCAGCTTCATACGAGAATCTAAATGGTTCTCGTCATCCCACATCTCTTTGTGGTATTACAATGGTCCTATCTTGGCCTGAGTGAGCCACCTTTTTGACAAAGGGGGCTGCTACTACAACCAACCAACGGCAAACGGCCGGTACGACGGTCTTATCATCCGAAAAGCGAGGAGTCAGATATGACCACCGAAAGCCGACAGTATGTGAGGGGATAGTGAGAAAAATAACAGTATCAAATATGTAGTGAAATTGGAAAATGCTATAAGAAAGATGATACATGATCGAGTCTGCGAGAGTATCTATTGTTTATCTACGTATCGAGAATGCCCGCCCATTTCTATCGAAAAAAGAAAGCCACGATTACATTGTTTGGTTCGGAAAACAAATGAAATATAGGTTGAAGGTGTTCCGCGGTACATTTCGTGGATTTTCATGAATGTCCTTGAGCTTTCTTTTGTGGCGACGCTTCTTCATTTCATAAGAGGTTCGTCTGGAGTAGCGAGAACTAAACGGTATGACACTGCTGAGGTGCTGAATCGTTTTTTTAGTGTGTGATGTTATTTCTTTTTTATTCTTATGCTGCTGAATTGAAATCGCGATCGCGAGTAACGTCGCACCCCAAAAATCCTATCAAAGGTCCTATTGGAGCTCGATTGAACTAAATTATTATATTAAAATCTCGGACATCTTGGCGGAGGAGAAACAGAGGTGAAGTAGAAAGTCTCGAGGTTGTTGCGGGTATTGGTCGGTGAACTTCAGAGGGAATGAGTCTGTAGAAACGAACCGTTTCCGGGTGACCACGCCTTTAACTGAAGACACTTGTCGTTATCTCGAAAGTATTTGAAGTACTATCTTTGGAAGCTACGTTAATGGTCACGTTTTATACGCTATTTGTCGTCGACATTTCTACCGCGTTCTGAAAAAGTCGATTCTGAGGATTCACAAATGAATTGTTAATTAAATATCACGAATGAAAAGCAAGACTTTGTGTATTCCTTATCCTGGATCAATTCAAACAACACTACTACAAATCTCTTTTTAAATACTAAACTCATTGTGAAAGCAGTCCTTAATCTCTGGCAAATAAAAAGAAATCGGCTTAAATTTTAGACCATAAAACTTATATAAGGTAGGACATAATGATTAATCCGTGGCAAAATAGTTCTTAAACACTATCACAGAAAACGAACATGCACTCTTTTATTGAGCAATGTATAATTAAAACACTATCTAAACTCAAATCTCGCATATCAATTCGCACCGAAAGCCATAATCCAACATGCTCCAACCATTTAATCCTTACCTGCAGTATTCACTGAATGTCAGCACATAACATTTATCCTCGATGCAAGCAACTGAATTATGATCCCGATGTCGTGACGCGAACACTTCATCAGAACAATCGTTTGGTTGGCGTCCTTGTTCCGTGTGCTCGGGTCTATAATACCATAGCAAAGACATCATCATTTCTCCTGAAAAAAAACACATTCAATCCAATCTCCATTTGAAACATTTCAAACTCTTCACTACTAACCATCTTCGGGATTCTCCCACAAGTGTGCAACTTTTGCGACATAGGGCAATTCGTTCTTCTTATTTCCTGCTTTCAAAAGGACACAATCGCGTGGCTGTATTATATCACCTTCCATGTGTCGCATAGCCGGGTAGCAGGTTCTTATCACCAGTGGATCATCGCTCTGTGAATGGAAGAAGCTGTATGAGTAACGTATGCTTGTAGGGATATGGTTTATAGTGTTAGGATTAGTAGTTTTGTATCTGCGCCCGTTTCATTATGCTTGCATGAGATTCTAGCTCAGCAGGAAGCATCGCGCTTAATAGAATGTTATAGAATCGTTAGCATGCAATGTTCTCGAGTTTTCACAAATTGAAAGGATTTACGTGAAGGTTCATCTCAATGCATAACTTTAGCAACATGCATTTATCGCGTTCTTTTGAAAAGTAGACTATTGGGCAAAACCATTAATTCCACAAAGGACAATTTAAAAAATCAAATGTAGATCTACGCAGAACCATTCACAACACTTACATTTAGGAAAACTTTGGATTGGAACGGTTCTCCTAGCCATGACCAGCCGTTGTTCCATTTTGGCACAGCATTTGATTTGCGCGGAATAATCGAGTCGTCCACTTCGGTTTGGTAGCGTCGATATTTCGGTCGTTTCTTGCTGAAACGATGGCCTCGCGTTCGAGATCGTTTTCCGCAGGTAGTGGTCCTAAAGTTGGTCGCCGTTAAGAATGTGGTGACTGGAAGGGTATCCATGCAGTTGGCATCCTCGTTGACGCTGTGATTGTTGTAACTCTCATCGCTAAGGCAAACATCAGCTGCCACCCGCTCGTCCACGTCCATCCTTGTAACCAGTGTCGGCGAGGAGTGCAGGTGTGAATGGAAGTCGATCACATTTTGACCGTTACATTCATTTTCAGGCCCATCTCCGGGATTGCTGTGGTATTTCGATTTCTTTTTCGAGTTCTTTGATTTCTTGGAAGTGCGCGATTCCATGTCCACCTTCCCGTTTTGACTGATTGCGGCGCTACCTTTATTCACCATATTTTCAGGCAACTTTGGTATCGTTTCACTGGAACTTGAGTTTCCATTTATAACTATATCGCTAGTCATGTTGGAAGCGATCTTCCGATTAGTCTTCGACTTCTTCGTCTCGGATTTGGAGCGAGCTTCATTCGATCGCGACTTTTTGGTATTGCGGGACGTCGAGGTTCGGATGTCCGGCTCTGAAAAATATCCACGGTTGTCATTCAAAATGTCCTGCCTTTGATTTTCAACCCTATCCAATCTACTTTCATGCAAGCTACCGGCTTCCTCCCGTCGAGCATTTGCGGCATTGATAGCGGCCTCGTAGGCCAGCTTCTCTTGCCGCTTCTGTTGACGATTCTTCTCCATCATGATGAGGTTCCTTTTGCGGATGGACAAACGTTTCTTCTGCTGCTCCGTGAGCACGAGTTTGCGTTTGCGTATGCCACTTCGGGCAATGCCTTTAGAATATTTACGGAATAGACTTCTCTTTTCGCGCTGGGCTGCGCTCAAACACAGGTAAGACTTTGGTTCGGCTTGCTTGATAAGGCTTTTGTATCCGTTCAGGGACGATTTACGACACGACGACTTGCTGTCCAGGATATTCATTCTTTTGACAGCAGCGCGCGGTGCGGTTGCATCCCCGACCGCTTCCTGCTCGTTTTCGACATCAGAGAGTTTGTCGATTACCTCGACAACTTCAGGTTCTGATTTGACCTGCTTCACTTCCTCTTCCAGGATGACTACGTCGTCCTCGTCTTCCACTTTGATTTCTTCTTTTTTGATTCGGTTCAGGTCGGGCGCGATGGGAGCTTGTATGGGTTGCGTTGCTGGTACTATGCTAGCTTCTGGGGCAACGTTATGACTAGGGATGGGTAGGAGCTGGTGCTTGCGAGACTGCGTGAAGTCATTGAGGGTCTGCGGGTGTTGATGGAGCGGATTAAGTGCGTGTGCCCCGTACATCATTTCCCTGGCCATGGATTTGCCGATGCGTGCCTTTCGTCCAATCGTCGGAACTACGTGGGTGTTACTAATTTCATAGTCTGTGTTAGCAGGAGGTATTCTGGTTGGACCGTTGATGGACTCTAGGCCCTTGGCTTGCGCGGCCGAGTCGTCGCCTTTCTCGGGCACTGTTTGCGGGCCAGTGGAGCCCCTAGCCGGACTCAAAGTCGCGTCCGGCTCCGTGAGCTTATCGTTAACAGTATACAAGGAAGGCGGAGTGGGCGGCACCACGGTCTCTTCGTATTGTCCTGTTTTTCTTGTTTCCGTTGCGGCGATTGTCTCGCTCATCGCGTCCGATTTGATTTCTGACTTAAGCTTAAGCGTTTCGATCAGTTCTCGCTTGCACTGCAGATGGTGGTGGTGCTGATGATGCAGAGGCTGGCCTAATCCCGGTTGAGCGCCGGGAAGGTTCGAGCCTGGTGCTGGTACGGCCTGATCGTGCTGTCCGATCAGGTGATTGTTGTGCGTTCTTACTGGACCCTTACTAGTTTTCAACTGCTGATGATTGTGGTTGCTAAGGCTGCTGGTATTGTGGCTGGCAATAGTGGCGTTGCTGGGAATATTGTTGCTGCTGTTCGAACTGGCACTGCAAGCGTTGTTGCTGCCGTTCGCAGCACTGGTACTGCTCAAGTTGCTGTTGCCGACACTGTTGCTGCTGTTGCTACCAATAAGAGGTCCAGTAAGGACGTTTTTTGGACACGACTGCATTGGGCATGGACACGGGGCTGGGTATTCTGAAAGAAATTTGGGTTTCATCAGTCATCTATCTACATTATATATTCATGAAAACAATTTTAGGGATGTTGTTCATTTGCAAATCAAGCAACTAATAGACTTAGGAGAGAGCGGTAGTTTTTGGATAACCATACTTTTCCTTACCCATGTAAGGTGGCTGCATGCCGCGGGGCGGATAACACTCGCCCCCGCCCGGATTGTAGCTCGTGTAGTAGCCGGGGGGTCCTGTATAGTGTTCGATGTGCTGCGGGCCACCTGGGCCTGTGGGCACTAGTTGCGATCCCGACTGATTGATTGGTTGCGGCTGTTGTGCTGCATTCGACGGGGGTGCTTGCGGATCGTACAATTCGTTCGGAGGCGGCGGTGGTCCTGGCTGATAATATGACGAATATCGTCGATATGTCGGTGCAGTTTGGTACACTTTGGCGGGAAAATAGTGTTGGTAGGGTGGCGGATAGCACATCGCCTCGCCCGGATACGGCGAATAATAACTGGGCGGATATGGTGGGTAATGCATCGGGTGTATTTGCCGGGAGTATGGTGATCCTTGTTGTGGAGGAGGTCCTTGTGACGATGCAAGCGTCGATAACGCCTGCGATTGAGGTGGCGGTCCTTGCTGGGACTGTTGCGAAGGATATCGGAATGTTGTGAGATCGCCACCCGTTATCAGTATATCATTGTCAGGATTATCGGGCGCCGATGACGATTGATGCTGCAGCTGGGATAGATGATGATCGCGTTCCGGATCGATAGGCGATGGAATTTGTTTGGTCGACACGATTAACGATGAATTGTTTCCTGGTGCCGATGGCAGAACATGCTGAGATATGAGTGGACCAGCTGGTTGGTAGTAACCTAGAAGTAATGAGGATAAGTTAATCAAAACGAGTCTTTGTTATTTTTTAGATTAAAGAAAGAAGACTTTTTAGCAAGCCTTTACCTGTAAAGATGAAAAAGTCGATATTTTAAAGAGTTCTGCTTTAAGATCGTTTGTAGATTAACAGCGCCCGTTACTTAGCGAAGAAAAGCAAGAGAAGTTGGCAAAATACCTCGAAGGTCTCTCACCCAGCTTATGGAAGGCCACTAAGCATCTCAAAAGACCCCAAATTATCACCCCACCTATTCGTAAACATAATGGACAATGGGCAAAAAGTGACAGTGAAAAGGCAGAAACATTCGCTGATCACTTAGAAAGTGTCTTTCAACGAAATCCAAACAAAGAGAGAACAACCCTGGATCACCAAATGGAAAGAACTATTAAAAATCTCAAAATTAAACATCGGCAAGTTACATATGTTATTAAAAACCACATTAATGTTAAAAAGTCCCCTGGCCACGACCAGATAAACGGAAAAATGGTTACAGAGCTGCCGATTAGTGCAACGAGGTGGTTGACCCAAATATTTAATGCTATGCTGAGAATAGGATATCTTCCTGAGCAATGGAAGCTATCAACTATAATAACAATACCGAAACCAGGCAAGGATCACCACCTTCCAGGCTCCTACCGTCCGATCAGCCTCCTAAGCATCTTTTCAAAAGTCTTTGAAAAGATTATTGCAGCAATAATTGCAGACGACCTCAATAAAAACATTCCAACGCATCAATTTGGATTCAGATCAAAGCACGGAACGATTGAGCAAGTGCACCGCATAATGGAAACAATCCAACAGACGTACCAAGAGCGCAGCTACTGCTCGGCGTTATTCCTTGATCTAGCTCAAGCATTCGATAAAGTGTGGCATGAAGGACTACTCTACAATATCAATCGAACGCTGCCCTATGTTTACGAGATCCTGAAATCCTGTTTAACCGGAAGGCGATTCCAAGTGAGATTTAAAGATTCTCTATCAACTAAACGTCCAATTCTAGTCGGTGTCCCACAAGAAAGTGTTTTTGGGCCTATTCTTTATTTACTCTTCACCGCTGATCTACCAACGAGTCGAGGAACCGTAACCACCACGTTCGCAGATGACACCGCCTTCTTGTGTGCAAGAAAATCAGCAAAACTTGCCTCCAATAACTTGCAAGAGCACGTTACTGATGTCGAACAGTTGCTCAATATATGAAAAATTCAAGTTAATGAGTCAAAAAGTGTTCAAGTCACCTTTACGCTAAATAAAGGAAACTGTCCAGCTATCAAACTCAATGGATTAGATGTAGTACACAAGGACCACTACAAATACCTGGGAGTCCACCTAGACCGACGCATGACTTGGGAAAAACATATAAGAGCAAAGAAGAAGGAGATTGACCTGAAGGTTTCTAAACTGTAATGGCTTATAGGCTATAAATCTAAGTTAGCTTTAGAGTACAAAGTTATGTTATATAATTCTATGATAAAACCCATATAGTTCTACGGTTGTTAGTTATAGCAAACGGCTTCCTCATCCCTAATTGACATTATAGAGCGATCACAGAACAAAATACTGCGGCTAATGTCTTGTGCGCCGTGGTACATTAGAAACACCAATATTAGGAAAGATCTCTAGATACCATCGGTTTCTGAACAAATTCTGAGAACAAAAACTGAGTATAGTCTTAAATTAAGACAATACTGTAACCAATTAGAATCTCAGCTGGGTACAAAAATTGTTTCAAATAAACTAAAAGAAAAATTAACGTTATAATTTAAGCAGGGAGTGTCTCCGCACACCTCAAAACAACATTTAGATTTTAAGAATTGAAATAGGTTTATCTATACCCACATCTTTTCATTTTTGTTTTTCGTTTTAAGAAGATTCAATAAACACACTTATAAAAAAAAGATTTAGATTTAAGAGCGACAATTTTCCAGCACACATCTTTAAAAAATATTTTCTACTTAGAAGAGGATCATGACACGTGAAAATCTAATGGAAGTTTTAAAAGCTCCACGAATTTTGCGAAGTTTTTAATATTTTTTACAATAAAAAAATATTTTTGCCGAGAGCTCAAAACTGCGCGGAGAATGAGATTTCAAATAAATATAATTGTCAGGAAATAATTAATAAACCGTTTTTCTAATTTTTCCTCTTTCTTCAAGCGTTTTTCTGAATACACAAAAATTCGATAGTCTGAAAATTAACTTGTAAGAATCGCTTCATCGATATTTGATTTATTCGGGAAGAGGTATTTTTTTTAGAAAAGTACAATAAATCCAAATTGTGTTGTATTTTTTTCATTGAGTTCAACATTTTCAAAGGTTGAATTATTTCAGCTTCATTGTTTAAACAAGGCCGCATCAACATTTTGAAGAGATCATGTAAACTTGTTGTTGATCTTGTCCATACGACTACTTAATCTTTTCATGATTTCCATCTACCAACATTGAAATAATTCCCAACGGTGTTTGATTCAAAACTTTCTAAACTCCCTCCAAATTGAGCTAAAAATTAATTTCAGTTAGAATTTAATCTACGAAAAAAACCATCCCAGCATCCATTTAATTTCCACGTGCAACATAGGTCACCATAAAAGAAAATTCCAATACATTTTCTTTTCAAGAGGTCCACATAATTGGCTTTCATAATTAACACATTGCATTCGGCGTTGTGGCTTTTGTGAACAAAAAAAGATCACAATTTCGGCAAATAATTGAGGTACCAATTTGAATGGGAAATCGTCAACGAAAAAAACGACCAAATTTCTCTGGTACCCGTTGTTGCGTGTGCCATTGAACTGATGGTATTCTCGAGTGGGTCAAGTTGTATAGCATGGAATGGAATCGCGATCGTACCAATAGGGATCAAGTTAGAGTGGTAAGCTCAACTACGAAGAAGTTAATAAGTCGTGAACTAAAAATATGTCATACATAGTAATCCGGCGATAAAGATGCAAAACAATCTTTGGATGCCTTCCGCAGCACGATCATGCGATGATCCCGAAATAAAGTCTGTTTTGCAAGACCATCGGTGCCGGCAACAGGTGATTTATAGATCATGGAGCCGTAAGAACCGTGCAAATAGTTCGTTGGACCATGCACCAGAAGTGTACTGGACTATGGCGAAAACCCGTCAACGTACAGTTAGTCCAAAGCCTGCACCGAGTTGGTCAATGTTTGATCGCGATCGCGAAAGTTAGATATCTAATTCTATTTCTTTGACTCGGATCGGCTCATATTTCTCAACCGGTTACAGTTAGTCCAGATGCCATTTGCTTCGGCTACTATTAAGAGGGTAGCTTGTAAGAAGCTGAAATGTTTGCAGGCTTTTTGGATTTCATTCTGAGCCTCGCACCTTGGCGCATACGCTTTTCAAGATGAGTGAGGAAGCTGATGGTCTCAATCTCTTAGTGTTGAGACATCTCAGAACATCCTCGATAGTGCAATTCTAAGATTAACTTCGGAGTGTCTTTAGCAGAAGCAGTTAATTTATAGTCTTGCTACTACGGTTGCAAACATACCAACATGCTTAGTGAAAGAAAACGAGTAGAAAGCTGTTGGATCGATTCGGTGAAACATTAAACAACGAAACGAGTTGTTGGCCAAGTGGTGGAGCCATCCGGAGCCAACCCAATCCGCGGAGCCAGGCTGATCGATCCACCATCGACGACGGGCCAACGAACAACAGCGACAAAACTGTAGTTTCAGATATCTTTTGACAAAGATAACTGAGCTGCACTTAAGGCTACATACCATTAGGAAAGCATGTACGAATATGTAACCGCGGAACGGCAGATCCATTCCAACGTTGTTGATCCGCACAGGTCGTGATTTTATCCAAGTTTCCAAGATCCCGACATCAACCACGACAAAGACAACGATGACGACAAAGAAGAATGCCAAACTGTTGGCCTAACTGCTGGATTGGATGTATCTATTCCGCTAAGACGTTGGCTTCACCGAAGAAATCGATCGTGCCTCACAAATATCTTTTGCTTGCCCGGTTTGCGAGTAGAACTGGAACCGATTGATAGACACTATGCCGAGTAGTCCGGCTAAAATTTACAGATACTGTAAATGTTGGTAATTAACGTTACAGGTACGGTCTTAGTGTCGAGTGTAACGAATGCAAGGTGGCATACGATCAGTTGGTAACTAATAGCAGTTGACTTCGTGTAACGATCAGTGATCGTGGCGAAAATTGATAGTGTTTGGATGATGTGAAAGAAATTGCTATCTGACTACTGCCTTTACAGGTTCTGTAGAATGCATAAAACATTCGATACACGTGAGATTTTACAAGGCGAATTATTTAAAATGAAAAATCGATCAACGGATTATTCTTAAAAATTATTGTTAGAATGTAATAAAGTTATCCATTTTGTAACAAATGATACTGATAAGGCACATCCTAGAGCTCGTAAAGGACGTGCTGAACTGAGAAGTCAGCAGTGGGAATCCTGGTGAAGCTGTGCAGACTTAGTTGGACTGGATACGCATCCAGCATGGATGATGGGAAACCTCCCGGGTGGCCTCTGGAAGGCAGTCGCCCAACATTCAAACCACTTAAATGTTGGGAGGATTCAGTCGGCATGGATAGCAAAGTGCTATTGAAAATGGCAAACAAGAGGACGCGGTAGCTTGGAGGCATTGTCTTTAGGAGATCAAGGTTAGATTTGAGTTAGTACGCAGCTGACGATGATTATGAAACTAATAAATAAATTGAATTCCTAAATAAATATTATACATTATAAAATTCATGTATTTTCTCCATAGAAAATAGATTTTTTTCTAAATGACAGCAAACATTTTTGGACTAATATTTTAATCAATTCTACTCGGTAGATTGGTTGGTTGGTTGTAGTGGCAGCCCTTTTTATCAAAAGATGGGTCACTTAGGCCAAGATAGGCCCATTATGATACCACAAAAAAAGGTAAGGGCGGCACTAGAACCTGTGAGATGACGAGAACCATTTCGATTCTCGTATGAAGCTGCCTATGCAGCCGATATTTCAATCAGCTACTTCTGCGAGACTGTCCAGGAAGGGTGAGCCTAAGGTTTTCATGCGTTTCCTGGACAGTGCCGGGCATTCGCACAGAAAATGTTGCATTGTCTCTTTCTCTTCTTCCGATCTGCAACTCCGGCAGCAATCGTTGAAGGGAACGCCCAACCTTTCTGCGTGTCTGCCAATTAGACAGTGCCCCGTCAGTATGGACACGATAGAACTCAAGGTTTCACGACTCGTGTTTAGCAGCTGCTTGGTGCGCCAAGTTTGCCTGGTTGTCCTGCAGGTTTCCTCCAGCAACCAGGTCCTATTTGCAGCCTTCATGTTATGCTGTCTAAATCCTATGCCGCTTCTTTGTTCAAAGGGAATGTTGTATCCTCCTCTCCACTTGAAACTTGCAACCTATTTGCCGATCACTTTCAGGAGACCTTCTGCCCGCCTATAATCTCGTCGAAAAACACCGTCGATTAGAGCTAACACAACGCCCCTCATCTACAGTATAGTCTTGCCACAAGAGGCAATTATTAATGCTGTTTACGAGCTAAAAGTCAACAAAGGACCCGGCCCAGACTTACTTCCCCCTGGTTTCTTGGTTCGTTGCATAGACCAACTTGTCACTCCTTTGCACCTCATTTTCAATAGATCTCTGTCTCTAGGTGTCTTTCCGTCCTCCTGGAAATCCTCGCATCTTATACCTATTCATAAAAATGGCGATAAGCGATCTGTTGATAACAACCGAGGGATCGCTATTTTGTCAATTATTCCCAAACTCTTTGAGAAGCTAGTCTGCGATATTCTCACTCCCATCGTAGACCCTCTCCTTAACGAACAGCAGCATGGATTTCTTAAAGGCAGGTCGACTTCCACTTATCTCATGATCCTAGTTTCTGACGTCCTCTGTAAAATGGAAAAGGGAAACCAAGTTGACGCGGTCTATACAGACTTTAGTAAGGTTTTTGACAAACCCTAATACGTAAAGTACGTAATTTTGGTGTATCTGGTTCCTTACTCAATTGGCTACAATCTTATCTCTGTGACTGAACTCAGATGGTCAAATTCCAAGGTCACTTATCTAAAAGAGTTTTTGCATCTTCCGGAGTAGCACAAGGCAGTCATTTAGGCCCTCTGCTCTTTAATATATTCATTTTTGATCTATCTGCAACACTGTCTGACATACCTCACCTATTCTATGCTGACGACTTAAAAATCTACTACAGCATCAAAATCACAATCCAATGCAGCCTTCCTCCAGTCCAAGTTTCAAGCACTTGCACCCTGGTGTAGTCAGAATAAGCTATATCTCAATGTCAGCAAATGCCACGCGTTGAGCTTTTCCCGTAAGAATGCAGTTACTACCTATTCTTATTACCTTAACGACATCGTATTAAAGAGGGCTGATCATGTCGTTGACCTCGACGTAGTCTTAGACAACCAATTGCGGTTCAATCTGCAATATGACAAAGACCTATCAAAGGCTAATAAACAGCTTGGCTTCATTAAGAGACGTGCCAAGGAGTTAAAAAACGTTTGGGTTACCAAGTCCTTATACACCACCTTCGTGCGGCCTCTGATCAAATATGCTTGCATAATTTGGAACCCCGTTTTTGTGCTCCACAGCGACAGACTTGAATCTATCCAGAAACAATTCTTGCTTTTCGCCTTGAGGGACCTCTACAACCCGAATGTTTTTCATAGTCTTCCTTCCTACAAATATAGACTAGACCTTCTAAACTTAATGCCTCTTTCATCTGGAAGAACACTAATTAGTGCCAGTTTCACCTTCGACGTTATCAGCGGCGCAGTAAATATAGTAGCCCTCGCTGATAGGATAAAATTTAATGACCAACAACGACGTACTCGACACACAACCCTGCTTAAAGAATATCGGCATCACACGGCCTATGGTCATAATGAACCGATAAATAAATGTTGCTGAATATTCAACACTATAAGTAACCACTATTCTCCGGGTATCCCTAAATCGTCCTTTAAACGTAACTTGATAAAGGCCCTATTGTCATCATAACCACGCACTCCCCAACTAAGCCTGATTAAGTTGTAATTAAACTAATTTACTGAACTTATTAATTATTTATGTATTTTGTATTGTTTACTTGATGCCTTGTTTGGTGTAAATAAATAAATAAATCCCAGCTTTATGGAAGCTAGAGGTTGGCCGACTTGGGGTGTGAGTGTATACTCCTGGAGCTCAGTGCTAGCTCTCGCTATGGCATCCGCTTCACAGTTTCCCGGGATATAACTATGCCCCGTTACCCAGCAAAGAATAACTTCACAGTGAAGGGACATTACGTTCAGTTGTCTACGGCATTCCATCACCATCATGGATGAGGTGCACACGTTGGATAGTGCTTGGATAGCAGCTTGACTGTCGGAGAAAATATTCAGGTTTCTTATGGAAATTTTCTGATTTCTCAGCCAGTCTACTGCCTTGTATATTGCAATGACCTCTGCCTGGAAAACACTGCAGTGGTCTGGAAGCCGGAAGAATAGTTTCAGGCCTAGTTGTTCTGAGAAAACGCCACAGTCAACTTTTCCATCCATTTTGGAGCCATCAGTGTAAATGTCGACCGATTCCTGCATCCCACCTATTTCTATTGCCCAGTCATCCCTGTTTAGGATGACTGACTTGAAACTATGATGAAAGCAGGGAATCGGGGACGCAAGGTCTACTTCCCTTGGCGTTGGTCCATCCCTCCGAAGTATGGTGGAGTGGCCAAGATGTAGTGCTTTCAATTGAAACGTAGAGCACTTGGCCTGTTCTCTCGTAAGGAGCTCCGTCGGGAGCCAATTCAATAGCATAGACAGTGCCTTTGTCGGGGTAGTGCGTAAGGCCCCGGCGATTTCAATAGCTGCAATCCTTCTGATCTTGTTTAGCAGGTTTGCATTGGATGTTTTTGCAATAGCTGGCCACCAGACAACTGCGCCGTACAGAAGGATTGGTTCCACTGTCGCCGTATAAGACCATGGTACGATTTTGGGTTTCAATCCCCACTTTTTCCCAATGGCTCTTTTGCAGCAGTAGATTGCGCATGCCGCTTTTCGCGTTCTTCTCTTCTACTTGGTCATTATATCTTTTGTTTTCATCAAGTAACCCTAGTTAGGTCATCAGTTATCCACTCATTAAATGCAAAGTCTTGTGAACCTTTCGCGTTATTAGACTGCGGTGTATCTTTCCTGGCAAACAGACCACCAGCAAGAATGAGGAAGTCAACTATTACGAAATTCATTGAGCCATGCAATAAACCGATTTCGAATAAGCAACGAAACAGCAACAACAAATCAACAATACTACTATACTATGCTATTCAATGAACAAAACGCTGATGTCCATTTAACCCTGTGTTACAAGCGACATGACACCAAGTACGATTTAACTCTCGTTCACATCGTTTCAACATTATTTCAGCATAAAACTGTCTGTGTTTGTAATTGGATAAAAGATATGGAGGAAGTCTTCGAAGAAGACTCGACCCAGTCTGGTTGTATGATAAACTGTTTAATAATTCACACAAAAAATAAATAGGAAAATATGAGAGAATGTATGCTGAAGCTTTTAGGGTACAAAAAGGTCGAAGCGTCTGAAAAGCGGATAGGTTTGTCTGATTTCTTTTAAAACCGTTTGGTATTTAGTTGACTGGAAATAAGGTTGAAGTTAGTAAGAGGATGAAATTTTAAGCTTTTTGGCACATCAATAGAATATTTTTGATCAGTTTGAAGTGAAGTTTGTTTACCAACGAGTAGACGAACTTATAATGGTAAAACTAGTCCTCATTAGGAAGGTACCTACATATTTCAGCCTTTCTCTAATCGTATTTACGGTTAAATCTCTAATGCACCATTCTTCTTAATATCCGCAACATTAACACTTGCTTTATGTCCAGCGATTGCATTACACACTACTTAAAAGCAGACCCGCTAATAACTACACTCCATTCCAGGAGACCAGGAACAGCTACAGGCGAAACGTTCAACACAACAACGCAGCCACTGCCTCGTTCAGAGAGATACAAGTATCTTTTTTTGTGCAACAGGTAAGTGTAGTTCAGCTCACCTTTCACGGTTGCAATGCAACCAAATGCAGTTATTTATTACATTTCGCGATGTAAGTACTCCACAACTTACTTCTTCCTTAAGCATGGATGCAAGCCATGTAAGCTTAGGAGGCAAAACGGCATATGAGTTGCAGTGCAGATTTTCTTTACGTTTGCTATTTAGTTGTCTTTTTCTTCTGGCGTTTTGCACTAAAAGGTACACCGGTGAGAATTCTCTTGTTCGGCAGCGGCAACAGAAAATAAAATGGCTTAGAAGGTTTGGCAGGGATGAGGGTAATAGGATAATAGAGTTTGCTGCACATAATTACACTTTAGTGTGTTTTGACTCCTATCGGTTGAAAGCATGTCGTCATCATTTAAACTTTCTCTTTTGTTTTTTTCGTTGCTTTAGAAAATGAAATGCTAAGAAGCTAGATCTTTCTATTTGCACATACTAAGGGAACAGAGACTAGCTTGACGAAATGATAAACTAGTGGTTGATTTTGGGTAGACAACCCGGTATTTATGAGGGATGCTTGACCCATTGACTGCCAAGGACGAGTATACTCGTTTTTGGCGGGATGTTATGCATTGCCGAGAAGAGTATACTCGTCCGCCTTTCAATATTTTTCTTTTCTGATAAAATGCAAAAATACGGAAAAGGATACCGAGTCCTGTTTCCTTCCCATTGCCAGAAACGAGTATACTCTTTTTTGATTTTATGCATGTAAATGATATAAAGAAATAGCATCTTAGGTAAAAAGTAGCAATTAAAATGTAGTTGGCAACGGGAATAACTTCATATGATTTGGGCGTGGCAGCGAATGGGTTAAAAGGCTTGATGGTGAGATTGAGTCAATATTTTTTATAAATTTACTAGTCACATTTTTTAAAAGACTAACAGTTGCCGGTTTGCAGAAGAAAACTGACTCCAAAACCGTTCCAAAAAACGGTCGAAAATTTGAGGTGCAAGAGGAGAACTCACGTAATTTTGGTTTGAATTAACCACTAAGTCCCTGGCTGCCTATCATAAATGTAAAAGCTTTTACACCAGAATAAATAGGTGCATTTATTTTCCTTTCGAGGCAAGACTATTTCGGTATATATTTGGGTTTTCGAACCTCCGTGTCTAGTCGACAAACTCCTGCCCACTAATGTGCTTTTTGGTTCGCAACTCTGCTAACACTATTATTGCACATTAATGAAGGTTCTAGTTTCCAGGCTTCTAGCCGGTACATTATTAAATGGGAAGTGTGGTTTCGGGTGACGGACGGCATCCTCTTCAGGTGCTGTCGGTCGTGCTGTCTGGTGGTGGATGGTAAATGACAGCACCTGAAGAGGATGCCGTCCGTCACCCCGAAACCACACTTCCCACTATTTAGGTGTTTACTAAATCTTTGCACCTATCCTGGGCACTGGCGGCGTAAAGGCAGGAAGCGAAGGAAGCCGTTCGCTCTGGGTGCCAAGCACCAAGGATTGACAACGACAACTCACTCGTGCATCCAAAGAAAGCGCACAAAATCTCCCTCTTAAAAGACATATCAATAAATAACTACCTACTCTTTTACCTACCTGCTTACATACTAATATATTTTTAAACGCATTGCAACTATTTACTAGTTAATCAGACACAAAAGTATCTACAAACATCTGGGATATCATTGGAAAAATGTGTAATAAAAATTAAAGCTCTTAAAAATTTTGTTCAAAGTCAACGCAACCAAATTGTGGAAAAGGCTATTTGCTACGCAACAAAAAAATGTGAGGACTTAGACATTCCGATTGAAGGAAAAAAAGGAAGGAGGAGATTTTGAAAACGAATGCCCGAAGAAATGGTCCGAGATGCTGGACTTTCATTACCAGAGGAGCTGCAGAGAGCAATGTAGAATGTCACGATAGATTTTAGGAAGAACTAGACCATCGTTACAGGACGATGGATTTTATTCTGGTTACATTTAGTGTTATTCAGTCTAAAACGCTGGTAACATCACCAGAAGAAGATCCAAATGGAATGGTTTCAAATCTGTTAAAAATTTACGATGAATTTTCAGCAGAGGATATCGTGTTGGAGATTTTACGATTGAGGCGCCATTTGGAAGCCGTCAACATTTCTGCCCAAGAAGCGGTTGAATGGACTACATTTGAGCTTCTCAGATTCATTGTAAAATGGGGCATTTTTTGAGTCTGTTCCAAATTTAGCGCTATGTCTATGTCGATTTTTTTAACAATTTTTGTTTCGGTGGCTTCGTGTGAAAGAAGCTTTTCAAAGTTAAAATTAATAGAATCTTACTTAAGGTCCGAAATGAGTCAAGCGCGACTAACCAATCCTTCGATTTTATCAATTGAAAGAGACAAGGAAGTCAATTTTGATAATGTGATCGAATATTTTAGTAAAATAAAGTCTCGTAAGCATGTTTAGTATTTGGTGTATTATTTTAAGTAGGGATGTTCAATACAAAACCGCTCGGGGTGCCAATCTACCCTACGCCGCCACTGCTCCTGGGGGAAACAAACTTCTTAAAATCGCTTCATTAACACTGAATTGGAGTATATTGAACAGTAAGAGGATTTTCGGATAAAAACGACTTTAAAGTTGGTGTAACAGTTGACACCTCCTGTTTTAGAAGTTATCTTAGTCAGTACAGGAAATTTTCATCATAATTGTCATGTTTTGATCCGAAAGGCTTTTATCATCGTGTAATTTTGATGGTGACGATGAAGAACTCCATTTGTTGATAGGTTTCAAGAACAAATTTGTCGGAAATATTACTCCATACTCCATACATTTATTTATAATAAATTGATAGCAAACACAATCTTTTTCAACAAAAAGCAAGCGAGAATTCGGGTGAATTTTTTTTGGAAATAATTTCCAAAAAAAAATTTTGAACCAATTTATATTTTTATCGCGATTATGATTACTTCGAAAGTATATTTTTGACATGAAAGTGTTTTCGAGTAAATTGAAATAAATTGTAGATTGGTAAATATCAACATTTTCATACAACTTGACAGTGAACATATTTTCTGGACAAGGGTTCAGTTTATTTTATTGAATATTTACTATTCTCAAATCAAAAAAATATATGATACTAGTCCTCTAAGTATGCTTCGAAGTTTGGACTAAGAGGGTTCTCATAATCAATGTAACTGGGCGACGAATAAGAGGAGCAAATACATTTTAAGGATCCAAGAAATACTCTCTACTATGAAATAGGTAGAGCTTTGACTAGATCAGGAAGGGCTTGTCCTGATAATGGTAGTAGTGTAACGATTCAATAAATAGTATGAGAAAATTAAGCCAATGCGGGATCATAGGACTACGCAGGATAAAGCAGCGGAAGGACAGTTGTCTCTTCAGAAATTATGGAGTTAATAAAATGAAACCATCTTCGAAGTCTGTTTCATATTTGTCTCCTTATTTTGTGTCATTGTTTATTTTTGATGATTAAAAATGTGCCGAATTTTTTTCACCCTTTGGAAAGGAATAATGCAGAGAAGGACTGACTGTAAGTACACATTAATAGCTCTTGCCTACCTTGGGAAATTTCTTTTTCGTATCCTGTGTACGACTCTGTGCGGGGTAGTTGAATACACTTACGATTTGAATTTGAATCATAAGCTGTCCATTAAATTCACTTGAACGTATATCTTTTCTGCATACTATTTTCTGTAGTTCAGTGTTAGTTGGGATGGATTTAGTTCAATTTAAAGTTTAAAAGTTTAAAGTTACATTTAAAAAAAATTATTTCACTAGAAAATTCACAATTGAAAGCACTACCTACTTATTTAGAACCATATGAGAATGAAAACAGGGACATTAAGAGATATTTTCGTTACCATCGATTTTCATCATAATTCAGGTATTGTAATCTTTAAGTCAAGAATGAATTTAAATGGATGGATTAAAAAATTAGTATGTAATAATATTAGAGTTTATAAAACTAGGGTATTAAAAATACTAGATGTCCTTATTCCATTTTTAATAATATACTATTCAAAATTACACCTAGCTCAGCTGGCACAGTTCTGATTAAAGATATTCTAATCGATCTAGCGTTTTAATCATTGCAACTATCTCACCTCTGAGCAAATGCGATGCATAGAACATATCACGATAATGTTGCGGTAAAAGAGCATGATATGCGGTTTCGAGCTTTGTAGCCAACGAACCGCTACCGGGCGAAGGTGATACAGGCGTTCCCAGTGAAGAACCTGTTAGGGGAGCACCACCGGTAGCACTGGCGGCTACAGGTGAAGGCAAGCTGGTAGTTGGCGATGGTACCGATAGTAGTGATGATGATGACGACGCCGAAGACATTGATGATCCATTTGATTCACAGGCGCTCCCACTGCTTCCTGTACTCGAGCGTCTTGTCGAGGAGGCCGCCAAATGACTACAAAGGTTCAACAGACGACTACCGTTCGTGTGGAGTTTGCTCGTCGAGCTACTTAAGCTACCACTCTTCAACAGGAGCTTTTGGTGTTGTTGTTGTTGCTGGTAGTCAAGCATCTCACATAGTTTGCAGCCTTTCATTTTTGCTTTGTTGTTTTTTGTTTTTGTTTTAAGCCAATTAAAGTTTCGAATTTGTATTATTTATTTTTGACTTTATCACAGTTGGAACTAATTTTTAACAATTTTTTTGATGAATTTTAGCACTTTTCACTTCACATTATTTAATTTCAAAGTGTTTTTGAAACCATAATTATCACAGATTGATTTGATGTCTTTTAGTTTTTTTATAAATGGTCTAGAATAATCAGAATAGTCACTTATTTAAATATGGCAAACTAGACAATTTTCCAGGGATCTTGCTTGTATTATGAATATTACAACAAACTTAATTTTTAACAAAAATATGAATATTAGAGGATTTTCATCTAAAGAGCTTTTAAAATTTTATTTTCCAAGAAGTAAACTAATATTTGCATCGACTTTAGTGCAATTATTGGCAAAAATCAAAGAGACAGCGTCCACAGTTAGAATTTTTAATGAAATACATATATGCGTATCTCGAACAATTTCTATATTAGTTTTAGGGACCCAAATGCAGGTAAAAAATACTTTAATAATTACAGGATTAAGGTTGTTACACCAAACTATTCAATTCTATAAATATAACTTTAACAGTTCCTTTATTTATTACAGTTGAATAACAATAATTTAACAAATTCTTTTATTCCCTTTATACTGTAAAATTTTTTATTTATTTAATTTTTCCGCAAACAACGTTGTTTCGGGTACAACATGTACCCTTCTTCAGTGCTTACTCTTGAATTACTCTACTAATTCAAGAGTAAGCACTGAAGAAGGGTACATGTTGTACCCGAAACAACGTTGTTTGCGGAAAAATTAAATAAATAAAAAATTTTACAGTATAAAGGGAATAAAAGAATTTGTTAAATTATTGTTATTCAATTCTGTTGAAATAAAGCATCGATTATGATCATCACTCCTATAGAAATATATAAACTATTACCCATCGTCAACCATAAGCGACAACAGCACATCAGCACTATAGCATCGGTGTTTCAGCATTAACAGTTGCCGGTAGAGGTATAAGCTGGCACGGTTTTCAGGAGTCTGATTCTAAAGCTCGTTCGCCGTCGTAAAACGACTGAATCGAGCTGAAGAGATTTTAGCACAAACTAGCAACGCTTAACCGTACAAATTTTGTTGCGAGTGAATTAGAACGTATTGTAGCAAAGCGAATCAAATTTAGGCTTAACATTTTTCCCTCCCTAAACGGCCATGAAACCGTTTAAATTGTTACGAACGAAAATTTCAAGTTAAATGTTACAAAGAACAATCATTTACACTTTCCATTATAATCAATGGCGCACCAGCTCAAATCTATCTTTTCTGAGTGCCTACTTTTTCAAAATATTGGGAATTTTTTTAATCGTATAATAACAAGCAGTATTAGGTTGATTTTCACGTGAATAAGTAAGTTACCATATTTCTTATTCGAAAAGGTCAGGTAAAAGCTAATCAACCATATAGTCAAGCTCACGATAGCCGTTGACTTGGGAAATTCGCAAAAATATGGGCTTCTGTTTTGTGCATAATGGAAATTAGGATTAGATAATTTTTTGTGATGAGCTTTGATTTCCATTTTTTAAACAAATGTTGGCTTCATTAAGAACCGTATAAATGGTCTAAATGAATAATTCTTAACTGAATAAGTTAGTTTGAATGTCTTCTTTTGAATATGACTATTATGCTTCCATTGCTCTTGAAAATGTTTGTGTTTTCTTTAAATCAAACCAGGCATTTCTATTAAAACTGGAAAACATTGTTAGGGGGTCTACCCTCTTTATCATTTACAAAAAATCGATTTTTTTATTGCATTTTTGGAAAGTATATATATGCAGAAATATGATATTAAAATTTTATAAAGATCGGAGCAGTGTAACTATATTTTTGGGCAACTTTCACTTTGTCACCCGAGCGCGATTCTTCATTAAAAAAAACTTTAACCGCGTTTTTCTCGAAACAAGGTTTTTCGATGCCGTGTTGATGAAACCTCGGGAACTACTGAACCGATTCTCGCGAATAGGTTTTTCAAAAATTTGAGTTAAAGTATTTTTTTCGCCAAAAACGATGAAAAAACCGCCTGTTTTTTTCGTATTTTTTCGAAAAATGTCCGCCAGACCAACCATCTCGAAAATTTCATCAACAGCGCACACCCCTCTCGTTTTTTCGACATTTTTTCAATCAGCATTTTCATTGATAAAAACTCACATAAATGAATAAAAAATATTTTTTGTTGTGTATTTCGGGAATGTATTTATTGAGTATAACCTCTCCTATACCAACATTTATAATTTAAACCTATCTAAAAAAATATTGAAAACAACCCGTTTTTATACTGCTAAAAGAGGGTAGACTCCTTAAGCTTACTTATTTCGTTGAACTTAGATTTGGGCGTATTGAATCTCAATTGAAAGACCTTCTGCATAAACTAGAAACCATAATCTTACGAAAAATACCCCTTAACTATAAAATTCAGTTAAAAAGTTTCTTCTTCTCGGCGAAGCATAATCTCATTGGCGACATTGCACGAACCATTTACTTTGCTCCTTCGCTACAACTCAAGCATACTGAAAATTACTTTAGAACGTAACAAATATCCTTATAACTTTTTACAAACAAAATTTCCACCATTAACCAACATTCACTTTTTGAACTTTCGATTGTTTTGTAAACATTTTAAAATTTCTTTGCATGACAACAACTTTTCCCCGAAAAAATTCTCATTTCATACTTGAACTTTTCTACTCTATCATCCTTGTGAGTGGCGAAAAGAGGATGAAGTTTAGGTCGAGAGTATGGTTTTGTTTTATTATATTTCATTTCAGTGGAAAATGAAAATGGGAAAGTACGAGAAGAAGTAAGAAGTGGAAAGAGCATACTTTACGGATAAATCATATCTTGAGGTTGAGATGTGGTGGAATTCAAAAAAAAAATCGTAGAAGAGGTTGAAGTTGAAAAGTTGGAATTATGTGGACGATAAGGAAGAGTCCTTGAAAAAGCGATAAAATCTGATAAAAGTTTTTCACCGTCAGCGACGATATTATTGCTATCTTCAGGTTCATATCCAAATACCAATCCGAAAGACATCGTTCAGAGCGAAAAGCTATTGCCTGTTCAATGAGATGCTAATTAATCATTAATAGGCGAAGCATAGACGATAAATAAAACAGCACTTGGAATGAATAGGTTTCGCTGTAATGAGCCGCGAAGGAAGGAATAATTGAAATCGTCAGAGTCGTGGTATTGAATATCTAATGATAATCTACGCATACATATGTACGTGCATCTATCTGCACAACTGATGGCTACGGTTTGGTTATATATTGGCATGAAGGCACAAACTATGTGTAGTTGCTTTAACCTCGGATCAGAAACAAGATATTTCCTTATTAATTGCATTGGTTCTGGGTCGGCGTTGAGACTAGACATCAATTTGTGCAATTTGTCATGGGTTTAGTGGATTTCGAATAGCTTCTGTTCGGTGGAGGCATTCATATTTTCAATAGCTGGAGTTTTTTTTGTACCTAATTGAGTAAGTTTTAAATTCTACTAAACTAATAGGTAGTAGGTACCTACCTAGTTGGGTGTGGCACTGATTAAGATCGATTTTCTAAATTGTCGACTAATGATACTTCATTTGATATATGCAAACATTTGCATACTCACTTGATTAATCGTGAAGTGTGCAATTTTATATTAAATAAGGTGGCCCCAACTTCTATAGAAAATAATTTCAAGCGTAAATAATCTTTGGTGAAAATCAAACCTTATTTAGAAATCCACAATGCATTGTATTCAAATTCCTTAAAATCCTGTTGTGTGACGAAGACCTCAACAATGCCATTTATTTATAAAATATCTCGAAAAGTTGTTTGTCTAATTTGGTCTTAAAATGAGTATGAAACTCTAGTTAAGAATTTCTAAAGTGTAAATTAAATAAATAAGTTGTGGTATAGTTTGACTGACCGGAATGAGCGATTCGTCATTATTAGATGCAACTTGCGCTGTTTCTTATTAATAAAGGATAAGAAACTTTTTGAAGGGTCATAAAATGTCTAACGGGGATGAAATTGCCTCGTTCTTTGGGGGTTAGTTACCCTTTGATCAGGTGTTCTAGACGTCTTTGTCACATCGCATTCACATAAAATATGCTCTTATGTCTCCCCGTTGATTTGGAATAGTCTGCAGAACTTATTGTCGGCGCATTTCATCTTTTTAAGATGGTACTTCAGTAGGCAGTGACCCGTTATGAGTCGTATAATCTCCTTTTAACGGTAGGGGATTTCTTCTAACTTTGATTTTCCGCCGAAGAAATAAAAAATAATTCCCAATAAAAAAAGGCAGAATGTCTTTCGACTTTTCTACACAATGGCTTTCGACCCCTAAATACAATCAACCCTATACTATATGCAAGGTGATCAGCTCCTTATTTTCTTTAATTTCCCACGCATCCTGATTTCCATATCAAAATGATATGATTATTCTTTGCCAGGTATTTTGAAGGCATTATCAGTTTAGTTCAAACTTATACTAAGTGTGTTCAGAAAATAACGGGAATTTTTAAATTTCGCATGTTTGGAGAGTTCGATTGTCACAAATTTTTTTTTATGTTGGTATACATGCCGCTGAAGTATGAAAAAAATTTCAGCTGGAGTATGATAAAATTTTCAGCTGATTTGTTAATGGCAGCCGCTAAGGTTAGACGTGTTTTTATAAGCTCGACGATTTTTGTTTGTTAAAAAAATGGATCAAAGAATTTGTATCGAATATTGTGTAAAAAAATGAGATAAAGTGAATCAAAGTGTGTGAAATGTTAACAAAGGACTATGGTGAGCCCGCTATATGTAGAACAATATTTTACGAGTGGTATAAGCGTTTCCAAGATGGCCGTGAAGACGTTGAAGATGACGAACGTCTCGGACGCGCCAGCACATCAACAACCGATGAAAACGTGGAAAAAGTAAAAGAAATGGCTATAAACGATCACCGAATCAAAATCAGAGAAGTCGCTGATGATGCTGACATATCGATTGGCTCATGCCATGAAATTTTTTCATATGTTTTGGGTATGAAACACGTGGCGGCAAAATTTGTTCCAAAATTGTTGAATTTTAAACAAAAACAGCGGCGAACGGAAGTCAACGACGATGCAGAATTACTGAAAAGTGTTATAACAGGTGATAAAACATGGGTTTATGGATATGACGTCGAGAGTAAGGCTCGATCGTCCCAGAGGAGGCATTCTGGATTGTCAAGACCGAAAAAGGCTCGACAAGTGCGGTCGAACGCTAAGGTTATGCTCGCTGTGTTCATCGATTTTAATGGCATAGTGCATCATGAACTCTTGACACGAGGTCAAACAGTCAATAAGGAGTACTACCTACAAGTTCAATGCCGTTTGCGTAAAGTAATCCGAAAAAACGCCCGGATTTGTGGCAAAACAATTCATGGCTTTTGCACCACGATAATGCACCTGCTCACACTTCATTGCTTGTTCGTGAATTTTTGGTAAAAAAGAATCCTGTAACGATGCTCCAGCGTCCATATTCGCCAGAAATGGCTCCGTGTGACTTTTTTCTATTTCCAAAAATGAAGAGAAAACCACATCGCTGAAAGAGCTGAAAGCTATCCCAAATATTGAGTTTGAGAAGTGTTTCGAGGATTGGAAGAAACGGTGGCACAAATGCATAATATCTAATGGGGACTATTCGAAAGCTCGTATGCGCAGTTTTTCACTTTGGAAATTGAAATAGCTTCGTTATTTGCTATAAAATAAAAAAAAATCTATTTTTTGAAGCAAATGGTTCAAGTAGGGATTTGGTCGGATTGATTTTAAGTTCCCTTGATTGACACCAACTTACAACATAATTTAGGGGCTGCAGCAAGGGATTAGATAAAGCTGAATATACTTGTTCCTTATTCCTTATTCCTTATTGAGGTGATATGCAATTCTAAATTTTTGACTCATTTAAAATAATTTTAGTAAAAAAAGAGCACAATGTTGAAGGTTCATATTTTTTTTGAAGCAATTTTTCAATATGTCTGAGCATCGGTCTTATTTTCATCTCGAAAAACTCTTACAAACTACATCATCCCACACATTCAATTCGCATTGGTACAGGTGATACCACTAAATCACCAACCGCACAAGTATGTACAATAATATCGCATCTAAGGATACAGATAAGTCACGCTAGTTTTTCATGACAGCCAACATAATGTTAGCTTTAGTCACGACATATGTACAATTTATTGGATTTACCACCCAACTATTCATATAAATATTTTTTTCGTCCTTATGCCGAGCTTTTCTATGAATTTGATGTGTGTCGCTGGTAAGCGAAAGGATAAACACGTATAAATATATGTGAAAACATTGTGAAAACAAATAGACGTGAATTGTATTAGTTTAAGGTGTTAAAGGATATAGAACTAGAACGGAAATACGAGGGGTGATCAAAAAGTAATGAGAATCACAATAAAAAACGGTGATGACAGTTACAAAAATAATTTATTTTTCTACAAAGTCTCCTAACAAGGCAATCAATTTAGTCCATCTTTTTTCTACACCCAGGATTCCCTGACAAAAATTTTTTTGTGTTGACCCTCCCAAAACGTCTCAACAGCGGCCATCACTTCACTATTGTCTTCAAATTTCTTGCCTCGGAGGTGTTGCTTGAGACGAAGAAAGACGTAGACGTCACTGGCAGCTGGATCTGACGAATAGTGTTCCAGCAGTTCAAAACCCGTTTCTTGAATGGCAGCCATCGCAACTGCGGCTTTGTGAGCCGGAGCGTTGTCTTGGTGAAACAGCACTCCAGCTCGCAGTTTGCCGCGTCTTTTTGCCTTAATGACTTCCCGCAATCTTCGTATTTGGCCTGCGTAGTAAGAGCCCGAAATAGTGGCTCGCTTTTCCAAATATTCCACCATAATTATTCCTTCGGCGTCCCAAAAAACGGACTCCATATCCTTTCCCCGAACTTGACACTTTGAACTTCTTCGGTGTTGGTGAGGAGGCTCACTTCCAAGTCATCGATTGTTGTTTGGTTTCAGGATCAAAATGGTAGATCCAGGTCTCGTCCATGATCACGAAACGTGACAGAATTTTTTTCCGATCTGCTTGGAACTTTTGGAGATTCACCCTTGAAATATCGACTCGTTTTTTCTTGTGCTCGTCGGTTAACATTCGCGGTCCCCAACGCGCAGAGACTTTTTGCATCTGCAATTCGTCCACAAGAATTGCTCGAACGCTACCGTATGAGATCCCCGTGACCTCAGCTACATGTCTGACGGTCACTCTTCGATCTGCCAACACAACATCTTCGACCTTTTTCACGTTGTCTTCAGTGTGGGACGTAGATGGGCGTCCTTCGCGGTGTTCATCTTCAGTGGATATTCTTCCCAGCTTAAACTCCTTGGCCCAGCGTGCAACTGTGGAATACGGAGGAGCAGAGTTCCCCAATGTTTCCTCTAAGTCGCTGTGTATGTCTTTGGTAGACATTTTTTTCAAACAGAAGTACTTAATGACTGCTCTAATTTCGTTTTTCTCCATTTTGATGTTATCTCTTCGCCGGTTCGTATTCAACTGAATGTCCCTCCCGTGAATCGTAGTCTAGTCTATAAGCAAGCGAAAAAAAATTTTGTTGGATTTTTATGCGGACTGGAAATAACCGTTTCTCACTACTTTTGATCACCCCTCGTAGTTATATGTGTTAGAAAAAATATTTCTAGAACATACATTATGCATTTATAGCGTAGAAAAATGGGTAGGGATGAAAGCTAGTCGAGATGTTCCCAATTTGAGGATCGCATTTAGGATGAAATTTTTGATATTAATTAATCACTTTTAAATCGACTCATTCCCAAATATATTTCAGTTACTTTGTCGCCTAAAACACGAAGTGGCATATATATTTTTTTTAAAATATGTTCGAGAGATGCATTTAAAGTTAAAAATATTGTTTTTGAGTCATATTGAAAGTGGTTGTTGTTTAATTCAGAAACTGTAAGGAATTCGCATTCGATGGTTTGTGGGTGAATCGAGGAACTTATTAACGTCCGTTTTACGATGTAGTTCAATTTTCGAAATTTTTGAGATACTCCACCATCTGTTTTAGGTGAGTTATTATTCATCAATTATCTAAAATAGCTGCATTAAATTAGTTTGGTTTATAAAACCTTATATATAAAGAATTTTAGTGGAAAATAAGAAAGTATTGGCATTTTCATCTTAATAGTTCTGTTTAAAATCCTTCTAAGAATGTATTCAAAACAATTATGATAATTTCAGAGTCAATTTTTTTCCTATTTTTTGAGCATTCTTTTACGATAGGCCGCTGTGAAGACAACTAAACAGACATGTGATGTCCCAAAAAAACCATATTTTTAATTGCTTTTAACGAGTATAAATTCACTAAAATAACGCTTTAGTCTAAAAATAAATTCAAATCATTTTTGAACAATTCGGCTCGTAAAAATTCAAATAAGGCGCCATCATTTTTACTTACTTTCTATACAATTTAGCATTTTCGAATCGACCACCCAACATTTTCACGGCCATACATCAAAGATTTCATCTAATGCAAACAAAACATTCTAATTATGGATTCACCGCTTTAATGGATTCATCTTTTTTTCGCTCTCTCAAAGGAAAAATAAAGCACTTTGCTCCAACTAATGAATAATCTTTGGGCGAAACAAAACATTATTACAAACGCCAATGAAATGTAGTCAAAATCTGCACACAAATTTCCATAATTTGCACACATATCTCGCGATATTCTTTTCACATATTTATTATTTCTTTTCTCCCCAAGCGCCTATCTTGAAGCTTTCATCGCTATCTTAATCTATTAAATTTAACGCGGAAAGCTTCTACCATCTATCTACATATGTTATGGGGTGAAGAGTTATGAGTATGTTATGCTGGCGTGGATATGTGGTGAATATGTATTCTTATTGCCATTTAGTGTAGATATAATACAATTACTAATGTGATATTATGATTTATGTGTACTTGGAGTTATTTTTTTACAGTTAGAGATAATGTTTTTGAAGAAATTCGCGACAGTAAATTCGGTCTTTGATGTGAATTATTTAAATGTATCTGAATATAAAAGGTAACAAATTATAAACAATATGTTTTCGTTTCAAATACTATGCGACAATATACATATGTATATAAGATTGAATATCTACGCACGAATTTTACTATTTCGAAAAAAACAACAACATATTTTGAAGTGTACAAATTGAAAAAAGATAGCACTCATTGACTGAAGGAGTGCATAATTTTATCACGTCTGATAAACACTACAAATTAAAATTAAGGGTGTAGCGTCAATATAAGAAAAAAACATCACCAAGCATTCAGAGAGCATAGCAAGAGATCTCAATTTCGTACGACATACACACAACTAGAGGGGTAAATACAAGATTCGATTCCGTCTAATTGAAGAGACGAAATTTCACGCGAGACTATCATTATCGCACCACTTATCGGCATGAAAACATCCTTATTTGAAATTAAGAAACAAGAAGCGAAAATTGGTTAGTCGAGAGAATGTAATATTGCCATAATATTACATTATGAATATATTATGTACGGTTACTTTAGGTTAGGTTACGAGGATGCTAAGCCAAACGGCTTCCACTTTACCTGGAGTGGTTAGTCTATTGTGCCATGCAGACGTGAAAACCTTCCACGTGGAAATCTTCTAACTACTTATTACATTTGGCCACAGATTTAAAGACAGTTCTATGATATTTGACTAGTTCAGCATTGTTTTTGTCAATTTCGAAGATTATTTTTCTTAATATATATGAATCCTAATAACTTGAATTTTTTAAGATAACTTTGTCAAATTTTGGAAATTAAATTTTTCGGAGAGTAGTTTTTTCATCATAAAGTCCTCCTAAAAATCCTAATTGGGGATGTCAGCATTTTTCGCGTGATTTGATTATTGAAAAATTAAAGCTTACATGGAACAAAATAATATTTTTTTCCCAATAAAAAATTACTTCAAGTCTTTCCAATTTACACTTATGCTAACACCAAAATGCAATGTAAATATTTTCGAAAGACATCGAAATTTGCCTAGAGATACATAAAACGGTTAGTGATGTTTTTAAAGCTTCGTTTTCCATACCAATTTCCTTTGAATTTGTCATCATTTTAAAATAGAATTAGCAAAAATGGTTCGGGTACAATTTGGAAGCAGTTTGTCTCTGAATTTTTTTTGTATTAAACAATTTAAAATTAAGGGGTTACACCACAGTAGACAGAGAAAATTTAACGTTTTTTTCATTAAGCATGTTTTGAAGTTTAAAAAAAATATGTTTATTCAAAAATATTACAAAATGGCTGCCCAACAGCCGTTTCTGCGGAATGGTTTTTTTTGGAGAGGCTCCGCGGCACGTAGTAGAAGTGCTCCTAAAATTAATGTGGAACAAAATGAAATTTGTTTTCTTAAACTACATTAGTATAGCTAGAGAAATACGTAGGTGATTTTGAAAATATTCATTTCTGTTGAATTGGCGAGCATTTGAAAAAAGGTCAGTTTTCTACCAAAAAACGGGCACTTATTTGTACCTAAAAAAAATCGAAATATTAACTTATCAAAAATCGGCTTCGTTCTTCTATGCGGAATGTTGTTGTTGTTTTCAATATGTGATATTAATTTGGAGTGAAAAAATAGAAAATTGTTTGAGTTATGCTGCGTGCCGATTTGAAAAAACGTGTTTCGAGAAAAACGCGTTTAAAATTTTGACTTTACTTCACTTTACATTTTCTCTCAACATTAAAGGACGCTGTACTGACGTACTTTGTGTTCAACATGCTTGAAAATGTTTCTAAGAACATCTATTAATGTATTAGAGAAGTTAGAAATCGAATGGTAAGACATAATGCTGTACTCGACGAGCAGGTGTCGTATTCACCGCAGGTAGTCGTTTCGGAGAAATTTCAATGAAAACGATTTCTGCCAGCTATAAAACCGTTCGTCTGTTATTCTAAAGGGTTCAAAAGACTTTTTAAGCTCATAAATAAAAAAATCAACTCTTGGAAATTTCTACTGTGATGTAGCCCCTTAAATCATCTACCCTAAATTTAATATACGGAAATGCGAAAAAAACAGTAATGAGTCAAACATGCTAGGAAAATTTGGGCTAAGTCCCTTTGAGAAGCTAGATCTTTCTTAAATTTTTTGGATAGCTTTTTTGGTTAAGAAAAATACAGAAAGATGACGATCAAACTTCCAAAATTTGACTGGAAATCGGGACGCACATTTCAGTTTTTATCAATTTTTCGCGGCCGGATTAGGTCATTCAATAAAAACGCAATCAATTGTAACACATAAATAGACATTTAGCTGAATTGTAATTACTTGATTTCGTTGCAGATAGCGAATGGGGTTGATCGATAGAATATTTAGTATCGTGTAGTCGTTATAGGCTTACCCTGAATAAAATGTCAACAAAAACATGGCCAGCCTATTTTCCGGTTGATTTTCCAATAGTCCACTATCTTCACCAGTCGACACTTGTCCGTGCTAATTGTTCGTACTGACACAATTATGCAAATTAATTAGTGATGACGAGATGGCTCTTTCAATCCGCACCTCGTTCGTCATTAGAATGAATTCTATTAGCGGCGGAGTTTCATGTGGAAAGCAATCTGGCATATGTTGTTAATATTCTGTGAAGATGGTCATCAGACGGTATCCATTGATCCATCTTGATGCAGCCGGGAAAAGGTGCCTTTGGACGACGGATGCCTCGCCACACGTTTACAGGCGTTTTATGTAAATCGGTGCCAGTGTCTCCGCCCCGTTTGTATTGATTTCGTCCAAGTTATTTTAATTATTGCTTATTATTAGTGACAAGGCTATTCAAAGTGTGGCAAAAAGAGCACTTGGACGGCACAGGCATGTTCCCAGACGCCAAAGAGAAAACAGGCTTTCCATTGCATGCCACGAACGCATTGCGGCAACGCCAAGGCAGACGGGGTAGCAAAGGAAGGGGTGGTGCGGGAGCCAGTAGTGCATAATGGTGTTGCGAAGGACAGTGATGAATTGTATGGCACATTCGACGGTGCACATCCCCACATATTCACTTTATTGTGGCGAAAATGCTTGATTGTACATTCCGAATGGCAGAAATGCATTCTGGCTATGACGACTGAGTGTTGCACTTGATCGATTGCAACAAGGAGGGCAACATTTAGTTTGTGTGTGTGTGTGCGACAGGAGATGTGTGGCTAATTAGGTCTGCATATTTCGGTGCTGATTTATTGTTTTCGGCATGATTTCCGAAGAATATGTAATTAGTTTCCTTCATGTGCGAATGAACTTGCACAACAACCACGTAATCTGCACTTTGTTCCAAGGAGTTGGATGACTTTTTAATTGTACGTTTGCACTGCACGCTTGGTTTGACAGCAATATGTCCTGAAGATGTTTTCTCAGACTTCTCATAACAGAAAGCACATGAAAACAGTCATACGTTTATATTAAGAACAAGAGGTTTCTGGACGTTTTCAAGTGATATAGGAACAAAAATGAAACTTTTCTATGATTTTTTCGCTCTTTTTCTGTACACCAAAAACTTAGGAACTCCTGCAATGAACAATTAAATTTTAAATTAATTGGTTCAAATCCATCTTGTTTATTTCATAGCTCCTATATATTAAAAAAAATTGGAATAACTCCCTAAAATAAAATTATTCAAACCAAACTTAAAACCTTTAAGTTCGATAATTTTAGCCCAGTTTTGTCCACGTTTGGGAAAACATATAGAATAAAAGAACAACAATCAGGCATACTTTTTTGAAATTTAATTTAGATTCCAGACAAATAATTGTCTTGCCGATTTGAACAGCAACATTTAACATTGATTGATTTGGACGAATTTATTTGGGCTTCAGAAAAAGATTTTTGTCTGCTTCCCTTAATTGTGCCTGACATGATTTTATTTTAAAAAATATGTACAAAATATCCATTTACTGATCCATTAGATTAAAGTTACAAAAAAAAACATCATAATGTATGCTTAGATATTCCTTTAGGCTGAAAACTACTGGTCCTTTGGAATAGAACTTGAAGGGGATAACAGTCGTAATTTTTGCATAAATCTCGTTTACATATGGAAAGAAGGAAGAATACCATCCTAAAATCTTAGAGGGATATTCTTAGTCATTTCGTAGTTATAGCTTGAGAGCGCTAGTGATTTTTGCCCTCACTTTTTAACGCGCAGACAATTTTCTCTTAATGTTTTTGATATGCATAACAGCGAAAAAATAATTGGAAAATGTTTTTACCGTAATGAGAAACTTAAATTTTATTTCTGTTTTGTTTAGAGTAATTTTATTCGTAAATTGGTTTCAAAGATTTTTTGCTTAAAATTCGCAAACTACGCTTAAAATTGAAAATTAAAAATTAAAAAGAGAATTTCACATAAAACCAATTTTCATTTTGGAGCTCTATAGTGTTTTAAACTTTCAAAAAATCAATTTTCTTGGTAGAATTGCTTAGTTTTCCTACGATAAAAAATATTTTTCTAAAAAAATTATTAATAAGTTTAAATTATATTTTACGATAAATACGTCATTAAAATAAAAAATAAAAATTTCATCAAGAAAATTTTCGGAAAACTTTTTCAATTCATAGTTTTTATAGAATTGAACTTTCTTTTAATGTAACAGATAAACATGTTTTGTAGAATGAAATGATTTTTTTCGAATTCTGCAGGCCTACTCCTTCAATTTATTTGTAGATACTAGGCAAGAATATTGGTAAAGTCGAATCGGGCGAAAAATTGAAATCCGAAATCGAATAATGCGTTAATTTAGTCAAAAAAAAAAATTAATAACATCACCTAGCAATCAATTTTGTTGAATACAGCCCGAAAAATATGATGTTTGCATCATTTTTAAGCTATAAAATTATACTTAATCAAAAGAACAACGAAAAAAATTGATAGACCTCACAAAAATTAGCATGAATCCTAGATCATCCAGAAATCTAGCTGCCTACCTAAATATCGTTGATTTTGCTGGACTATTTCCATCCTCTTATACATTCGGTGTTATGGGTTGAATTCAGTATTTTTCCTGTTTTCTAGGAGTTGCAACTATATTTGAGGAGTGTCCGGTCTAAACTGGCTATTTACATTTTGGTCGGCTCTGTGGTTTTTTTCGATTGGTGCTCTAATACTTGAATTCTTTTCTTTTTCGGAAAAAGAACTAAGCAAAACTATTCATTTATAGGTTAAAAAGCAGTACAAAAATATCAATTTTGATCAAAATTTGCTATTTACAAATGAAAAATATTATCTTTTATTAAGAATATGAAGTCCCCACCTTAATGATCTGTGTCAAGAAACTGGATTGTTTTGTTGCTGGTATTTATGCCGTTGCTATGGAATATAATGTTTACTTGGTCTCACGTTCATTAGCGTAGCAAAGAATTTGGTTTTTGAGGCAAAATTTGGAGAAAATTTTTGAATAGACTTTTCGATCAAAATAGGCTATTTACAAATTGATTCAAAACAAAAGTGTCTATTTACTAGAGTCCTCATCAAAAGTGTTTATTTACAGGATAATTTTTCATTTTTTTTAAATAACAGACATAGATAAAAAAATTGGTTCATCATGATTAGCAGGCAACTACTATTGATACAATTACTGCAGAAAGATTATCCTAATTTTAAACATTTTAAAGTTATAAGTTTTTTCCATTTTCTGTAAAATGTGTTCTAATGTAAATAGACAGTTTTGAACAGACAATCCTCATTCATGGATTATTTTAGCGCAAGCCGTAGAATTCTTTTTGCTGAAAGAACTTGAAGCAAAAGGTGGAAGCATCTTGAAGAAAAGCAATGGAAATAAGGAACGTTTTTATCAGTTGCAATCATTTAAAATATGTATACGTTCTTGGAGATCTCATGGAATTTGTTGGCTTTAAAGGCTTCTGATGTGGACATACTTTGCTGACAATTAGGCATCATACTTAAGTGCAAGCCATGAGGAAATCTTCATTTCATAACTAAATTTTCTCTCGAAAACATGTTAGTGAAATTAGAATCGTTTCATGCTTAAGTGCTCATTTTATGATTAATTTCCCACTCACAATGTGTTTACAGCACAAAACCGCTTGAATTAACACACAATTTATGACCATCATTATGTGGAACAAACACATCCACCACTGTTACATTGTTGGTATCCAAACAAATAGGCAGCCATGGAATCGATTTCGCCGCAATGCAGTTTTAATGCAGACCATACTCCATAGCATTCAGAGAACCAACAAGCATAGACCATCCAATCTTGGCATACTATAATCACCATCATCTCTTCATGCTTCACGCCATTAAGGAATGAGAGAAGTTTGTTTCCCAATATTGATGAAGAACCAACTTTCTAGGCCCTTTGCAGCCTCATTGTGTGACTCGGGGCAGCAGCTCCGCTCACTGTCTTTTATTAGTTCACTCCAGATACATTTTTATCCGTATCTTTTTGTTCGGTTTGTAAAAGTCCAGTATATTTTCAAACATGAAACAAATAGACTTTTACTTAGCGTCGTCGGACAGAAGTAAGTAAGGCGCGGCAGCAATGAAGTGTAACGGCGAGCATGGCAAAGAAGTCTCACCACGAAAGTGGTTCAACGAAGAAATGTTGGAAGTGAACTTTACGACACGAAGTTGCAACTGACAAGGAAATGATTAAGAGGACTCACAAAGGCTTTCTACGTAGTGGCTGGCCTCCATTGTTTGGACTATGCAAAATAGTCGCTGCGTTCTGTTTGTTGAGGATTAACCACGGGGAGTTCGCGCGCGCATAGTTATTATCTGAATAGATGACGAAACGACTTTTTCAACTACAGCTGGAGGAGTGAATGGGAGCTAGTTGTCCTGTGGAACATCAAAAGATTGGTGGTATGGTTCCATTATCGCCTGCTGCTTGGGTTACCTGCCTGTTTGCATATTCTGTGGACTCTGGTCATGTTGGTTTATGATTTATAGTTGCCGATGCTACACTGGTATCTAAACATGCTTTCTTTTGGATGAAGTGTTGATAATGTAGCGAGGCTACATGCCTTGATCCACTTCCTCATATTCCTTAAAAACAGTGACAATCTAAGCTTCGATAAAATCAGAATTGTCACATCGCCTCCACCAATTCAACCCCCGAAACAAGATACACTATTGCCGATAGCCTCCATCCAGGATTGTATCTTCTCGCCCAACACATCTCACTCCAACGCGCGACCTTTCGTCACGAACAAAACGTTCGGGTTCGAGCAATTTGTACTAACCCAACCATGGCAATATTTTTGCAGACAATAATCGCTTTTTGGTTTCACAATAGGTGCAAATGCAAACACACACCTTCGGCAAGCGACATCAACCCATGTTCGGATTCAATCCAACCGGACGACCTGGCGAAAGGAGAAAGTTGTGCAAGTTTCGAGGCTAAAAAGAAAATTTCTTTATGGCGAATGGTATTATATGGTCGACAATAACGACAACGAGCCAACGACAAAGATTTCTTGGCTCCTCGGCACGGTGTTGCTTTGGTCTTCCCAAACAGTTTACGCGATAATAAATGGGACATGGCAGATAAAGTGAATGGTTTTGGCTTTTCGTTGGCTTCCTCGAAATTTTTCGAAGGTAAGCATTCCCAACCCAGGCTACCAAACCTACCAATCTACCTACCATCCAACCAGCATGGTTTGCCTAGTTCAGGTCCACTAAATATGCAGAAGCTCTGATTGAACGGAAGGCACCCTATCGTTGTATGTCGTGAGACATAAATTCACTATCAAACTTCTTTTCAGATTGGCACCATGCTGGCTACTGGTAGTGGTTTTGCATTTTTTCGGCATTTGACTTTCGCACCAAATATGTTCGGGGTTGGTGAATGAAAATATATATATTGACCAAATTTTGGTGATATATGCGTCAAACAATGATATATCGATCGTAATCTGGTAGCCATTCACGATGAGGAGAAAGTGTTTCATTTCAAATGGACGTTGATAGCTTCTTCGACAATATGTTGAAAGAATGAGCCATTAAAATGTTGGAAAATGTTTGAAACTTTCCTAAAGAAAAATTAAACGGACGGAATGTAAAGAATTTGGGGAAATATTATGTAAATTAAAATGACTCGCAAGTTATACTATGAATGCAAGAAAGAAAATGCTATTTTTTCGACCGATTAAGTAACCAAGCAGTTTTTTAATCGAGAATTATTATCCTTAAATGGAAACATCCAGTGAACACTGTACAAAATTTGATGAGAGCTAAAATCTAAACTCACAACAGTGAAATCACTGCCAAAATTCTGCAACTATCATTTCTACAATAAACATAAGGATGAAGGTCAAAATCTTGCTGCCCTACAAAATATTTGAATTATAAAGTGTTTTCCGATGTGGAAGCATCAAAGATTTTGTGTTTTTGTTTAAAGAAGATGTGGTAGTTATTGCAACAATTAGAATTGAAGCCGTCTAAATCTCGCCACATTGAAAAATTATAGTCAATTTTGCAATAAACATAGCCTCGGCGGAAAAAATGGACCATACTGCTCCACAAACAAAAATTTAACGAAATTTTACCAGAAATTTCATTGAGGAATGTTTTTCTAAAATGAAAAAAAAACGGAGATATTTCGTGGGGTCTTCACAATGAAGAAATTTATCGAGAATTTAAGAAAGTATGAAGTGCAACAAAATCCATCTATCCAAATTGCGGAAAAATATAGTCCGAGTATATCATAATGATTTTCCAGTAATAAGCGTGATTTCATCGCAAAATAATTTTCAGTAAAGCATTAATTTTCCTGATTAACGGAAACTATTAAATTATTATTAAAGTTGACTTTAAAAACGATGAAAAATTAATACGGGAAATAGCGAAAATAACCATTATAAACCTGGCTATCGTTGTCAACAATATTGTCTTTTCCCACAATGATTTGTTTTGACGCATTTCTTTCGGGGAAATTTTTGAATAATTTCCTGATAATTTACGAGGCAATGTTTGTGGAAGTCAGAATCTATATCTACTTAATTGTCTATTGAATGATTTTTTCTAGATTATTTGTAATTGAATTTTACAATTGAGATTTTATCATTTTTAAAGCGAATCGTTGCGTCTTGAAATAATGAAAAATATTGTACTTTCCGGAAAAATTGTTTTCAACTTTTAACATAAGAAAAACTTGCAAAGATTCCATGGAAAAATAATGTTACTACGAGACACATCAATGCCGCAAATTTTCTGAAAAATTTATTTTTTAACGGAAATTTTAATGAAATTTTTTTAAATGTTGAATATTTTCGCTTTTTTTAATTTAACAGCCTTTAACATCTGCTGAATTATCCAAGTATTCTTTATCAGGATATATAACTTTCTAGAATTTACCAATAGCAATTCTATTGTACTTCGCCAAAAAAATTGTATTTTCGTGAGGGTATCAAATTTTGCAAAGTTGCAAAGTTTTTTATGATATTTTTTCAGAGAAAAGTTTTCTAAGAGTCATAATTTGTGAAACAAAATTCGAGCTTTTCAGTAAAAAATTTTATAGAATTTCTGTGTCAATCTAATTTTCGAAAATACAGTTTCCAAATTGAATAATGGTGTAAAATTCAACCGAAAGTATTGTAAAGAATAGTATTTTGAAGATTGAAACTTATCACAAATGTTTTGGAACTGAAATTCGTCAAAAAAAAATTCTATTAAAAATTGCCAAAAAAATTTCAATTAAAAATTGCCAAAAAAAATTTCAAATAAAAATTGCCAAAAAAAATACATTCAGCGCATTAATTTTTGTATTATGAAAAATAAACTTAACATTGAATTATTATTATTTGAATTATTTTCCAAAGAATACTTGCTGCCCAAAATATTTTGATGAAAATTGTCTTTCCAACATTTATGTAGTAGTATCATCTTTACGTTTGATTTTTTTAAGCAAGAATGATTGAAGTTATTTGTTCAATTGAATTTTTCGTTATTGAAAATTATTTTAGAATTACGGGAATAGCTATTGTTTTATCATCAATGGCGCAGCAGCTCAAATGGAGCTTTGGCTTTCTGAAGACACTGCTTCCAGGTGTCCCGAATTTAAACGCTTTATTTTCGAAACGCACTTTTTCATTGTGCGTCCTAAAACTGCAAAAAAACTAATCAGCCGAATCACTTCAAACTTTGCAAACTATTTTCCAAAGTATTTAGGTAGAGAAATAATCGACTATCAAAGTTTAAAAAAATATTTTGCAGATTTGACAATAATTTATTTTATTTTGGGAGTATGACGCAAATTGATACACCTATGTTCGGATGTGCACCAAATTGTCAATAAAATTGTCTTTGCTACAATAATAGGTTATTTCTGTCCTTTATAACCGAAATTAAAAGAATTTCTCTTGCTATATACTTGCAAATAGATATTTTGGCCAAGATATTATGAGGTGCAGTTTGAGTTTATATCTTTGGACTGCGTGCGTGCTACAACAGGATGGAGGCCATTTTTTATTAAAGTTTTTTTTTAGATAAAAATGTTAACTTTAGACTTCAGTAAAGAAGTACATAAAGTTTCAAATTGGTTTCAGTAGAAGTTTTTTTTAAATCGATTTTTTTAGCGTTTTTAGCACTTTAACAGTAGAGTGACTCCTTAAGGAATCCATTTTCAACTGAAGCTATTTTAACGAAGATGTTTAGTAGCTACGCAATTATCAGAATACAAATTAAGGATATATGTTTGTAACTGAAAAATCGCCGTATTGTGTAGAAAAGTCTCTTAATTTAGCTTGCTATAAAAAAAATTAGTTAAATATATTGTGATAAACGAAATGAATTTTCATAAAAATGATAATAATAAAATTGATTCTAATTAATTTCCAAAAATCTGAAGGAACATATTAGGATCTCATGTTTTTCAAAAAAGTTTCATAAAATCTGTTTGGTTTAAGGTACAATTACACTTTTCAAGGCCAAAAAACCGATAATTTTCAAGAATATTTTTCAGAACTCCTTTATTAGATATCAATACATATCTTTTTACATAACATTATTTACATCGTCAAGTGTCTAAAAACTTTTTTTTATTTTCATTTTTATTTTGTATCTTGCTCACAGATGGCGTCAAAGATGAGTCCAAAAAAAGATTGCTTTCCTGTGCAGTGATTATTTCATGATTGGGACATCTAAAAAAAAAATCAAAAAGGATTTTGAAGATTTAATGCTCTCATAGGGCAATTCACCTCCGATAGTGAAAAATCGGCAAAAAGCAAAAAATTGCGGCTCCCTGAACAAAATGTTCAAAGAACGACACTTTTTTCGACTCAATTTTCGCTCACTAAAAATCCAAATCCAAATAACTATGTAAAATTTCATTAAGATCGGTTCAGTAGTTTTGGAGATAATCCCTGCACCGTCTGTAAAAAGGTCGTTTCGAGAAAAACGTGTTCGAAGTTTTTTTTGCATTTAATCCTAGATTTTTTTTTTGAAAAATCGGATTTTATCACTTACTGTTCTATCAATAACTGCTTTCGTACACGACTAAATATACATTGAGGATGAAGGAGAAAGTTGACAATATATATACATTAAGAAAGAAACCGGTATTTTGGAGAAGGGATTCATATAACAGCTGCGCGCTCGTCAGTTGCGAAAGAGCGTCCAGTATTTTAGGAGGTGACTTTTGAACGTGTAAGCAAGCGAAAAATGTAAAAAACCCAAAATCGATTTTTTTGGAATTTTGAGAAGTGTATCTTGAATATCGTCTTCAGTTTTAAAAAATTATTAATGATTTTTATATTGGCAAGTGAAACTTATTCAAAAAAAGGTAAATTATTATCGAAACAAAATATTCCAGTATATAATTGAAGGGTTTGCAGCAACAAAGAGTTAACTCCAATTTTTATAATTTTTGGGAAAATAAAAAAAACTGTTCAAAAATAGAGAATGTATTTAAATCGCCTTTGTCTTCGTCTAATTATTTTTCACCTAGCACTACATGTTTTGGCAAAATCCTATTGAGAAATTCGTCAAATTCGCATTTCTATAGTCAATTTTATTCTGGAGTTAACTCCTTTTTGGCCCAAATTATTGAAAATTACTTTCTTTTTTAAGTAAGCAAGCATTGAATAAGGACCACTTTCAAGAAAATTGGTTTATTTCAAGAAAAGAACACAGTAACAAGTGTACTAACTAAATTCTAAGCCCGAAAACACTCTTTCAGTACATAGTACTTAAATGAAAAATGAAGCTCCAAAGAAAAAATAAAAAACTACCAAAACTACTACTGATCATAGCATTCGGCGTCGGTGATTTCTCCAGGATCCTCGACATCATCATTCGAATTTAGACCATCGTAGAACCACATCTCGTTGTGGCCAACATACTTCTCAGCGAGTTCCTTAACGTCTTTTAGTTTAGCAGGTTTCAATGTAAGAGGACCATTGTATGTCTATTGTAGACTTTCGAGAGTCAGCGATGTCTCATTTCTGGTGTCACGGATTTTTAAGCTATGGGCTGATTTTTTTCCCGCCAGTAACTGCTGTAAACTCTATTTGGCCTAAAAATGGAGTTACCTCTTTGTTGCTGCAAACCCTTCAATTGTTGTATGGTTTTTTTGAAAATGATTATGGGTTAAGGGGATTTATAATTCTAGGAGCTGGTATGTTGTTGAAAGATTGAATACAGATTTTTAGAAACAGGGATATTATACTGCCTAGTTGTTCCTCAGCTCGATAAAACAAAGAAGTATTATTAAATGTTTAACATTTGCGTTGAATAGAGTTGTGGATGAGATGGTAGTACAGGTATTTCATCGTCATCTTCTACATATGTACTTGCAGTAGCAAAATGAATTCAGCTATATACATATGAATGTTATTGACCTTATGAATTTCTACAAAAAAAAAATAGTATTTTGAAACAATTGCAACATAAATCCACCTTTATTGTACAATTATTTTAAAAATTCATCACATAACATCCACTATCTACCAGCCTACCAAACAGTTAAAAATAAAGCCATAAAAGTCAGATGTGTCGTATTTGTTGCAAAAAAAGTCCCTAGTTTCGTATATGGATAACAACACATACTGGAATTGTTGCTGAACTAAAACCAATGTGACGAAAGTCAAATTGAAACATATTCCAATCCAACATTGTATAAATCCGAGAGACGAAGGCAATCGACGTCGTTTTATGAAGATACCAAAAATTTATGATAATATTATGGAAATCCGAAGGCTGTTGTGTTTTTATTCTTCATATGGCTGCAATTTGATCGTTTCGGAGTTAACAAAAACATACTGTATTATAATTTTTTTAGTCCCCTTATGAACAAAATCAGCTTGCAGGTTTTCTTGTTTAAAAGATCAAATACAAAGAGGTGGACATATGCCTTCCTATTTTTTTCATAGTTCATAAACAACACCATTAATTGGCACAATGTGTTTTTGTTCGCGATAATAAGACGATGATGGCCCCATGAATGATGGTGGCTAATAATAACGAAATGATGATCCCGATAAATTGATTGATATTCGTGTGACAACACACTCGTAACATAGTGCCCTCCATTCGTATGTTACCATACAGAAATATATTTTTGTTCATGTGACCATGGGCGTATGACGAAAAATAATATTAAATTGGACAAAAGCTATATGGCACGTATGTACGTTAATTATTCAAGAGGACAAAAAAAGATGAGGTTTATCAATTGCAACAAGTAATATTGTATGACAATTTATCAGTGAACGTGGGCCATTATTTCGAAGAAAAATTCATCCTTTCTTTATTCGAGACAATATGAAAGATTTTTGGTTGAATCTTGAATATATATTTCGATTAAGATATATCATTTTTGTGTGATGTATCAACCACGACAACGAATTATACTCAAAGCATAACAATTGTTAAGAGAGCAATAAATCATTATTAAGTGATAAAATGCACGAAAATTGAGCTTACA
Organism: Oxycera nigricornis; assembly: GCA_963942545.1. NCBI lineage: Eukaryota > Metazoa > Arthropoda > Insecta > Diptera > Stratiomyidae > Oxycera > Oxycera nigricornis. The sequence goes on from OZ012662.1 coordinate 99,563,284, forward strand.
CAAAGAAAGACATCTTCTTGAATTTGAGATCATATTCACATATTATTTAATATTATATTGATAAGATTCTTTAATTAAAAGATAGTTTGAACAAACAAAACTTGATTGTGTTGATCCCGATAATTCTTTTATCTTGATTAATTTTTCAATTCAACAAATTTAATGTTACTTCCGTAATGTGATATACTCGTGTCGTATGTTAGTGGGGCTATAAAGACAACCACTTCGAAATCCACCTAAAGCGATGGTAATGTAGATGACCATGAGTTTATTTATAATGTAGATTAACCGATGTGTGTTTCTATTTGAATATGAATATTTGGGACATGGACAGCGTTTTCTGCACTGTACATACAGGTTGCGCTCCATGAGTAATGCGACCAAATCCATAAAAAATCATTTATTGGACATATTCGTACAATTAGTTAAAAATCTTCAAAATAGCACCATCCTGACTCGATACATTTTTGGAAGCGGTATTTCAAGGCCTGGAAAGCATCCTGGAAGGCTTTCTCCGGGATGTCCTTTAGAACCGATGTAGCATGAGTCTGGATGTTTTTAATCGTGTCCGAATGTTCCCTTGCAGGGCTTCTTTTAAGCGAGGAATCAAAAAAAAAGTCTAGAGGAGCCGGGTCAGGACTGTAGGGAAGCTGAGACCCAGTGGGATATGGGTGCTGGCCAGGAAATAGTTGACAACGAATTGTGGCTTATCGTGATGAAGTTTGCATGCATCCTTGATGTCACGTTGGCAGCGCGCGACCTTCTTTTTCAGCCTTTTGACCAATCATAAGTGAAAAACTACGTGCACAATGGCCTCGGTAGGCACGAATTCGTAGTGGTCGATGCCTCAGGTTTTCATCCTGGATTTCCTCATGCGTACCTTCTTGGGCCGAGGTGACGATGAAGTGTGTCACTTTAAACTTTGCCTTCTTGTTTGGGTCGTATTCGAAAATCCATGACTCATTATCGGTTTAAAAAATTAGGATTCCTTACACACATTTCCAAAGAATTCTTGGCACCGGAACACTCGCATGTCCTTTTGTTCGTTGGTCAACACTTCTGGGATTAGTTTGACGCACACCTTTTTCATGTTCAAATCTTCGGTTATAATGCGATAAACAGTAGTTTTCAAACAATCACGCCCTCCTTGAACGACTTGTGCCAACGATGAACTTGTGATTTAGACAAGCGATTACTCCCAAAAAATCTGCTAAATTAATAGAAACGTTTCGGTAGTGGACTTCCCAAGTTGAACGCCAAATTTGATAGCGTAACGTTGCTCAATAGAACGATCCATCGCGCCATGTTACATTAAGCTCAAAACGCGCTTTACAGGATGCACGTCCTGACTTTCTGGCAGCTCGAAGCCAATGTATATAGACGACCAGGTAGTCTCTTTCGAAGCTGCGATGACGTAGTTTGTTCGAAGACTTTTGAAACATTGCCCAGTAGGAATTTCAGAAACACTTTGCGGCAAACAAAATTTGATTTTCCTGCTGGGTGGAGTGGCACGTATTGGAAGGAAAAGATAGATCATGTGCCTATGTATGTAGCATGAGAGTGGGTAAAAATCGATAATTAAATCATAATGATGGTGGAATGGTTAAAATAAACCTTCATGGAGATATGTGGCGACGTGAAAAAAGTCTTACATACAAAAGGAGCGAAGTTTAAAATCAACTAATTCGAATTGCAGCCAGTTCCAAAAATATTTGGTTGTTTAATGAAGAGCAAAGCGTTTTTGAAACGACTGATTCAAATGTGACTATTCGTTATATTTTGTCTTGCCATATGCGCCGTCTCCGATTTGTTACTTTGACAGCGCTAATTTCATGGAATCCATGACGTAGCGTGCGTGAAACGAGCGAGCGAAATAGGATGACGATTTCTAATGGGTTTACCTCCTCTGTCTATATACCTTGGTCCGAAGCCAACTGAGAATGGGTGCGTCATGAAGCTAACACCAACTACTACTACTACGAGCTTAGCACGTTAGAGGGCGCTGGATCTGGATAGAATGATCGCATCACTTATGGAACGCACCCTGTAATAATGTGATGTATGAAAACTTTCTATTATCTATCTGGCTTTCTGTAGGTGTAAATAGTTCAAAACCTTTTTTCTAAAGCATATCCAAATTTTTTTCTTGGGAAAAATTGTTCACTTTTGAGGAAACATAATGGCGATTGCTTTTGAAGATACCGAAATCAATGATATTGGTTCATAATTAAAGCAGATTTTTAAATCATCTTCCAATAATGAGTATACTTTTGAAAAGAAATGGTCATATTTTTTGGTCTTAAATTTACACAATATAGATGAAAATCCTCAAAAAAAAAATATTTCTGCATTGTAATTTAACATTTAATCAATTTATAATAACCAAATAAATTCAATTCAAATTGCTCGTCAAGAACTCGATTTTTCGACCGACCACCAATAACACGCCATATTAAAATTAATTTCTTTTGATCTTTCCCAACCAACCACATATGCTACATCATAATCATTTGCCAGTCATACCGATCCAAAGCTTAACGTGTTGTTTATTAACGCGTCAGTTTCGTGTCCATAAAACGTTTCACATACCCAATACCCTGTAGGATATCACTATGTGGACTTTAAAAATAGATCATGATTCAATAATTGGTTCGGTTGTTTTCTACTGGCAAAACTAAGTATGAAGAGTCAAGATCACACAGTGCGGATCCTTCGTGGGTTGATCATGCAATAAAAAAATTGGTCCATTGCAAAAATTAATAGCTACTTCTCCAAAGAAACGTGTCGATTAGTGATCAAGCATAATTGCTGGGATCGAGCAAAGCTAGGTAGCTCTAAATAGCACTAAGTAGTTGCAACTTAAGAAAATACTAACACGATCGGTGGTCAAGATTGTCTCATTAACCCTTCGATAAACAGACTGTAATGCGATAATAGGTATTTTAAAGGAGCTGAAGGCTACGGCTGGGAGTGATGATGACAGGATGGAGAGTTTTCCAGGGATGATTAACTGTATCAACAGCAGAGATCATCAAACGTAGATTCCTCTACCATTTGAGAGATGTTTGAGCCAAGGTATTGTCAATGTTTTTTTCAGAAGTGTAGACATTTCCCACCTTCCAGCATAACGGTAGCCGATGGTGCCAACTTCTTACATTATGATCATCTTCCATCCACGACGGGTTAACAAGTACCATTTGTCGATTATGGTCACCTATCTTATACTGAATGACCACAAAAAACATACCACATAGTCGATCCATTGCATGCGCAAAGAGTGTGGTCATTGGTCGGCAAAAAGGCATATTATTAGTAACCATCATAGACAACAAAAAAAAACTACCAGAAAAAGATTAAATCAAACATGCGAAGGTAATTTGAGGTGTTTGACTTTTCTAGCTCCGCCCGTCCCTGGCCGCAAACTACCTCCAACGCCTTCACATCCACCTTCACCGGTTTCTTCTATCTTCTGGTCAAACCATTAAATCCGCGCGCTAATCTTTTATTGGCCAAACAAACTAAGGTGAACTGCTTTTCAAAAAAGCCGCGATGTGTTGCCATCGCCACGATCACTACCACGATCGTCGTCACATCATTCCACATATCGTGGTTTCAGATACTCCGATGTATCTAATGTGTGGTGGAATCGTAGATCTTTGTATCTTTTGGATTTCGTTTTTTGGCAGCGCATAGTCAAAGATACTGAACGCGTGAGCATTTAGTGTGGTTTGAACGATCTTTGGCCACGAAATGCTTGTTGTCACCATGCGTTGTTGTCAGCGTCATCCATTAAACGTGTATCAAGTGTGATTACAATCGACCATTTAGAATACAAATGAGGCATACAAATTGATTCATTTCGAAAAATTGAGCAGAAAAACGAAGATCGATCTTCAATCGATGTGTGGTGAAGATGTTTGAATAAACAGTAGTGTCTATTCACGAAAATGCTTAACGACTTCGAAATTGATAAATTTAGATAGATGTCGATAAATCATTGGAATTTCTCGAGGATTATTTTTGTGAAGCGAAAATTGGATTGTTTGAGTAGTATAAACCAATAAAGAAGGTTGCCTTGCGACAAATGAACAAGCACTACCTGGTCCATTTCATGCTAATCGGTTCCTATTTAGCCATTTTTGGGGCTAAAAAACTCGTAGTTCCAGCGATTTTCGTACATATGCTGCGAAAATAATAGATTGTATTAAAAATTATCAGGGAAGCTATTAGTTAAAAATTAAATTTTTCATCTTTCATGTCATTTTTCCTGAAGTAACATCATCCGTCGTCAAATTCGCACGGCAAAGTTGTTTTCTAACATTTATTGGGATTCTTTAAAATAGATTCTTCTACCAAAATTATTTGGGTTAGGGATCATATCAAATTTATTTTATTTAAATACTTTTTAAGGGGTAACACTACTCTAGGATTTCAAACGATTTTTGTTATTGACTTAAATTGTACTTTAGGGTCATAAAAATGAGATGTCGGAAGTTTTATAGCGTGGAAAAATTTCTAAAGGACTAACTGAGCGACTTTGCTGCACCACGTTCCAGAGGCGAATGAATCACGCGCCGTCAGGCACAGCTTCTCCGATCTACCTCTTAGGATAATTAGTAGTCTTGTTACCTACATCACGTGAAGTATTTATAGTTTCAAAGAAGGCCAACAGATGTCGCTCCTAAGACGTTTATGTTTTTGTCTACTTAACAGCTACAAAAACTTTACACGCGTTTTTCTCAAAATTACTTTTTTCAAGCTTACCGGTAGGATTATTTTGGAACGGGTGCATGGATTAATTTGAAATTTTGACAGTAACTTTGAAAGAGCAATATTTAGTGAAGTACGTAGGGATTTTTTGATTAATTGTTTATTATTAATTTTATAAACAATTTGCGGCTAAATTTTTTGTTAAAAATCGTTGTTTTCCCAAAACAGCGCCATTTTGTCAAAAATTAGTTTAAAAAAAATCTTTTTTTGAAGGTGGAGCACACAACAGCCGAATACGGGGTCCTGTGGCCGCCATTTTGGAAAAAAATATATTATTTTTTGTACATTTTGAGTGATACAATATACTACGGATCCGGAAGCGGATTTGGTGTTTTTTAATTTAATTAAAAAATCATGAAAAAGGGGGTCTCTAGAGTAGTGTTACCCCTTAATTTTTTTTTTGTGAATTTGGTTATTTTTTTGTCAAAAAATTTGACTCATAAGACTTGTCTCAAGACTTTCTGATCCATTCGCTGCTGTATAAGATGGTAACTGGGATTTATCATAGTTTCCGTTTAATTTTATATTTACAAACATAATTGCCAACATGTTCACGACATTTATTTTGGAAAAAATCTCTTAAGAAATTGTAGACAAAATATCATCATATAGAGGTGTAACCGCTGTTAGTAGAACTTATTTATTTATAAAATTGAGACACCCACAAATTTTCCTTTTATTCTACTTTATTTTTAAATAACTGGGGTACCCATTCATCACTGATGAAGTCCTCAAGTAGTGGACGAAACAAATTGTTTGAAGTTATTTAAAAATAAAGTAGAATAAAACGAAAATTTGTGGGTGTCTCAATTTTATAAAAAAAAAAAATCATCTTTTTGTAAAATTTAAATAATGAATTTAAATTTATTAGAATACTTAACGAATATGTAGACCATTTGAAATAATTTGAATTTCACAATAAAAATCACTTCAGATTTTTTTGGAGAACGCAATTTTTAAGAAAGAAAAAATTCCAACATCGTTTTATGCCTGATATTTATGAAATATTGCGCAATGATCTTTTAAGGAAATATTTGATTTTAGGTAGAATATACCATACTTGAAATGAAATAAAAAAGAACAGATAAAGTAACAAAAGAACAATTAAATTAAAAAAAAGCTTAAATAAAATAAGAATTAAAAAAAAGAATAATGAAAATATAATAAGAATAAATAAAATAAAATAAGAATAAATAAAAGAAAATTAGAATAAATAAAATAAAACAAGAATCAATAGAAGAAAATGAAGTCAAAATTTTTAAATAATTTATTTTCTTCTATCAATATTGGCAGAACTTTTACTCACGTTGCTATTTCTCAATAAATCATATAGAAAAATGTGAGGTTTTCAGTTTTTACCCTTATTTTTTCTCGAAACATTATCATCGACAATGTTTTGCGAGGAATTTTTTCAAAACTATGTTGCGGAGAAATTTCCTTAAAATTTTTTAAAACAAATTGTTTTTGCTGAACTTATTTGGGAAAAATCGTTAATGAAACTTTCGATATTTTTCAGGATTCTTGAACAAAATTATTTGTGAGAATTTTGGAAAATACATTTGAGGAAATGATTTAGTTAAAATAATTAAAATTATATGTATTAATGTTCACACGTAATTTTCACACAACTGTGAATTTTGTTCGAAATTTTTTGGTGGAATTTTCGTAGATACAAAAGATACAAAAAAATCATTCAAAAAAATGTCCAATTTCGAACCTATGAAGCATTCGGTTAGAATAAATTGTCTTCTATTTTGAATTGATATCTACGTAAAAATATTTTCTTCAAAGTTTTACATGAGTTTTGCTGGAAATTTCACTAGTTTTTTACTTATTTAACCATTGCAAATTTTTGATGAATATTCGAAAATGTATATTTTTGTTTAAAGGTTTGCTGAATATATTTTTCGTTTTCGTTTCCTTTCGTTCCAAATACGGCTTCGATGTTGACTTAAATTTTGGTGGTAATTTTAATGTTGAAAATATTGCGTGTGATGTTACATTAATTTTTTGGAGAAAATCTTTCCTGGTTACCGTATCCCAGTGCTTTTCCACCAAATACCGCTGCCACCAATGTTTGACTGGCAGTGGTCATCTTCGCGCCAATTCCACTACCGTCACAATATGGCTGCTTACGCTTAGCCGTTCACACAGCCCAGTGGGAAGTAATGATCACACTGAATCGTTCGCAAACTAATTCCAAAAAGGAATCAATAGATGGCTCACTTTATGTTAATGATTTTTGTTTAATATTAACAGATAGAAAATTACTTTACAAATAAAAAATCAGCTGAAAATACCTTCAACTTATTTCTTGAGATAAACGAAATTTCACCAGTAATGAATTTTGTTTGGTGAAAGTATAATGGTAAAATTTGGATTGATTGTCCATTTTCATGGAGTCAACTATGCCACTAAGTTCTCAATTTGACTGGTTATTTGATAGAAGTATGTTCTAATGATTCTTAATCTTATATCATGGATGATTAACCCTTGGTCAGATGCAATAAAATAATCACATGATTATACGATTTGTGTCTCATAGATACATGTGAAACGATATAATTCAAGCCTGTAATATCATTCATTCAATATTTTTTAACTTAGTATGAAACTACATCAAACATCACGATGATAATTACCGTCATCAGAAAAAAAGGTTACTGGTAGTTAAATTTCATTTTATTGTACAGTGCCATCTAGTCAAAATATGTCGAGTAAAACCAGAAGCTATGTATTTGAGAGGTTGATTGCGTCTTACAAAGCCAACCCAAAAAAATATTTGCTAAATTAAGCCTGTCTGTGAAAAATCCATCAAAATTTAAAATAAGAAGAAAATTGAACAATTAAAGGCAAAGAGGAAACATATGCGATCCATAATTTACTTTCAAGATCGAAGTCTACGTTTTTTTCTTTTACATATATTCTAGCACGTCAACTCTACACCTATAAAACTAGGTATGTACATCCGAAATGATGTATAAGCTCAATCAAAAACCAAAATTGAATAATTTTTCATGAAAACTGCGGACAGCCATCTTTAACAAGGTTATAACGAACGTAGACGACTTCCATCCCTTCTAAGTAATGTCGACACTTTTCGTTTCACTCTATAACTTCCGACCCCAACCGTGAAAATCGACCACAGAAAATAATTTTCCACAAGAGCTCACACGCATCGTCCGTTCCTCGATCCCAGACCATGGCCCAAAAACATCGTTAACCCACATACCTGCCCGCCAACTCAAATTAATCCACCCATGTTGAAGACTTCTTCGAGTCACATAAAACAGTCCACTAATCCTCTAATTAACTTGCAATGAAATCAAACACCTGTTAAGCTCTCCATTCACCTGATATCCAATTTTTTACTATTATTCTCTTTTTTTATTCTGCTCTAGAATTCACCCCCTGACAAAGAAGGAGCCTGAAAAATACCTTCCTCATGGAAAGTAGGTGATACCATCTACAGATGCATAATAATGTTTGTAGATTTTCGAGGACCTGAAGGTAAAAGGTGTATTTGCCGGTTCGAATTGTGCGACCCGAACTCTCCTCGAATTTTTTTCTCGCTGCCATTGGCAATTAATCAAATCACGTAAGCGTGACAGACCATCACCACCATCATCAATTTCACTTGTCCTGGAATACATCAGCCCAACCGTTTTTCTTCCGCAATAGCAAAGGTTCTGCCGGAAGTAAGAAAACCCAGCACAGAACAAGAGAGAAAAGTGGAAAATGACAAAAGCGCACAAAGATCCCAAAAACTAAAGACCGGGAAAATTGAAGGAGGGCTGAACTCCTAATGAAATTCAGCACTTGGTTGATTCCAAATCGTCGGAAAGGAGTGCTTCCTCCGGGAAATACACATTCATCTGCATATTCAGTGGAACTAGAGTCTTGTGAATAGTATCCCAGATTAAGCGTCCAGATAACGAGATCATTAGGAAATACAGTAGAAATGTGTAGTCGTCTATCTTCTTTTTCTCGTAACACTATCGCCGAGGATGAGGAGCGCCACAAAAAAAATGTAGAATGGGCTTGTGTTCGGAATAATAAATGGCGATTCTGATGTGTTACGACGGAAATGTAAAGTAGCTTTTTTGAGACTAGAGATATACTTTATTGCGAATGCAAATTAATTATTTAAAAGAGTTCAGATACTAGCAGCGATGCTATTATCAGAATAAAACACATAAACTTGAAGAAGTGATGGAAAGCCTCTAGAATCCAATTTTCGATTTTCAAATATTAAACCATGACAAGAATATGCTTTTATCAAAATTCTCGAAACAAATTTTAGATCAAAAAAATACCTACCGAAAAACGTTGTCAATATTTACGTTAGCTTGAAAAAAATACAATCTATTATAATTCCTTTTACTTGAAAATCTACAATGCAATTCCATAACTCGTCTAAAAGCAATTAAACAATTAAACATCCGAAAGTGTTTGTAGAGAAAATTAAGGTTTACTGGGAATTCCAAAGATAAAATAAAGATGAAATTTTTTGAAACAATTTATTGAAAATTGTCGGAGATTTTCTGAAGAATTTTTATTTTAAATTTTTGCTTGAGAACTAAAATGTTCAAAAAACATTAACAGCCGATTTTTTTTTTTTGGAATAATTTTCGCACATTTGTTGGTCCTTATGGTGCTGTTGCAATTCAACAGCGATATTTTCATTGGATGGATCATAAAGCAAGCATTTTGCATACACTTTTCATATTTATTTTATACGAATCACAACAAAATTGCGTAATGTATCAGTAATGCGATCATGTGTCCTTTCATATTTTCTCATTAATGTAATAATGTTTTTAAATTTTTTTCCCTTAAAGAAACTTAAATAAATTTGAAGCAAAGTTTAGAATTAAATTTCAAAGATGAAATTCTGGTTAAATTTTTCAAAGTGAATTTATTTTCGCGCAAAAGCTTACGGCGAAAGCATTCAATAATATCGAAATGTTTATTTTTTTACTTGTAAATATTTTTCGTGTTTTCTTTCATTGCTTATGATGGATGGATTATGGATCTTGGAACTAGCGTTTCAGTTACGTTACGAAAAAGTGCCACAAGAAGCGTCCACCTCTCATTTATGAGACCCAAAGTTCAAATCACTGCACTGTAAATCTTTTACCATAGACACCTTCTTTAGAAAATCTGTAATCGAATACTCAAAACAAGTTATACTGGACTGTTATTTATTTTCAAAGAGGGCATGAAAAGGATTGTACCTACGAGTTTGCGACTAAGGATGTGGAACTGATCGGGTCAGAATCGATCGAAAATGATCGACGTTCGAGTCATAAGAGAACGTAACGAGATTGATTTGATCAAAAAGAAACGAAACGAGAAAACTTTAATTCGCACTGTAGCACTGGCAGAAGGCTAGTAAACATGGCTCGAGTTCTTTAAAAAATATATTAATACCATTGAACTGTTCACCATAATTAGGAAAATAGTAAAATTAAGAAAGTATTTACAGCCTTTTTGGATGATTGAGGTCACAAAACAGTACACGCACTGAAAGTTTTGATTTCTAGTTTTTTCTCAACAAATTTGAGGTTTGGATTTTATGGTTAAAATTCACTTGAAAATTTCCGACGATAATTTTCTTTTCTTCTATTAGTTGTTGATTAAAATTTATTACTTTATTTAAAAAAAATATTTTCATAATTGTAAATATTTTCCGAAAGGTTTTTTTTTCAGTGAACAGAAATGAAAAAATAAAGCAAAATTTACTACAAATTTTATCAATTTTGTGTTGATGCTTTGCTCTTACTTTTACAATTTAATTGTGAATATTTCTCGAGTTCCTTTTTTTTTTAGTTAAAACGATTTCAAAGAGGAATGGATCGAAATTTATTAAAAATTTTACCGATTCAGATTTGAAGTCTTAGGTGTAATTGTTTCATACTTTTCTTATTGGTTTTCATGTCAAAATAGTATGGACAATATTTTCGCGCTTAGTTTTGCTGAATGATTTTTAAGCTGTGAGTTTTCCGCGTTTACTTTTGGTAGAAATATTAAACTGAAATGTTGAACAAAAATCTAGGCTTTGAAAAATTTGGAACGAATTGGAAAACATATTCTGATTTTAACTTATGAATTTATATGAAATTATGTCTGAATCTCCAAGTTAAAACTTTGGACGCAACATTTTTAAACATAAATGTTTGAATAAAAAAGTTGATCACGTAAATTTTATGTTGTTTTACGTTCACGTTGGCTTATAGTTTGCCAATTGTGAATATTTAAATCAAATTCTGGGAGAATTTAAAAATTTGTTTTTATAAAATAACAAAAAAAGAATTAATTTTTCGATTTTTAGAGACTAAATTGATGGAAATTAATTGGAGTAAATATGCTGTGGAACTTGTTCTTCAAAGTTAAAAATTAAAGTTGTTTATGGAGCGTCCATTAGTTATGTAGGGATTTATTTCGAAACTATAGACTCTCACTTCTCCATTCTTTGTAAGATTTTGGTTATTTTAGTCTATACATAAGACATCGATTATTTTTCTATATTTTTGGTTCATTTTGAGATCCACTACAAACGAAAAAAATATTCTTCACTTCCATAGTTTTTAAAATGAATTTTGAACTGATAATAATTCGGGAAAATAAATTTTAATTACGAAAGCCGACTTTTTTTAAATATAAAATAAAATAAATAGGATGAAATGCTTTTAGTATCTTTCTATTCAAAGAAATTTTTTTCGCGTTTACTGGACGCTTCCTAACAGAAATTTTGATAATATATTGAGCTATCCAACTTTTTATGCAACCAAATATGCATCAATGTTTTTGTAACCAAATATGCTAAATATGCATCAATTTGTTTGTTACTTCGCATGTCTAATAAGCAAAATATTTCTTTTTCTGTATTTTCTGTGGTTTTTTGATTCGGTTTTAATGTGAAAATGTTCATTATTCATAAAGTTTATAAAAACATCAAAGATATGAATCTCTACGAACAGTGGCTTCCGACATTTTTTTTGGGAAATTTCGAGTAGAAAATTGCAGAAAATTATATTTTTCTTGGGAAAATAGTTCTGTAGCAGAGATTGATTGTAAAAAAGTGATTTTTTATCATGTGTACTAGCTAGAAATATCTTATGTCGTGTTGTTCAGATTTGAAGTCTTTAAAGCGTTTTGTTTCTTCAGTTGAGTTGATCCATAGTAATTTGACAAAGTTTGATGACTGCAAATTTTCATATTGGAAATGTGCAATTTTTTCTGCATGTCTAAATTAGCAATGCAACGAATTGGCAGCTATTTTACATTAAAATCAATATTTTCTTGATGCGACATTGAAATTTTAAGTGCTTTTTTGTGGGAAAAACCATTTCAGATGTTTATCTTTTCCTTGCATCAATCACAAGAACAATCTTCAATTGTTAATATCGGCTATATCGCACCTTTACTTTAGTAAAATAATTAAAAATGATTCCGACCGCGTGATAATCACATACATACATATATGTATGTACCTACAACATCTGATTAAATATAATACCACCTCCAATATAATTTATCTTAGTTTCTCAACGAAAAATCTGAACAAATTTCATTAAAATGATAAAATTGGAAATATTTGTGTAAATAATATGTGAACATATGAAAATTCTATAGAATAATGATTGAAAATTAATAATATGATAGTGTCTTACCTTCTTAGGTATAAAAAAGGTCGTAAATTATCTAATCGCACTTAGATTTCACTTAGATTAGCATGGAAAATTCATGTAAATTTCATTTTCTCAACCTTGAATCTAGTTTTCACTATCAACCACAAGCTCGGCGATAATTACGTATCATTTCTGATGAACAATTTGTCGCTTAATGTCAGCAAAACATACATACATATGTACATATGTTGATATATCGGCAAAAGGAAAGCACGATTAAAGATAACAAATAGTGGGTGATGATGATATCTATTAAAACACGAGCCGTTACGATTTTAACCTTGTCCATGGTGAGAAATGTTTTACAATTAGATAAGATTTTCCCCGGTCGATTTGGTTTGTTGCTTTTGCGTCGCAGTGTGTTTTTCTTAAAGAAAAACAACACACGTATGGTCGATACCATCCATACAGGCGCATATGTGAGCACATGCGATGTTTGTGTGTTTCGGAAAACACATATGCCAATTTGCTGGATTTGTGCATATATGAACGACACCAACAACACTAACGGCGACGACACGTAAATGTTTCAATTTGTGGTGAAATTTTGCGCGCAATATGTCGTTTGCTTATCTGGATTATGAAGGTCGGATTTAATAGGTTTGTTTTGAGGTGGATTGGGGTAATTTTTACATGCTTCGATGGGATAGTTGCAAAGGGGATTGTTTGGATCAAAATTGATCCAGCGGATTGTAATGTTTCGAATAATGTTTGATGGAAGGTTAATATTTGGTTTGGGTTTAGTTGATGATACATATTGTGGTGAAAAAGCCAAGAAGAAAACTCTCTTTGATTCAGGCCATGAAAAGTGATAGGGTTTTCCCACAATATTCTCCCGAAAACCATCGTCAATGAAGGGTACGTTTAAAAAACGCAATAAAAACCTGTTGAATACCTCTAACATATACTGTGACTGTGAGCGTCAAAAAAGGAAACGCTCGTATTTCGTTTTTAATTTAGTAATTTACAGATCTATTATAAATGGTCCATAAAATGTTTAATACAAGAATTAATCACTTTTCAAATTCAAATTATTCTCGCAAAAAATTTGTATGAAATTAACATGCAACAATGTTAAAATCCCTTCAAAGTAGAAGAAAAATATCCCTTTATTCAAACGTTAAAATGAAGGTAACAGTGGCAGCACTAAGTTTAGCGGATTCTTGTTTTTCGGGGAAGTCCCTAAGTTCTGTTTTGATAAAAGCAGGTGTTTTTGTGTTGTAATTCAAAATAGAAGATTTTAATTTTTTTACGAGAGTTTCACTCGTTTCAATTATCGCCAACATCAATTTTGACCTTGGGAAAGCAAACTTCTATAGAGACTCGAAAAAATCATATGAGTAAGGACGGCAAATCCTTTTGGAATTTTTGGAAGGAATCACTGCACAATAAAATTTTTTTTCCGATAAATACGCTAAACATGACGTTATGTAGAATTTGTCAAGTTCTAGACGGTCAAAACGGTTTACTGACACAAAAACTCGTGCCAAAGTTGTTGTAAATGATGTGCCGAACAAGAGATGGCGTTTAAAAGAATTAGCAGAGTCTGCCTAAGTTCAGACCAGAAATTAACCTCTCTCTCGTTCGGCTGGGGTCACGGAAAGAAGACGTGTGTGGGAGTGTGATAATCATTATCCAATATATTTAGAGAAGTTAAATAAAATCCAACTTCAAGTGCAGTAAATATATCAGAAAAATCCGGAACACATCGGGAAAACTAGGAAGCGCTAGTACCATCAGGAGAGATCTCCATAAATGTGATTTGCATGGCAGAATACCACGCAAGAAGCCATACATATAAAACCAGAAAAAAAGGCCTACAATTCACCAAAAAAAAAAATTCAATAATAAGGGTGCAACCTTTGGCGAGAGCATATTATACACTGAAGAAAGCAAATTTGAAATATTTGGTATGAAAAAAACCTTCAAAAATATGGCGAACTAGGAATTATCCATTCAATGAAAAATGTATTAAAAGCACTATTAATAAACGGTACATGCTCCATTATGGTCTGGAACTGTTTGGTCGGCAATCTCGTTTTCATTGAGTCAACTATGAACAGGTCGGATTATTTGGATATCCTAAAGGACAATGTTGCACACCTAGTGTAGACAAATTATGATTGACGGAGCATTGGACCTTCCAACATAATAACGATCCACAACATTTACGTCCAAAATTATGAAAGAAAGAAAGAAATAAGAAAGACCCCAAGAAAAATTGCATGAAAGTGTGTGTCGTACTACTAATGGCTATTTTATCGAATTCCTTAAACTCTTGTTCCTCAGCCACAGTTCTCAGATCTAAATCTGATTGACCACCTTTGGGAACATATTTTCATAACAAAAAAAAGGCTTAGAATCATTTCAAACAAGAAGGATCTAAAGAGGGCCTTAAACGAAGAATGGGCCAAAATCACTCCAAATGTGACAAAAAAATCTTGGCGACGCAAGAAGACTGAATGAGATCATCAAGTTCAAAGGAAAACAAACTAAATATTGGAGATTTTTTAACTTTAGTTTTTGACTTTTTTGTTGTTTTGCACTGCTAACCATGTGTATTTTTTTGATGTCAAAAATCAACTACTTTCCAAGTTCAAGCTAAATATTTTCGACTATGTTTCATTTTTATCAGAAATTTTCATTGGATTCAATTTGTAATATGTTAGTTATGTAATTTGCAATACTAGTTTTTATTTTAAACTAATTAATTTTTAATATAAAATATTTCTCTACGAGTCAAAAAAGGTGTTTACTTTTTTTGACGCACACAGTATGTGCAGTGTTCAAAATATTCTTATTAAAATCATTTAAGTTTTATGGTGAGAATAAACAAAACTTCTTCCCAAAAAAAGGGTTTGGTTTGAAGGGCTGACCCGAAAAATCGTGCAAAACTTGCCGCAAGTAATTTCGCCTTGTATCCAGGACGTGATTGAAAATAGGGGAGCCACGGAAATACTACGATGAAATTGTTAATATAAAATCAAAATACTTTTCAGTTCGAAATTAAAAAGATCACTGAACAATTGTCCGTTTGAAATTGATTTTGACTTCAAGGTGATGATAGTCTCTAAGGTATACTTGTAAATTGTGCACTTGACGTACAATTTTTTTGGACCGATTAAAATTGAATGTAATGATGAATAATACCAGATTTTCGAGCTGAATGAAACTATTAGATACATTCTAATAATAAGTATTTTGAAGATTGGGAAAATATGCTCAAATTTCGTAGTAATCATTAAAAAAATTCAACAAAAATCATTGTTAAGTAACAGATGGATTATTTGCCCCTGCATTTTTAACATAGCCTTGAAATTTTCTTAAAACATTGCTATTTAATTTATTTCACACCATAAAAACAGCAAAGATTTGATTGCACTGAAAAAATGGAAGCTGAAACACGCATGCTTCTCAAATATATGCGAAGCTGCTCAAACAACCCTGAATATTGTTCAACGGAACCAGGAAGCTAAATTAGTTTTCTTTGACTTGGAAGTTGTGAATGTGAACATGTGAGATAGTGTTATCATTTTATTTAAACATAAATCTGCACATTTCCGTTCCTAGCAGATATGGCGTATCCTCAATGTAGTACCTCTTGTTTCGATAGTCATTTCATGCCATAAAACCGATAAAATGTAAATACTTGTACAAAGCCGGGAGGGTTTATTATTGGACCATGATTCCATTTCACCACATATGTCGCTCGTTATCCATTTCCACCTTTGCGACAACCTTACTTGTTGTATTTTCCAGTCATTAGTGCCGCCCCTGCCTCTTGTTGGGTTTTGCGGTAACGCATGCATACAATGCACATGGACCGGTGCAATCTGCGTTGCATACATTATCCTTTATCTGATCGCTGCAATCACGTCGATTCTCAATCATCATCGGAAAGGACGATCGAACCAAGCGATTCATCAATTGCACCTGCTCTTGCCGTTCAAATTAAATATAATCTTTTTCAATTTTGCCTTTTGCTCCTTGCATTAACTAACAACGAACGCCATCAGCAATAACAACGGAACAGAACGAAACGCATCGCGGGAAAGTATCTGAAGGGAATTTTTCGGAAGAATCTTTTCTTCTTTCCACCAAGATGTTGTTGGTGCTGCTGGTGCTTCTGCTTGAAAACAGCTTGTTCTATGTGTTCTTCAGCAGCACATGTTCCAACAGAGTGTGGTGGATGGATAATGACGAGCGTGTAGTTTTATTTCGCCATGGCCTGGCTCTCAGTTCTCAAGCCTCGCCACGTAAAGTATCTTTTTGTCTGTCGTTTGCCAAACCACTTTTTGATGCGGAAAACCACTTGAGCAGATTGTCGAAACGTTTTAAGAAAAATGACAGATATGCGGTAAGCTCGATTAAATAAGTGCTGTATAAAATATTTTGGAAGCAGTTCAGGCGAATCATTTATGGTGTTTATGACCCGAGCAGTGGTTTTTATTGGGCACTGAGGAATGCTGTTTTTTTCTTCGAGGAAATGTTCTTAGCATTAACAAAATTACTTGAAATTTGGATGGTCGATGGCCAATCTTTTATCGTAAATGATCAGCTTCCGCGCAAAAAAACGCTGATTTCTTGATGTGGAAATTTTTGATTAAAATTGTTTTAACAATTCAAATCCACAAAATGGATTAAAAATAGGGAGACGGTAAAATGAAGCTCAAATATCTTTTTCTATATATGCACTTTACATTTTGAGTCTAACGATTATTCATTGATTTGTATTTTTTAAACAACGCAAACATTTTCATTTGCGATCTCAAGCAATGTAAAAGATGAATAGCATTTTCTTAGAATAAAATATATCCTGCCTAATTTCAATTCGAATTGCTTATAAACTCTCCGAATAAACTAAAAATTATCAAACATGGTGCGATTCGCATAAAATTTTTGGTTTCGGTTATATTTCTACGAGGCTTTTGTAAGGAAAAGTGACATGTTAAGAAATTGGGTGAACCTTTATGTGGTACCCATTCGATTTTTCACCAATGACGATATTGTTGAGAGTGCGACGCTATATCCTTGCACACCACCAAACTAAAACTTGCAAATGTTTAAACGGAATGTTCATCGTCACTTCTTTCATCCTCAACCCTTTCTAAATACCTTCCTTGATTTCCTTTCAGCCTAGGCTATGGTATGCATCATAGGGTATCCCCTTAGCTTGGGAATTATTCAAAAATATATCAGCGAGAGACTAGCAAACCCTCCCTGGCAAGACCTAATTGGTACTAACTCTGATTTGACGGTCAAAGATCGATTGAGACTTGTGCAGACATTATTGAATTAAAATATTCTGGCAAGACATTAAAAATGATTTGTTGTACTTGAAGTTTAAACATTTTCTAGCATTTTAAGTCGAAATTATTAAAATGTTGCACACGAAAATAACACAACTATAGCTGATAAAAATGATAATCCTAGATTGGATGCCCTATGAGACCACCAGTAAAAAGTACAAAAGAATTTTTAAACAAAAATTTAAGTTTACATTTGAAACGATGAAAGATCAACTTAACGAAAAATATTCTTTAATATCCACACTTTTTTTTAAAAGAAGAGTTTGAGGAAATTTTCTGTAAAAATAACTGACCTTTAAATTAGTAGGTGCAATGTTTTTGCAAAAAAAAATTGGAGAAAATCACTGATGACTTTTTTCTGGGAATCACAAAATTTCGCTTAAAAGTTTCCAGAATTTATTTCAAGTATTTTTGCATGACATTAAGGAAATGTGATCGAGAAAATTAATCGTAAAATTATTTAAGCTTTGAAAATGTCAATAACAGTATTTAAAAGAAAATCAGAAAAAAATATTGCTGACTTTTCGAAATTAATAAAAAAAAATTAGGCAAAATTTTGCATTTTTGTTTTAAGTATTTTTTTCAGTGATTTTAAAGAAAGTTGATACCGAAAATATTTTCTGTTAAAAAGGTTAGTCTTTAAAAACAATAAGCAGCAAGCATTTTTCGTAAAAAATATTGGTGATTTGTTTTTGAACTATGAAAATATTTTTTTCAAGGAATTTCCTGGATTTTTTTCGATAAAAGTGTTGTAAGTGATCATAATGTTCTTTTATGGAATTTCTCAGATATTTTTCTACAAGAGTATTGTAAGTGATTAAAATTTTATATGCTTAAATTATTTTTTTAACAATTTACTGTCGAAATTTTTCAGCATTTTACGTGATGCAAAATTAATAATAATAATATTATTTTGCTCATGTTTTTTTAATATAACCGTCGAACTTGTTTGAATTGAGTTTTTTTAAAATTACTTTTAAACCATTTTTTGTATTACTTTTATTGCTAATTCTAACTATTCTGAGTACAATCGCGAAGAAAAACATTATTGAATTTTTGAAGTTTTTCCAAAGTTTTCACAAAAATTGTTAGCAATTGATTTTTTTCTAGCTTGGTTTTTTTGAAATTTTTATAAAGCAATGTTCACTATTCTTCATAACATCAAAATGAACAAAGCTAGAAAAAAATCAATGTTTCACAGTCTTTACTATTTTCTGGTTGAAATTAGAATATTTCAAATCGTCCGCAAATTTAGCTATCCACAAATCTATCGACATGTGTTTAAAAAAATCAGGGAAATTTATTCAAAAAAATCGTTTTTCTTAGAAAAAGTTTCGATTTTGAAAGAAATTTTCACGGCTAATACAGTGAAGAAACGGAAAAGTGAATATTTACTGTTGTTTTGAGCTTAAAACTTGTGTTGAAATTTTTTTGCGGAAAAACAGGCGATTAATTTTTTTCCAATCATTAATGTTTAGAAAGGTAATGGTAGAAATGGCCTTTGAACTTTTTGTGGATTTTTGTTCAACATTTTCTATTGAATTTCTCTCGAGCGGATATTACCGTCAACATTGGACTATCATGAATGAAATTAATTGGTGTCTTGTTAAAGATGTTTTTTTCATTGTTGTTGAATTATTTTACCTAAATCTTTCTGGAAAACTTTTCTATGCTTGTTTCAGAATTTTTTTCTAGGTTTTGCAACAAGTGTTCTAGAAACTTTTTTGCAAGTTTTCCAACAAAAGTGTTTTAGAAACTTTTTTAAAACTTTGAATAAAAATGTTTTAGTTGAATCGCTTAGAAAATATGAATGCTTGTTTTCGAGACACTTACGCGTTCAATGAACTTTTATTGTTGAAAGTTATGGACGCAATTTTTATAGAGACATATTTGATGGACATTTTCAATTTTTTAATCTATTTGTGAACAAATTTTATAAAGATTTTATTTTCTACGTATTAGATGTGGATATTAGATTTTATAGATATTTGATGTGGATAGTTCCGAAAAGTTTTTTGTGTGGAATTTCTCTCACTAGCTTTCGTAACATATCGATTTTTTTTAAATCAGATACTGGTTCGGCTTTTTTTAATACATCTTTTTTTTCGTTACATACGGATAAAGTTTAATCATATTTAAAATTTCAACGATTTTACGTCATGTTTGCCATATTTAAATATTTCAGAAGTGGATTCTGTAAAAAAATATATTACCAATAGAAAACTAGAAACAATCCGTTTTATCCGAGTTGTGATAATTGCTGGTAATCCAAACGAAACACTTCTTGCATTTAAACTTTATTTTTTTGGACTTCTCGTCACTCTTTCACATTTTGCCTCATTGATTCACTTTTTATCTGAGCACACTTTCATAGCACTTCATTATTTTTATAAAACACAATTTTCCGTCGAAAAAAACACTTTTTAATTGTGAATAACTTTTGGATACTTCGTTATAATTTATCTTTGAATATATTTGAATTGATTTTCTTTAAGTACACTTAGCACGTCGTTTGTCTGCACAAAACCGAAAAGAAATAGAAAAAAACTATTATTTACACTATTTGCATTGCATATTTGTCTTTTTATTCAAAAAATCAACTTTATTTGTCCAACTTTTTGTTAGTCTTCAAATCTTTTTGCCGCCAAGAGAATCAAAAGCATCACTTACACTTGTTGACCTTTTTTTCAAAGCCAAAGCTTTTTTTCGCAATAATTGTGTTCGCACGTCCAATGTTCGATAGGTGCATGGATACTAGATACTTTTGTTACGTGTACACGTAGAGATACTTTTTCGGGGGGAAAATCATTGGGAGTACAGTGAATGATGTGATTGCGTCTGAAATTTAGAGAGATTTGTGTGGTTTTGATGGAGTTCCATACGCAGAGGCTGGAATTTATCTATCAAATATAAATCAAGAAGTGTTTTCGATATTTTTCCCGGAGCTAATAAGCCTGCAAATTGATTTGTGGCTTATCATCTATCAGTCAGTAATTCACGATATCTCTGCGTTAAAGAGCTTCTATCAGTCACTGTATCTTTTGGTGGAAAACCTTCATCTACTCAATAAATTCGGTGGTCTAAAAGTGGTGGCTTTGCACGCCAATTAAACCAATTTTTTCAACGAATATTTCAATTTTCAGGTTCGTCTAGTGATTTTCGTCGCTATTGCTGTCGTTGATGATGGCATTGTTGTTGTTGTAGCTGCTGCGATTACTGCTGCTACTGCTGCTATCATTACTATTATTCTAGCAGTGTTTTTGGTGTTGTTTTGCGTTTCTTTTCAAGCAACAATAGGCGGAGTTCTGGCTTTACCATTCTCATTGTTGTTCCGGCATTGGTGGACGAGTCCATGCTATTGGTACTCTTCGTATTGGGTCCGGCACAAGTTCAATGGTCATGACAATGCGATTTTACCTAATTCGCTACACGGCTTCGGAGAGCGTTAGTAGTTCACCAGTTACGGGTCATTAACTCTTTGCAAGAGCCCATCCATAATTATGCTATACTCATACGGGGATGATTCTACACGCTTATTGCCTTTTCCTATGACTTCTATTCAATTTATACATGTTTTTCCCTATTTTTTGGAGTTGGTTTCATTTGCGCGTTTTCCATCAATTCCCCCGGATTTTGAGGAAGTCAGACGATTGAAATTTTCGATACATAATTCAGTGGCGCAGAGGTAGCTTTGGATTCCCAAAAAAAAAACATCATTTGAGATGATCTAAGAGGTGACTTGATAAATTATGGAAGCAAGTCATGGAAAAAAAATTGTCTAAGTTTTTAGAATTCCTACAACGATTTGAATGGCGAAGACAGAAACGAATTAGAATTATTTTAATTTTTTTTATTGTTGCAAGATTCAGCAGATGGGATCCAGGAGCCCGTGGGGTCAAGAATGAACTGAGATTAGACTGGAGGACGGGTTTGATGGAATCACCTTGAAAATTTATGGGAATATTGAGCAGATCTTAGCGATTGTTTAGGAAGATTAATGACTTTAGGTTCTACGGCGGTCGGTGCAGAATGGAAATGCAAATTTTTGGGAGATTCCGAACGGATAGACTTCTATTTTAGTTCGGTAGGTACTATGTATGGAGGTGTGCTAATAAAGTGACTGTGAATTGAAGAACTTGAACTTGGGTATTTTTGGTCTAAACGTTGTATTGTTTAGTGAGTTTTTAACGATGGGATGTAGATAACATACAAGGAAGAAGAAAAATTGGTGTGGATGCAAGAAGTAATGAAGTAATATGCAAAATCGGGGAGAAACCATTAGTCACAATATTTAGCGGTTTTCGCAACAAGTATCACGGCTATTTCTGAAGCTTCGTTTTAAAATTAATTTATCTAGACAAATGTTTTTCGTGTCATTTTCAAAATTAAAAGTTGTTAGAGTAAAGTCACCAATGGTGGTGATAGATGTGTGTGTAGATGTAGACTACTGGTTTTTCCTCAAAATATCGGGTAAGTATAGCTATCAAATGAAATATTCTGTTTTAAGTAATGTCAAACTCCTATTAACTGATTCTACTTAAAATAACCGAGTTTTACTTGAAAAAGTTCCGATTGAGGATTTATTATTTATTTCCGAAATGCTCTTGACACTTTATCACGATAACTCAATGGTCACATTTCTTTCCATTACTAGTTTTGTAAATCTTCACGAATATTTTGCTCAAAAAATATCTGCAAAATTAGTATCTTGGAAACAATTTCGGTGGAAATTTTGATGAAAATTTTGATGTGAATTTCTTTTCTAAACTTGTATTAATAAAAAATATTTTACTCAATTTGTTTGTTAGTTCCCATTTAAGATTAAACTAAATATTCAAGAATTTTTAGTAGAAGCAATTTATAAACAATTTTACAGAAATTTCGAATGCATGTTTTTGGAAAAGGGTTTCACAACAAAATTCTTGTTTTGAGTAAATCATTAAAACAAAATCTCGCGAAAACATTTTTCTGTCATTGATTTTTCATGAAAAAATCCACAATTCAACGAGAATGGATAAAAGGCAGCGTTTTTTTGAGACTAAAAATTAGTGCATAAATACATGAGAATGACGAAAACGACATCGAACCCATTTTGAATTTTTAGAACATGTTACGTTTTTAAAGTAAACTTTTTAATTATGGCTTAAAATCTAAAGAACACAATACTGACACACGAAGTATTATATTAGTTTTATACTTTATATAGTTTTTCAAAGACAAGCTGTGATTTTTTTTGGAAGAGGGTTTCGTAACATATTTAACAGCTTTTTTTGATCATTTTTCGAATGATGAGATTATTTTTTAGAAGTTATATGCTTGGCTTGGACAAATGTTCATTTAAAAAACTATTTCGCAGTATGTTAAATGGTTTACGAAAAATAATATAAAAATAATTTGCAATTTTACTAAAAATTATTTACAATATTATCCATTAATTTCTGCCAATTTTTTTGAGAGTTTTACATAATACCGTGTAAGCAAATTGCATAGAATCAGATTTTTTTAAATTAGTTTTGAAGGTGTTGGAACAGTTTCAAAAACTTTTATTGAATTTTCTTAAAAGAATTCACCATTTTTGTAAAGCAAAACTTTTTGCAAAAAAATTCTTTCCCGAGAGAAATTTTAATTTATATTTGAGAATATTGTTTTTCAAGTACTTACATCATTAAAAATTTTACAGTTAGTTTACTGAAAATTCAAATCAAAATAAATTAATAACATAAGGGTTTCCATTGCTTGGAATACTTATTTTTCGAGAAAAAAAATAAATTCTGGCTTCGGCAAAAAATCAAATGGAAATGATGATAAGCTCAAGAAAAGTTGAAAATGAACTTTGCCACGGAGCCTTTAAACCATAAATATATGTTTTGAGGTATCCTGGCGTATTTTCATTAAATTACTTTAATAATAATAATTTGCTTAATTTTTTGCAATGAAATAATTTTTACGTGAAGAGCTGTAATAGCGTTTAGATAAAATTTCGCGAGTAGTTTTTTGATGACACATCACTGGAATGCTGTCAGGGAACAATTTCGCAAATGTTCAGGTTTTTTTTTGACGAAATCCACTTTAAAAAAAACCACCGATTTATTTCAAAAATGTAGTGTCTTATAAATTTTCAGGCACATCAGGTGATTTTTTATATACATAATTTAGTATTTTTAATCATTTCGTATTTTTGAACGTTTTTAAACATTTTTTATCTGAAGTTGAAAAGGAAGTAATTTATTCATGATTTTTTCGCTTAAAAAAATGAATATATGTTTAATATAAATTTGTTTTGTAAATTTTTTTAGCAAAATTCAAAAGTTATACAAACTTTTCCCCCTTTAATGTTTAATGAAAGGTGTGAAGCTGTTCCAAAAAAAATTCTCTTTCATAAAAGTTGCCTACACTGTTTTGACAATTTAATACAGATTTCCCCAACACATTTTAAATGGTAATAATTCTTGGATGGTACATTTGAAATCTACCTTGGATACAGTTGTCATATAATTCTATGCAATTATTACTAAAAGTTATGTGCGAACCCTTCTGTGATTTATTTTGCGAAGAAATTTGTGACTTTTATGCTTTTTTTACTTCAAATAAAGATTTTACTGGTTCGAATATGACAGGTTAACTTAAACAAGACTCTGTCTAACTGAATTGAAAACAACTACTTTTCATTGTTAATAGGATCTTTCCTAACTAGTCTGCTTGGTGGTGTTTTCTTTTGGTCGATGGTTTGTTGATGGAAGACATGCAAGTGGACCATAAATTGACTCATGTGTCGCGGTGATTAATTGAATGCAGCATCAAATTAAAAACATAGCTCATATACTTGATAATGAATTCAAAATGCTGATGTAAATTATGCATACGCACAAAATTATTGGATGCATTATACTTTTCAGTAGATATTTGACAGTATGTTTTATTATTTGGAATTTTTCTACTTACGAATTTTATCGCGTTATTAAGTAAAATTCCTGAGAAATATTTATGGCTACCTCTTCCTAAATTCCTAAAAACGTTTAATCGAAAGCTTTCCCGAATTTTCGAGATTTGACTGCTTAAATATTCTTATCGCAAACAACATCAAAATGTTGATTCATCACTTCATATCAGTTCATTTTACCAATAATTCATTTATCAGCCTCTTCAACAGACTTAACGAGCCTTTCATTAATCGTTCTGTCTTATCGTCAGCAAATAATAAATGACTAATTCGTCGAAGGAGCTCATCAGCACCAAGGACGTCTTAAGTCCTATAACTACTTCTGGCTGGCAAATTACTCCTTTCGCAATCTAACAATCATCACTTGGTGACAATTTGTCAAATTATCATGTATTTAGTTTTGTCTTCGAGATACACAAATGTCCATGTATAATTATTGTGCACTTTAAATGACTCATTCTCATTTCTTGCACTTGAACACTTATCGAAACGAACAATCGTGCGCAAATATTGTTTAAATGATTGTTTTGTTATATTCGATATGGCGTAATGAAGCAATTGAAAAAAACGAAGCATTGCAAATAGAGATTGTTATACAATGTTTGCTAATTAGCACATGTGACCAGATTATATGATAATTTAATGGAGAACGTCAATAGATGGTATTTAGTGACGCAAGATGCATTTATGAAATCGTAAATGAATTCACTCAGATAACTACATTTATTTATTTTTTGGATTGAAGTTGAGCCTAAAGATAAATAGCGGATTGATGAATCGCTAAAATTTTAAGCCGTGTTCTAAATTAATTTAGGATTTCGACGGCAGTCTCCTTAACGATTTGAGAAAGACGATAGATAAGTATCAAAGCGGCATCGAATTTTTTTATGTTAAAAAGTAATTATGAGACATAAAGTACTATTCAAAATAAGAAAAATAATAATAACACCAACTGTCCAAGTAAGGTTAAAATGTATCGTACGATGAATAAAAAAGCTAAGCAGAAAGTGGGAGAGTTTTAACCCACTTAATAGTAAAATCCAATCTTTTCGGGAAAAAGAAACCATTTTTTTGGTGCAAAGCTAATAACGCAATAAATTAAGACTGCGATGGGCTCCAACTCAAATTTTCCCACACTTAATGAGTGTTCAATCTTGTCCAAAGTCAATAGAAAATATTTTCAGATGTGTTGGGGGAGAAAAACGTCCCCTTATGAACGAGAAAACTATTTTTAGATAAAGACTTTTCCTTTGAAAATTTCGTGTAATTTGATGAGTAGATGTTGGCGTTTCTGTCATATTAATTTTTGGTAGCTAGGAAAATAGAGATTTAGTTTTTCGATTCGGCAAAAAAAAATTGTAACACATGCTGCACATATTGACGACATATTAATTTATAATTGAAGCTCTAGCATTTTTAAAGCTGGTTAGATGAAAAGTACATGAAAATTTGTGGGAAATTTAATTGGAATCCGATTTTTTCAAGCGATGAAAAGTGAAATGAATTTTTTTTCGGTCCATAGCAAATTACAATTTTAAGTCTAGCCTATCTTCTAGTTGTTCTGCCTTGACTGGAAATGGGAGGACGATAAGATTTTTTTCTGAAATAAGCGTGTAAGTTGATTTATTTGGAGGCAAATGATATTTATGAAATTTTTTCAGATTCGGAGCTTAGGTTCTTATATGTAAAAAAGAAATTGTATTTAGCTAATCATAAAAATGAGCATTATGTCCCTAATGTCGCCCCTTTCATTTCTTGCATTTACAGACATTTGTGTCTATCCAGCAAAATTCATTTGTTGATAAGAAGCAATTAGTATATTGTATTAGTCAAAATATTGATTTCCACACATTTTTAGTATTTTTCTGTTTCTCAGAATTATAATTCAGGCCTTAATATTTCAATGCATAAAAAATTCGATAAAAAGCAAAGGTCTACAAAATTGTCATTGGAATTTTCAAAAAAATGGATTTTGGCTTGAATATCTGTTTTGGAATTTGCCAAAAATTCTTTTGTCTGATTCTTTAGTGAGAAATATATTTAAGCAAGAATTTTTCCTTGAATTAGCGCAAATATTTTTTTTTTAGAAACAAGATACGTTTTTGTACAAGTCTGACAATATTTGTGATATTAGTTAATTTTATTTTTATAATTAAATTTATATATGCATCCTGATAATTTCACCCACATAAAAAAAATTCATGCCAATCAGTCAATCAAATTGTTTAAATCTTCCTTTTAATAAATCTCCTGCTATCCTGAGCTGTGGGGAAAAAATCCAGCAAGGAAACGACACGATATACTTGGTATATCTAGATCGGGTTGCGACTTGGTAGAAAAGTAGTAGACGCTGAGGATGTTCACCCACTTTAATATAAGGGCGCACTGGACAGCCAATTTTCAGAAAAAAAGCTTATCAAGTTTTAAGGATTACATTTAATCTATAAAGTGTTGCACCATTTAATGCAGTGGCACATTACGATATGTATGTTAGGTGTTTCCATGATTATTTTTTTAAACTGATAATTTTATGATGCACTTATTAACTAAATATTACTAGGTAAAACAAAAAAAAGACAAGCTTCAACCCGATCTGAAGTTACCAAATCGTGTTTT
Organism: Oxycera nigricornis; assembly: GCA_963942545.1. Classification (NCBI taxonomy): domain Eukaryota; kingdom Metazoa; phylum Arthropoda; class Insecta; order Diptera; family Stratiomyidae; genus Oxycera; species Oxycera nigricornis. Next base: position 99,590,613 of record OZ012662.1, read on the forward strand.
CATGGATTAAAAACGTTTATCCGTGGAATTGAAATTTTCTACATGGTACAAAATACTTTCTTGACGAAGTAAATTTTTGGCAAATAAAATATAGATTCGCCCAGCCAAATTTTTAGATTCTGCCCCGTTTAATTAGCCGATATTTTGACTATACCTGTAAATTCACTGGATAATTTTGCTCGAAAGCTTCACTACAAGAGAGATAAGGTCATTTTTTCCACATTAAAATATATTTTTACACGTGTTGAATTTTTTTTAAATATCGCTAAACATAGTTTTGAAGATTTTTTTATAAAGCACGCAAATCTCATAAATTTTATCGTTTCATAAATATTTTCGGCGAGAATCGTTTGTAACATTATAGAATTTGAAATATGTATTTTGTCCAAATTTTTCGATACTTCTTAGTTTTGTTTAATTTTATTAAATTTTGCAAAATTTTTAAGAATTATTTTTCGTTGCTATTATTAACGTAGGTAAAAGCAAACGTTCAGAGAGAAAAATATTATTATGTTATTATTGTCAATTGATTCAATAGCTTTCAATATTTGGAAATATATTTTTTGAGTATTTGCAGCTATCTTTGTAATAATACATACTCCTACTACTAAACTATGCAATTCATTGAGATAATGAGAAAAACTGTTGTTTCAAAATGATTTCTCTGATTGAAAAGTAGATATCATAAGCAGTGTAGTGAATCAAATTACGTATTTTATTTTGAATTTATGAAATCCTTTTGATCGCTTAAATACTTCATAAAATAATGGGTGACATGACAGCCTGAATTGTGACCTCATTTACTAGACTAAATGATAACTATTCCAAAATAGTTTCACTATTTCTTGAAATGAATAAATAGGATCATATCTCTGCATGTTCTAACCCCTTAGCGTTTTCTAGATTCTTATACCATTGGTTGAAGGCTTAGAGGCATGGATTCCTGATCGGACATCCGGCGGTTCGAATCCTCATTATGACATTTCATCAACAGAAAATATACGATGGGAACCCCAATTGCAGGCTGCCAGAACAATAGGTATATAAGGTGGACTATTAAATATGGAGGATTATCAACCATTTACAGTATTATCATTTTTTAAATTATTATTACAGTATTTTGTGCACTACTGGCTAATTTAATAGTAAAAACCTATTGAAACAATATCAAATTTAGTTGATTTCACAGCGATTTTCGGTTTTTAAAATTTGGTGTAAGAAAAATGAGTTTTCTCCAAGTTCATAAAAACACCTTTTTTTAACATTATTTGTTTTTATACTGCTTTCCCGGTCTAAATTTTTCAAACAAAACCTAAAATAATAATTAAGATTTCGATAGAAAATGACTTTTTATCCCAAAAAACGTTTTTGTGTACTATTCTGAGGATTATGATATCACATGAGCTTACGTTAGAGAACATGTTTCGACGCTAGAAAGATGCATCATTTTCAATCATTTACAATAGAGTTCATATTAGGAAACCAAGGCTTGATTTGGGCTGGAGCGCCATTGCCAATGATGGTTGACATACCACTCAATTTTTTAAAGGGCCCAGTTCTATGCAGAAAAACACATAGAAAGTAATATTGTATCAATATGGCGGTCTTGTGAAAAGAGTTACATCATTTATGTCCTTTTGAATCAATTTCACCTTAAAATTATTGACTTGAAATCGAACCAAGACACGAAAAATTATGCTAAAGAAGCCAATAAACAGACATGGTCCACCTTTTTTCATAATAATGCTAGACCATACGTCTCGCATATCAACATGTATAAAGGATTTGCGTGTAATAATTGAAAAATTCAAAATGAATTATTTACGAAACAAATCTATTTCAAGAATCAACGAAAATCTATTGTTTGGTTCTAAATTGTCTCAGTATTTCGACATTGTCAATTGTTTTACATCAAAAGCAATTCGTTCTCATGTATAAGTAATTAAGGATATGAGGAGATACTGTTATGACTACACTAAACTAATGCTTCCCTGAAAGATTGCCAGCCTTTGGCAGCGCGGTTTGAATATCGCTCAATAGTTGTTCATCCATTGAGTGTTCTTGAAGTTATTCTGGACGAATCCAGAAACAACCCAAGGACTATTTCAGTAGAAGGGTATTTTCATAGAAACTGAAAAAATCTTCGTTTCAGCCAACAAAAATGTTTTTATCAGGAATAACTTACTATTTTAATTACAGGGAACTACCTTACTTTTCTTGTCCCACCTTAGATCAAAATATTATAGACTTTTAACGAGATATTGCCAAAAATTGGTGAAACATTTCATTAGTATCTCCTAATAAATATCTGCCAATTAGTGATAATTGATAATTAGTGTTTAGAAAATATTATATTACACTTGATTTTCGATCAAGGCCGAATTTTCGGCACACGTCCTAATTCCTGCAATTCACCGAATTATGAAGACTGTTGCCAAGTGATTGGGCTCAGGTAGAACTAGAACAATCTATTTCAGCTAATAATCCTATAATCCAGCAGCAGCAGGAGCAGCAAAAAACAACAACAACTACGACGACTAATCACTTCATTAGGCACAGTACGACGCTCGAAATTTGCATTACCATTGAATGCCACACTATCTTTCTATGTGCTAAGACGATGCGAACTATTTCTAGCCAATACTAGAACTCCCAACAAAACTTCTAGACATCACATACGTGTTTGGCTATTCGAATTTTAGGATTCCAAGACACTTGGCTCAACTGGCCAGCACTTGCCACGAGCGAGAGCACAAACCGCGCACAGTGCGGATTCTTCTGACATGTAAATAAGGCACATTAGCGCACTAACAGTTAGTGATTCGCCACTAGATTTCCGATTCGCGAATCGCAAGACAGTCCAGGCGCGAATGTCGCAGCATGTTGCCACTTCCGAGTCTGGCCCAATGTCGTCTCGTCGTGGGCTGTTATCGCGGCGATAGTGTCACCCGCGCAGATAGTCGATTCCCAATCGATAAGATTGTTCGCGGTATCTATCGCAAGAAAAGATACATGGGCGCGAGATTCGAACGCGGAACGGAGTGCAAGATCGCGCAACCGGTGCTTCTAGGAGCACATCGCGACACGCTCGACAAGGAGTAGCGAATATCGTGCCGTGGCACAGGTAACATCTTAAGATGGCCTGCACACGCTCAGATACAAGGCGGAAAGACGACGACAATTTCTTCGCGACAACACGTATCTTTTGCAGGGGCACACCGAAGACACCTTGAACCAGCCGTGGATAGAGTGGAACTGAATTGTGCGCTCTAGGCCGGGGCTACTCTTGGCGGCGGCTCGAGATACACAAATCCGCAGTTCTCTATACTTGAACTGGGTGTTGTATATTGTAGATACAGATACTTGTGCCCGCAAAGTTCCCAGCCAATTTTCAACGGCACACGGAAAATCACCAACAACTTATTTTCACGACACACACTCTCTACCGATAGTGGTACGAAACTGTTGTGGAAATGCCAAGCAAGTTCGAGAATAGTCTTGATACAAAAAAAATGTATCTTCAATTGTTTAACCATGCAGAAAGATAAGTACCAACTGGACGACAGGGTCAACTCTAGAATCCCTTGCTTGATTTCGAGGATAGAAGCAACTACTGCAACATTTTTGGATAAGAAGTTCGGCGTGGGTAGAGTGGTATTGAGCAAAGGGCGAACAACTTAGTGCTGGAATTGTTATCAGCTTTTAAGAACAAAACGATATCGAGGCTAGTAAGTGGTACACCGCTAGAAACATATTATAAAATAATCTCAAACGACAAAAATTTTGCTCCTAATTTTTAACTCTGATTTCCTCGAAAAAAATTGCATAAAATATTTGAATATTCCGCAGAGAATTTTTAAAATAATAATTTTATCCCTTTTAGAAACATGCTGTTAAAACAAAATTTATTCTTGGAAATATAATAAATAAATAATTAAATATCTATTGATCAAATTTGACGCTAATTGGACAATACAGGAGCTGCTGATTTTATTGAATTTGCTTACTTGAAATTTTAGAAAATGTGGTCAGATTTGCCTGAAACCTTTCTGGGAAAAATAAAATTTGGAAAAAATCGATTCCCTCAAATAGATAAATTGGAGTATTTTAGAATCCTTAATATACGCTCCAGATATGATAATAATGAAATGGTTAAAGTATATATCGAAGAATGAGTTCAAAATACATAAAAAATACATGAAATTTTTTTGAGATGATGATACAGTGCACTGGAATAAACTGTAATTGAATATTTATTTTGATTTGTTCGACTTGCACCCATTATTTTAATCTCAATCGTTTCAAGAGAGAAGTTGGGTAAGTATTTTGAATAAATATTTTTTTGCATTATTTTTCCATTTCAAAAACAATCATTTTTCAAAATTTATGCAAACTTAAATCCGCAAAAAAATTTTCAACAAGAAGTACAATCGTATTAGATTTCAAATTACACGTGGAAATCAAACAAAAAAAAAATTTAGACATACTTGCTAAAATTAAATTATTTCTAAAATCAAATTTAAAAAATTCTTGGCCACTTTTATTATAATAGGGATAGGGATATTTGAAGCAAATGTCGAATAAACATTTTAATTTTCACTCAGTGTATTCTTAAACACAAAAAAAATTTGATGCCTATGAGTTCCAAAATTTCCGTTTGGAGGTCGGTTTTTCGTCAAAAATAACGTTTTTACATCAAATAAATTTATTTTTGGTGAGTCATTTGCACTGTTATCTTGTATTTAATTTAATTTAATGTGTAATTTAAAAAAAATGTAATAAAAATTTCAGATGCTACCGATTTTTTTTACACTCAGCATTAGGGTTTGAATATTGACTGTCATAAGTTTCAGGCAGACGTTATATGTAAAGCTTTTTCGTAAAGTGATAGAGTTGTTGGTTTCACGTTTCTAACAGCATTTTTGTTGATAAAAAAGTTAGCTAGTTGATCACCGAGAGTAAACCAATTAGAAATCTTGATTTTATGATTATTTATAAGTCAACCAGAGAGAAATGTCTGGAAAACTATATTGTAGCTAGATGTTTACGAATAAAAATTAGAAAATTGGATAAGGATTGAAGAAGCCAAAATAAAATTAGTATGCGTCGAAGTGTAAGAAATTGGTAATATAAAGAAAGGATCAAATGCCCTAGTGAAATCTCTGTGAAGCAAAACAGGACACACACATAAAGAGTATAACTTTTCTCAAACTACTAAAATAGATTGATGCAGGATATGTTTGGGAATATCTGTAAAATTTTTAGATCGAAAATGATGCACCAGAAGTTATTATCGTCAGCTAAGAATCATCAATATGAAAACAATAAAGGATGGAAAGCTGAACCTTTTGGCGGATCATTAAATAGTTTTTGAATGAATTCGAGATCTTCAGGGTAAAAACAGATATCAAAGAAGTTGTTACCGATGGTTAAAAAACTATCAATATGGAGTCAATATAGGTGGGAGACTTCAAACTTTTGTAAAACCACAGAATGCGGAGGAATTGGAAGCTGACTGATGCTTCAATTGTGCGGATCGTGGCTATCAATTTTCCCAGTAATCAAAGCAGGAACAAAATAGTTTATATAACAGGGAATCATCAATAGTGAATCGGTTAGTATTCATTAAGTTCTAAGTCAAACATAACAAGGACTTGTCACTAAGAAAAATGTCTTCACGTGTTTCCTTTTTCGTCTTCTGTTCTCATTCTGGTTTATAACGGTTGGCTGGTTTAACAAGGCCACTAAGTTCATATTGTTTTCCTTTTTTCGTATTTCATATTGTTTTGTTTTCTCGATACGATTGTTGCCTTAAGTCTGTTTATATTCGTCTTCTTCTTTAATCTTTTTCGATCCGCCTTCCGTGTTTCTTGTCTTTTACCTCTTTAGACCTATTTTTCTTCGTTTTCACCTTTGATTTTTTTAGATTCGTCTTTCTTCTTACACGTTTTTGATCTCCCTGGATCAGTTCTTCTTCTTTTTTCGTCTTTTGAGTCTTTAGATCCGTCGTTCTTCTTTTTTGTCTTTGAGTCCTTTAGACGTATCTTTCTTTTTGTTTTCTTTACATATTTACGATCAGTCTTTCTTTTTTCGTTTAAGAGTTCCTTAGATTCATCTTTCTTCTTTTTCATGTTTAGTCTCCTTAGATATGCCTTTCTACATTTTCTATGTTGACCTCCATGAATTCTTTTTGCTTCTTTTTGGTCTACGATCTCCTTGGGTTCGTCCTTCTTCTTTTTCTTTTTCGATGTCTTTAGATCCGTCATTCTTCTTTGAGTTTTCTAAAATGAGTCTGTTCTCTTTTCGTCTTTGATTCTTTTTGATCCATCTTTTCTTTGATTCGCTTTTGATTTTCTGGGATCCATTTTTTTCTCTTTTTTATTATTCTTTTTTGTCTATGATCTCCTTAGACCCATCTTTCTTCTTTTTCGTGTTTAATCTACATAGATTTGTTCTTTTTTGTTTTCGACCTCCTTGGATTCGTATTTCTTCGTCTTGGTCTATGATCTTCTTTGATCTGCTATTTTCTTGATGTCTTTAGATCCGTGGTTCTTTTTTTTTTGTCTTAGAGTCCTTTAAATCCATCTTTCTTCTTCTTCGCCCTTGATCTCCTTTGATACATTCTTCTTTTTGTTTTTCGTGTTCTAACGTCTTTTGGCTTGTATTGTCGTTCGATTTTATTAAATTTTTTCAATTCCTTTTCGAGTTTCCTTTTCTTTCGTTTTTCGTCTTCTAAATTTCGCTGATACACTGAAAGAATCAGCTCGTTCGCCCAATCATACAGTTTCCAGCCCCGGCAGTGAGCTTGCTAGCAGCTAGCCAGCTGTCTAGTGTCGCACAAAACCAATAACCGGGCCAGATTATTGTAGAAGTCTCTGGCACCGGCATGACCATGGCAAGAGCATGTTCACTTGAAGTGATACACCACATAACACGCTCCCAGCTTGGCGCACAACGTGAGCTTTGCTATGTAGAAGAATATCACCCAGTCTTGAACCAATGATGATCCAAGAGGAGGTGGAACCCGTCTGTCGTCCTCGCCTAAACTTATCCGCTAAACGGATGCCACTTGGAGCACACTCACATCAGGCACTTGTCCATAGCAAAAGCTCACACTTAGCCGCCAACTTACCGCCAAACTTAGCTGGAATCAATCTTGTCGAGATGTGCTAGTGATGATGATGATGGTCGCCAACCCGCCAAGCTTAAGTGCTACTTTTTGTTAACATTAACGCGAGATAATTAGCCGCGCATAATGGGCGGCCCCCGTTGTAGGTGACATGCGGTTTCGACCCTACTTATTGAAAATCGCTTCAAGGACTCGAATTGACAAAGTTTAGATAGCCGATGGGAATAGCTTGTCGGCAGAGTGACGGCTAAGGACGAGATGTATCTCGTGCTGTAATAATTGAGTGTAAAGTTTGAACATCGCAACCGTCATATCAGTCAAATAAAAGTTAAATGTTTGGGGAACTGACATCCTTGCTTTGATAGTTCCAGTGCGGAGGCTCCTTGAGACTTTAATCTGAAAAGTTGTTCATGTGAGAAGTAGTTTCTCTTTTAGCTACAGGGTCAGCTAAGATGCTCGGGGCACGTAGATGAACGTGATCTGGTAGCACTTGGTGCTGAAACAGGATCATGGTCATTCAAATATGGAATGTATTAGTTGCTATGTCGATGATGGCAGAAAATAGGGATTCTTGGTCGGCTATGAAGTCCTTAAGCACATCACGTGAAGTTGAAAAGGACATGCACACAACGTTGAACATTAATGAGCTCAACTTATGTCACTAGGAGCTAGTCCATTGTTTAAATTATGCCTTGGCTACTAACAAGGAAGACGATTGAAGAGATTTCTGAAGTCCCTTTGCTAAATAAATGCGGAAGAATATAAAAAAACTTACCTTTAGCAAATATATTAAATAAGTTTCATTGGCAGGACTTACCTGCAATAAAAAGAAAAATATGTTTAATTTGACATAAATATTAAATCAATTTTAAAAGTATATTCGAAGAAAAAATAATGTCGAAAGATGTGTGAGAAAGTTTTTTCGAATTTTTAAAATATGATGAACTTGTTTCTACAATATCAAAAATTTTATAAAAAAAACCTTGTATTTATCACAGAATTTGATTTTTATTTACCTAAATGTCTGCAATATATATTTTTTAAGTTTATTTTGAGTATTTTTAATCATTTTTCAACTACCTCACTTTCTACTTGTAATGTTTTCAATTTTATTTCACGAAAATTTTCACATTTTATTTTCGATCGCATTTTTTCCTGCTCGATTACTTCATAGAAAATTTCTCATGATATTATTTTACACATATTTTCCAAGAAATGTTTTCTATGTAATAAAAATTACTTTCGAAAATCATACAAAATAAAAAAAAGTTTCCGTCAAAAATATTCCAGAAATTTTTCAAAAATGTCTTTGCAATTTTATTTGGTGAATATTTTGTGTATTTTCAATCGCAGTTTTTTGCCTGATCAATTGCTTTGTGGAACTTTTACAGTTAGATTTCTTTGCAGACATTTTCTAAAAAGTAATTACATTGTCAGAAAACTTATTTGTATAAAATATTCTAAAATAAAAATATTTATCTCAATATTAATATAATATTAACTTTTTCAAATTTCTTCTTAACATGTTTTTCAATTTTATTTAGCCAATGTTTCATACTACATTTTCAATCACAGTTTTCGCCTTCTGAATTTTTTCCTGGTCATTTTACCGCAAGACTATTCTGCGGATGGTTTTTAAGAATTATTTTCTGTGTTTTAAAACAATTATTCGTCAAAATCCTTCTGAAAAATGGACATTTGTCGAATATTTTCATGAATTTTTTACAAATTTAACCGCAATTTTTGCATAAACTTTATTCGCAATATTTCACTTGCTCCATTATTTCGTGGAAAATTTATCGTTCATACATTTTCCAAGAATTTCCATGACCATAAAAAACTATCTGTTGATATTATTTTGCGAAAAAGTTTACGTAAAACTTTTCCCTCTTCCATATTTTTTGGCCAGAATGTTTTGGGTAATGTTATACTATAATTGAAGACACTCAACTATAATTATATAAAAAAAAATCATCAGGATTTTTTGTGGTCAAAATAATTTTTATAAATATTATCGAAATTTTGGTAAGAACAAAATTTTCAGAAAATTTGAGGCATAATTTTTTTCTAAAAAATAATTTTTTGGTTTAGTTTCTTGAGTTTTCAATATTTTTTTTGTTAGTTATTTTTGGAAAAGTTCTAGAAAGTTGTCGGTTGGGTGTTTTAAATGCAAGGCAATTCGATAAGCTTTTTCACTGGGACTGTTTTTCATGATAAGTTGTAGGATGAATTTTTCATATAATTTTAATTTCCAATGGAGATTTGAATAAACATATTTCGAACGTGTATAAATTTAAATTTTATAATTTTTTTCTGCCAATTTTCCATCCAAGTATTTACTCATAAGATAAATAATAATAAATAATAATTTAGACAATTTTTCATTAAGTTTGTGAATTAAATGATTTCTTGATTAATGCCTTGCCATTGATATTTCATAAATATAGTCAAGAGAACGTGAAGAATGAATAAGAAATGAGTTTGGAAAATTGTTTAAAATTTAGTCTACAATTTGTGGAGAAAAAAAATTAAAGCTCTAAGAGGGTGCTGTAATGAACCAATTGAAATTAAATAATATCAATAAATATATTTAAGAGTTATTTTTGATATACACTCAAACACTGATGAAGTGGAACAGAGAGAGAGAGAGAGAGAGAGAGCACACACTTAGTGGAATATCTCCTGAAGGCAAGACTGAATTTACACTGTTGCACCGTTTATGGTGTGATGATGAAATAGTGCTGTAGAGCGCAAACTTTGTGCAAGATGAATTTCACACTAATGAGGCAAAAAAGACTATATAATTTGAATTAATTTATACACGTTTTTCGACGATTTTTCCTGATATTCTTCTAACAATAATCGTCAGGGAAAAACGATTTCTAAATTTATTTAATCTACAAGCTACGAAAGCAGTAAACAGTTTCGTATCTTTTTATCCTCACAGACGGTTCTATCTCGAATCATCCTCCATTATTTTTTAATAAAACATTTCCGTGCAACTTGTATTGTGTTCCTTGCTGACAGGATTTTAAAAAAATACCCTCGTAAGCACTCAAGCACTATGCAACTTACTGTTGAATTGCCAGATTATTTGCATACATTATTAGCATGCAAATAAACTAACTCCTTGCTACGTAGCAAGAGAGATAATGACAATGTCCTTGCCGGTAGAGTACTCTTCAGTGAATCCTTGACTCGTTTTCAGCCATGAAAGCAAATCAACAAAAAAAAATCTGGCAAACATGTTTCATATAGTAGCTACACATAAATATGTTTTAGTTCAAGGTAAACCATGTTTTTTTGTCTATGTGAGACAAACAGTGGAGAATGTGCAACACTAATAAGGATCATTTGCATCCTTTTGCATTATGTGATTTCATGCTTTGATACAGTATGAAATTTGCGATTATTCGAGATGTGTTACAATGTTATTTCAGATAGACAGCAACGGGGCTATGGGAATGCTTTGCAAGATGTCTGATAGGGTATTAAAGGATATTTTTTTGGATCATAGCTTTTGTATTTAATTTGATATGATGAGTCGTAATCGGATGGTTGCTGTTGTTTGCATGCAAGATTATACCTATTTGGAGAACGTGGGTTACAAGAAATTATTTTTTTGTCATTCAGGACAAGTATACTGTAGCTAAGAGTTAGGGATCTTCTAAATATTCAAGTGGCATAGTTCATTTATAAGCAGAAATATTTGTGAATATTATACAAAACTGTTAGAAAAACAAGGGATGAAAATCATCTTCAGGTTTAAGTTTGTAATCAAGAAAATTACACTGACATGTACAGCAAAGATTTAAATTTCCAAACAAATTAAATATTACGCAATTTATTTCAAAAATATTTGGTTTCAGTGATTTTCTGCGAAATGTTGTCTAGGCAAAGAAACCATCCGATAAGCAATCTGTCTTGACTTTTAGCCACCCTCTCCTAAAAGAAGAAAAGACATTTTCCCACAAAATGCCAACTTTCCCACACGAAATACTACACTTTGCAGTTATTTAATACGAAACGATCCATTGATTTTCGTCATTCCTCCATTTCCACAGGACATTTACCTTATTTTATATATTACCATTGCAAAGTTCAAAATCTCTCCTACTCGCTCGGTCTCCAAAAAAAAACAAGGACATTTGTCGGTGGGAATGTAAAGTAGAATTGATTTTCGATGTTTTTGTATGCTGTTCCAATTAGATTTGGAAAAGAAGATATATGTCCTTTTACTGACTGACTACCAAGCTGGGAGGCATCAAGTTGGCGTTTGTCGAACTTTATACGGCGTTCAGGAAAATTGTAAATACACGAAATCCGGTCATAAATTTAAGTAAGGTGGCGGCAAAGGCATAGCAACAAGCCGACATAAAGTCTACTTGGAAAATAGTATTAGATGAATTGCCACTTTTAAGGACACTGTCAACGAATTGGTGTCATATTAATGGCCTACAAACTGGATAGAACAGTGAAAACCGACGTGTATTCAGGACGAGAAAAGCAAGTCAAGGTATATTTGCAGGCTGGGTGGCAGGGTGGATTCGATGTCAAATGGTATGTGAATTATCTTTAAAAGTGGAATATTTGAGTGAGAATTTATCACCGAATTATTTCGACTTTGTAAAGTTATTTTATGATGAAATATTTTTCTCTCTTATTAGTGATATCAAGAATAATAGAAGCTTCGTTTTATATAGTCAATAAAAAATCTCTTTGATTTTTCCGTTTATCCGAGAAAATTTTCCGTCCAAAATAAACAAACTTTCCTGGAGTGTTTTTAGATAAAAGTGTATTGGCAACAAGAGAAGCAAATAAGGATACTTCTCCTAGGAAAACTGAATAAATCAAATATTTAATTTATTATGATAACTAGGCACGTAAGGATCATTATTAGGTTCCATGTAAGGCTCAGGGTAGTTAGCTTTAGCGTTGAATAATTTTCGCCGTGAGTGAAAATAATTCAAGGCTTCTTTTTATCTTGACCGGCTGCATGGAGTGGTGAACCAAACATCTCTTGTGAAAAACTTTGTATTTTCAACTTATAAGAAAATGCTTATTATTTTAGACGTGAATTTGATGTTGTTTCGAGATTGATCTCAGAAGAAATAATACTTAATTTTTCTTTTTGAAAAATATTTAGAATTTTTATCACAATTTTGAAACTGAACTGAAAAGAAATTTCAATAGTCACAATCGAGTTTGTTAACAGATTATAAAATATATTAGGAAAAATGACATTAATGAAAGAGATATTTAAAGTCTCTTCCTTTTTCTACACCCAGCGTAAGTTTTCAATCTAAATTGCTATAGTTTTCCTACTTGAAATGATCACGATTTTCCGAATTGTTTATTCGGAGAAAATTAAATGTTTGGGCATGCAAAGAGGACTATTCTTTAAATGTGTTTTTGAGTAAGAACAAAAATCATTTTCTGATATCTTTTGATGATAAATTCAAAACATTTTTACTCGCACAGAAAAGACTTAAACACTCTCAGTGTGCTAAGAAACGAATTTTTTATAGTGAAAATAGTTTTGACACGGTTTTGTGTTAACTCTTCGTTGAAATATTTAGCGGATATTTACGTTGATAATCACAGGTACTTTATTTTTATTTTACCCAATTTACAAAATTATTTTTCATTATAATTTTTTAAGAATCTTGTTAATTATTTTGAATGTTTATTGACTCCTAATTTATTCCAGGAATCGAGTAAAAAATCTGCATTTTCTTAGTATTAAAAAATTTAAGGGTATCAGTGGAATGTTTCAGATAGTCTTGATAATCATTTAATTTGAACATAATTTCTCAACTCAAGCTGAGTTTGTATTCATTGTTTTCTACACACCAACGTCTTTAGAAAAACGTTAGGAAAACAAAAAAAAATTCTAAAAACCAGAAACCGGAATTTTTTTCGGGAATAATTTTCTCTCATTTTCGTATTTTTCTGGTAGTTTTTATCGGATTTTCCTATTCGCTTCTTTTTATTTTACCGATTCATTTATTCCGAAAATTTATTCTTTTTTTCGCCGCAAAAGCATTCATAAATTGTTTAACTAATGAAATTTATCATGATCCGAAATTTCTAAAAAACTGCCTTTTTCGTAATAGAATTTCAAGATTTTTTCGGGTAATTTTTTTTTTGCATTTTTGAATTATTTGAAATTTAAATCAATGAAAGTTTGATTAAAATTATTTTACAGTAATACTGATATTTTTTCCTAAAGAGTTTGAGGGAGTAACAGTCATTGGAAACATAATTTCTCTTGTATTTCCACTAAGAAGTTTTTGTGTAGATTTTTTGGCGGTAGTGACATAAATTTATTTTAATTTTAGTATCTTGCGCATAATGATTTCTTAAGGATTGGCAAAGATAATTTCGATTTCCATGCATAAAAATTATGGAAATTCAAACAATCTTTCGAAAAAAAAGTTAATGTCAAAATATTTTTCAAGTGTCATCGTAATTTTGTCCAAACATTTTTTATCAGGAAGCTGTTATCGCAAATTTTTCAAGAACAATTTTTGGATACTAAAATTTACAAGTTTTTTATCGAAAGTTTTTCATGTAAATTTTTTAAAAATAATAATAGTGTAATAAATCTTCCTTCTGCTCTTTGTGATTTCTTGATCGGTACTCCGCAAGGGAGATGCTTGTTTTGAGGCGGCAAATCATTGCTGTTGCCACAAATTTGGCGCAGGATCCAAGACCCAAGCGTCCGATATTATCAAGCCACGTCACGGCTTGCAAGTCTACGTCTTGCCTAATTACGGCAAGCAGGACTGATCGTTGCCAAGTCACGGCAGTACAAATCAAAATCGTGTTTTCGATTTGAGTCGATCAGAAGAAGACTGATCTCGTCCTTTAATTCCATATTTCTTAAATACTATTTTTCATGTACAACTTACAACTAAATATATAATCCCTACTCTAAAATTCGTATTTACAAAATTAAATCTTATATTCCTAGTACGTGACCAATACTCAAAAGAAGTAATAAACTCTGATACTTTATTGACCTAATTTATTACTTCATAAACAGAACTAGAGTCCAATACTCATAATTTTGTCTACGCGCATAAATTATGAGAAGCACTTGACTCTTGCAGCACATACATGTACATGTAAGATGCTTATCATCTTATTAGTTCTGTCGCCGGCCAGATAATTAATGTGCATCGGCTGCCATCTGTGCTATGTGATTTTTCACGCGCCCATCTGTGCTATGTGATTTTTCACGCGCGTGATGTAGATCACGGATCACTTGTGTGGTAATTTATGTGGGCTATTTTATGTGGGTTCACTACACCCTTAACCTTTTGAGTTGAGAGTTTGGATCCAAATTCGAAACTACGAGAAAAATTTAATTTTTTTTTTTTTTGATTGGTCAGGTGTTAGGATTGGATTTTTACATTTTGCATTTTTTTTTTGTATTCTTATATTTGATATTTATTCTTTTGAAAAATCTTAAGTCTATTATTATGTATCCATTTTGTTTTATTGTCTATGTCTAGTAATGAATTTACTTTGGTTTTTTCTATTACTCTAAATGGACCTTTATACGGTTTTTCATGTTTTCGCTTATTCTCTACTTTTATTAACACAAGATCATCAATTTCAATATTTAGCGGATTTGAGTAAGGTTGTTTATTGGTTCTTGCAATTTTAGTTTTTTCGATTAAGTCTTTTGCTTTCGTTAGAGACATCTTTAATCTAAGTTTTAGTTCATTTTTATAGTCATCAAGATTGTATATTTTATCTGAATCTTTTAAAATGTCGTTAGGTAGGTACGAGAGTTTGCCAAAAACAAGTTCATAGGGTGTGTAATTTGTATCAACGTGTGGGGTTGTATTATAAGAGAATGTATAAAAAGGTATCCATTCATCCCAATTGTTGTTATCAACGAAAGATAGCAAATATTCGTTAAGGACTCGGTGGTTCCTTTCTACTACACCTAACGTCTCATGATGGTAAGGGGTTGAGAATATTTGTTTAATCTGAAGTAACTCGCATATTTCCTTCATTAGGCTATTGGTAAATTCAGTCCCTAAATCTGTTTTTAAAACTTTAAAATGACCGTATAATAATATGAATTTATTTACTAAAGCTTTTGCCACTGTTGTAGCATCCTTACTCTCTATGGGTATAGCAGTTATGTATTTAGTTAATTCGCACTGAATAGTGAGAATGTATCTATAAGTTTTTGAAATTCTTAACGGGCCAACAATGTCTGCGCTTACTATTTCAAAGCTTGTAGACGGTGTATTAGTTTTCATCATTTTTTCTCTAGTGTGCTTAGTGATCTTATTCAACTTGCACTTTTCGCATTGATTTATGTGCTTTTTGGCCATTTTCTTCATATTCTTCCAACAATATCTCTGTTTTATTTTCAGTAATGTCTTGCGTACTCCTGTATGTCCTCCATGTGGCGAATTGTGGTATTCATTAATTAGTTCTTGTTGTTTTTCGGCGTCCCGAATTCTTATGGGCGGTTTATATATCAGTATTTTCAGTCTGTATTTCTCTTCACGTTGCAACGTATTAAATATATTCTTGAACTCATTCTTTGGTACGTACCTAAATATATCATCATTAGAAGAAAGTGCTAGTGCATCAATGCTATTGTTCCGTGAATAAATTAGCAATTTCTTCATGACAGAAACTAATTTCGTGTACGAATTGTCATTGCATTTATCGCGAACTTTCAGTTTATCGTTGGCGGAAACGGGTTTCTCGTCATCTTTATCGCTGTAGCGCACTATTATAAAATCTTTCTCTTTATATATTTCATTATTATTTCCTTTGCTGCTGAAAATATTATTTTTGTTTTCTTTCTTTTCGCTGCGTAGCATGTTAAATTTTAATTTCATAGCCCCTTTTATATCTGACAATGAAGTGCAATCAAACGCATGGAGGTGATCAGTCTCTTCGTTCTGTTTGTCACTTTTATTGTTGATTTCTATATTATTATTTTCGCCTTGTAACTTTTTTGTCTTGCTCCTTGTTATTGCTAGCAATTTTTTGCTGATGTTCTCATCGTTCGTTGGAGGTATCATGGATTTTAACATACTCGAATCAAGTTGTATTCTTGACAGTGCATCTGCATTTGTATTTATATTGCCCTTTTTGTATATTATTTCGAAATCGTAATCTGATAGATCTAGCCGTATTCTTGTTAGTTTTGAAGATGGATTTTTGTGCGTAAACAGGGATACTAAAGGTCTGTGGTCAGATACGACTATAAACTTGCGTCCATACAAATATGGTCTGAAAAAGTTTATGCCCCAATGTATCGCTAATAGTTCCTTTTCTATGATCGGTTTGTTTAATTCGTGCTTATTCAAAGATTTGCTCGCGTACGAGATTGGTAAATCTGAACCAATTTCTCCTTGAGATAGAATAGCACCTAGTGCGAAATTTGACGCGTCCGTAGTAAGTATGAATGGTTTTTCGAAATCAGGGTATTGAAGTATTGCAGGTGAAATCAGTTTGCGTTTTAAAATTTCGTAAGCTGTTTGCTGCTCTTTTTCCCAAACAAACGGTGCTTTTTTCTTTAAGAGTGAATTCAAACTCTTGGCCGTTTCTGCAAAGTTTGGTATGAAACGACGGTAGTAGTTGCAGAACGCTACGAATCTTCGCACTTCATCCGCGGTCTTTGGGATGGGATAATTTTTGATTACTTCATGTTTTGCAGGGTCTGTTTTTATGCCATCTGCTGTAATAAGGTGTCCTAAATACACCACTTCTGATTTTAAAAACTTGCATTTGTTTGCATTTAATTTCAAGTTGTACTTACGAAGTCTCTGTAAAACTTTTCTCAAGTTGTCGTTATGATGTTTTACGCTGCATCCGAAAACCATGATGTCGTCCACATATAGAAATGCTGAGTCGCTTAGACCCGTTAGAGCAATAGTGAGCATCCTTTGAAAACTATTCGATGATATTTTCAATCCGAAAGGTAATCTTTTGAATTGGTAATGTCCATCGTTGGTGGAAAAGGCGGTTAACGGTCTTGATTCCTTTTCCAGCTCGATCTGATGAAATGAACTGGTCATATCCAAGGTTGAGAAATATTTTGCCCTGCCTAGTTTGTCCAGGACATCTTCCAACCTTGTCAATGGGAATTTGTCGTTCACTAGTTTGTCATTCAGTTTCCTGAAGTCTACAACCAATCTCCACTTTTTCTCATCGTTAGAGCTTTTCTTGGGTACAACTAACAATGGTGAGTTGTACGGGCTTGTTGATTGTTCGATGATGTCGTTATCTTTCATCTCACGTACTTGTTTTTGGATTTCTTCATTCTGTGTCTGTGGTAGTCTATAATTTTTTATGTAGACTGGGTTTTCATCGCATGTGTTTAGTTTTTGTCTGTAGAAATTATTTTTTGTGAGGTATTCACCTTCAAGGTGGAATACGTCTTGGTATTCTGTAATAATTTCCAGTAGGCTCTTGTTAGCTTGTTCATCGAGACTTTTGGTGTTGATAATGTTTATCAGTTCGTTCAATCGTTTCCTGTCAAATTTCTGCACTGTTTTTAATATTTCGTAATTCCTCAGCGGTTCTACCTCTGTTTGAAAGTCTTTTAGAGTTATGTCATGTTCGTTGGTATTAAGTATTTTCGCATGACATATACCTTTCGCTGGAATTATACAATTGCTTAAGAATATTCCTTTTTCAATCTCCTTGTTTAATATTATGCTGTCTTCTGATCTATCTACGTCTATTGGTAATATAACTTCTGTTCTCGCGGGAATTGTTATGCGTGCCATGTTTACTTTTCTCGTGTACATTGGTATTACTACATCTCTGTCATGAGTACTGAAGGATATGGTATACGTCTCGAAGTCTATTTTGCACATATATTTGATAAGCATATCTCGTCCTATGATGCCATCAATTTCGATAGGAAATTGATCATCTACCGCATGAAATGTGTTGGATATTATAGTGTCTTCAATGTTAAAGTTTAACCTGATTGTTCCCAGTGACATTGTTGTTTCGTTTGTTATGCCCGTTAATTTGCATCTGTTGTGCGTTTGCAAATCATATTTTGCTAGATTATGTAACTTATATATGGAGATATCCGCTCCAGTGTCTATTAGAAGTTTAAGATATCTGTGCTCAGATTGACTGAAGATTTTTACATAATTTGTGCATATACCCGTAATTCTATATATCTTATTATCTACCTTATAAGTGTTGTATTCGGCTTTAGATACTTTGTTTCTTCCGGGAGGTTGCCTTATTCCTCTCGGGAATTTGTTACGTTTCCCTGGTTGTCTACTAATCTTATTCTTCTGGTATCGTTTCTTCCGGAGTTACTGTTATATCTGTTGTTGTTATTATAACCATTGTTGTTCCTATTTTTGTTGAAATTTCTGTTATTGTTTGGAAATCTATCATTGTATCGGTTGTTAGTTCTGAATGTATTATTGTTAAAATTGTTTCGCGATTGATTGCGATTTCCCCTATAGATATTTCTATTAAAATTATTTTGATTATTTTGTCCTCTGTAGTTATTATTTCTACCTCTGTTAATGTACATTATGCCATTAGGTTGAGCTTCGTTATGCTCAATTTCAGTAGCTAACGTGATGGCTTCACTGAAAGTTTGCGGTCGTGCAGCGAATATAGTGTCCTTGATTTGATCGTTAAGACCATTTTTGAAGATTGTTAGTGCGTATGTATCGTTAATCGTTTGTATTGCTTTTTTAGCAACTTGGTTTACTTCCGCGCCAAGTGCGCTAATCTGTAGTTGGTTCAGGTCATTCACTAACGATAGGATCTTGTCTTTATATGCTGTGACAGGCATGCGTTTTTGCGTGAAATTTGCCAGTTGGGTATGGATTTGCGGAATAGTTTTATTTATTTTGTATTTGAGACGTAGTTCTGTTTCTAAGTTATCGATGTTGACTATTGTCGAAACGTTTAGTGCCGTTCTAACGTTTGGACTAAGTTTGATATGGAGAACTAGGTTTAGCAACTCTGTTTTTCCTTCTGGGTTAAGTTTCTTGTCCAACAGTTTTATAATAGTTAAAAATGTCTCTAGCTCAGTGTGTTTTCCCTCAAAAGTCGGTATTATTTTAATCGCTGTTTCGATGTTAAAGTCAGCCATGTCTTTGTGCGTTATACTTTCTTCAATCTTTACTAATATGTTCGCGGCGTTCAGCCGTTGTTTCAGGTTTGTAATTAGGTTATCACAAACTGAAGAAAAAGTTGATTTTAGTTCTATTGCATCTCCTTCATTGATGCTATCAAATAAATTTGTTCCTTCTATTTCAGCGTTTATAGTGTACTCTAACTTTTCTTTTAATGTATTGACTGTGTAGGTCTTTGATTTTTTCAAATTTGATAATGTATTCTGAAGTTCAAATAAAATTTCCTTCAATCGCGTTGTCGACATTTATGAGAAGTATGTTATTGAGTCCCAAAACAATATTCCTATCCACTACTTTCTAGTGCGTTATTTCTGATAATTGAAATTATTTTGATGAAATTGATTTTTCGACTATATTCTAAAATTATGTTTGTTTGGGTTGAACAATTATTACTCATTATAGTTAGTTTTTTACAATTCTAATTTTTTTTCAAATTTCTTAATTCTTTAGTATAAGTTTTCCGCTGTTCTCCCGCTGCTATGTGGACTAATCTGTGTAGGATGGCCTTGTCTCTCCTTTCCTTGTATTTTCTTCCGCCTCGTTGTCGCCTCTTGATCTTTGTTATTTGCGGATTTTCGTTTCGCTTCTTCCTGAACTCCTGAATGTTTCTTGGTTGTGGTCCCGGTAATTTCGTCGCTGCATATGCTGGTGCCTCAGGGTTCTTGATGATTACGTATGGTTGCACTATTTCTTCTATGTGTCGCTCGGCGTTGATTAAGCATCGCTTAAAGGCTTTATTGAACTCCTCATCGTTTGAAATGTCATCGTGTAGCTCGCCCTCCTCGAAGTCATCGGGTTGTTGTTTTGCTAATTTGTCGGTCGTAGGTTCGTAGTTTGCAGGATCGCCATGTAATAAATCTTCCTTCTGCTCTTTGTGATTTCTTGATCGGTACTCCGCAAGGGAGATGCTTGTTTTGAGGCGGCAAATCATTGCTGTTGCCACAAATTTGGCGCAGGATCCAAGACCCAAGCGTCCGATATTATCAAGCCACGTCACGGCTTGCAAGTCTACGTCTTGCCTAATTACGGCAAGCAGGACTGATCGTTGCCAAGTCACGGCAGTACAAATCAAAATCGTGTTTTCGATTTGAGTCGATCAGAAGAAGACTGATCTCGTCCTTTAATTCCATATTTCTTAAATACTATTTTTCATGTACAACTTACAACTAAATATATAATCCCTACTCTAAAATTCGTATTTACAAAATTAAATCTTATATTCCTAGTACGTGACCAATACTCAAAAGAAGTAATAAACTCTGATACTTTATTGACCTAATTTATTACTTCATAAACAGAACTAGAGTCCAATACTCATAATTTTGTCTACGCGCATAAATTATGAGAAGCACTTGACTCTTGCAGCACATACATGTACATGTAAGATGCTTATCATCTTATTAGTTCTGTCGCCGGCCAGATAATTAATGTGCATCGGCTGCCATCTGTGCTATGTGATTTTTCACGCGCCCATCTGTGCTATGTGATTTTTCACGCGCGTGATGTAGATCACGGATCACTTGTGTGGTAATTTATGTGGGCTATTTTATGTGGGTTCACTACAATAGAAAATTTAGTAAAATTTTTATGTTAAAAATTTATTTTTGAATGCTTTTGTCTGATTTTACAGGCGAATGTTTCAAAAAAAAAATATTGTAAACTTTTGGAATAATTATTTCACCGTAAATGATTTCAGAATTTTATCATAGACAGTAATTATATTCTTCCTATGAAAATTTCCTGACGAACATTTTCGGTTTCCTGCTAATCCTGTTATCATTTTTCATGTTTCGAAACTAAAAAATTTTCACGACATTTTTCGCGAAGTGTTACAGGATTTCCTATAAGCAGTTAAAAATTCGTTTGGACGGTAATGTCAAACATTGATTTTTTATGGATTGGCAAAGAAGATATCTATTTTCATGCATAAAAATTATGGAAATTTCAAAAAATAAAATCATTCGAAAAAATTGGATTGGAGTCAAAATAATTTTCGTTAAGTGTCATTAATTTAATGGGTTGTTCAAAATTTTTTTACCGGGAAACTGTCCGCGTAAATTTTACAAGAATATTTTTGGTTTAGTATTCACAACTTTTTCCTAAAAGTGTTTTTTTATCGAAAGTTTTCTATATACGGTTTTTTAAAATACTAATAGAAAAATTCGTGAAATTTTTATTTTAAAAATTTCCTTTTGAATGCTTTTGTTGGATTTTTTAGGTAAATTTTTCAAAATAAAAATTGGAAACTGTCAAAATAATTATTTCAGTGTAAATGTTTTCAAAATTTTATCATAGACAGTAATACATATTCTTTCTTGGAGAGCAGTATGAAAACTTCCTGAGGTACATTTTCGGCTTCCTGCTAATTTTGAATTCATTTTTTTGTCTCGAAACTAAAATTTTTCACGAAACTTTTCCCAAAGTGTTCAAGAGTTTCCCAGAAGCAGTAGTTTTTACTAGTAAAATTGCTAAATTCTATTATATCTGAGCTAAATTAATAGTCTTGCTATCAAACCTTTCTCTACCATTTCCCAATTTTCCAATGCAACGAACAACAACAATAATTATTTATCCATAGCTAACAAATAAATTTCAATACGAGTTTGCCTCCTCTCTATCTGTAAAACTTTTCAATTATCTCATAAAACGACTTTTCAATGCACTTTCTCTGCCGACAACTTTTCCTGTACAACTTCCTCTGAGACACACAACATTTTATAGACTTTAGTGCATTTTTCTAGCACTTCCCGGACTTTCCTCTATGCATAGTTCGGCAAACAGGGTGGAACTTAAGAGATGTGTACACTGTTGTACGCAAGTGAAAGAATACTCAGATTATATATTTTTATCAAGGAAAACTGCTAAGCAGATTCAAGAAAGATACTTTTGTCGTGTCAAATATTTCCTGGGTGATTGCAGAAATTTAGGTGACTTAGAAGTAAGCTGGAAGTCTGTAAGGGTAATTCGAGGAACATTTCTGATATTGTGATCTAGTATTTAGGAGCGTATCTAAAACTTCCAATTAAGAAAGATTTTAGGTTGACCTTAAAATATCCGAATGTTGACGCAGAAGTAGGTTCAGAAATTGGATTGTTTATGGCTATTTAACTTTTATCTAAATGTTGCAGCTCACCACTGTATTCCCACGACAATTTTTATCAATTCCCCTTTTACATATTCCACATAGCGCATCGCATTTACTAGATCTTCTTCTTACAGCTTCCATCCTGCTATCATTTTTTGCGTACATACTTGAATATCTAGAATGGCTGCAATATCTGAAGATATCGAGATATGTACATACCTACATAGATTGACTTGATTGCTTTGTACTTTGGTGTACTTTATCGTGTGGATTTTTTTTGCAGCTCACACAACTAGACTTTGACTTCCTACGAACGACACTGAGAAGGGAATGGCCATACTGCATCCGAAGACTATGTGAGAGTATCTTTTATTGGCTAAGAAAGAAAAAAAGCGAGATGTGCAGATTTCTTGTATATTATGGGCTTCGTGCATGTCTGGAATGTTGTGGTGTTGAAAATGTCGCTGCATTAAGTATTTGCCGTATGTGTGGTATGCAGGCTTTAACATTTCTTGGACTGCCTACTTGACTTTACTTGACTTGTCCTAGACCATTGAACATATCGCGGAAGTATATGTATCTGTATAGAAACTAATGAAATTGACTCTTTTCCCTTTTTATGAAAGAAAATGTGAATGAGAACTTTATTTTAGCTTCACACCAGTCTCGGTTGAATCATTGGAATGAGACTGGACGATTTGTGAGAGATGTTCGAAAATAAATTCAGCAGGACAGTATCGTTGAGACAAAGAGAACTCATTTGTGGTTGACCAATTCTGTTGGCTTCTGCACTATTTTCACCCAAGCATACTTCAGTCTTAAATTTAGCATAACATCATGAGGAATCTTTGTGTACTTCTTCCTCCATTCAACATGCACAATAACCCATTTCGTTTCACTGCGCAAATCATTTAATTCACGTAGCATTTATCAGTGCTTCAGCTCTGAATTTCCAGAATATTAACGCCATATGACATTCCGCAGGGTTCCATTCTAGTGCCTTTGTTGTTTCCTTCACGTAATCCATAGTTTCCAACGAAACTGTGCCACGTGCACTTGGAACATAAGAAAAAAATCAACAACCCTACAACTAAATTGTGTCAGAGCCATATTATATCATGCAACTCGACGATTCTTCGATTTGGTAGGAGCCACAAAATAATAAAGAGCAAAGGTGATATAGGAAGGAGCCAACAGGCTGTAATGTAATCGACGACCGTATACACATTCGTCGGCTTCATAAACTCGAAGAACAAAACCTCTAAAATACTATAGGATGGCGAACCTTCTTAAGAAGGTGTACACCGAAGAAACATCTGCTTTGTTATGTGTTGTCGTCCTCCGGTTGTGGATGGATGGATCTACGGATCTTTCCGAAAAAAACAAAAAAAAACAACTACAACACAGAGAATGTGTTGTGCTGCATCCATTCATTCATGCCAAACCACTTAGCGCAACAAAATGACGCCAGCAAAAATATATGTGGAAGTTAGGAAGACTATCATCTGCACGCGCCACCTTTATAATAGAGGTTCGATGGTATTGTGTTGTCCTTCATCGGATCTTTTCGGATGCACAAAAGGTGCCTATTTTGTTGGGATCCTCTTTTTTCATACGTTTTCACCGCACTGCTGTCCCCTAAGGAAATTATTGCCCATCAATTATGATGGAAGGACAAAAGCTAGGAGTTATTTCAATAATTATTCCGGTTTAAAACAGCTGAAATGTGGCCTAAATTGCTGAAGGATGTGAGTGTATATTTTTGCCGAGAGCGAGCGGTAAAAGGTTCGGGACACATTTTCAGATGGGACAGTCGTGATAACTACTATTAAAATTGTTCCACATTTGGTGTTTCAAGCCAAAAGGTAAATGACGACGAAAATTGAAAGGTAATTGATGAGAAGTGTGCTGGGTCAAAGAGGGATTGTTGGGCACGTGGCCATGAAAAGTTTTGACTGTTACCGGTCAGTAAGAAGTTGATTCGAAAATTCTATGCAAAAAGAAGATACTAAACTACGATTCGAATATGAGTTTGTAGGGTAGAATCGGGCAATGAATAGTTCGGTCCTACCAATTTGTGGAGATAGCAAACAAAAGTAGGACTGTTTTAGGTTTGAGTTGTAAAAAGAAGTTTGTATTAATATTCACAGCTATGGAGAGGAAGTATGATTAGTGGGTGTTAGCAAGCTGCCACACTTTTATGAGGACAATCAGAAGAACCTAGACCACTTTCAAATACACATGAAAAATATTCCACATAAGAGCGTTCTCCAGATTTTTTTTTAATATTAATGATTGTTATTCAGAAACTAAAATACAATAGAAGTTTTCTTTTAAAACAAAACTGTCAATTAAATTTTCAAAAAGACGAAATAAAATCAAAACTTAGGGGAAATGTGGACAAATCTGAAAATTGGTCCAGACTCTTAAAACATCATTATCAATAAAATATGAACAATTCACATTGTGTGGTGATAGCTGCAATGCATTTCTTCCTTTTGTAAAGCATTATCGGTGTCCAAAATCCCAGGAAGTTTTTATCGTAAATTTTCCAAGAACATTTTTCTCTTCGTAAAGAAAATTAATCGTGACGTTTATATTCGCAACTTCTTTCCTCAAAAGCATTTGCTTATTGAAAAATTTTGGTTGGATTTTTCAGGAAAATTTTGTTTTTAATTTTAATTTAATTTTCTAGACATTTTTGAGTAATTTTTCTGGATTTTTTTTTGGAAAAAGAATTATTTCTAAATACATTTGAATGTAGCATTTTTTTTAAGTGAATTTTTCAAAAGGAATTTGAAAGATTTATAGTAACCAAAGCAATTTTAAAAATATTATTGGGAATTGATAGAATAATAATATATAATAGCTACCGTCAAAGATGCATGTGCATATTGGAATGAGGATCGTGTGAAGTTGAAGCTTTAATCAATTTTTCTCTATCAAATGTTCTTCAATAATATTCAACTTACATCGCAATTGCTGTTTCGAGTGAAAATTCAGTTGTTTTTAAAAAGCGAAAAATGAACTTCCTTTCTCACAAATTTACTTTTTTTTAATAGTTTTTCTCTCTCTCAAAATGAAGATGAATTTGTCAATCAACATTTCATATTCTGAGTAACAATGATAAAAAAGAAATGAAAATTTGGTTGCGAAAAAATTGCCTAGTTCACAGCGGACTCTATAAATTTAAATAGAATTACAAAAAAATTATCTTCAGTTGGAAAAAAATCATCTACCAAAATGCATATTTTATGCGAGGAAAAATTAGCAGACCATAAACTGTTCCTATATTTTTCTGAGAAAATTTTGCTTAGATGGTCATTAAAAGATTTGAATTTTTGTGATCCAAATTAAAATTTCGATAGACTACAAACAATCCAGCAAATAAAAAATAGTTGGTTTAGCTATAAAATTTATACAACGAAGATTATTTTGGCAGGACCAAAAGTGATAAATTCCCAAAAAATATGTTGATTTTCGAAACGGTATTTGCAGAAGCAATTTTGTTAATTTCTCTCGCAAATATTTCAATGGAAATGGAGGTAAATATTCCGTCAATAAGAAAATACTTGCTTAGAAAAATTTGCTAGCCTGAAAAACTTCGACGTTCTGACATAATTTCAGACCAGAATCAAGAAAGGATTTTGTTTTGAAAAACATTTCTAAAGATTTCCAACCTCAGAATTGATGCACTTTCGGCAAAAAGGAAGCAGCTTCATTTTTAGCATTTTTGAGTCGTGAAAAATATGTTTTTTTGGTTATATCATAGACTAAGTACTAGTTAGTTGCATGAAATATACGCGAAAAAAATTTTAAACGAACCTTTAAAATTAAAACTTTGACAGGAAGTTTGTGATTTCTTAAAAGCGTAAAATGGAGCTACGACCCTCTTTCTACAATAGCTTCAATTTTGTATTATGTTGTCCAATTTTGGTAATTTTTTGAACTGTCAAGGCGAAATAGAAAGTTTATTTTTTTTGAATTTTAAAATTTTATCAACTTATACTGAGCCCACCCTTTGTGATATATTTTGTGAATAGAATATACTTATCTTCGATTGAACAGCAATTTGGAAGCTAAACTCAATTTTTTGGGATGAGTATCGTCATTTCGACAATACTTCTTTGATTTGATCTCCATTGCAATTACTTTTTAAATCTTTCTTTCAAAAAATGCCTAGTTTACAGCACAACTTGTGATTGTCTCTAAAAAATTTAAATAGACAAGCCAAAAAAATTATTTTCATATATTAAAAAACATATTTTATGGGAGAAAAAATGAGCGGAAATAAAATAAATTTTCCACAGCTTTCATTTGATTTTTATTGCAATTATTTTCTCTCTTTTTACAGATTATGTCGTCAACTCTGAAAGGAAAATGTGCAGAAGAGCACATCAAAAACTTTAAAATATTATCGACAAACAACACATCTTTAGAGTCATGTTAGCAAGGATTTATTTTGGCTACCTTGCAAACTAAATGCCCAGGAGGGTTTTCTTTCTTATTCAGAAAATGTCCAAAAAATCAAATTAAATTTTATTAGATTGCAAGGATATAATTCAATTTAATATTCTTGAAAAGCTTTCGATCAATTTTTGATATTAGTTTTGAATTTAAAGGGATGCATTTTTTATGAAGAGTTGGAATCATGAATTCGTCTGCAATCATTATGACATAATATATATTTTATATCATGAAAGTGACGTAGTTTTTTACATTTGAACTCTGTTCAAAATATATGTAAAATATTTAAAACTCAATAATATCGCTGAAGTTCGACGCATAGTAAAAAATTAGAAGTACTTCCACTCCAAATGAGGCTCTAACAACTATTTAATTTGATATCTGATTTGATTAAAAACACCATAATTTCCATAAAATTCCTGCCTTTGTGGTAAGTTAATCCTTTTAAATATACACCCAATATTCGCAAAATAAAGACATCATATCAATCCACCACTTTCATCCCTTGAATCCTTATCCGACGAACTGTTCTAAATCCACTCACAATCATTGCCTGCAATCAACAAAATTTTACGTGTGTGCCTTTACCCGTAAAATTGAATAGGTCCATAATCATTTTATTTTCGACAAGGATGTAGACTAAAACGTCGTATGACGTAGCTTCAAAAAGGAATCAATTTTTTTTTCTTTCGGGGAGAATAAACTTTACATAGGTGCACGTGTTATGAGCATAGAACAACCTGTGACATGACTGAAATCCATTTCCTATAAATATAACATGAAGGGAACTACAAAACGAATCAATTTGTTGAGAAAAATTTAAGAATTTGATTGCCGAATGCTGGAAAAAAGGAAAATGTGTGTAAGAGATCGAATACAAATAGATTTGCGATGGGTTTGAAAGAGTCTGCGTTATTTTCGGTGTTTGTTTTAGTTTATTATTATTACATATTTGTTACTTAAGAATAAAATAATAAGAGTTAAACTGTTTTAACCTACATTCATTTTTTTTTAAATGGCGACACTACGACAATTCTTGATGCACGACTTACTTGCGGAGCATGGATTGATGTTTCATTTCATGACGTTGACGTGAAATTGAAATCATAAAATTTAAATAGCTAGAAAGATAGCCAGTGATATGTATGTATATTACAAAACTTTTGACGCACCAATATGATCGAATCGGTCATATCTGCACGCGTTCCTATTGATTATCAACTGTCAGCATGATGATTGCAATTAGCTGATTGCTGAAAACTGTTGCTGATCAATATTTATTCAGCATTCAGCAATTCAAATTTCGTGGTAGAATATTTCGTAGAGAATATTATTATTAGAATATTATTATTTATGAAGACTATTTGCTTATGATTACTTTATATTTTTTTTTTTGAATCGCTAAACAGTCTAAGCATTAGTTCACTTCTAAAGATGCTTACCGACAATCAGGTGATTGACAAATTTCAATCAGCTTTCCATTTTCAAAATATAATAAACAAAACTGCATAGCAACTCAATCGTGCAGTTTTGTTCACTAAATAGATTATACTCTTCTCATACAAATTTCTGATCAGTTCGTTTGGGAAATAATCAATTAACACTGGAAAACGATCGTTCTCTGTGGTTAACATGTAAATTAACTTGATTAACCTGTTCCCACTCACTGTCAAAGGCAGGCAGTTTACTTCATTAGCACACATTATCTTAATTTGAGCACGCATTCACATTTATTTGTTTGTTTTCCTTTCACAGATTTTTTAAATATAAATATTACACCTTTTTGTAAAGCAAATATTAGATTGTTTTGTCCTTAAATTTTATTGGTTGGATTGTTATTTGATTGTTGTTGTTTTTTTGCATAAATTATGAAAGATGTTCGATTTTTTTTAAAGATTTCATAGGTATATGATTTGAATTGATTATTTGAATGGAAGTTTTTGAACAACTCATTTGTTTGAATATCAAGGTTCGGAACGATTAATGACGCTCATGATATCATGCTGTGTTCAAAGATATAAGATACTATTGAAAATAATATGATAAATTTTAGCGGATATTGAATTTCAGTTTATAATTTAGAACTGAGATGGATTTTAAGTTGGGTGCTTTTTGCTGATATGGGTAATAAAGATACTTTGGGAGTATGAAAGGGATATTAAAAACGATTTTTTTAAAAAAAATTTGAATGCTAAATATAGGAGAGAAAATTTACATGAAAGTTCATTAAAATTTACATTTCCTTTCTTGATTTTGAGCAAATGGAAAACATTAGCAAAAAGAATGAAAATATCAAAGTCTATATAAATAAAAAAAAATGTTAACCTACGACTTAAATACTTGTTACATATAAAACACTGTCTTTACAAATGAAAGCTAACAAGAATGAAGATAAAAATATTTTTTGTGGAATAATAATTGATTTCAAATACGCCATTAACTAAATCGGAAAATATATGAATCATCTGACAATTACAATCACAACATATGTATTTTTTTCAAGAAATCGGTTTCATTATCCAGAAAAATCTCCAAATTGGAAAAATTACTAAAGTATTTTAATGTAAAAAAATCCAATCAATGTTTATAAAAGAATATTTCTTAATACGTAATAAATACATAATTTGAACTTCAAATAAAATTTATAGTCTTGAAAATATTGCACAGTTCCTAGAAAAATCAATACAACCACAAAAGAACTGTCCATGGACACACAAAAAACATCCTTTTCGAAGTCAAAATTAATCGGGCCAAAAGATAAGTTTAGTTTTAATGCCGTACAAAAAATAGTAATGTTCACAAATTCGTTTTGATCTACACCAGATATAGTCCTGAAATAGTTTTTAGCGCGTAAAAGGAAGATGCTTGAAAATTTCATCAACAATTTTCGCTCTGTAAAAAAAATTATGGCAACAAAAATGGAATGAAAAATCCAGTCGCATCAAAAATTGTGATGTGTAGAAAGAAAATTGCGATAGTCAAACAAATAAATTCAGTCCAGAAAACATATTGCGTGACTAAATAAGTACAATTATTTTAAAGAAGAAACATTGAAGAGCAAGTGAATATTCTCTATGTCTATCAATAATAAAATTATTAGGGAGAATCGATCTTTTTTCTTAAAAAAGCTCAATTTATGTCCCGAAAAAAATCATAAAAATCTCAAAAAAACCTGGTCAGAAAATATTCGAACAGTTCAACTACAGACTCAATGTCTACCAAAAATTTATTGATTCAGCAAAAAGTTTCTATCGTCTGCAAAGTTATCTTCTATTATCTGAAAAATATGAACACAAAAAAAATATAATAAAATACCATGACTTACAAAACATTTCATTTTTTTAGAAAAGGCTGAAATAGTCGAAAAATACAGAATCAGAAACAAACTTTTGTTCAGCAAGAAAATTTTTATTGGACCAATAAAACTTATTTTTTCCAAAAAATTAAATGATACCTTCAAAAAAGAACATCGGAATTACCGCAAAATGGGGTAGGTTTCAATCAGAAAATATTTGAATGAGCAAGAAACATATCACTTGTTCTCGAATTGTTTATTTTACTTTTGGGAACAGTGACGAGACGATTTTTTTTCCACTTTTTAGTTTTTTTTCTTTATAAAATGAAAATAATGTTTAGAATTATTTTTGCTTGGATAATGATTTTAGTCGATTAAAAATATTCCTGCGTTGAAAATAGTAAGAGAGAGTTATCAAGCTAGAAAAATAGTCATAGTTTAATAAAAAAAATCTCTAATTAGCAAAATTTGCAGTTGACTAGCGAAAATCGCAATTATTTTAATAAAACTCCCAAGAGCATTAAATATATCTTTACACGTTAAGAAAACACACCACTTAATATAAAAAAAATAATAAATTTAAGAACATTTTCTTTTATAAAATAAAATATTTCAAGCATCAAAATAATCAAAAGATCTTAAAAATGTTTGAAGATAGACTGATTTTTTTTTTCTAGGAAATTTCAGCACGTGTAGTTCAAGTGCAAATTATCATATCATGAACACTTCAACACGCGGCAAAAAAAAATCTAACTGCATAGATAACGTGTGAATTGAGATTAATGTGAGTTGTCAACAGTTTTGATATTTTTGGCAAAAATACTACTATTTCGAATTTAGATAAGTACAACCTTGCCGATTTACACGTGCCTGCCACAAAATGTCTGTTAGGCTTGAAAAATATATCTAAAAACGTGCCAAGCTACCATCAATCGTTCAAGAGCGGTCATCATCAATGCTACCTATGAATGTGTGTTAATTTAATTTACATCGCGCGGTTGATAGCACGAAGCACGTGTGAAGTTCACGGGACTATGCAATGAATTTTCTGGATAAAACAATCTAATGTTTTAATGGGAATATAAATTATTTTGGTGGAATATATTTCGAAGGAATTTAATTTTAAATAATAAACAGATTGGATGAAAGTTGGGTTATAATTTCTGAACATTTTTAATTTTAAGAATTGTTGATATCTTCGCCAATAACGGGCCCAGTGGGAGAGCATAATAAAATTTATCTAAAATTTCGCTCACTATAGTAGCAGAAGATAGATAGTATCTGTATATCTTCTCGTTTATATTGCACACTTTAAATGGAAACGAGATAAGCTCTCCAAGCATCGCTGAATAGTAAATTTAAGCCAAACCCATCTTAAAGATCTTTTTGTTTAACGCGGAAGATATTTCGCGGAAATGGTTAGCGATTTTTTTTCTTGTTTAATCTTTGCTAAGTGACATTGAAAGTGGTAATCAAATCGTTTTGGCGACACTAACAATTCGTATCTGTACTTGTTGATATGTGGAGTTTTTTGAACGTGGCACGGAATTCAAATTGCGAGCGAATGTATCTAAAAATGTGTGGGTACAAACAAGCATGCGTGCCTAAAGCGTAATAAAGCTAAACTATTGAGAAGGCTTCAAGCGATTTGTTTTTGATGCTTATTTTTTTCGTATAGTACTGATAAAAGTTGACGACGCTGGGACAAGGTCAAGCGGGAGGTTTTTTTCGGTACGAATGTTGAAGAATTGAAGAAACACTAAAGATTGAGCAAGAGTAATTAGCAACGCTGCCAAGGCTGTTTTAGTAGGAGGCGATGGGGGAGGTTTAGTTATTCGTTATTGCTAGATTTAAATGTTCCAATGTTAAGATAGTAGATATTGTGTTCATATGAGGAAGGCACTGAAGAAAGGAAAGTACACATGATAAGGAAGATTTAGTGCGTGCGATAAATAAAAGAAAGATTCTTTATTGATTTTTTGGCACTAAAAATTGTGAATGTCAAGACAAGTTCAATATATAAACGAACGATTAAAGAGCATTTATAAAAAATTATACTAGCATCAACTATTTTCAATTTTCGTTCGCTTTCTTTTCTTACCGATACTTCTGTAAGAAAATAAATCGGGCATACAAGTATTTTTATCATTTGTTTTTGTTACTGGCCTAACCAGCAATTTTACACCCTTGTCTTTGAAAATACGACACCCGACCCGGGAAAAGAAGGACACCATGCTTTTGTATTAATGTGAAATATATTGATATTCAACAGAAAACAATCTGGAAGCAACAAATAAGTTGAAGATTCTTCAGGGTTAGCCCTTGAAATAAGCAAAATTTATAGGCATGGACTAAAGCAAACTTAATGTTTTTTTAAATATATAAAGTGTTTTCTTGCAGTTACGCGATTCATCGAAACATTTGTTGACTACATTAATTGTTAACTATTTTATTCACATCAAAAAAGGGGAAAATGTTTAAGTACTTAAGGGGGTAGTACCGGTTGGAATGCTAAAAACAGCCTAATTTTCAATATTTTTTTACAGCTTTTTCATAGCACATAAATTGTAAAATTTGCATGGGTAAAACACACATTTTGAAGATTACAAATAAATATTTTTTTCTCATTTTTTTCATTTTTATACTATTTTATAAAAGCGCCAAAGTTGATGTCTCGAAAATGCCTCGCCCCACTGCGGACAGATAATCTTAGGAATGAAGAATTTAAAATAAAAAAAAACCGCATTTTTAAGAGGAATGTGTCTACGTGGTAATCTTTCACAATACATATTCTGAAAAAATGATCACAAAACAAAATAGCGGTTGTTTCCATTTTTTTGTGCAATAAATCGCTTCTTGTCACTTTGTTTCGCTTGCCAAATTTTTTGGGATTGATTTTTGGCCTATATTGTAGTAAATTACCACACAAGATACTTGAAAAAAGGCACACCAAATTTGACTTAAAACGATTCGGCCAATCCGGAGAATAAGTGTAAGCAGTTGGAAAAGCATCATTTCAACAAAAACACGTTTAAAGTTTCGATTACCGAAAATATCGCTTGAAAAACGAAAAAGGCGTGCACGCTCAAACTGCCGTAACTTCCTTATTTATGGGAATATCTTAATAAAATTTGATTGATTTTTCGAAATTATGACCAGTACTTCCTCCTTAAAGAAAAATTATCAAAAGGTATAGCAAATACTGAAAGCATATACCAAAATCATTGAATTTTTCACAATACATATTTAAAATTCAGCGAAAAATTTGTGAGTTTCTGTTGAATTTTTTTGCAGAAATTTAAAAATTTCAAGGAGTTTTTTGAGTGAAAATTTTACCGTTACATTTTCCTGGAATTTTTCAGCGGCCTTTTGGCTACGAAAGGATTTTATGGTAGTTTTAACGGCTCTCTTTTGAAGATTTATAATAGATTTTTTTTTGAGTGTTTTAAATTTTTTTAGTGAAAATATTACCGTTACGTTTTCCTGGATTTTGATGCAAACAGTTCAATCCATCAATGAAATTTGAGACCTTTCACGTGTGAGGGACACAGAATTTCCCCCGAAATATTTTGCTTTCAATAGAATTTCTATAATTTTAAATATTATCGTTATCTTTTTTGAAAAATTTCATACAAAAGATCGTGTAATTTTGATTGTTTTCAAATGAGAAGAGTTTCAAGTGAACTCAATTATTACAACGTTACAAGTTTCTTTTGAATGTCATATATTTGAGCAGCAACAATAGCTATCATTTGAATATTTCCTAAAAATTCTGATTCAAACTTTATTGTTAAACTCCTTGCCTAGAAATTTTAAGCTGAAATTCTTGGAGACATCAAAATGGAATCTGTGGAATATTCTTATAGTGATTGAAAATTGCTGATCCTTTTAGACAATGGATTTAGAGGTACTGTATGTTTTATGCTTTCTCTTTGCTATTGATAAAATTAGAAAACTATCTCACGGTCTATTCTCGAAGATATCAATGGAAAATGTTTCCATATTTGGGGATAGTTGATAGTAGGAAGGATTATGTTAGAAGGTTTGAATGACTTACATATTTCTCCGTGAATTGGATCGGCTTAACATTATTTCTTAGGTCTTTTAATATGTCATGAATGAACCACTAAATAAATAAATAGCTCCACCTCTGTTCGACCTTTGAATACACCATTATCCTGGATAAACTTCTCTATAAATCTTCATATTCGTGTATTATATCTCCTAAAAATATGGCATCGCAAATTCGTCTTCATCCCTATCCTATAAAAATTATATTTTTACTGCTTATTTCATAATATGTCATTGAAATAAACAGGATCAAGACAAACGGTCGTTTGCTTCTTATGAAAAAAGCTAATCGAAAGATTACAGATGACACAACCTTAAACATGATCCCCTCACGATGTCATGTGTTGCTTGAACCCTGTAAGGATACCATAGCCTACTATATATATTTTATATCGTAAAATAATCACTGGAAAAGGTCAGCAACATCACAACATCCATTTATAGATGTTTACCCTCTATCCAACACACTGCCTGCAATTCTGCAGAAATCTTTCGGGTGAATTTCAAAATCAGAAGTGGATATGAGGCGGGAAGAGGGTGGAAAAGTTTCCCACCATTTATATGGTCCTCGGAAAAGTTATTATAGGATGTTAGCCTCGTGAAAGCCTGTATAACAACATAATCGACACCATAAAATCTACACTGAGGTGTGGTGCGGTAACATTTAGAGCACCACACCAAATACGGATTGAAGGGATGTTTTTATTACAGTCGGATAACTGAATTTGGATTTCACCTTAGTGCGGTGCAAATGAAATAGCTTTCATGGAAATTAGCTATTCGGAAATGCTGCATTCACTTCATTCCGGAAATGTGATATGACTGAGCAGATATTGTGGATTTCAAGGGCGTGTGCTGTTTGGAGGGTGAAAATAGGATGTCATTGTGGTGACGAAATGGAATCAAATTGATGCAGTGATGTTTGGATTCCAATGACACTGCAATGTGTAATTCAGGGCTGAACATTTAGCCATTCAAGATGTATGGTTCATTGAAATGCTATAGCATCACTTGTTAATAGCTTTCAATTACTCCTGATGGTTGTGAATAATACTTTAGGAATCTAAGGTTGATTTTCTAAAATTATTAGAATTTTGTTCTAGAAAAAATTTTATTTGATCATTTTTATAATGGAGGGGATGACAAATGGTTTCTTCCTTTAGTTCTTTTCTATTTAGATTTTATATAGTAATCATACCCTGATTGGCTTAGTGTTTAGAGCGCTAACTTTCTGTACACCGAGTACCCGGTTCGAAGCTAACTATCAATTCACTCAACTGTAACTGAGTACCTGAATCAAATTAGGGTAATAATCTCGGGTGGATCACTTTCATCTCTTAGTGTTCAGTTGATCAAGTACATGAGGCATCTTAAACATTACTGAAAAGCCTGACCCAGTTTGGTTTGTTGTGCCATGGATTATAATTATTATATTTTTATCAGTGGAATGTTAGACGATGGGGTTAACCGCTGCCGACAAGTGTTTTTTTTGGTGAGGTCAAATAAAATACTTCTGATGACAGTGTAGTGTAGAGTTGCAACCCCTGACATAGCCACCGTAACTTTCAAAACAGGGTTTCACTGTCCCTACCCTAAAATATGATCTTTGCCTTGGCCGAGCTATATGAGGAACGAGGTTGGTCTTGGATTTGGGCCGCTATCGTGTCAGAAGTTGGGTCGCAAGCATGGACGCAAGGGACACTTTCCGGGCTCATTTTTAAGGTGCCAGTCGGAATAAACAATTTTTCCGGAAAGTTTATCAAAATGCTCGTGCAATTTCTGACAGAAAAAAAGGTTCGTGCGAATTCTTAGAAAAATACCGGTGTGTTTCGAGCCAAACAGCTGATTTTCGATTTACTTCAAAACAAACTTGCAAGCTTGCTGATGATAATTTATGATTAAAAATTAAAAAAAAATGAATTCTGAAGTGGAAAGTGGAAATGGAGTTTCCTTAAGGTCTTCCTTCATGATTTTCATGGATTCAGAGACTTTTCGGCCGAGGAAGATATTGGTGTGTCTAGTGCGCAAAAGACATGCGGACACGTAAGCTCTACGCCGTGATAAGGTGGGCCCAGGCAGCGATACCTACGGCTGATGAGGTTCACTGCAGCACATTCTTTTTCCGGCAGTGACACGGCGGCCTGACAGTTTTTTTTGGCTCGCACGGTTGTTTATCGTTTTCATTTCGTTATTTCCGGGGATTAATCCGGTTAAATAAAGTAGTGGATTTTTACTCTCTCGGGTAGGTTTTGTTCGTGGTTTTTCTGAGTATGCGCGAGAGTTTCTTGAGTAAAGTAACGTAGGAGGCATAGCCTTTGGACTTGATATTACGAATTTGGAAATTGTTTTCTTTCCTCAGAATTCGTAATCGGGCAACAAAATAGGAACCTCTTGAAATGGGATTCGGGACTTATGCTATAGAACGAACTTATGACATTACGCGTTGAACTGATTTGTCCTGCCAGCAGCCATCGCACCTCTAACTAGGTGAAGGTCAAACCCGAATTAGTCTGCACAACAAAATGGTTCGTTTCCTCGTTCCGGGACTGGATGTCCATGAGGTCTTGTTGACAAGAGTTTTCGTCGCGATACTTTCGCTACACCATACATTTCATTAGAATAGGGTCATAAAGAAATGTCTCAGAAGACAGGAAGCTATGATAAACCACGTTATATTTAGAACAATTTAGTGTGTTCACGGGAATCAAAATAAAACACCACAAAATCAATTTTCCAACATCAGAATCAAACTCGTAAATAATATCAATTTAATATGCATGTAATCACATATCTCTTCCTCGTACGCAAAATCCTTGAATTTCTTATACTTCCCTCCTATGTTTCTTTTTTCAAATGGAAATCCCACTTCCCGTCGTCCAAGACAAACTGAACCTCGACTATACCAAACATCTTTAATTGAATTTACAGAAGCGAAAAATTACTTGATTCTATTCGCAGACTATTCCGATAAGACCATTGAATTGACCAGGTCGTCCAACTGTGAATGGAAAAAATCCTGTGGTAGAACAACCAGTGGAAAATCAGTACGGATTGTTTACAAGAAGTCGAGGAATTTGATGGTCATATTCTTTTTGACGATCTGAATCCTAGCAACTGGAAGAGTTCAGCACTTTTTTCAAATTTTCTTGCGTTGAAAAGGGCATATCTAATTCATCTAAACTGCAAGGTGGTAAAAAATATGAGGACTTTAATAATTTTAAGAAAAATAAGGCAACATTAGTTTTTCCCGCTGGACAACTCATATAGTTTGTCGTGGGAAAATTGCTAACAATTCTTGACCAAGATTTCCCAACGATGTGACGCTTTAATTGAATTGCTTCATGCCTAACATTCATTACAACCCCATGCGAAGGAAGTCGTTTGAAAGAAGAAGGAATCTGAGTAGTCACAAATTTTCCGAAAACAATAATGAAATTTCAATGAATTGCCTACAAACATATTTATACCATACGAAACAGGTCCAACTGACGATACTTATTTCACGCATCATGGTCACTTAACCACTTTTGAAGGTGGAGTGCCACAAGGCACCACTCTTGGCCATGTACTGTTTCCAGTTCGATATTCATCGCTTACTTCTGGAATCATATCATCATTGATGCCCCGTCATCGTCACATATAATAAATGATTACAGTGTTTAAGACCAGTTACTTGTGGACGCGAGCAACAAAAGTGCGTAACCCATTTTTGGGAAAACATAATAACTTTCGAGCATTACAAGGCGTGGAATTGGTGGTATGAAGGTTATGAATCTTCAACCGGTTCTTGGCTATTATTCAAAGGAGTTCGCGCACTAAGAAACGTCCGTGGTCTTCATGGAATGCTCGTGCATATATTCTGTAGGAGATTGCCAGGCAGCTCTTTGTAGGTCTTTTGATGGTTTGTAGCGTCAACATTTTGCGATCTTTCTGATATTGCATAATGTCTTTTTCGTGTCCATGAAAGTCTGGAGTTTAATCGCAACGACATTGTGAATGTGGCGAACGAATTGAACTGTAAATTGTTCCGAGAAAGAATGCAAAGTGAACTCATTTTCTTGAGATAGTTCTATACATTGGAATGTTTGATGCATTGTTGGGGTTGTAAACGATCTTGTCGAATATATGAGCTGAACATCTGTGTTACACGGAATTTATGTGATGTTCGGGGATATGATCCAAAAAAAATCATAGGGAAGATTCAGTGGAAAAAATGAAAATGGTTTTTATTGTGAACAAGAATAAAGCACATGAGTCCTTTTCAATACTATGTTTATATGAGAAGCAAAAATATGTTTTTTAATTCAAGCCAGTCAATGATCAGAAAATTTCAGCACAATTTGCAACAGGGGAACCAATTTAATAATTCAAAATCACTACAAAAAATTAGACACAAAATAAATTTATCTACAATTATCTGCGTGTTGAAAACCGAGAAATTTCTTATTTTATTACAATTTGTTACAACGAGTTTCTTCTACAGAGATATTTTTTGGAAAATTAAAAAAGGGATGCAGAAATCTGGAAAAATAATTTAATCATAAAAATATTTATTATTTTCGTACGTATTTTCTATAGTAAACTTGAACATAAATTTATTTCAAAAGTTTAAAATTTTCACGGAAAACATGTGTATTAAAAATCTTATGCAAAACTTTATTCGAATTAATTATGCGTGGAAATTTT
This sequence comes from Oxycera nigricornis, assembly GCA_963942545.1. Taxonomy (NCBI): domain Eukaryota; kingdom Metazoa; phylum Arthropoda; class Insecta; order Diptera; family Stratiomyidae; genus Oxycera; species Oxycera nigricornis. The sequence goes on from OZ012662.1 coordinate 99,629,510, forward strand.
TTCCACACTTTTCATTCATTTCCGAAAAATTATAGAAAAGTACGGGAAATAGTCAAATATAAATAGCAAAATTCTTAGAATTTCCAGAAAATTAGAAATAAAACGATAAAATTCTGTAAATTTTTGTAAAAAGAACTTTGATGACTCAAAGATTTCATGGAATTTACCGTTACATTTTCATTATTCCTTCCACCAAAAGGAATTAGTTTCAATTTGACCGTTAATTTTTTCCCGAATTTTCTTCACAATTTCACAAGTTTTTCTTGCACTAATGGATTCACTTGAAATTTGAACGTTACATATTCGTAGATTTTCAATAATAATTTCGCGGAGTTTTTTGTGAGAATTTTACCGTTATGTTGAAGGAAAATCTAAGGAAATTTATGATATTTTTTTGATATATTTAACGATTTTGAGGAAGCTACAACCAAAATTTTAGTCAGGGTTGCACACAAAGTTTTCTGCCATCTTTAAAATTTAAAAAAAAAAAAACAGATTCCATTTGAGAAATATATCCGCGACATTTTTCGAATAAATGAATTTTCTCTCCCTAAATATAGTAGCGAAAATCTTATCCATGAATTTTCCGTTAGTTTTTGTCTGATTTTACTTCCATTCGGTGATGTGGTGGCAAATATTCTCGTTTTTGATGTTATCAGTGGTTTTTAGGGAACTATTTTCTTTTTTAAATATTTTGTTTTTAAATTTGTGTCGAAATGTTAGTGACGAATCTATATTACTGAATACTGTGCGTAAAATTTATAGTTTAATATATTTTCTAGCTCAAGCCGGCGTATATCAGAAAATTTAGTCCAGTATCATGTTGGAAACTAGGAAGAAACTTTCGTAAATATTGTATAAATACCTTTTTACCGTCTCTTCAAGACGACCTGATTTAGCACAAACAATGGATGACTTACCTGAAAATAAAAGAAAATATTTAAGAATTATTTGAATCGCAAGAAGTTTTAGCAGTACAAAACAAATATGGATTTTAAAGTTTGCTTTATAAGCGAAAGTTTGAATTGCAGAAAATTATTGATTTTGAGAATTTTTTAAAACAAATTTATTAATTTTAAGGTAGAAATGAAACAAAAAGTCATACAAAATGTTTAAATAAAGTATATTCAATATATATTATTTTAAAATGTGTAGTAAAAGCCTGACTGCCAATTATCTACAATATTCTCGCTATATCAGTTATTCGTGGATTTTTTGTTGGAAAACGTAATCCAATTCGGTTTTAGATGGAACACACCCTTCTGGCATTTTTTCTTCGAATTATTTTATAAAAAATATTTAGGAATAGATTTTATTTCATGGATATTTTTTTCGTGAATTTTTGGTTACAACATTCTATCGAATTTTTGTCGTGAAAATTTCGAAGAAATTTATGGTACTATTTTATGAAATGCTGGGTGGCTCCGCAGCCTACTCGATTTGCACGGCAACTCTTGCTTCGCTCAAATTGAAACCAGTAGCTTGAATGGCGTGGCCGATGATAGTGATATAGGTTAGCGTAGAGATTTATCATGCGAATATTATCTTAATTTTTTTTTTTAAATACTACATCGAATTTTTTTCATGAAATTTTACCAACAAATTTGTCAAAGAAATTTATAGTGTTATTTTATCAAACATTTGTTTGAATATAAGTTAGTTTATCATGGGTTAGAACCTCCTAGTCTAGTCAACAATTTCGTCTTTCTAGTTGTGCTTTTGGTTAGCAACTCACTAACACTATTATTGCACATTAATGGGGGTTCTTAGCATAACTAGAAAGACGAAGTTGTTGACTAGACTAGGATATTCTAACCCATGATAAACTAACTTATATAGAATAGCTATAATTCGCGGATACAAATAATAAAATAGTTGAAATATAACGAGCTTAACCCATCAACAAGCCTAACCGTGGTCGTGCTGTCTGGTGACGGATGGTAAATGACAGCACCTGAAGAAGATGCCATCCGACACCCCGAAACCACACTTTCCATTAAATTTGTTTGAATGTTTGGTTAGTCACGCTTTGTATATTTTTATTCCATTTGGTCTAAAATTGATTTTATGAAATATTAAGTGAATTTTAAGGGTGATAAATCTTCAATTATTTCTAAAAATAAGGAATGGTGTAAATTTTTCTTAAAATTTGTCCGAATAATTTTGTGTTAATTATTCCGAGTTAAGTTTTTCGTGGAAAAATTGACATAGTTCACTTTAACAATGAAGTTTTCATGGATTTTATCTTTCCAATTACAGTTAGATTATTTAGAAGAAAAATATATAACTTAGATCTATGGAGCCTTTATATCATGGGAATTTAAAAATATTTAATTTTGAATATATGCACCAACGATAAGCACAGTATTTTGGATCATCAATTTCACTAGTAAAATTATCTTAGAAATAAATATTTCAATGTTTCACGACACAGTTGATTTGACTGCCAATTTCTTCATTAATTTTGTTATTTTTTTCCAATAAAACTGATTGATATTTTTCGATAAAAATTTCGGCAGATATTTTTCGACAATTGTTTTTTGAAATGAAATATTTTTCTCTCTCGTTATATCCTTAATTTTGAATAAATACAGATTTGACATTTTTCTAACTTCTGTCAGGCATTCACGGTGTCATTTTTGTAGAATTTCCCTCTCAAGCCCTGAAGTCAAACTTGATGAGTTTTATTATAGAAAAAATATTCAGCTTCATGTCGGTAATCAAATTTAACAGGGATTTTCTTAAATTTGTTGGATTTTTTTAATTGAATTTATACCATGAAAATATGCTTGAATTTACTTATAATTTCAATTTGATACGAAATCTAGAAACGGTACGTTCAGTTGCTGAAATACAATAATGAACGTTAATTTGTTTCCAGATGATATGATTTTTCCAGGTTTTTTTAAGTAATAATTCTCATCGAATTTTCCTTTTTTTATTTCAAGAAATTTATAATCTAATTTGTTTTCAAGAGCTCACTGTTGTTTACTGTCTAAAATTCAATGTAGATGTTTTTTTTTGTCGTTGGGAGATGGAAATCTTCAAAAGATACCGAGTTGCTCCTGCTTCTCGGCATGTCGGATTTCTACCGACTAAAACCACCTCCGTTTCCTCCAGAAAATCTTTACTCCATAATTCATTGCTTGCACTGTCCGTGTGCAATTATTTCCTGAAAGCTTGTTCATTTAAATAGTACTTCCCAGACGATGTATATCGGTATAAGGGATAGTATCAGTATCTCAAAAGTTTTATTCAGAGTTCAATATATCTAATTTTGTTTCACATTTGTAGCAGGAAAAAAAATATTAGCGTTCTTAGAAAAAGAGATACATATATATACATACATATATACATATATACACACATATATACATATCATATACATATACATATATACATACATATATATATATATATATATAAAGGAAAAAGGAAAAAAAAAAGAAAAAAGAAAAATAAATTAAATTAAATTAAAAATTAAAATTAAAAAAGGAAAAAAAAATTAAAATTAAAATTTAAAAAAAAATGATAATAAAAAAAACATTACCGTTCTTAATTATTCAAATTGAATTTTCAGTAAATGTTTACGTAGCATGATTTTAAATGTCATTATGTTACGCGCTTCTTTTATTGTTTGAGGTAGCTTATTGTAAAAATTTGATGCGGCGTTAATCGGATCCATCCTCAGGCGCTCTGTCCTAGCAAATTTTATTAAAATTTAATTTGCGTTTCTCATATTGTAGTCGTTTTTTCTCCCTTTTATGTCTAGTTTCGTTGTTTTCATTTGTTCAATGTGTAAATTTTTAAAAATGAATTTTCCTTTTTCCATGTGAATCAGTCCGTCTACATTAAGTTCTTGTGCTGTTTTATATACTTCAGATGTAGCGGTCATCCTTTGCAAGTTATATATGGTTTTGTATGCTTTAGTTAGTAGTCGTGACATGCTCATGAGGTTATTTTTGGTAGTTTGGCTCCAAATTATAATCCCGTATGTAATTCTTGAAGTTATGTATGCATTTTTAATTTGTATTTTATTTTTAATTGAGAAATAGCTGAAACGATGGAGCAAACCAACGATAGCTGCTATTTTTTTCCTCATATCATTTATATGCGGTGTCCACGCTAGCTTTTCATCAATTGTAAGTCCAAGGTACTTCATATGTTTAACTCTCTGAAGAGTTTTATTTTCTATTTTTATCAGTGGCTCAATATCAGTTTTATTTTTTTGTTTAAAGATAATATATTTGGTTTTGTTCGTGTTTAATGTCAATTTGTTCCGTATGAGCCATTGGGAATATTTGTCTAAGTCATTGTTTATCTTTTGTTCTAAGTCAGTTTCATTTTTACCTGAGTAAATCAGTATCGTATCATCAGCGTACATCACAACTTTCCCGTCGATTCCTGAAGTCACCAAGTTGTTTGTATATAACAGGAAAAGAATCGGTCCTAGTATAGATCCCTGTGGTACGCCAATAGTAATCTGCGCTATTTCACTGTTAACGTTTCCAATTTCAGTCCTTTGAAGTCTTTCTGCCAGGTACGTACGCATAAGTTCTCTTGGCATACCAACAATTCCCAAGTTCTCAAGTTTACTTATCAGTATATCGTGCACTACCGTATCAAACGCCTTTTTTAGATCGATAAAAACTGCAGCAACGTAACTTCCCTGATCCAGTTGTGTATTGATATGTCTCATCACTTCTACAATCGCGTCTGTTGTTCCTTTATCTTCCTGAAACCCAAACTGGTTTCTATCTATAATCCTATTCTGCATTAAGTATTCTTTAATTCGTAAAGCTAATATTTTTTCTATGATTTTACTCAGTGAGTTTAATAATGTTATTGGTCGAAAATTATTTGGGTCAGTTTCCAGCCCTCCTTTAAATATGGGTATTACCTTGGCATTTTTTAGATAGTTCGGTAATTGTCCACTCTTGAAGCTTATATTTATTAGAGTAACCAGTATATCTGCAATATTCTCTTTGATTATTTTGATATCATCAACGCAGATACCATCAGGACCCGGCGCGGTGTGTTTTTTCAGAGAATCAATAACATCAATGACTTCTTTTCTAGATGTTAGCCTTAAGTGAAAAGAGCAGATGGGTGACACGCTTTGGCATGCTGAGTCGTTTTTAGGGAGTTCTGATACAATTTTCTGTCCTATTGATATGAAATGATTGTTTAATATATTTGAGATTTTTACTGGATCTTTGGAATTTTCGCCCATGAAATTTATTTCCTTTATATCCTGGTTTTTAGTAGTGTTTGTGTCTGCTTTTCTAAATACTTTATCTACTAACTTCCAAAAATTTTGCTGATTGTTAGAACCTTCTTCAAGTTTTCTCGAATAGTAATTTTCCTTTGCATTTTTAATCGTATTGTTGCATTCGTTTTTTATAATTTGATAGTTTTTTTGTTTCAATATATTTGTTGGATCTTTTTTTAGTGCTTTAAAAGCTGTTCGCTTTTTTCTGGAAAAGTGGATTACTTTTCCAGTTATCCATGTGTCATTTCTCGTCCTTATAGGTTTAATTTTTGTGGCTAAAAATTTCGCTTGTAAAATTAGCTCAGCTAACTCCTGGAAGTTAATTGGTTTTCTACTTTCAATTAGCTGTTTTGTTATGCTTATGAATTTATCAGTTTGCATGTATGTAATATTCTTTTTTATTGGTTTAATTTTTTTATTAATTTTTGTTGTTATGGTTAATCGTATCAGTCGATGGTCTAGATACGGCCAGTCTTCAAATATATAAGTGGTATTGTTTTTAATTGACTGACTGTTTGTTGTTACATGGTCCAGTAGCGTTCCTGTAGTCAATCTGGTTGGCGTAGCAAGATTAAGTATTTCTGTACTGTTGGTTGTTAATGTGTCTAAGTAATTTTGATTTTGTGGGCTGTCGTCTAGGAGATTAATATTAGTATCTGCTATTGTAATTAGTGACTTGTGTGTCGAATAAACATAGTCCATATGGTCTATGAACTCAGAAAATTTTTCTGATGATTTATAAAATGTGCCTATTTTGAAATTTTTTATGTCTGTTTCTAGTTCTAATATAATTGTTGAAAAATTTATATTTGTGTATATTGTTTTAAAGTTTATACTCTTCCTAATATATATGGCTGTCCCGCCTCCTCGCTTTTCTGTTCTACAGTTATACACAGCGTTAAAACCTTTTATGTTATAATATTCGACTTCATTCTCGTAAAGCCATATTAGTGTTGTAACAGAAATTCCAAAAGCTTCACTTATGTAAGTGTGATTATTTTTCGGTGAAAACACAACTTAAATGACTAATTTTTTTTGACCCCTAACACAATTTGAGTCGCTAATATTTCAACATTTTATGATATGCTTTTCTATTTAATCATATTTTCGATTTTGTTACTACAAAACATCACAATTATTCATAAATTACGAGTCTGTTGTTGTGAATTTTTCTTATCATCATGGCGAGTGCGTGAACCAATGAATCAGCAATGAATAACATTAAAGATTTTTTTTTGCATAGTTCAGTTATCTGTTTCTCTATCGCATACTCAGTGTTTATTAATCACTATCAAATAATCTGATTAAAGATCCCATTGACAACGTCGTTCAGTTTCAAATTCTAAAATTTAAAGCATTGTGTTCCGACAATCTAGATATGATGATCAACTGTCCTTCATTACACTTTTGTGACAACCATACTTTTTCGGAATAATGTATTAATCTGGAGAATGTTATTGAATATTTCTCCTTAGATATTCTGATTTCTTTTGAGATGGCCAAAAGCATTTGTATTTTGTTGGTTTTTGTGGCTGTTAATTTTCTGGAAGCTAAATTTCTGCATAAAATTAGTTTCAAGCTGAACTTCTTATCAATTTTCAGACCGAATCTTTCTTTGGTGCTAACGACACAAATCATATGATAATTTCAGCAGAGCGGTTTTTTGGTTTTGGTTGTGTTTGACCTTATTTTTTATTCTCCTGATAACGAATCAGAACAGACTACTTTGCTTCATAATTGTCGGGGGGAAATGCTAGAAAGAGTTGAATGAAACATTAACTAATTGTGAAGCCCAAAACAACTATGCAGCACTATCCATTCATCAATGCGTGTTCTGCTTCTTCTGGTCAACACTAATGTATCTGAAGCAATCCCGTTTATGGGAATTGACTCAAACCATTCATACCATCAATTTAATATATGCCAATGTGGCAACACACATGAAACAAATCATCAAAGTATGATTAATTCTGATGGAATTATTAATGGTAGCCGATCGTAGACGAGTGTCAATATGTGCCTACCAATCACCACGAAATCGACTAAAAGGTAGATGCGATTCGGTAATAATTCATAATTTATCAAGGACAAAAAATTGATGATGGCATGTAGAGTTCGGGGCACGAAAATTGTTCAGATTAATAAGTATCTATCGGATTGACACACGCCATACGTCACATCTATTAAAATGTGATTATTCTCGGGACGAAGAAGACTGAGACTGGCAATTTGTTGATGTGTGATGATGGTGAAGTGTATGATTAGTCAATCTTCGCGATAAATTGAAGTCGAAGATTGAAGGGGCGAACAAATGAAGTTATTTTCTAGAAAATGTTGTTGACAAAAGAGTTGGTTTTACGTAGCACGGAAAAACGCTAAGTTGTTTATTTTGCGCCAATAGGATTTTTAAAAAAATCTAATGGTTGGAAAATGTGCTACCCAATCAAATTGCATTATTAAAAAAACAATGAATCAACAGAATTACAAGTCACAGCTGCTTGTAAATCATCAAAGCTCTGCTCGCCACCCTCAACTGAAAAACAATCGAGCAAAACAACTTTATTACAAGCTACCCATATTAAAAATTGCTCGTTTGATTGCTTTTCCCGGAACCATAAACCATTTCACTGCCATCACCATGTTTTCCAATAATAAACAACAAACTTAACAGATTTTTATTATAATCTCACTTTGACTTAGCACACAGATACAGATACTTTTTATTTATGCGTTGAGGGTTTCTTTAGATATTTATTTTTTTCGTAGGGAAGTTTACATTGTAGATTTGACTTATATGTTATGTGCGTACGAGGAGACTGTTCATATGACGTTGACGCAATTCGGTGTCTTTTGATCGAAGTTTTATGACAATTTCGGTGAGTTTTTCAATGATTTGAATGACGCTGGGCGAATCTTATTAGCCCTTTATTGTAAATATAAACAGGCACTTAAAAAGTGAGCTGTTAACATATTTTCCTTTCAAATTTAGATAATCAGATGAAAAGTTGGAAATCGTTAAAATAAAACTGTGATCTATTCATATTTTCAATGTGCCTGATGAAGGGTTTATTCAGACTGTTTACTCTGCACAAGCGAGTAAAATCCTTTTTACTTTAGATATTTCAAACAAATAAAAATCAAATACTAGCAGGAACATAGAAAAAACTTAAAAAACGTTGGTCTTTGTTCCAAAACTCAAATAAAATTTAAAATAGATCGAATAATTTTTTTTTTCAATATAAACTTTTTAGATGAAGAAATTTTTTAAAAATATTTTGGGGAAATTTGAAAAATTCTCGCATGGTTATTTCTTGACATTTTTCATTGAAGTTCATTTACAAAGCTTTCTCGTGCGGTTTGCAGAAAAACAACTAGAGATTAAAATTCTTGAATGAATTGAAGTTAAATTTTCGGAAATATTGTAACTGGCTAATTTTTAAAAACTAGTACAAATTTTTGGCCATGAAAAAATTCTGTTTGGAAATTAGGAAAAATTACAACTTTTTTTCTAAAAATTTAAGAGAATTATATTGTAAATTCACCTCTTGAAAATAACTATGAATTATTATTATAAAAAAACCTCTGTAAAAATCGAAACGAAATTCTCGACGAAAAATTCATTGAAATTTAAAAACTGTCCAAGATTATTTTCCATAAATCCAAATTTTAGCAGAAAGATTTTGGTTACATTTTTTTGAAGAAAGTGTTTTTGAATTTGGAATTTTCAGTAAAAATAACCATGTTATACATTTGAATTTGTTCAAGTAAAATATCTGTAAATTATTTGAATTTTCCAGAAATGTATGATTGAAAAATTTCTTCGTTTTATTTTTAAAAAAAATCATGTAGATTTTTCCAGAAAAGTGTTAGAAAATTTTGAATTTTCGGTAAAAATATTCATGTCACATATTTGAATTTGTTTATGTAGAATTTGTTTAAATCATTTATTTGAATTATGCCAAAATAAGCAATGACAAAACTTTTTCGTTTTGTCTCTATAAAACTGTAACAGGTTTTTTTAAATTTTGAAATTTTACTGACAATAGTGCACAACACCCTAATAAAACATTTATAGAGAAAATGAAATAAAAGTCCGCCGGAAAATTAATTAAGAGCTCAAATGTTGATATATATTTTAATTTCTATTTTCTTGGAATAGATTCCACGCGAAAAAGCGGGGAAAATTTTACGATACTTATTTTTTTATTTGAAAAAAATTTCTGGTGAAATTTTTACTAAAATTAAGCACGGCAAAGTTAAAACGTTCCCTAGAGTTACTGCTGTTCTAAAGGTCATCTATTTCAAAATGTTCGAAAATTGTATTAGGAAAATTCATTTAAATACTTTGCAAGTTTAAAAATTTGTAAGACGCTTTGTACGAACATTTACAGTTTTTTTCATGATAATTGTTTATTTTTTTAGAAGACTCAAATTTAGAAGTTTTTAATGAATAAAATACGCTAAAATGTAATCTCATTATTAATGACACGTTTAAAAACTGTCAAAAAATTCAAATATATATGAAAAAGTGATAAATTGAAACCAAATATCAATATTTGTTGCAATACTGAAAATCTCATACGAAAATTTATGGAAATATTTTGTTGAAAAAGATCTTTTAAATAAGTTTTTTAAAAAAATAATGCAACTATCGTTGATGACATTCCAAAATTTCGGAAAATGTCAGGAACGCTTCCTCAAAAAACTGATAACGTTTTATAAAAAAAATCGTTGGACAAATTTGAGAAATTACGAAAAATTTGAAAAGTTTTCGAATATATCGCATCAAAAACACACAAAAAATACACAAAAAAAATTATAAAAATATTTATGTTGGATTATTCCAAAAAATTATTGCAGCAAAATTTCTCACTCAAAATTTTCATTTAACACTTAGAAAATGAAGTTAACACTGAAAATTGTTGGAAAATTTTTATTTCACAAAAAATGTCATTTTATTTTGCATCAAAATATCATATCAAATTATCATTTTTATAAATCCATAATAATATTTAATTTAGCAACAAAATAGATTCCTACTCAAAACGCGTACATAAAATTACTTTTATAAAAATGATGGGGTGAAATAACTTTGCTGATCCCAGAATCCCGGTAGCTGAGATTCGTCGGGCGTCTAAGTAAAAGCTTAAATATACACAAAATATTTCAAAAAAATGGTACAACATGATTTCAACAATTTACAGGGAATTTTTTTTGTAGTTTCACAATTAAATACAATATTTCTTTTTTTGCAAAATTGCTTACCAAATAGTGAATTCCTTTCAGAATTCATTTAAAAATTAATAAAAAATTCTCATATTTTTAGAAAAGAATTCAAAATGTTTGGGAACGTTTAAAATTGATGGAATTTCATTAGATTTCGATGGAATTAGTTATAAAAGTATTGAGGGGAGAGCAATATTATTTGTAATAAAATAAATTACAAAAAGATTTTGGTTTCCAGAAGAAACAAGATTTGAAACTGAATCTTATTTGAAAATATTTTTACGGAATATTATGCAAAATACATTTTCTAAATAAATTTTGCTAGAAATTCGTGCGTTTACAGAGCATTCTCTGCAATCCAACATGTTTTAGCATTCTTTTTAATGTACAATTTATCAATGGAATAATTACGAACAATATTTTTGGTGTTTTTAATCAAAAGTTAAAAATTTCGATTGAAATTTTATATTATCAGCAGGATGAGTATCCGAAAGATACGAAATAAATTTCTCTTTTCATTATTTACTAATAATAATTTCCCTTATGATTTACCAAACAATTTGCCGAACAATTTACAACCCTTACAGTCCTTTGCGTCCAAATACCTATGTTTATATATTCACAATAAATTATGCATTGTGCGAATTATTGGCGTTGCTTACCGACTTAGCACATAATAAATCTTTTCGTAATTACATCCTTACTCGTGCATAGGCAAATCACATTTGCACCCTCAAATTATGGTATTGTAATTACAATATAGCGTTTCAATTAGGCAATTACCGTTTGAACGGCCAATCCAACCAGCAATACTCTATTTACAAGCTTTCTCACGCAACCCTTGTGGTGGTTGAAGTGAATCATAGGTGACACCGATTCCTCCACTTCGCGCTGTAAATTGTTGTAACCACATGAAAGACATGCTGGATTATGTTGAGGCACCTGAATACTCACTAATGTCTGCTTTATTTGTTAATTGGGAAGGAGATGGTTTAATCAGGATGCTTCCTTTATATTACTGTGATTACGGAAGGATATGTGGCATACTCTCAAGATGTTTGGAAATCAAGTTTGTCAAAATCAATTTCTGGATTATTAAGATAATTTTTATGATTAAATTTAGTAAGAATAATAATAGCCAATAGCAACTTTCGAAATTGAGACAGGTCCTTGAGGTCATGTTTGAATTGCCTCATTTACTTCACCAACGGAGCAATAGGAGATGAAAGTGGTAAGCAATAGGCTTGTTCGTGATTATTATCCTGATTTTGGCTCAGCTGCTCATTTACAGCTGAGTAAACTGATAATTCGCCGCCCAATCTCACTTCCAGAAACTACCTGTTTTCGAGTAGCCTTGAACCTGGTACTTGGGGTGTAGGAGCCCTGAATAAATTATTTTAATTCTTGATTTTTTTGGGCCAAATTTGATTTTTTTTTATGTACCAAGCGTTCAAACCAACCTCTTTAAAACTCGTTCACAATTTTCTGTAATATTTCAAGCACTTGAGAAAACATTTTCAACACCTCCATCCGGCTTACATGATGTAAGTTAGTTGTAAGGGTTCTGACTGTCACCACTTCTAACAAGAGCCATACATCGCATACCTAAATTGCGGAAAATTAATGAAAATGTCGTGGGCGTTAGCTAAATTAATATGTGATTCCGTTTTATTAAATGGAGAGAACCTAAGAAACATGTGTCGTCTGTAATGCTAACAAACCTAACAAAGATTTTGACTTGAGAAGCTCATCAAGTCACGCAACTTTGCGTCGTTAAGAATCATAACTTTGCCAGCCGACGGGATTATGATGTGCAGTGGGGGAGGATGGGGGGATGATGATGAAGGTGACGGCGTGGAAACTTGGTTTTCCTGAAATATGTATTATGAAAACGGCGGAAATGAAAAACGTGATTCTGGATTAACAGAACGAACGTAGCGACAAAAGCATTATATTTCAAATTGTGTTGAGACGAGAAACAAATAAAGTTTCCTTTTTTTTAACGAGATGGTGGCTGAGTCGTTGCCGAGGGAGCATTAGGATCACAATGATTTATTTAGGGCGAAATGAATGAATTTATTCGGAGGAAATTGATCATTCGAGTTTATAATTTTAGATGAAAATACATTCGCCAGTTGTATATCATGAAAGATGTGATTTAACAGCTTTTGTAACTTATGTGGTAAAATAAAAAGTGTATATTACACAATACTCAATGCAAGGTTCCAACAAGGGTACCATTTATTTAGCAAACTTTATCATGAAGCCAATTTTCTAACATGATTCTTTTAATGATCCCAATTTAAATAACCAAAAAGATAAACGATAACATGTTGCATTCAAACAAGAAACTGTTCATGTTGAACTTATCAGCTCATCATCTGATCTGTCAAATAATGTGAGACAACAGCGTCATCTAATGGCGAATAGCATCACACGGTTTATACGCTAAAGAGAAATCATCGATTTACATAAACACACAAATTTGAATATTGGCGGTACTTTTGTTAAATAGTTTCGCTACTATATTTTTAAGCTGTCATTGTCAGTAAATTTTCAATAATCATGCTTATATATATTTTAGAAAATTGATAGTTTGACTGTGTAAGAATTCTTAAAATACTTATTTTTGACTACAAAATTAAGAGAACCCAACTATACTTCAAGATGAATCTCATTTTCTGGTCTAACATTCGTGGTCTGTAAATTTTTTTCTCCCACGAACACAAAAAATATTTTAAACAAAGCAAAAAATTAACTTTCCAAACATAATCGGCCATGAACGTTTCCATTTCAGCAATAATTATTAAATTTAGCATTTTGTGCAGTTTCATCGCGAATTTCCCAACTATGCTTAATTACCACCTTGAAATCAAAACATACGTTCATCATCAACCAAATCTTCATCGGTAGCTCAACAAAAATAATAATAATTTCAGTTTAGTTCCATCTAAATGATGCCTTTTTGATTTCACCCTCTGCTTATCAAACAATACACACACTATAAAGCCTTTAAGACAATTCCATTTCAGGAAGCCCTTAGAAGATCATTATGGCTTTATACCTATAGAAGGTAAACCCAATTAGAAGTCAATAATAATTTATCGCCGCATAATATCTTGGGATTGCATGCAGAGTTATCCATTAACAAATACCATTTTAGGTGTGAAGATTGAATGAGTTAGCCCGGGTTACCTTCCAATTGATATACTCAAGATCTTGTAACATTTTCTTTTAGCACTGGCGTGGCTCCTTGAGAAAAGCACTAATGCAATTCGGATTCATTTACAATGTATCTAGGTAACAATCATTCATTGAAGTACAGTGTATCTTTAAAAAGTATCTGCATGTACTTTTCGCATACAATGGGAAAGTTTCTTTGTGGATCGAGTTCAGGGTGAAGAGGTTCCGCAATTGAAATTCTTTTGAGGGAAAACCAACGCATCAATTTTATCTCTTTTCGGTTAGCATTCGTGCAAATAATTTGGATACCTGTTAAAAAAAATGCCTTGACTTTTGTCAACTGCCAAATTTCATGAATGATTTTTCGCGTCGACTGTAAATCTAAACATACTTAAAAAATCATCTAGTGACTGGTTGAAAATTTCATGCGTGTTTGCCTAGGAGCCTAATTATCTTTACCGCTTCAGCACAAATTTCAGACCGCTGATGTGTGAACGCCTGGGTATGGGGCAAATCTTTTTAATTTACGGATTGAGCTTAAAGAGGCACAAAATAAAAATTTGGAATGATTGCGCCATTGGTCTGCAGAGTAATCACCGTGATCAGCATACCATCGTTCACCGCGGGCCTAATCGCATTAAGTAATAGATATGCATGCATTCACAACAAAAAAGTCGAAGAAAATTTCAAGTTCATCTTTGAAGGCTTCCTCCAATTCGGTTTGGGCAATTTGACCGAAGAAATGGAAAACTGTTCTGCAAATTTGACTATAAATACTCAACGAAAAAAGTGAGTCAAACATCAGTCTCGAGTTTCGCTACAATTTGTTCAGAAGTACCAGAGGATCAATAGCTGCCATGAAAGTGTTCGTGTGTCTTCTAGCTGTTACATCAGCAGTGTCTGCAGGATTTATCGGGGGTGGTAGCAGCGGCGGTTGGTCTTCAGGAGGCGGCGGCGGCGGATCGGGAAGCGGATGGTCGGGCGGTTTAGGCTCTGGAAGCGGATGGAAGTCTGGAGGAGGATTAGGCGGCGGTGGAGCCTTGAGCGGATACGGAAGTGGTAGTGGATGGAAATCGTCCGGTTCTGGCGGATGGAAAGCGTCAAGCGGATGGTCAGGCGCAGGCGGTTCAGGCTCTGGAAGCGGATGGAAGTCATCCGGTGGCTGGTCAGGCGGTTTGAGTTCAGGAGGCGGTGGCTGGAAATCGTCAGGAGGAGGACTAGGATCGGGAAGCGGCTGGTCAGGTGGTCTTAGCTCTGGAGGCGGATGGAAGTCAGGTGGTGGTGGCCTTGCCGGTGGCTATGGAAGCGGAAAAGGATGGAGTGTTGGAGGCGGCTCGAGTGGATGGCAACCAAAAGTCAAGGTGATTGAAGTTTGGGCACCAGCTAGTAGTGGATGGTCAGGCGCTTCTTCGGGAAGTGGCTGGGCTGGTGGACTTGGCGGTGGTTCAGCTGGAGGCTGGAAAACAGGTGGTGGATCGGCTGGAGGCTGGAAATCTGGCGGTGGATCAGGAGGAGGCTGGAAATCTGGCGGTGGATCGGCTGGAGGCTGGCAATCTGGCGGTGGATCGGCTAGAGGCTGGCAATCTGGCGGTAACTCTGGATGGAAATCATCAGGTGGATGGTAGTTCGATAAAAGGCTGTTTTTTAAAAATCGAAATAAATTAAATTTGTGTAACAAAGCTCACTGTTTGGATGCATCCGTTCAATAGTTTTATAGAGTTTCTAAATCATTGCTATTGAAGAAGTGTTAGATGCGGCATGGATTAATTTTTTTGTTATTAAGAAGATATTTTGCAAGGAAAACTGGATGAAGGTTACTACCCACAAAGGGCTAACAATTAAAATTAAATTCTACCTACAACTTCAATCAAAAAGACAAAAAAAAAAATGAACAAAAATCAAGAAGGTCTAAAAAAATTGCTGTCTTTAATAGTACTTCTAGGATTATTTTGGATAGTATTGGCCCGAAGTAAGTAGATATCTGAATTTTTGAGCTTAATTTCGAATCGCGAGTGCTACTTTTCCTCCTCCAATAAACAAAATTTCATAATTGGGACATTTTTTATGTTTCAAAGATATTCATAATAAGTTACCCTGTAATGGTACTTCCGTTTTTCGGCTTTGAATTCGTAATTTCTTATTAACTTACTTATTTGAACTGCGTACGAAAATACTTTGAAAGAAACATTTGTTGAAATATGACCACAAAACTAGGTGCACCGCTAACATAATTTGTTTCACATGAACAATTATTTTTAGAGACAATCATTGCTTTTCAGAAGCAAAGTTTTGTGTGGAAAGTAAGTTTTTTTTTGATTGTCTGAGAAATTAGCTATAATTTCCTTTAAAATCAATTTGAAACTCAAATATTGTGTATTTTTTTAAAAATTAGATGAAGAAAGAAAATACTAATGAATAGACCAACTTTCGGGAAACAACACTTGATTTTATCTAATTCCATTCTATCCTAGCTCACATTATGAAATCATAAGAAATTTCCATAAATCTACACATTTTCCATTCCATCTTCAAATCACATTCATGCGGCGATCTTTACCAATTAAAAAATAAACTAAACTAATTCGAAAAATCTTTTCCGGCTATCATCGTCGGCCCGTCAGCATGCATTTTCCAAGCAAACCTCAAGAATGAAGAGTGTTACCGAAAGCAATTATCTTCAGCACCTTTGGTAGCTCGGCGGCAAGAGTATCTAAAGATTATGAGATGGAATTGGATTTGTGCGTTCCTCCACAAATCATTTCAATTCAAAGCATCCATATAATTGCTGGAGTATAAATAGTTGAGATTTAAGATGGATTTTCCCCAGTTCACTTAACGCATTTATCAAATTCGCAACGAGATGCAGATTTTCATTTGCATTTTCACTTTTGCCACGATTGTCGTGGCATGGAAAGGCGGCGATGACGACACTCAAGGTGAAAAGCTATCGAAGAGAAAGAACGGCTGGCAACAGGACCAACTGGCTGATGAAGAAAATTTAGATTGGTCAACACGACGCAAGGACCAAAATGCTATTACTCAAGCATGGAAACCTGGATCATGGAAGATGCATAGCAGTGATGCAACAACTGTTTGGAAAATCACCAGCGGTGATGGAAACGTTGCATGGAAAATTATTAGCAAAAATTTGGCGCAAGACAGGATTCTCAATACAATGGATGTAAAAGGTTGGAGATTTACTGAACAGGACAGTGGAGCGAAAGGTAAACATGATTCTCCAGTTTCGATGCAATCAAATTATAATTTTATCTCTGTGTAGCTAAACATGGTTTCAACACTAGATCTAGAACTGAACATAAAATCGGAGTAAAGTCTCTAAACGGCTCCAGTCTTCCACTAAAGAATATTTGGTCAGCAAAGGACAATAGCAGCAGGATTCCGAGGAATAATACAAACAAATCATTTGGAGGTTATCCAAAAAGATTAAATACTACCACCACCCTGAACAAATGGGAAGTCATTGGAAGCGTTAGCAACCCTACTTCCAGAATGTGGCCAGCTGAGTCCTTGGTTCCACCAAAAATGAAGCAAGGATCCAAGGGCAGACCGCCCAACAAGAAACGACGTTTTAGAAATGGTGGCGTTAACAAATCTTGGAAGGCAAGCGATTTTTCAAATGTAACACAAAGGCATAATGTTTTCCCACCTGTTGTGAAAGTCAATAATGTTTATTTGAAACTAAAATCAATTGAGGATATAAATTAAATATTCAATCAAGTCCAATATGTCCTTTTTACTTTAATAACAGTTTAGAAGCAAAAACATATTGTGTAAATAAACATATTTTATTTTAAAATTTTCCCATTTTGTGATGGCATTTAGACATTGCAGTCCTTGAGAATATTTTTTTTTGATTTTTTCACGGAATCATCAACACAAATCGGCCCAAAGTGAGCGTTCGTTTCCTGCATTTATACCATCTTTAACATTAAAATTGTGTAGTAAAAATTCTAAATATTACGAGAAATTGTCGCCGATTCAGCGCTGAAATTGATATTTTGCTCTGCGATAAAAGAGGCAGAAAAATTATCTGAAAAACATTTTGTTTTTGTGAAGCAAGCCATACATAAAGCTACTTGCGAATCAGAGTTTTTTTTCGCAGATGGATTTGTCGGAGCATTTTAAATAGAAAATATTCGATTTGAAAAATATTGTAATTGTATGGTATGTAAAAAAGTAGAAGTTGTTATTTGAAGAAAACGATATTTAAATGATTTTTAGTTCATCGCAAGAAAGCAGATATCGAAGCTAAAATAAATCTGACATACTTTTGAAACAACCTGAAGAGAGGACACATTAAATTTCTCAAAGGGTACAACAGATTGGAGTTTTTTTTTGGTGGGTTTGTTTCTCACATATTGAGGAAATCGAGTTATCCTTCCGATTCAGTAATGTACACATACTGTTCAGGCGCATGATATCTACAGTTAATATATACCACACTTTAATTGCACAATGAAATTCATGCACATCATGATATTAGGGCTAGTTTTCCAAAATAATTTTTTTCCTACGGCACAAGTTGCTATTAGAACCCGCTTGTAACACAAGAATCCTTTGAGTAATGATAAATTATTATTTATTAAGTCAACGATACCTCGATTATATTAAACAGAATCGATTATTAAAGGATTTTGTACAGCCTGAGAATGATGGCAGCTAAAGAAAATGATTTACTGGTAAACATTTAAGTTGAAATGTGGGCTAAGTAAATAATAATGGGAAATGATTTGTTAGGCTGTTAATTAATAAGAAACATTGAACTGTAAAGCAGAAATTTAGTTGGTAACTATATTGTTTAAATAGCTACGATAACGAAGAATAAACTGATAAGTTTGTCCCTAGTCTTCACATATAAATCAATTGTTGGAATTTTAGAAACAATATCGAAAGAAAACGTTGAATACCTAGAATAAAACTGGCTCTCATATGCTAACATCTTCGTGGTTTTAGTCTCAATAGGCACCGAAATTATTGCCTGGGCCCAAATTGCAATTCCGCGTAATATGCGCGGTTAGGTCCCCCATTTACTTATCTCACTGATGATATTATTACGTTTTGTACATCGAAAAAATTATTGTCGACACAACTTTGTCATAAAAAAGTAATCAGCGCGCATCTACTGGTCACGACGTTCTATTATCCTTGGCCGCTTTTTGCAACACGTGAAACATATTTTCCTTGAACAGTTGGCATTTGATAACGAAAATTAAATAATCTAACAACTTGAACCGGAAGACATGACGGAAACAATAAAAATCCATTTTGAAGATTTTTTTTAGTGTGGGAGCTATTAGTACTATCGCCTATTCGGGAATTCCAACAAAAAAAAAACTTTCGTACGATTTCTTTTAATTTTTTGGTATTTTGCCGAGCTATGCTATTTCAGGCAAACAAGTTTAAATTTTTACTACCATCTAGCACGGACTACACTCCCACGCGTTTCAAATTCACAAACGCAAGTTGAGTCCCTGTCGTCACCAGACAGTACCGCTACCGTCTCTGCCTCTTTCGCAGAACGTCAGTACGTATCCTTGAGAAAGTGCCACTACCATCGCTGTTTCTTAGCGTGGGAATTTGTACAGTATCTTTCGCAACCCATTTGCAATACTCCATTGTGTTTTAGAATCTGAGCAGAGACTGCTTTGGTGGTGAGGGTTTATCATACGATATTTGAATTAATACATATTTATTACTCTAATGAATAAAAAAAGCTCTTTTCAAAAAGCGATGCTGACCATCAAACGCAATCATTTCAACTGAAACACAAAGGTGAATTGGATTGACCAATTTATTCGAATAAATTAGCAAAAAATAAACGAAATCCTGTATTTAAAAAAAGCGCAATCGAAATGAAAAAAACGTACAAAAGGCGCAACGATTGTAGTTAAAAATTATGGACCAAAATTTTTCAGACAATTTCAAATTGGGACAATTTTCTTTAATTTGTACCTAAAATTTGAAACGTGGGCATTCTTTAGAGAGTTCTTTCGATTATGAAAGTTCAAGAAAGTTGTTGGACTTGTTTGAAAGGATATCGCTAGTATGGTTACATATAGATTTTGAAAAGTTTTCAGGAATAAGAAAAAAAACGTACTACAAAATAAATCTGGATGACTACTACCAACTTCGTGTCATTGAAGAGCATTTAATAATGTGAAAATCGGTGAAAAGAAAATACTACTAATAGACCAGGGCGGATCTGTTTTCAGTTGACTGTTAAGAGGGGCCACACTTATTTCTTCAGAAAAAGTTGAGGAATAACTTGTATAACAATAATTGACTTAGTGCCGATATTATTTTGAAACCAGCACTTTTTATTTGGTTTTGTGAAGAATTTGGCATATTATAGACCTTTGTTTCAGTCAGCCGAATTCTTTACAGGACCAAATAAAAAGTGTTGGTTGCAAAATATTATCGGCACTTTATGGTGGTAAAAGAGGCGTTGAAGTTGATTTGAATGAGCTGAAGTGTTCAAATTTAAAAAAAGAAGTGCAAAAAAATCTTTTTAATTTAACTATACTTCCACTGACTGAATCCGCAGCCACCCAGCACTGTTTTAGGGTCTATTACCAAGTTCAGCAAAAATTCCTGAGGCCGCATTAATAATCCGATTTGAATTTTATGAAGTGCATTTGGTAGTTTTTTAAAAATAAATTTAGATTTCAAAATTATTATGCGAAATTTACTGCATCGATTTTGATGAAAATTTTTGTGCTGTTTTATTTTATTATAAAGATTTTCTAGGCGAATTATCAAAGTCCTAAGTGAATTTCAAGTGTTAAAAAAGTTTTTTTTTTGTTTTTTCATATTTATTGCTATTTTGCGGCAAGGGTAAAAAGTTTTAATTTTTTTTAACCAATCATATCTTATAGAAAATTTAATTCCGCAACTTTTATTTGCTCATAAGTTTGCTTTATAATAAATCGTTTTGAAGTTAGAAGTGCGAAAAGTAGAAAAAAAACCGAGTTTTTTTATAATTTTTTAACATTTTGAGGGAGGAGATAAGTCAATTATTGTTATATAAGTTATTCCACAACATTTTCTGTAAAAATCAGCTAAATGTACTCGTGTTTTTACATATCCGACCTGGTCCATAAACATACTTGTTTGGAAAGATCCAATCTATATCCCATTTGTAGATGAAAACTGTTAAAATAGAAGTGCTGCAACTGTTGTGACTCTCATTTTCTGTGGAAAAACTAGCAAAGTTCATGCAAATCGAACCATATTCTCTAATGTTTCTGATCATGTTCAACCAAAAAAGGGTTGCAAAAATATTTTCTAGCAATTTAAAAAAAAACTATCAAAATTAGTTTCAGCTAAAGTTGTGAATGGTGCTTTGTAACGCACTTACTTGATTTATGAATCACAACTAGTTTTAATTTTTTAATTTATTAAAAATTAAAAATGTATGTTTTATTCAAGCTCAGCGCTCATGGCTTTTCTTTCTTTTTAAAAATAATTTTCATGTAGCAATTTTCGCACAATTTTTCCATCTGAATAAAGTTGACTGATAATTTTTGAAAACTGTATCTTCTTCGTCATACATCCAACATTTAAGTTTAGCTCCATCGAACCAAAAAATAATCGCAAATAATTGATGATACATTTATGAATGCGATTCTATTATGAATGCAAATTAGTATTAGTGCAATTGCTCGCTTTTTCGCAACCAATCAAAGAAATTCAAAGGTGAATGCATTACAAGGAACAATAGTTTGCTCTTCATTGTAACGATTTTTGTTCGCTGATTTATTTGGAGGCGGACTAATTACTGATATGCATTTAATTATTGCAGAGCATTCATTTGATGATATAACAACGTATTTCATCAGTTCCTGATTGCTGGTATAAATAGTGGACGTTTAGAGTGGATTGGTATCAGTTGATTGGGATCTGTTCTTGAGGAGATGTATCACACAATGAATTTATTTGTTTGTTTCTTCGTGATTTTGGGTACTACCACAGCCTGGAAGACTCAAAACGGATGGCAATCGGCAGGTTCGAATGGAGGGGGCGTAGCTAAAGGATGGACGATGCAAGGAAGCGGAAATGGTTGGCAATCACAGCCAAATGGCGGAGGTAATAAGTGGCAAATGAACGAGGAAGAGTCACAGGGTGGTGCAGCGTGGAAAAATTCGGGCAATGAAGCACCAACCGCATGGCAAGGAGCTGAAGTAGATGAAGCAGGACCATGGAAAAATACTGGTGCAAATCAAGGTGGTCCTTGGCAGCAGGAAGGCGCTATAAATGCTTGGATGTCTTCAAACGGTGGCAGCTCCTCGAAACCTTCGCAACACCCATGGGAATCAGCTGCAGTGGATAGTGGTAGCTCCGCAGGATGGAGAACTACAGGTCCAGCTGCATCACAATCTTGGGTACAGATATTGGAGAATGAAGTGTCCGGCCCAGCTGTATGGTCCCCTACTTCAGGAAATGGGGGAGCTTCAAAACTTTGGAAAGCTGATAGCAACATGTGGCAGGCTAATACCGGAGGAAAGCAGTGGCAGATTGCTGGTCCATCTGGTGGTTCAAGGCCCTGGAAGACTGGTGGTAGCAGCATTTGGCAGTCCAATACAGGAGGAGGAAAGCAGTGGCAAAGTGCTGGCGCGTCTGGCGGTGCGTGGAGGTCAAATGGTGGTGGCCTAAATAATCCACACAAGTCTGTTGGCCCTTCTAAAAATGCATGGCAAACTCAAGCAAGACCAAGTGAATGGAAACAAACTGGTCAATGGTAGAGTCTTATCAAAGAATAAGCATATAAGCATATTTTGTTTAAAAAAATCGAAGCGATTTTTCAACAATATTACATTTATATGAAATATATCATTTGTCACCATAAGTTTGATTGAAATAATTTCTTTTTTATTATTTTTATTAGACTTTACTGAAGTCCTGAACTGTTTCATTTGTATTTTATTATAAAAGCGCAAACAAAAATATTCACTTTTTTGAGATTGTAGCTTAGAATGGCGCCCTGTGGATATTTTTGAGAGTAGTATCTGTTTATCTATACAGTAATGAAAATTTGAAAAATCATTAAATCTTATTAACTTCTAAACATTGATCCCAATGACATTTTTTTTGGATACAAATTGACCAATAGACTATTATTTTATGGCAACGGGAAATTTTACGAAACAATCAATATTCTCGAAAATGTATTTCTTGATGGCGAAAAGCACTGTAGGATTTTCAAGAAATCAAATTTCTTTGCTGCTCTAAAGTATACCTTATCATCATAGAAATCCTGTAGCAAAGTTGCATATATTGGAAAAATCTCTAAGTGTTCGAAATTTTAAATTAACGCGGCGCCTCTCACTGCTCTTTTGGTGCGCAATCCGCGCGTATTCCCGCACGCTGTTTGTATTGAAATTTAGAATAATTTTAAATATAAATCTTACGAAACTGTACACGTGCTCTGTTAGTTGAACGTTAGCAGAGAACGCTGAAGTACGTATTTTGCAGACTAGAGGTATATCAAATTTATTCATGATTTTTCAATCACTTAAACTTAAAACGCGTTTATCTCGAAACAACGTTTTTCAACCTAGCAGGACTCCTTTCTCAAAAAATTTTTGTTCGCTTTACATTAAATTTTTACAGAATGTTCAAAACTAGTGTCTGCTAGGAAGTACGTAGGATTTTTTTTAATGTTGCATATTTCAATTGTTATTAACAATTTTCGAGAGTTTTTGTTCGTTTTTTCCATTTTTTTCAAAATGATGCCATTTTTTCATCAAAAATCAATTAAAAAAAATCCTACGTGGTCTGGCTGTTATTATGCTTTATCGACAATTATTGGTTTGATAACCACAGCCTTAACATTTCAGGAGAACACGGTCCGGACGGGAAGCCATGAAAAAATAGGGCGCTTCTGGAGAAATGCTAGGGAGCCGCCATTTTGTTTTTTAAAGTTCTGAAAAAATTCAAAGAGGATGTCAAATACTTGTACAATATAGATCTTTTTACCAAATTTCGATATGTTGTTTGGTTTTTGCGGAAAAATTTCCAAAAAATAACTGTTTTTACAGTGGTGTTCCCTCTAAAATAGTTACTCCCAAGCGAGTTGATAAAAAAATTTGGACTGACGATAAAGAAACGTGAGAAATTCAAGATAAAATCAAAATTTAAATTGATTTATTTGTTATAAAACAATCAGATTGATTTAGAACAGATTAAAATTTTGCGTTTGATCATGACATAAAATGTTAAAAATGACTAAAAAAGAGAATCTTTTTAAATATTTGGTACAATTTTAGGCTGATAAAGTTAGACTACACAAAAATTTAATTTAAACGAAACTGTTTTGTTCAAACTGTTTAGAATCGTTTTGTCTAAGGGGTAATCTCTTTCTATAACCCAGATGCATTTCATTTCGTAAAAACTTATAGCAATAGCAAACTTCTACTACTACCGAAATTGACCTTGTGGTGTAATTCAGCAAACAGTAAATCATTTTCATATACTCTAATGTTGCAAATAATATTTTTCCACCTTACGTTCACATTCTCCATTTAAATTTTTTCGCCAACAAAACTAAATCACAATTAAGCGATTTTAAAGCAAAGAATGTAAATTATCGAAAGTTTCATTAAGCATATCATTAGTAAATTGCACGATTTGCAATTCAATGCAATTTATTTTTGAGTGGTTAAAAAATCATATATCATTTGCACTTACAATTAAATAATTGCGTGGTCATACATTTATGGATTTGAATGCACAAATTTGGCGCAGGTGAAAATTAGAGTTGAATTGAGATCATTTCGATTGGGAAATTTGGCGGATAGTTGCATAAATGTGTATCATATTTTAATATATCTCAGATAATTTTCTTTAAAAAAAATGCGTGAATAATTTTTCCAATATTATTTACTGAAAAAAATTTTATTCAGTAAATGATATTGGAAAAATTATTCACGCATTTTTTTACAGAAAGTTATCTGAGATATATTAAAATATGAGCATAAATCTCGGAACCATACGTTGTGCCTTACTTTTGTTAATTATTTCTAATTCAATGTCGCAATAGCCTGAATCCAAGGTCAATTATTTGAAGTAATGTTTAAATTACCTCTTAATGCGACTAACGAAATACTAGGCGGTGAAGTGGTCAGCAATAGGCTCGTTCATGATTACTATCCTGATTTGATTCAGGTAATCATTTACAGCTGATTACACTGACAATCCGACGCCTAATCTCATTTCAGAAAATTATTTGTCGCTAAATAGTTTCGAACTTGGTACTCGGTGCATAGGAAGCAAGCGCACTACTGATTTTTAATTTTGAAACAACTATATTTTCGTTTTCCTCATTATAAATCGAAATTCTCAATTATTTCTGTTTTCCACTATCCAAGCGACATTTCCAATTACCAACGAACATTTTCATGTCTTGTTCACACAACATCATTAAAACATATATCATTTCGATGACATCGTGATCATTAGCTTCTACAAAATAATTCAACGTGATCATCATGATTTCAAGAGGAAATCTTGTACATACTAACTTTGTTGCTGTTTTTATGGTTGTTGCTACAACTTCCAGCCAATTTAATTTGCAAACAAAAGCATAGTGCAGCAAATGATTGTAGATCCCCGTATGATTCATACCTACCATGAAAATGGTTTAAATTGATCAACAACTCGCCATGATCGATTGTTCCTTGACATGTGAGATATCTTTATATGTTTTTAAATAAATCCACAAGATGATTTGTGAACGAAACGTTTAGTTAATATCTGAGGTGGTCAAGGTTTCAAGTTTGATGTGGAGTTTTTCTTTTGTGATTTTTAACCGCAAGATAATTTTTATAGAGATTATAGAAAATAGTCAGGAAAAAAATTTAAACTGATTAGAAAATGTCAAATATGATAAATAGAATTCTTATTTTGTAAAAAAGATGAGAGAAGTAGCTTATTAGACAAATTTCAAAGTTCATGGACATTTTATGCAAACATTTAGTATGTAGAAAATTTTTCCCTTGTTAATTTACGGTGAACTTGACCATATATAACGATATTATTTCAATAATGGGTTTATGAGCGACAAATGCTACTACAGCACGGGTAGACAATTGACACCACTTGTAGCACGAGCAGTTTGTCTGATAAAGCATGCCCTATGTCGAGATAGTGGAAAATTATACTCGAACAGAATCAATGATGCATATGTTAGGGAACGCGCGTGGGACGAGGATAACTAAAGTAAATTATGATTGTATTAATTTTTAAGTCTATGCCTTTAGATCTCTGTCCAGAAGTCAGGCAGGAAAAAATTCTCTGGTTTTGAAAAATATCGGCAAAAAAGGTTTGACAGTTAGTTTATAAGGAAATTATCCTTGGAAATCGATAGTTGTAGTAGGTTCGAAATTATTCTTATCGAAAAGAATTTTCACATAGTATTCTTAACAGTCTATTGTGTCTTAGTAGATTCTGTGCGGAGAGTACATTACGTGGATGTGCATTTTCATAAGAGGGCATCAGATAATATCCCATGGAAAGCCTGCCACTCAAAATGCATATGCGTTACATATGTATAATTCAATTAATAAATTCGGAAAAAAATAGTAGTAAGCGATTTCGCCAATATGCGCTTTGCAAAAATTAAGGACAGAAGAATTCGATAAACTTAAAGAATGATATTCGTTTCTCGAGGATAATTAAAGAAATAATTCAAAAAAATTAGGTAGCAACTTAGGAGTAAATTTTTTGTCACATTTAATTTTTCGTGATTATTTGTAAATAAAAAATTTAATGGATTATTTCAAATAATCTCGGTGATAATATTGTATCAAATTTTTAATATAATATGGAATCATTTTTTTAGAAACAGTTAATTAAAAAAAAATTCTTTGTTGAGTTTCTTCGTGGAAATTTTCGAATTTCTTATATTATTAAAAAAAATTCCCAAACATTTGCAGTGGTTACTTTTTGAGCATTATATTGTCTCATATTTTAAAAGATTTGTATCAAAAACATTTCAATTCTAAATTACTAACGCAAAATTAGCCACAGAAATATTTTACGGAATTTCTTGCAAAAAGGTTGTTGAAAAAAGTGCTTTTGAAAACATTCGTGCAGTTTTTTCGGTTAATTTGAAAGTTTTCACGGTGATATTAGCTAAGAAAAAATGTTTTCTTGAAAATTCCTTCGAAAAAATTTCTTGGGATGTAAGAGTAGAACTCATTGATAAAAAATTTCATGCCTTGATTTAAGGGCGGGGGGGGGTAAGGTTTGACAACTTTTTTCTTCTTCCATTTTTGTTTATTTTTTTTCTGAAAGTACAACATCTGAAGAATATTGTATTAAATTTGTAGGTCATTCGGAGTAAAACCAACGAAGTTACAGTAGGTTGAATAACCGTTCCTTTTTAGGTTTGCGCGCCTTTTAGCTACCTGCGCTGAGCGGCGGCAAGCGGCAACTGTTTCGGTCTCTATTGTATTAATTTATCGATAGGAGCAAAAAGATGCCTTAAATAACGTGAATGATAGTGATGTACGGTATGGACCCGGCATCGATGATGACATGTACGTATTTTATAAGAAAATCCAGTTTTTCTCAAGATGTTTTCACTTTTCAGTGTACAAAACTCTAAATCGATTTTCCCAAACATGTAATTTTTAAAGTCGGTGACCAGCCTACAGAAAAAACTACTGCACCGATCGTTTTGAAATTTTGTACACATATTCTACATACATATAGCTCTCTAGTGACGTTGAGTTTTTTTTAAAAAATAAATTCCTAACAATTTTACAATAACAAAAATTGAATAATTAAAAAAAACTCGACGTCACTGGAGAGATGAAGTAATAAAGTGAAGAAAGCATTTTGATTTTTTGGTTTCAAATGATCCAGTGATGCTGTAGGCTGGTCACCGCACAAAAACTTTTTTTCAAGGCGCCTGCGGAGATCTACAATAAATCCGTTATTTCTCTATATTTTTGAACAACATTTTTCCTAAATATCCTTCACATGTTGTACTTTCATATAATAATAAGTAAAATAGACCCACAGTAATAATTTTTTCTAAAAAAAATTCATGAAAAAAGGTATTTTTTAGACGAAACCCCCCCCCCCCTTAACTGCAAGTTTTCAAATCCAATTTACTACAAAAAATATTTTATGTTTAAAATTTTTATTGAAAAAAATATTTTTTTTTCCGAAAATTTCTAGCCAAAATTTATGTAGAGTCTTTTTCGTTTTGCAAATGTTTCTGCCATCGTAAAGTTTATTCAATAAGTGTTAAATTTAATAGAATTGTAAAATTAAAACAGTTCTCCCTTTATAATGTAGTTTTCGAGCCTCAGGTTTGCCGAGCATAGAAGCCTAGAGGAATATTAGGAGTTTAGACAGAAATAGTTGAAGCGAGTCTGAATAGTTATTTCGTTTGAAGTTGTTCTGTTTATAGATCCAAATTTGTTTTAAATGTAAATCACGATTTTTCTCCTTGTATTGAAAATGGCAATAACTTCTTTTATAGAATATTTCACTTCCTATCATGCATATCATTCTTTTCTATTTAACATAGATAGCTTCGAAAATTCTTATTAAAACAATTCTGCAGATATTTTTTTGGTACTTGGCAGGACTCCCATTTTTTGAATAAATTTCAACCGAATTGAAATTTGACGTTTTTGGACAATATGGAAATAAGTTCCTATTCTTCTCGAAGGATCTTTAATGCTGCTCTCCAACATATATCGGAGTTATTTTTCTGGTTCTTTTCAAAATTTTATCAACGAAATTTCTTAATTGTGGCAACAGTTCTGAGTTTGCTCTTATATATTATTTGATTTTAGGACATATTTTTCATGTTTCATGGAATTTGCTAAGCTATTGTTGAAGTTACGATCTAATTAAGTCCATTGCAACATTTCCACCGAAATAATATAATTTCCATTGTTCATGCCCACAATTTCAAAATTAGTCTATATTCATATTTGTCGAGACAACAATGCACCCGAAATATCCTTTTTTCAACTTCTTACCTCACATATATGATTTTATATGCTTTTTGGCACTCGACCAAACCGCAAATCATGCAACACAATAAACCTATTCAAAGGAATCGAGGAAATGCCTGAGAGAGAAAGCGAGAGAAAAGATAAGCAAAGAGAAAGAAAAATCAGCCGGCTTAAGCTGGAAAACTCATCAAGGAGCATCAACCAGAACATCGCTATGGAATCTAGGTCACATCACATTTCCTCTACAAAAACAAACATATATGCATATAATATAACACGACAAGAAGTCCAACATGGCGTATGACGCGAAATAAAAAAGAGAACAGGACGAAGAGCCTCAGGAGCTGAACATACAGACGCAAAATTTTTCTTGCCCATATGCTTCCCTTTATTTTTTGGAAGTTCGCTTGATTTTTCCCAACGTTAGTTTTGCGAGAATGGGAAGTTATTCGAGGAAAGGATTCGCTCGCTACTCCGCTCGATTGCTATGTGTGTTCTCTTTGCATTGATATATGTTATACACAAAAGGTTCCAACAGGATAAACGTGTACTTGTCGAGAAGCCAACTTTGGTGTGGTTCTTTGTCGTTTATATAATATCGAATGGATGGAATATACAAAATATATAATCTATTAAAAAGGATGACACAAAAGAGGCATTGTCGGTCGTTTTCAATGTGACTTAAAGCTGTGAACAGTGTTTTATTTCGTAAAGGACAATATTGGGTAAGTAGAAGCAATTTCGTATTAAAGTGGACAATAGATTCCTGTTTAGATTGGAGCTAAACATGGAGGATGTCATTCAATGGAATCGTTTATGCATAATTTAGGTTTGTGATTCAATGGAAACGATGAAAGGACAATTGAGTACAGTGTTTAACACAAAACTACCTGAATCGAGTAATTTTTTTTGATATAGTTTTCAAGACGAAAGAATAAAACGAAACTGGATGTGTTGGCTCTTCGAAAGAATGTCTATGAGTTCCAGGCACCTTTGATTAACTTTAAAATTAAAGTGGTCCCTGAAATTGAGACCTAGATAAAAATTTCTGGTATTGATTTAAAAACTTGTCATATTAAAACAAATATACACTATGAGTCTATGGGTAACACTGACTCCGTAGATGTTCAATCTTTTGCTTTTAGACTCACTGTACATTTCTATGCTTTTTTCACATACAAAACTTTAGTACAGCGTATTATATATAAAGAGAGTGCAGGATTTTTTTGATGAAGAATCGAAAACGTGAGATACATAGCAAAAATTGAGGTGCGGAAATTTTTCCACTTGAATTTTGTCAGAACAAGAGATTATACGATTGCTAGTCGGCGTTTTAAAATTTCAAATGGGACCTCCACCATGCGATCCACTAATTAAATCTTCGCTGTGGTAGTGACCAGGCATCAATCATCCGCGCCGCGATCATGTTCCTCGTCGGTTCGCTCAAATTAGTGAGACCTAAAGATGAACATGATCGAAAGGATGCCTCACCAATAAGAAAAAAATATTGTATGGGATAGCGATACTGCGCCCCCACCGATCCAGACCGTGGGACAACGCCCCTAACTGAACCACCCTCTGGTCGACCATAGGGTTAGATTCACAAGCATTTTGGGTTTACGCTGACACAAAGCGTAACAAGTCTTTCGTCACAAGCAACATGTCGTGAACTTTTTCACTCATATATACTGTAAGCCTCACTGTGTTAAATATCCTCCGATTTGTTTGAAACTTTGCAGTCATATGTTTTTTTTTAAACCGTTATCTTTAAGGATATCAATATACCTTTTCCATACCATACCAGAGAAATATTTTTTCGAAAAACTGTTTTTGCCTTAAAATAAAATGAACTTCTTTGAATGTGTCGGCGTAACTTTAGAAGATTTTTCCAGAAAATCATTTCGGAAAGAAGTAAAAAACATTTTTGAAGGTTCTAGAACTGAAATATTCAGAAATTTGCATACCTTAAAACTGTTTCACAAGAATATTTGGGATGTGACTTACCTGAAAAGAAAAAAAGAAATATTTATTAGTTGATTGAATTGAAAAAAATATTGATTGTGCATTTCTTAGTAAATTCTAATGTATTGTAGTGGAAAGTATTCATTGTCAAATCAAATTGTGGATCTTCCAGCAGTCTCAAGGCTACTAATTATTTACGAAGGGATGGTTTTATATTTTCCATAAGAATGGAAGCTGCAATCGGATGACCATTTGAACCATACGGGTGGTTCTGGAATGTGGAACACTTTCAACATTCAGATGAATCAAGTGACAGGAAGAACTAGTTTCCAAGAACTAGAGGACATGTGGTCATTTGAATAAGATTTGTGGAAGAATAGACTTGGTGATACGAATAGATGAGAAGGACTATAGAGCTCAATTGAGTATATTCGATCAGAAATACCGAACAGAGATCAATTTTTTAAAGGTACTTTATTTCAATAGAAACACATCCAAAAAAACACATAGGAGTAAATTCTTTACCGAGTTCCATACACTCAAAATTAATTCATAGCTAAGAAATTTAATCATGCAGCTATTTAGATAGGACTAATAGCTTCTTTCTTATCTAAGAATATGCGCACATCAACTTCATGGTGTGAAGTTTGAAGAAAGCTGCATAATTTAATCTATTAAAAGATACACATGAAATCTAGATGAAAACGTCTTCTAAGAACATTAATATTGCCAAGTCATAAAGCTTTATTGAAAACTACTCACCCCCATTCCAAAATCATAAGATTATCTAATAAAATCTTTTATATGAAATTCAATTCCATTGAATAATAATGAAAACGTCCGAAAATTGCACAACGTTTTCATGAAAAATTCAATTAAATGACGTGACTACCCCACAAACATTTTTTTTTTGAATAACAGGTGACCTCGGGACGGTATTCGGGTCGATATCTTCTCTACCAACCTAAATTTTGAATCGTAATTTGACCGGTAAATGAAACGAATGATGTTGGCCCGTTGCGGAGGCAGCAATATAAACAATATATGTATGCATATAGCATATAATACTATATACCATATTTTACCACCCGCACCACAATGTCCTTCAAGTATTCCATCGCCCACGTAACAGCAGCCAGCATCCTAACGAAAGGAGATATCGTACTTTGTGTGAGAGCCAGCCAGTGATAATCTGACCATTCTCGGGTATTCGACGACGACAGCCTTGCGTATAGTGTGCACAGTCAACATTCATTTTGCTGGCCCTTTGGTGAAGGCCGTTCAATTCTCGTCCTTTTTACCTATCCACCTACACACTATACATTCAGATCGACTTGGGTGATTGTCCATTAGCGACGAAATAGGTCAACATAGACCGCAGAATGTGTTATACAATCACTATGATTGTTTACATAATATATATGCTATCGATTGGCATCGCCAAGTATATACACATATCCTTTTTGCGATGTGGATGCGATACAATAAGGGATGAGTGAATTCGAGGGATGCAAAGCGCTATTGAAAAATCTGTTGAAGTTATACAGCGTATCAAAAAGTTAGTTGGCTAGTTCGGATATGCCAAACTTCCTGGACTGTAAGTTGAATAAGGGAAAAATAGAAGGGATCATTGAATAGCTCTCAGGATCATCAGGGAAGATGAAGTTTTCCATTAGTTGCTGTGGTTATTAATCGTACATCGATTCGTCAGAATTGTTAGGGGTCAGATTTATTGAGTTCTAGAGAATGTATCTGAACGAGCAAAGGAGGATTCATTGTTGGCAGATTGTTTTGGTATCCATTGTGGATATTACCGGTGTATGTACATAATAGTACAAAAATAGAAAGAATATCGCTTGTCGACCACAAACCGAACCAAAGTCCTGATCAGTTCAAAACAAACAGTTCAGAAAATTCGATACATTCTGGGGCTTTCGACAATTGACTATGATCGGATTGACATGAAAACTTATATGTTCAAATTCACATCTCCAAGTATAGATGTTCGACGAATATCAAATATTCGTGTTACTTGGAATTCTGTTTGGAACATGCCGAGCTTCTTGATCATCCGTGTGCTATGCAAAGAAAGGGCAAAATTATGCGCTTTAATGTGTAAACATTTTAGAAACTCAATTAAGTGAGCATCTATTTGCCAAATCGTTAGTGGTGTGGTCTGATCAAACAAAACACGAGCATTTAATGTTCGCTATTTCAGGATCGTATTTAGTCTAGTCAAATGGAAGTTTGACCGTGCATTTTGGATAGGCAGAGAAATTTTTATTGCAATGCGTGGACAATGTCTTAGTTAGGTTAAGTCGAATTTCCTGGGGTGGCAGCGTCAGTCCTCCGGGCTTGATCTTAAAAACAAAAAAAAGTGGACCATCCCCATACCTCCGAAACCATAGCTCCCACAAGAAAATTTAATCTAGCAAACTTGTGTAGAATTTAATTTGCAGCAAGTTGTGCGTACATCACTTTTACGTGGTATCACCAATAAGGGTTCCAAGCTTAAAACGACATTTAAAAAAGGGGCACATCTTTCGAGCGTCATAGCTTCATTGTTTTCACTTTAACCCCAAAACAAATTGGAAATAGCTTGAGGCAGTTTTGTCGCAAGTCGTTTGCGGTATTGATTGTTTTGATCGGTGTACACTGGCGGGAGCTACTGCATCCAAAAGTGGTAAAACTCACGTGAAAAACGCATTTTTAGGCCAAATAATCGGCATCCGATGGCAAACTTTCCATTGCAAAACTCACGGAGCATCATAATTAGGCATAGTATGTCAATATTATCACAAATGACTAAATTGTGATTATTTATTTATAATCTCCATATAGACAAGCTGATGTTTCCCAAATATCGACCATTTAATCGTTGGATCATTAATCGATAGCTCTGGATTAGGTGAAGTTATTCTTTATACTTATTCGATATTTGCCAATCTGCTATAATGTCGATCTTTTACATACTTCAACAATCAGAACTATATATCCTCTTTGCAGGATTATCAGTGTCCAAGGGACTTCACATTTTGGATAAAGATTAGCGAATAGAAAGAGATTCGCCAATCATTTGGCTTCGTGCACGCGGAATTCGGCGAATATTTGTTTGGTATTTGCCAGATGTAGATAAATTTAAGGACTAACTCAAAAGTCTTCCCTTTCACCAAAAAAAATCTCACAAACTTAGTCTGACCACAGAAACAGATATTTTGTGTTGAAATTTTGAAACAATTCATGATTTCTATGGATGTACGAATTTCAAACAGCACCAAAAATTAAATCGTTTTTTTTTTGCTGGAATAATCGCCAAGGATTTTATTCCCAGTATTTTGCCATCAAATTTATCAGTTGATGTTTCACATTTTTGAGATCTAACTGATGGAAAGAGCTTAACCGATTGAAGGATTCAAACTGGTGGAAGTGGTCAAATTGATTGAAATTGCCAAACTTATTGGTCATATTGGCATACTAGTTAAAGAATGGGGAAAATACAAAGTTTATTAATGCCCTTTATACCAAAATATAGGAAAATATTTTCAAAAAGAAGTATAAATTAGATATAACCCATAAAATACTCCGAAATAATTTTTTCGAAGAGAATGGGAATAATAAATTGATGCTATTTTTGAAGCATAATACTTAAAAAGTATCAGGATTTTTTCAATACGTATCTTTCAAAAAATTCGATCCAAAAATCACATCTAAAATTTAAGTGGCTTAAAAACATTCCTTTTGATGATTTGTTTGTTATTAATTATAGGCCTGTTTCGATATTCCCAACCAATCAAAATCAAGGCATTCTAAAGACACTTATCTTTGTAATTCAACAATATTTTTATTAAAGATCTTTCTAACAGCTTCGAATAAATATTTATACTAAAAGTTTCAAGGTTTTGAAGCACCGGACTATCTAAATGTCAAAGCTTTTTCGAACATTTACGACTTTGGTGACCTTTCTACTGCTGAACGTCATCAGGTTTGCGTGGTCGGTATGAACTTCCTTTGAATTTTGCACTTGACCTTTTAATGCATTTCAATCGGTAGCCAAAGGAATGTTCGAAAATAAACAACAAAAACTTCTGAGGTTTGAAACGTTCGTAAACGTAGAATTGTTATCAAAGAAATCTAATAATTGTCGCATTAAAGTTTTCGAGGACGTTTTTCCCATTTGTTTCTTCAGAAAAAGGTTTGAGTGTTTGAAGAGTTCATCCTTGCCATTGGATTGTTCTGGATGGAACGCGTTTTTATTCCAATCCGAAAAGAACGAATCAACCAATTTTACGCTTAGATGACTTGCATCAAAGATGCATCCAGGACGAAATTTAAAGTCACCTAAACTTTCATCGATGGCAGGATAATTGAAATGGGAACACACAACCAGATTCCAAACAAGAAACAATAGCATTCAAATGAATTATCATCTTTCGAATCCTTCCTGGCAATAACGAACGTACTGTTCGTTCCACCAAATCGAAAGCCATACCAACTAACGCTTTCGGTTTGATGTCAACCATTCCCATCAATATTCAGGATATGCCATCATTTCCGGGTGTAGTGTAAGCACAGATAGAGAGCTTCAAATCACAAATCGAAGTGACGAAAATCACTAGTGAAGCAGCAGTCAATCCTGTTGCTTCCGCCCTATATTATAATCCTACCATCGAATGGTGATAATTTACTGTACACAGGACTAGACTTTTTACCCAGTAACAAGTTGCCACTATATTGTGGTTCCTGGTGGTGCTGCAGTTGTTTTTGTAGTTGATCCTGCTCGTGGTGCTCGTGTTCGTTCGTGTCGATGGCGTAATCCACAATAGTCGCCGTGGTGCCACTGTAATCCAAATGGTAGTGGAGGGTAGTAGTCCTAGAATGCGATGACGCTGATGGAGCGACACTAACAGAAACGAATCCTTCGGCGAGCGAATGCATGCGGCGACAATTTCACAACAAGCTGTTCACGCTCTGACCTTGGGGTGGAAAATGCGCGCGGGAGGGAGTGATTGTTCGTATGGTTAGTGTCGGGGTGGGTGGTGCGACTAGCAAACATGCGGTGTTTGTTGATGCCGCCGATGACGCTCACGACTAGCGTCGTAACGCGCAATTAGACACAGGCGCTGCGTCACCATCGGACGGTGCACAGTTGCAATCGACACCCAGAATAATATTGCGCACAATTGCGAAACACGTAAATGGCACTGGAATCCGGAAAGTTCACCGGTCCACCCTCGCTACACAGGGACACGACCCGATGCGCCGATGAGGTCAATCGGTTGGCAGGTCACACTTCCTCTTTCTGTATCGAGTTCTGACTTCGAGATCAGGTCACGGCTGTACACACTAGGAAACACCACTTCCAAATGCATCTATTGTCGGTGGACGCACTTAGCACCGTCAATACGTTCTCTAGTGATTACCACGTTCCGTTCGGTTCAACGGCGAGAGCTTAATTCCACCGAAGCTAAAGGAAAACGTGGGAAACGTGAAAACTTGCTAAGCGATAGGAAAACTCGCTTGACACGCTCGAATTCCACTTCTGAACTGTGTACGACGACACTCGACAGATTCTACGACGGAAAATTCTGCCCATCTCGCCGTAGTGTGTCGTAAGGAAGCGCTTCCCATGCTTTTGTGGCGTCAGTGGGCGCCCTGACACACCCCACAGATCCACCCTAGAACTCTTGGGTGTAGGTGAAAAGCTGCACGTCTCTAGAATGTGCTCGGCAACCAACGTGGACGGCCCCACGGAATTCTTGGCTAGGTTGCCTGTAGCTTTGGCGTGGCCGGTCTGACGACAGATTGGCCGGCATATAGTCTGTCTGGCGAAGTGCTAGCAAACCTTGATTTCGCTTCCAGCTGGACAGACCTATCAAGAGTGTCCTTTTTCGATGCCCACTCTGAAGGGTGAATTCGTGTGGAGTTCTTTTCTGAAAGAAGTGCTTTGCACAGATTGAAGCTACCAAAGCAGTTAAACTTCATTCTAGTGTATCGCAAAATCGAAAAGAATCTTTCGATAGTTCAAGGAAGGATTTTTTAATATCAATAAGAAGGCCAGGAAGAAACTCTTCTTACCTATTCACTCCTCAAATTGTTTGTTGAAAGTGAGACATGAAGGACATAATTCGATGTCGTTCAAATGTAGAAACTACTACTGATAGAATTCCTGAATAGGTTCTGAATGCTCTTTGAAGACATTGTCTATTAGGATATTTTTATAGCTGTTACAAACTGATCTTGGTATAATACTTTCATAAATTTTAAATAGTGGATTATTCAATTTTCTGAACCTTTTATGATCGAAAATTCGCCCTTCAATTTAGATCATAATATTCAACCTTAGCAACCAGATAATCCAAATGGTTCTCCTTGAAAATTTGATAAAAATACTTTGCATATTTTATTTTAGTGATGTTTTATATTTGTTTATCTCTTCAGACGAATCGAAATCTTGTGTAAGCTAAAAAAAATTCAATCATTCCTCCCACTTTTATATCGAAACGAACGCCACAAGCGATACAGTTGCCAGTAATGGAATCGCTGGCTTGTTCACGAACACACTCGTCGAAAGTAAGCCTGGAAAGACTGGCACCTAATTTTATTCATGAAATTAAATCAAATAAGATCAGTAAAGTAGGAATGTCGTCTTAGAATTCTTGAATGTTTTTTGTTTGGCAAAACTTTTTGCTGTTAGAAATTAATTGCAAAAGTCAAGATTGGGTTTCAGGGCACCTCAAGAAAAAAGAAGAAAGGCAGTAAGAAAGAAGTGATTTTATAACCAACCAGTCAGATGTTAATGTTGTAAATGTAAATCTGAGCCAGTGCGGCAAGCGGTACCAAGGATACGTGTACCACATAAGACCCGCTATAGTCAACGCAGAAAAACTTCAAATTTTAGCTACCCTAGCTTATAATATAACAAAATCTAAAATTTTTGCATCTTTTTTTTTGGTTTCCAGGAGACAGACAACACCACAACTGGGACCTGGCAGCACATATCATGCGGTTTCGCACGCAGTAGGCTGCAGAAGCGTGAGCCCAGGCAAGTAAAGTCAGTTTGCGAAACAATAGAAAAACGTGATTGAGTAACGTAAAGGTCTTGTCAGGTTCGCCACTCATTGCAGCAGGCCAAATTAAAAAAAGAGACTTTGAATAATTTTCGCCATGGATGAAGCAAGGAGGAACGGTCCAGAGAAACTTTTTAAAGTTGAAAAAAAGTTTGAATAATTTTCATTCAAGGGGAAAATTATTATTTCATTCAAGAGGAATATTATTCAAAGCTGAGATAAATTATCTCGTGGAGTTACAATCTTACTATCTCTGAACTTTTAAATCAACTCCACTGAGATTCGTAGAGTAAAGATTGAATTTATATCACTGAATTTGTAAATATTATTGCATTTCTGATTTGATTAAAAGATAAGAGTAAGTACGATTGATTAGAGAAAAGTGAAGGATAGCTATTGTGCCAAAACCAGGAGCAAACAGCGACACAGTATTCAAGAAGCACTCAATGAATTAATCAAAAGTGATGTAATCAAATATGCCGAAATCTTCGAAATAGTGTTACAGTATAAAATCAGTCCGAGTGTAAAGCCACAGGAGTGAGTTTGTTTTATTCTATTTTGCCCTTTTTTTCGTATGGAAACTATTCTGGTTTTGTGCTCTCGCAAACTCTTTGGAGAAAGCGGAATTGCTCGTGGTCAAAACTTGACTCTAAAAATTTTCCAATTAAAGTTCGGTACCCAAGGAGTCTCGGCACACGAATTGGACGCAACCCTAAAAAAAATTACAGGGCTCCGACTGAAATTGTTTAGATTTAGCTTTTGATATGTGTTTTTTTTTATAGTTTCGGACCGAGGAATTATGCGGAGATGGAAAATGATAGTACTTGAGAAATTAAGTATAAGAAGTATAAAAATATATTTCTAGATGCACCAGACTGACTTATTTTCATCATGAAAATAGACCAGCCAAATTTCATGCAAATCACTTCATCGCTACCATCAAAATCAAAATAGTAAAGTTTTTTTGGAATCTTTTTTGATGTCAAAATAAAAGATTTTTTATAGAAAGTCTATTTCTCTACAACTTCTTTTATTATGTAATTATTTTTAGTCCTTACCCCAAGATTTTCAAATTGGATACTAAAGAAAATTTGTTGCATCTACCAGCACTGACTCTTACGTCATAGGTGAATCAATCAGGAAACGAGCTTCGATTCTAGGCTATGCCAAGCTGGATTTTTTCAAAAAAAAAACGTACAAGGCGAGATGAGATCAGTAGCCGTGGGCTGAGCGTCAGCTTCCTTCCCAATTCGTCACAACGTTGTGGCGTCCAACCTCTTTTCAATAGGTGAAACTAGCCTATTTGAGTACGTACTGCATACTACCAAGTGGTTCGTTATTTTGCATAAGGACAACAAAATGTCCTACAAAAGAAAATCAGCCGCTTTTTATACATCAATGTTTGCGCCGTCTCATCATTGCTGCTTCTGTTGTGGCCCATCCATCGACCATTCCAAATCCACCCTTTCCTACATAGCACGTATAATCCTGCTGTTATGACTCTACCCTAAACTGGGCACGTTTTGCCGGGTGTTGAAGAGTTGAACTTCCGCATTATCGTACTGGGCCTATTCACAGCATTTCTTTTTTCCTAATACAAGAGTTGGTGGTTGTTGGTGGAAATGGCAAAGTTTGAGACTAGAAGAAATGAAGGTGGAATGATGTTCATTGCCGTATAAAAGCTCTAAAGTACCAACAACGATAATGGGGGTTGATTGGGACCATTTAACCGAAAAAGAGCTTTCGATTCGCCCCTATTTTCCAAGTCACCAATAAATTTGCAGTGGTGGTGGCAGGAGCAGTAGCAGCAAATTCAAAAATCAGGAGAATGAAATAATTGCAAAGGAACAGGAAGTAGCGTTGGCATATTTCGTAGCACCTTTAGTTTTGACGCCAACAGGCATCGGGAGGGAGTCGATGACTATTCAACATTAACAAGACGGCATGATTTTGAATTGGTCAAGTCCTCTTCAGGTGTTAATGGTGTCGGTGTGGTGTTGGTGCATAAACGAAACAGATGCATTAAGTCCTTGCTTGAATGGAAAAGTTAGCTTACTTTGCGATGCTTTTGTTTTAAGGATATGATTCATTGACAGAAGTTCACGATGGAGGAAGAAAAATGAGTTTAAGAGTCTACGAGGAACATTTGAGAAGATCGAGAGATCAACGTCGAATTTTTGAAGGATATGAAGTATTTTTTTATCAAATGCAAGGATTTGTTTGGTAAGTAGGATTCATTCAACTAAAAAGGACATAGCTTTTGCCAGATAAGTAGAAGATATAAATATTGATTGTTTCCGAAAATAAAAAGCCTTATTTCCTAGGAAGAATTCACTGTTATGTATTCAACAATGCATTTAATCCCAAAACTACTAAGTTCTTCACCACTTATTTGCTTCGTTTCCAAATAAAAATGTATTTTTCAAAGGACAATAGCATTCGTCCTTTATCAAATATCTCGTTTAGCAGTGAGTGGTTTTTGAAACAAATCTAAGCACCTTTTTTCGAATGGAACACCTCTAACGACTGAAGATACTTCTTAAGGCTCTTGGGAATGAAAGCATCCCCAATTCCATAGGCTTCTCCGGATAACTAGAAAACTGTACAAAATCTTTCATTTGCAATGAAATTCTTAAATATTACGTAATGCATCATGTCTCGAAGTTTTTTTCCTTTCAGTCATCCAACATTCATCCCATCCATTCACTTGCCTGCTTATCACAGTTCTCGGGAATTCTCAACGTCCAGACACTTTTCTCCAGTCGCATTTTCTTCTTAACATCACCCCGTCAAGTTTAAGAGCTATGAATTTTCCTGGAGTCGAGCCTTCCTTTTTCGGTTTTCTACGTGGCGGAATAAATAATGGGAGGCTGATGTGCAAAGTGCATCACGAAGGCATCGAAAATGCATTCAAAAACCAAGAAGACGACTTGGAAAAGGGATGATGAAGATGGTTTCTTGGCACGTTGCTTTGCGAATTGTTCGCTTATATACATAAATAGTTAGTGGTGTGGCATGTCCTAGAGAGACTTGTCTAAGCTTCCCGGTAAAACGAAAGACCTATGTATGTGGACAAAAAAAGAAGTTTGCAGACTGTCGCGCCATGCCGGCCGGCGAATGTGTTCCAACAGGACATGGGATGGTGGTGTAATTTGTTAGACAAGGATCCACAGTTGGGCGTAGAAGAACTTGATTTTTTTTCATGCGATTACACAATGAGAGATATACGTTTGCTAAGCGAGCTGTGAAGTCTTGGTTTTGAATATGTTTTTTGACTCTGAATGAATTTTGTACTGTGCTGAAACAAGTGATCCCGAAGGATATGTTGTTTTCAGTGTTCGACTGGAAATTAGATACTAGAGACAATCAACGAAAATATTAAATGTTAAATGTTAATGAAGCAGAAAACAATATTTGCGGACTTTTTCGTCCATTTATGAAAGGTTTTTATTTTAGCTATTATCAAAAGAGTATGTCACCAAAATGGTAAAGTAAGTAATACTCTTTCATGGTATATGCAAATCGTTTACAAAAATACAAAGAATCTTTGGAGCATTGCCAAATAACCAAGAATGCTTTTATAGATTTTTTATGTATCTCCCAATTTTTCTAAGAACGTTTGAGAATTACACAGAATTTTTTCCAAAAATTTCAGCTTATTCATATTTCATACGGTTTACAGGTGGCTAACACCAAACGCATGATTCCAGCTATAAAAGTTGATTAATCTGTTCGGTGAATTCCTGCAGGACCCATTCTATTCAACAATATAGTCTTATCATAATATCTCTCTGTCAGAACAGCATCCTGTTTGCCAACACCATTATCATCATCGATCATTTTTCACAATCCATCCTCAATACGTTTCCATGAAAATATATCCATCGAAACGAGAGCATTCTAATAACTATTCCGTTTTTGTGCTACTTTATTCTGTCACGAGATCGAACCGCAACCCATTTCTCATTGTTGCCGTAAAAATTTATCATCGATTCGAAGGATCTTTTGTAGATTTTGGCATAGCCGACAAAATCGAATTGTAATCGATGGCAAGAAAATTGAATGTGCCACTGGTCGTAACAGGAACTGCCCACCAAACTTGTACTAAGTGTATTTGATATATGACTTCCACGTATGATTGTGCGGAAAGCGGAACTGAAATCGTAGCCCGAGAATGAAGGACGACGAGCTTAACAGGACCACTTCTTTCCACTTGTATGCCTGATAAGTATCATCTGTCGACTTCATCCACATTCCCGACATTATATTCGAGGAGGATATCTTCAAATTGATACCACGTGACTTTCTGTGTCTCCGCCTATTTCAAGCGCCTACAGCAGCCCGGAAGATCCTTCCGACTAGATAGTGGGAGAGAAATGCTTACGTGGTATAAAGCTTTTAGCTTCCAGACTTTTTGCTACTCCGAAAGGATAGAATAGTCTAAAAAGGGTTTTGTCGAGGAAGAGAACAGAATAGAATGCAGAATATGCAAAAAGGAGTTTCTCTGTCACAAATGTAAACATCCTGCTAACCATAACGCTTGAGAGTTGGCCGTTTTTGTTGATAGTATCTTTTACTTCGTCTTATTATTGCAAATGATGTGCGACAGGATGAGGAACATTTCAAAGG
The DNA here is from genome assembly GCA_963942545.1 of Oxycera nigricornis. Lineage (NCBI taxonomy): Eukaryota > Metazoa > Arthropoda > Insecta > Diptera > Stratiomyidae > Oxycera > Oxycera nigricornis. Next base: position 99,671,845 of record OZ012662.1, read on the forward strand.
CTGTTCGCGTTACCATTCAAGATAATTTTGATAAGCTATAATTGATATTTTAGTAAGCAAAAGAACGTCGCTGAAAATTTTGACAGAATTTTGCAAATTGCATTAGTGAAAGAAGATGTTTTTAAATGAAGTAATTGTCTAATTATGATAAATGATAACGTCTTGATTAATTTTGATGTTTTTTGCCAAATACACTAGAGTTCTCGCAATCGTGAAGCAACTCAAGCTGATTCGATAAAGGTAGGTAAGCCAAGACGGGCTACAAATTTCGAAGGACATTTTTGTAAGTAGAATACATATTACATAATTAGTTGTTGTGAATTTCATCAATTTTATAGAAATTTGTCATATTTACGACTCGAAATCTCTCCCATTTCACAGGCAATGCGAATATCCTAAAATATCTTTGGCAATTTTTTTTGAAAGAATGAATAGGTTACCAACAGAATCTTTGCAACTATTCCACATTTTAGTGAGTCTCCAATAGCTATGTATTTTTTTGGAAGGGGTATCCGAACGAATCTTTGCGTGCAGCAAGCGGGAGATGATTTAAAGATTTCCTTACTTAACGGTATTTTTTCAGTAATTATTTTATAAAATATGAAACATATGAATTTTGGCCATTGGAATTTGCTTTTCACAACTAAACTCAGTTAAAAATTGTTGAAGAAAATGACAAATACTGTATTTTTCCTTGCAAAGAATAACGAAAAATCATTTCTTCTTTTGCTGTTGATCTTAGGACAATATCCGCATAAGCATAATGGATAAAAAAATTTTACTTAAGATAGGAATGGAGGCTTGCCAAAAACTTGAATGATGATGAACCTTTACAAGAAGAGATGAGAGACCAGCAATCCTAGATGAGGGTTTTATAAGGGATTTTTCTCGAAAGTTTTGGGAAAAAGCAGAACTCTTTTAATGGTTTTGTTCAAGAATTTCCGGAAAATCAATTTCTAAATTAATTAAAAGTGCACTGATTTTGAAATCGGGAGGATATTTAGGGTTTTTTAATGAGGGCAATGAAATTAATTCAGAGTTTTTTTTCGCATGGACTTACTGACAATACTGTGAAAGAATTAAATTTTTCAAAAATTAACCTTGCGTAATTGATGAAGGCTCATCAACGAATGAATAAAATATACTAAATAAATAAAGTGCAAAAACGTAGAAATTAAATAAATATAATCTAAGCCATCTATCTATATTTAATATATGTAAGTAAAATAACCAAAATTAACTCTAATTTTCAATAGAAAAATTCAAAATCATAGTTAATGTTATTTTTATATCATAAATAATTTTCCTTGATAAATAAAACCACTTGCCGTGCTTCTACAAGTATTTTATCCGTTTTTGAGTACAAAAAATAAATTACAGAGAATATTCGCCCAACAAAAACATTAAATCAAAGTTTTCCAAAAATTTTGTCACTGCAATAGAATTGAATAGAAAGAGAAGAAAGTTTTCGAAAAGAGACATTGAACGCCAACTCATTTTTACAAAGCCTATTTTATTCTTAAAATTGAATTCAAAAATAAACTAATTTTGACATTTTTTGGCACTACGCTAAGTGTTTTTGGTATAGTAAATTCAATTAAATTTGATAAATCAGAAATGAAAATTTCAGCAAAATTTTCACCAGAAAAAAGTTTTTGATAATATTTGTAGGAATTATTTTACTGATTATATATATTTTTTATATTAAAATGGGAAATATTTCAGCGATTTAGTTAGTCAAATGAAATATCTTAGGAAACTTTTTACTAGAAAAATAAATAAATCAATTACAGTTTTTAGAAATTCGAAGAAATTCTACGGAAGTTTTTTTGCAGCCGAATGAATTTATTACCAATAAAAATTGATCGGGTAAAATTCAAACAATCAATTTTACTTGAATAATCTTCTTTTTATGACATAAAATCTGTTTAATTCCATCCGCTATTCTAACAAATTCGTCCCAAAATACAAATCAAAAAAAAATCTACAGGACGTTTATACTTTACACTGCGAAAGTTGATTTTTAAAAAGGAAAAAATCTATTCAAAAAACATATATTCTGCAAAAGTATTTTTACAATGAAATGGCTAACCTATATAAGATAAATTCGTAAAGAAAAACCATCTTTTATTAATCTTAGCTAGAACAAACATAAAAAATCAAAGTAAGTTGTTGAAAGTAAAATGTTTCTAAGTGGAATTGTTGGACCCATGAAATCGATAAATTTATCGATAAAATTTCTACGAGCCATTTTAAAAAGCAATCTTTATGATGTTTTTAAGCCTTCTATAACGAAAACTTATCATTGATTTTATAGTAAAATTAAACCCTAATAATCTTCACAATCGAAATTTTTCGGAGTTCGTCCGAACCTTGCCCCTAGAAAGTAAATTTTTATGATACGAAAATCCATTGGACATTTGTCATTGAAAAACTAAATAGATTCCACGAGAAAAATGTTTGCAATGAAAAAATCCGTGGCAAAATATTCGAGTAAAATTTAATAAGTTGATTTTAAAAAAGTGTTTTAATGAAAACAATTTTGTTTGCAATTAAAAAATTAGAAAACAATTGATAGAAAAAAGTTTGGAATGAAACCTCTTCAAATAAAATTTTACGTTATGACAATAATGTTGGACTAATTTTGAAGGAAATTTATATGACACAGTTTTACGATTACTGTTAAAAAGTCCTATTTAAATTTACATCAAAATTTTTCTATAGAATTTTTCCCTGAAAAGAATTCCAGCAAAAAAAATCAACCAGTTTTAAGGAAACCAAAATTCATCCAAGGCAAGACAATTTAGAAGGGATATGAAAATAATTGAATAATTTCTGGAAAATCGTTTTGTCGAATGAAAATGGCCGTTTTTACGGTCATCGAAGAAAAAGCGTCATTTTGAAGGGGATTTTTGAAAAGGAAAACCAATTTAATATCGATTCAAAAATAGTTGAAAAAATTCTGCAAATCCCTTTGTCAAATGAAAATGATCGTAAAATATCGAAAAAATTATAGCATTTTAGGGATTTGCTTTAAAGAAAAATCAATTTGAATTAATTTCAGCAGCAGAAATTTTTAATGAATCCAAGAACAAAAAAAAATTGCGATAAAATCTCCATGCAAAGGCTTGAACTTTTATGAAATTTAATAATAATCTGCAAGTTGTTAATTGATAGATGACACATTTTGCTATTTGTTTTCGGTAGTTTTTGGTAATGAAAAATGCTGCATGGCTTCTCTAAAAATTCTTACGGTAGTAATAACTAAATGAAGTTGAGGAATTTTTGTTTACAGTAGTGTTTATACGGTCAATATAAGACCTTTAATTTTTAAGCAAATTGGAACTTATTTGATAGTTTTTTGAGCAAACTCCAAATGTGCGCAAAAGAATCTGAGCTTTAGGAGTCAAAATAACACATCACCTGGCAATGTTAGCTTTGATTGTTTCTGTAAAGAGAAACTGTGGTCCATTTTATGATGTTTAATTTCAGGACGGATATCAGAAATCAAATATTTTTGATTACACAATTTAGCAGATATAAAAACGATTCAAGGTAAGGCTATGCAAACTTTACAGAAACTCTACAGATCAGGGTGCGCGAGACAGTACCTGAAGAGGATGCCAATCCTCAAACCCAGGTCATATATTTTACATAAACAAGAGTCTCTAAGAAAAAATCTTTCCTTTCATTTTGCTACTGAATTTATATTAAAAGCCAAATATTTTATTGAAGACGAACATCAAAATATCGCATCGAAGTGTATAGTTTCCATCCTCTTAATTTTATTAAGATTGTTCATTTTTCCACAGCACTTTTCCATCTTTAATCTATTTACGAGCGACAAAATAATTAAGAAATAAATAAATTAAAAAACCATACACTGTAGCCCAATTCGATTACGTGAGACTCTATGTATGACCAGAATGCCGTGGAGCTTTCAGATTTAATGCAATATAAGAACAACAAGAAGTATCTAAATTAACTTACACGTGCATATGTGTAGATTTTCAAGTTCACACAACAACTGTGAGCGGCCAGGAAGTCTGATAATGTTGCCCACACCCATACCGTCATCCCTTGCGAAAAGTACAAATACTATATGTGGTAGGTACGTACGTACTTCAGTAGTTGCACGTATGCACATACTTATATGAAAAGCTTTGGAGTTTGCGCACTCGCCTGCCGATAAAGTCATCATATTTAGATGTTATAAAGTTCGCATATGCATCAGGGGTGGTAGATACGACCCCGTATGTCTGATTGATTTCGGGGTGGTTTGGGTGTTAATTGAAAGCGATCCGCTTGGATTTGGTAACTTGAAAGAACCTCAATGGAATTGAAAATCTATCAAGTGGTTAGCGCACTTTGAAGTATTTTTTTAGCTGAAGTGCAACTGTATCTTTGATAAATAATTTTGAGGTTTTCCAGGAAAGTTCACCATTTAGATGCTTATGGAAATTTTAATGATCAGTTGAATCGAAAATCTTTCGATATTTTGAAAATAAAAGAGAACTATTATTTTTAGAATGGTGTATAATACAGGGAAGCAAAAATGAATCGGAAGTTGTGAATATTTCAATCTCAATTTAATGTTCACCTTCACAGTTTTCAACAAATTGAACCATATTTTTAAATTATACACGGTAACCAATAAAGTTTTTGGCGTTTTTAATGAAGTGTAGCCTGTGGTTAGTCCTCGAAGTAATCGTCATCGGCATCCACCACTTCTGTCAACATGTCTTTAGCTGTATAATCCCCTGGCAGTAAAATTCGAGCGTTTAGGATGCAAAGAAGTCCGTAAGTGCTTGACGCAAGTCGCTTTCCTTCGTGAAGTAGTCCAGTCAAAGCGTGTGAATTTTGATGTAAACCGTGCATTTTGGATAAGCAGAGAAATTTTTATTGCAATGCCTAGGCAATGGTATAGTTAGCTTAAGTCCAAATTCCTGGGATCGCAGCTCCAATCCTCCGGGCTTCATCTTAAAAACAAAAGAAAGTGGGACACCCCCATATCTCTGCAACCATGGCTTCCACAAGAAAGTTGTGTATGGCAAACTTGCGTAAAATAATTGTTAGCAAGTCGTCTACACTTAAATTTTACGTGGTGTCAATAATAAAAAAGTTACAAGCCAAAAACCACACCCAAAAAGGGGGGAACAACTTTCGGGCGCCACAACTTTTTTAATGTTGCGTTTAACGCGAAACATATTGGGATACTTTTCTAAGACAATTTTGTCACAAATCGTTTGCGGTATTGATTGTTCCAATCACTATACATTAGCGGGAGTTATTCCATCCCAAAGGGGAAAAAGTCTAGTGAAAAACGCGTTTTTAGGCCAAATAATCGACTTTTGATGGCAAACTCCCCGTTGCGAAACTCGCGGAGCCTTTTGGTATTTGAAAATAACTTTTAGGCAGTTTTATCACCAAACGTTTGCAGTATTGGTTGTTTCGATCACTGTAACATAGCGGGAGGTATTGTATCTCGAAGGGGGACAAGTCACAAGAAAATGCATTTTAGGATCACATAAACGAGTCTTGCCCCCTTTGGGATGCAATAGCTCCCGCCAGTGTACAGCGATTAAAACAATCAATACCGCAAACGACTTGCGACGAAATTGCCTTAAACTTATTTCCAATGTATTTCAGGGTTAAAGCGGAAACAATGAGGCTGTGGCGCTCGAAAGATGTTCCCCCCGTTTTGAGTGTGGTTTTTGATTTGTAACTTTTTTAATTATTGACACTACGTAAAAGTGATGTATGGACGAATTTAATTTTATTCTACGAAAATTTGCCATACACAACTTTCTTGTAAGAGTGATGGCTTCGGAGATATGGAGTGTCCCACTTTCTTTTGCTTTTAAGATGAAGCCCGGATGATTGTAGCTGCGACTCCAGGTAATTTGACAAGCTAACTATACCATTGTCCACGCATTGCAAAAAAAATTCTCTGTCTATCCAAAATACACGGTCAAACTCCAATTTGACTGAACTAAAGGATTCCCCCCAAAGAGGTGAGTGAGGAAAAGTAAGAGCTTCATTGGTTACCTTGTAGTATATACTCTCCAGCGCAATCACATACTAACCCATCGTCCTCCTTATGCTATAAATTTATTTTAATTGCGAATGAAATATGACCTTGTTTTTTGCTTTTTTCTCATTTCCTGTTCTTTTTTCATTACGGTTTTGTCAATTCAATATTTGTGAGGTAGCAAAAATAATCAATAAATATTTATATTTCAGTGTATAAATATTTCAGGATCTTCCATTAAAATTTATTCACCCATGCGATTGTCAAATAACGGTCAACATCCTCGCCTTAGTAGCAAACGATACTTTCAATTTACATTAATTTCAGTTTCAATTTTCCTATCCCATGTTGACCTGGAAAAAAAACGTCCTTCTACCGAACAAATTTAATCAGCGCAGTATGCGCCCGACACTGTTCAACTAACCCACGATATAAAAAAAAGTCCTTTACCCCCAAAAAAACTATAAATTCTTTAATTATATCGTTTAGAGTATCGAGTTCCAATGGCGGCAAACAAGCCATTAGGGTGTTTGGTAAAGTCGTTAAAATGTGTAAAAGTTTTGCAACACTACTATCCGTCGTTTTGGTCTGAAACAAAACTATCCTTGAGCGCATATCATTATCCTAAAGCGGAATATTGCTGGAAGCTTTTTAGATGGCATCTAATTAAAGTGTAACGGCAAACTAAAGCACTTAATTGTGTTATTGGTTTCGCAAGGATAACGAGTAGCAGTTTGTTTTTAATTTCAAAGTTTTTCTTCCACCGAATAGTAGGGGGATGTTTTCTTTACTAGGAGTGTCAAACAAATATTTAACTTTGAATTAAAACATGTTAAAGTTTGCAGCAGTCGCTTATGGATTTTGGAGCTAAGTAATTTTTTGTTTGGAGCAGACCAGTGAGTAGTCCAAAAGAACGATAGATGGCAGCTCATGCCAATAATTATCAAATTGTTGACATGCATGACAGATGTTTTCTCTGACAGTTGTGTGAATTGTTTGAAAGTTAGTGATGGTGTAAGTTACTCAGTTAGATAAAATGGGAAAATAGAGAAATGTGTTGCGTTTATATTCGATTCAAAATGTCACAAACAACGAAAATTTTACGTTTTGCATAGTAAAAATGAGCACTGCTGCTGAGGCATATGAATCTCGTTTACACATTTATATATGTTCCTGAAAGAGAGGTACTCTTTTCGAAGCAAAGTATAATCTCTTAGTCTTAATAAAAAAAAAAGGATTTCTTCCCAACATAGATATGGAGCTCATTATATTTTGAAATACTAAAGCTTTTTGATATCTGTTGTGTTGCCACAAGATCATGGACAAACTCATTAAGAAGAAATCATGGGTTTGTCATGAATAATATGCACTAATTTCGATTTAGATCATAATTCAATGCCACAAAATTATTACACCTTTAACCTGCCTTAGCTAAATTAATATTTTATGAGTTTCCCTATTAACACTTCCACTCTTTTGACTAATAGAAGCCGCAATAAACCATCCTTACCCTAATCATCCTTTCGTTCGGAAGCCTCTAATTGGATCTAATTCACCGGATGATCTCCGTTCTCGCAGTGAGAACACTACCCTGTCATATATCTATTTAATTGAACCACAAAACAAATCAAATACGGACTAAATTAATCCTGAAATCCTTGCACCTAACCCGAAAAACAATGAATTCATTATCGCATAGGGTGAACAATAAGTACTCACCGCTTATATCATGATGGGATTGTTGTATTGATGGTGCACAAAAGGCGCTGGAACCTCCACCGGATATCGATATGGAGTTCGGGGGTGGTGGCATTGGTGCTTGAACATTCTGATATGCGCCGGGTGCATAGCGTAACGGCGACTCACATCTGGGCTGAGCCAAAGGTGGTTGTTGATGATGGTGATGATGCATGTGATGATACTTTGGTGGCGACTGCTGATGGTGCATGTGATGCATTTGTTCTTGACTGGGTGGTTGCGCTACCGGGGGTAGGCCATGGTGGTGATGATGTTGGCCGTAGATATGTGGATTGGCTTGTTGCTGCGGAACAGCTACAGATGGTGGCGGGTATTGGTCGCCTCGACTTATTATCGTCGGCTGGAATGTTTGTTGGGTTTGTATTGGGGAGAGATCTGAAAGAGAGATGTTTCGTCCTTAATCAATTTGGGTGACTCCAAGCTGTTACACTTACCTTCAGGCGTGACAATCTGTCCAGTGTCGGCTCCTGGCGGTCTCATACTCGACAAAGCACTCAATGGAGTATACGACTTTGGAGGATCAATCGAATTTGGCCGAAGGACACGCTCTTCAGTTACGCTAGACTGAACTCTATACTGCATTTTGCAGTAGGCCTCTTGCCCTGCTCCAGCTGCAGAATTGACATACACCCCAGTTATTGTCACATCAGTATCCTGAACTATAACAACACTAGTTGACGTAGGACGACTATTATCCTTGGTGGTTTCTTCAGCAGGATCTGCCTTCCCTGCTTGCTCTTTACTTTTCTTCGCAGACTCCGCCTTCACATCGTCTGGAAGACTTTCAAAGCTACTGCAATCCGAATCTAAGTTGCGATCGAGGTGTCGCTCGACCTCATACGTTGCTGCCACTATGGCGCTGGCATTCAAGCTGGCCATACGTTTTGAGGTTACGTTGACTTTCACTTCAGGAGTGTCCTCTCGCTTTCGCTTCTTCTGTTGGTTCTTATCACTCTCACTCTCATCGCTTGACTCGGAATCCTCTTTGGAAGATTGAGGACGGATTTTCTTTTTGGCTGCTTTTCCAGCTGTAGAGACTTTTTTTGCTTTTCCAGCTTCAACTTTCTCCTTGGATTTCGCGCTTATCTTTGGCTTAACAATTTTCCGTTTCTTTGACTTCGCCTTATCGTCGCCTCGCTTGAAAGTTATATCGCTTTCATGGCCACTCTCAAAGCTAGATGCATCGTTGAATTCCCAATGTTTCCCCACGCCTCGCATACCAGGAGCATTTCTCAACTCCCTTTTATTTTCCTCCTCTGGAACAGACGATTCGTCCTCGTCCTCCTCCTTAATCACATCATCTTTAGTTTCTTCTTTCTTTAATTTCTTCGTGGCATTGTCTTCTTCATCCGAACTGGTTCCCGATGCAATGATCCTTATTTTCGGCGCCTGAGAACTTTTCGACAGACCCAGCTCGTGGGCAGTCCTCGATTCATTCTCGTACAGACATTGGACTTTCGCCGAAGCGTTGAGCGAAGCCATACGATGTCGTTTTGGTCCGAACGCAAGACAACTTTCCGAAGAAGACGATGAAGTCTCATCACTATCATCATTTTCACTATCATCACTGTTTGTGGACTCGGCCTTTCCCTTTCGCTTGGCAACTGGGACTTTCTTGACCGGCTTTGGTTTTGCAGTTTTTGTATTTTTCAAGGATTTTTTCAGTTCGGGTTTCGCCTCCTCTTTTATCTTCGTTGCCGCTGACTTTTCTTCAAGCTTCCTATCCCCTTCTGTTTTATCATGTTTCGCATCATCCAGAAGTTTCTTGGTTTGCTGGAGAGGTCGGTCATCCTCATCCGAGAAATCTTTGTCAGCCTTGGTTTTATCTTTTTCTTTGGCTTTGGCATCAACTTTCACTTCTTCACTCTCTCGATTTTTGCTTTGATCCTCTCCTTCACTCAGTTCATCTTTATTTTCCTTGATATCCTTCGCAGCGTCCTCTTCATTCTTTTTGGCCTTTTCGGAAGCCTTTGCCAATTTGGAAAGTTTTGAGAGCATGGACGATTCAATGATAAGATTCATCTTGATGTTATCATCACTTTCGGATTCTGTTTTAAAGTCATAAATATCATCCCCCTTCCTTGCACCAGCCGCAATCAATGACTTTTTACTAGGACTTCGAGTCTGTTCACGTCTAGGGGATGTTGCAGCGGCTTTCTTCGATGCAGAGGTCTGCTTTTTCGCCTTAAAAGCTTTGAAAGTCGTTTGATTTCCTACGTACTTTTTCTGAAGACGCTCCCGCACTGAAGTCAGTTTCTTAGGGGATGTATTACCGGTTTTTTCATCCGATCGTTGCTCTATGCAACTTTTTGGTTTGGCCTCGGTTACTCCATCTTCTGCTTGAGCTTGGAAGGATCCTTGACACTCAATATTTGAACTCATTATAGCTTTGGTTTTTGGTTTGAGTTGGGACTCAGATTCGGATTCTTTTGCATGTCGCTGTAATGTTGACTCTTTTTCTTGAGGTTTTCCAGACAAATCAGTAACTCTTCCTTTATTCGTGGCTTTACTAAGTATCGCAGATACTTTCTTAGGCTTTGCATTCGTTTTAGTCTTCTTTTCGGCAAGTTTTCGAGCATTGTCAATTGCATGGGTCATAGTTTGATTTCGTTCGTCTGGATTACTAGGCTCTGCACTTGATTCATCTTTACTCCTCGTTGAATTTGAATCTATATTCTGCTCGGAAGAAACTTTCACATTTGTCGTTTCGGAAGATTGCCCTTTTTCATTTAAGGACTTTTCTTGGACACTTGTCGTCGGTAATTTCTTTTTCCTGGAGGTAGTTGCTTTTTTGTTTGCTGCACTTCCTTTGGCTTTTGCTGCTTTCTCTATTTTTAAAGATTGTTTGGTGCTTTTACCGTCGCTTCCTATTACATTCCGCTTCTTTCCTTTTGCCTTATCGGGATGTTCTTTTTCTATCTTTTCCATAGCAGTACCAGGGGCAAATTGAAGCTGCTTTTTTGTGGCGCTTTTATTTCTTTCCCGGTCTACCACATTTGACGCTTTGATCATCGTCTTTGTCGTATTTATGCAACGAGATTTCTCGTCAAAAGATCCTTCAGTATGCAAAACATTTTCATGATATTCGTCCTTTTGGATGCATTGTGTCTTCGGCCGGTCGTCCGTCAGACTAGGATTCTCGCTTAGCTTCTCATTCAAACTTCTGCCTTTTGGTATCTTCTTTTCAATTTTTCGATCCTCTTCTGCAGGCGTCACTTCTTTACTATCTTCCCCTTCTAAGCTGTCAGGAGATGAAGAATCACTCGGCTTCCTGGATTTTTGCATCTGCACAGGATCATCGTCACGTTTCACTGACTTCCCCAGTGGTCCTGGACTAATTTTCGCTGAAGCTGCTCGTGATTTGGTTTTAACAATTTCCGATATAGATGCTTTGCATTCAATTTTCTGTACCTCAGGAACGATCGTTTTGAATCCACTAATTTTAATGTCTAAATTTTTAATCACTTTACTCAGCGCTTTCGACTTGTCTTCGACAATTTTAATTTGTCTGAGCGGCGATTTGCGCGGTGAAACACTTCGTCCTGTCGCTTGGGCAGTTGATTTTTTCAATTGCGCTTTGAGATTTGCCGCAGATTTTTGTGTTGTGGCTGATTTTTGTGTGACAATTTTAGTGTCATCCTTCTCCTTTTTAGATGGATTCAGTACTGAAGTGTTTTTAATTGGAGGCGTGTTGGTCCTTGCTTTTGTGGCAGTGCTTTTAATATTTGCTGTACTTTTGGCAGTGATTGTATTGTCGATGGTTCGCGTTCGATTGCTGGCTTTGTTGGGCGTTTTTGTTGATTTTGTTGTAGTGCTGAGTGGCTTTTTAGCGCCCATGTCTGAAAAGATAAAAATGGAGTGTAATTTTTTCTTGAAAGTATTGTGCAAAGATATCAAATTAGAAGAAATTTTTGGAATGAATTCGTGAAAAGCATTGTCAAAGGCGTCTTTAAATGTCTTTAACCAATTTTTCAGTCATTTTCTTGAACCTCATTTTCCTTTAATGCGATACTACATGACTTTGTTGTTTTAAATAATAAAAATCTACAAAATTATTTTAAATATTTTTGGAATTATTCCATTTTCTTAAAATATAATTTTTTCATTTGTAATTTTTTGAGAATAAGCCTACGTTGCAAAATTTTGGACCCATCGCTATTCGCAGCTCCCGCCACCTTTTTACCGAGTCCCTACCCCATCTTGTTGCCACACATAGCTTTTCAGCAAATCCCTCCCTCTTTTAACCATGCAACGTGATTTACCACAGGAATGCAATTTTTTTTATGAACTCAACAAGCTTCAGGCGAATCTGACTTTATTTGTAAAGAACACTGTTTAAATTTTTATAAGGAGTTTTATCTCTTATTGCAAAATTTTCATTAATATTATTTCATGCGCTCTGTATTTTTTTTTATTTTATACGTTTTGTAAATTATTGTCAAAAACTTTGCAAGTTTTCTTTGCTTAAATGATAAAACTAACAATGACATACGTCGAAATAAAAAAAATTATAGATTATTTATCATTTTTCCATCAAACAAATCTCATCCTGTATCATTTGATTTTTTTTAGCAGGCCAAAATATTTAATTTCATCTTTCGTCAAATTGTAAAAGGCATTCATCCATCTAACATGATGTAATTATTTATTTATTTCATTTTCATCGCGTATCATCCGCACACCCGACATCCATCGTTTCCACGAACACGTCTCTACTCACGTTATATTTTTAAGGGCAGCACAGCCCTTCCCCCCACGGATTGAACAATTTCAACCCTTAGCATTGGTGCGAATAATATAAAGTTGATTTAAATTTCATTTCCGCATTTTATCATTGCTACGTGAGTAATCGAGGGTTACGGTTACATGGATTGCCCCAGGGCATGGGATTCCATATCGTTTGCTAGCTTACCACCACCGCCATCCTACCCTTACTTCTGTTTATGGAGTCGTTGCACCCCTTCATGATGTCTTTGCCAAGTTTTCGGCAAAAGGAAAATCGTTTCAGAATCGTGCACTGCTACCTTGCATGTTTTATTTGTTGTTGGACATGAAAGGGTAAAAGGGTGAAAATTATTCATATACTTTAAACTGATTTTGTCTGCGCGGTTTTTTTTTGGGTTGTGTTGGGTGAGATGACCTTGCTTTTTCCAACAAGCGCACGTAAATTGAATTTATTCAACCGTAAATCAGCTGAAATTTGTGGAGGTCAAGAGCAGCAGAAAAAGCGATGGAAGAAAGTGAAATTGTTTTAATAAATTATATGTGAATTATAATTTAAAAAATGCTTAAAATATTTTCTGCTGAACACTTCTAATATTTTTAGAAAAAAAAATCATATTAATAATAACATTGAAATATTAACACTTCAAATAATAATGGTAAGAACTCATTAAATTAACAATTAGAATTAATTTTGCAATACGAAACCAAAAGTTATTTTTATATATGAAATTCAAACTAATTTCGACCAGTTTTATCTATTATATTTATAGCTTAAACAATTAATTGATCGAAATTAATTAATTTAATTAATTTTCTCGAAATTTAAAGTAACAATTTCGATCATAGATGATGTGGTGAAAAATGGTTGTGCATATGATAACTTCACCACTCGTGATGTATTCGAGACTTTTGTCCCTATTTTGGAATTTGAAAATATTTCGAATTCGAAATGCTCAAAAAACGTTTGGGGCGAGTTCTTCTCGGGTCCCACTTTTAAATCAATCAAAATTAAATGCAAACCGGCTTACCGCGATCATAGTAATTCAAAATGAAAAAATTCAATCTTATGAATGGTCTGTGCAGTAGATGGATAATGGTTCAGGTTTCAGATAGAGTCTTAAGATCGTAAGTGATCGTAAGTTTGCCTACATTAAGGAAACATGAGTAAATGTTCAGATCAGGGCTGCCGTATTATGATCTTGATCAGCATTAGGGTAAAATAATAATAGAATTTGCAGAAATTTAATAGAAAATTTATGTGTAGGTGAAAAATTATTAATTTATTTTTATTTTAAAAAACATAAAAATTGCAATGATATGTTTAAAAAAAATACAAAAAACAATCTAACTCTTTCCGTTGCAAGGGTTTTCCGCAAAAATAACATTGTACCACGAAAACATTTATTTGTTAAAAATCATAAATTCGTGTTGATGTTTTGCGTATATAATAGTATAAAGAAGAGCGCCAGTGTTATAATTTTTTTAAAAAATGTTGTTGCATTTTTTTGGGTGGACAAAAGACTGGAGCACCTAAATTATGACCAAAAGTTTTTTCGCTTGCAAGATATTTTGACAGAGCCCATATGAATGACATATGTCTAAATTTAAACGTCACTATTCGCCTTTTGCGTCAGCATGTTTTCCAAAAGTTTAAACATCGATACGGTAAAAATGATTGAAAACAAAAATACACGGAGTATAATTTTGAAAATTTTCACGAAGAATCCGAAGAGAACAGTGAAGTCAATTGCGACAAAAGTAAAAGTATCAGAAAGAACTGTAAAACGGGCAATGGTAAAATTCAAAATGGAGGATTTCATTAAGGTACCAGTCCACTTTAGAAGAAAAAAGACGACTTTTCAAGCGTTTGTTTCTCAGAAAATTTATCATATATTGACACGAATCTTTTTTAGTATTATTTCAAATTTCAGTAATAGAAAAAATATAACTTTTTTTTTATTTATTATTATTAAGCTCTGAAAAAAATCGTTACTTCACGGCAGGGAGATAATCACTTTAAAAAGCAAGGATTCTTACATCGTAATCCACCACCATTTTCAAAAAAAATCAGTTAAAAAAATGGCGGACTTGTGAAAAAAATGTCAAAAATCGTCCTTTTTCCGTAGTTTTTTCCCAATTTTTTGGTCATGTTTTGGTGGATTACGGTGTAATATACTCTAACAAATAAAACGCATCAAAGTTTTCGAAAATCGGTTCGGTAGATCCGGAGATGATATGCCATATTAAAAAACATTTTTGTACCATTTTGCTAATAAATATTGTTAGAAAAATCAAAAACTAGACAATTTTCACAACCACGCAATTTATATGTAGAAGTCTAAATTAGCACTAAGCACAGGTAAAAACGCCGCAAATATAATGTATAAAGGAGAAACCGGTATTTTAGAAAAGGGGCCGAAAGCAGATCGAACACCTGCAGAAAGCCAAAAACGCGCACACACTCAAAGTCGCTATTTACATATTAAACTTTCGAATGTGGAAAATATATTTCTGGAGGTGATTTTTGAAGTCCTAAGGAGTCGAAAAATGCAATTTCTTCTTCTTCATTTTTTGCAATTTTTAAAGTGGACTAGTACCTTAAAGACAAACAGAGAAGTGGACGTCCTAATGGGTCCGATGACAAGAAATTGGAGTGCAGCATGTTGCAGGCAATTCTTGCGAATCGGTTGCCATCAAATCGTGGTATCGCGAAATAGTGTAAAGTACCACAATTGACAGTACAAAAAATGAAAACAAGAAAAGGCGTAAAGATATACAAGTAACGAAAAGTGCAGAACAATTGAGGAAAAGCATTAAGAGGGTGGAAGAATTTTACAAAGAAAAACTGTTTCAATGAAACGTACCTCAAATACGCTTCTGGGCCATCTATTTTAGAACTTGCTGCCAGTAGAAGATCATCTTCCACAGGAAGATAGATCAATTCAGTTCGAAAAGTTTGGTGCAAAACCAGGGTAAAAAGTGCACCCCATTTTTCACAACAGGTACTATCAATCTCTTGTAAAAAAATGTAACGTATATATAATTTTTTGGCTTGAAAAATATGCTACAATGGTCTCAAAAACAACGTAGGCATTTTATGGAAAAACAGTTGAATCCTTCAAATGATCCAGAGCTTCGAGCGATTGAACGATATTGGGCCATCGTTACAGACCCAAAAGCTGTTACTAACGTGGAGGAGCTCGGTAAAGGATAGAATCAAACATCCAAAAACATAGGCAAAGACCAAATCAAAAGTCTACTGGAAGAACTCCCAGAAAAGATCAGAAACTGGGGAACCTGTATAATCGAAAATACAAATAAAAAATAAAACAGTTACATATATTATTGACATTTAAAAGAAAATTTGATTTTTCGTTGGAAATAATTTAAGTGTTCAAGCCTTATACACGTTGATTTCATTCAATTTCCAAATAAAAAATATATCCCCTCGAAAGTCCCCAGCAATCATGAAATACCTTTCAGCATTCTTTAAATTTCTAACTTTCCAGAATGTTTTCAAGAAAATTCATCACATTTTATGATGGAAAGAAATGTGTTACTAGCTTTAGGGGCTTCAAAATAGTGCGAAAAGTGTTTTTCTGTTCGAAATTCATTTTAAGTTCTAAGGTGTGAAAATAAAGAATAAAATTACACTTTCACAAAATACATTTTTTGTGCAAAAAAGTGCTTCCTTATTCCAGAATTTTTTTCAAACTGAAAAATACGTTTTAGGAGTTTGAATTGAATTGTTTGTGAAGCGTCTACTGCACTGACAGAAATAGGCGTTGTATTGTAGACAATCAATCTAGGATTCGTACGAATATTGCCACACGAAAGCTCACTCTAGGATAACTCCTTCATTTTGTAACTAAAATGCAATGAACTCTTAGTAGCTGGTGTTGATGAATTTACACTTCTAAAACCCTTTCATACTTCCATTTAGTCCGTAAATATCAAGATTTCCATTACACAACCCTATCCTGTTTACATTAAAATCAATTTTCATAATTAGCCTCAAAAAGTGATCATATTTAACATTCAATGAGAATTGGGGACCCTTCAAATATATTACCTCAAAGTCTACAACAGCCAAACGGTATGCTTTCCATTCCCTTTATAAGCCTTCTTATGGTGGGTACTTTCATCTATTTAGTCTCACCAATATATACAGGACATATTGACACTTATTCTCGAAACCGCCCTCACCATCCCCTCTGAACAGTATATGTTTTTACTTACTGCTAATAATGTGCTGACGCAAATCATATGGTGTCTCTGAGGATATCCTTTTTGCAGAAATTAACGTAGGCTGGCGACGATGAAGTTAATTTCCATATGTGGGTAGGAGGTTTTAGGAATTTGCATAGTAGGCTTTTGGCAGGGTTTTATTCTTCTCACCCATGAAGGTGAACTCGTACACAGGATAATCACCAGGCTGAGAATTAACTGAATTGTTCCCTTGTTGGAGCGAAGGGCTGCTAGAGACAGGGTTCCATTTATGATTAAATTTTTTCAATTTAGCCAGGAGTCTTTACTGGTGTGGTGAGGAACGCAATCCTGAATGGTTTTAGAGACAGAAATTAAAGCATCTACATCGCAAAGCGAAGTGCAGTAATTTTGGGTAGTTTTCCTAACGTTTTCAGAATTTATCATGGTTATCCAATTTTCATGAATAAGTAGCTATAATCGTTCCAAAACAAACTCTATCTGCATCGAGTCCTTTCTATATAATCATCATTTTAGCTGTTTACATTATTCGACACTACACACTCTATATCATTCTGACTATCAATCCCTGCCGCATTTCGCCATACTGATGCTGTATTCTGAACAGTCAATCATCATCTCTGTCTTGCCCAGGAGAACATTTGCACAGGATTAGTGTATCCTGAAAATACGGGTACCCACGGAATCGGCTGAAATGAATGTAACGTTCTTTCGGCTACTTCTTCTGGTGACAATTCACTCCCGACTTTTTTGCATTCATTTTCGTCCTATCTTGAACCATTCACAAAATCCTGTTCTCCAGAACTCAACAACTGAAATGGGACGTTTTAATTTTACAGTATGATTTCAACTCAGTTATTTTATGTGTTTATTTGCTCCTTGCGCGCATTATCAAGGTGTATGTATTTGTATAAGCGTTCAGTCCTAGTTATCCAATTAAAACAATACAATAAGCTTTCTCCTGGTAAAGACCATTATACGCTTAGGAATAGTTTTAATTAGAACTGTCGCAAGGACACTTAATGGAATGTCGGAGTTGAGGTGATGATGTAAATTGGCTTTGCTTAACGTAAAATGCCACTGAGGTTGTGCTAATTAATCTCTCGCGTATTTCAGGAAGAAGGCGAAAGTTTACCGAAGATTTTGGGTAAATTTAAAATGATTAAGCAGTTGATATTTGTCGAAAGAACGCAATAAATTACAGCTGCCAACAATCATAATAGTCAACAAGAAATAATTTAATTATTTAATTATTAAAGTAGATTTTGCATATTTTTGGAAGATAGAATATTCCTTTTCCCTTGAACATTTAATATTCAAAGTTTATATAATAAGTGAAAAAAAAATAAGATTAAAATTTATGTAAGGATCACAAGTTCATGATAGCAGGGTTAAAGATGTTAAGCTTTCAATAATTTCTGTGAAACTTTGTGTCTTTGTAAATGGTTGGCCTCCTCGGTTTTTATAATAAAGAATTTGAATGAGGCAGATTTCATTTCTATTAAAATTTCTTTTCAATATCAAATAGGGCGACGAAATTTACCCTGTGATTTTTCATCGTAACAGGTAGCTCTCTTATAACACGGTATTCTACAACACGATTTCAATAATACACGACAAAATATTGCCGGACTACTCGCTTAGCTCGATATTTCACCACGCGATAGGTTTACAACTTAATAAAATAATATGTAATCGTAATATGAAGGGCACGGATTTTTACAACACGATTTCGTTATAAAATGTTGATAAAAATACGCACACATTCATATAACATTATTCGTCTGAGCAAACTTTTAGAATCTTAAATCTTATTATAATTTTTTTCAATAGAATGAAACATTATTACATTACATCAACATTACAGAAACCCTGGGATCGGATTTTTTCCTCATTTTTTTTTTTGAAGAAAAAAAACTTCAAAATGCTGTAATTTTTTTCTAAATATTTGGAAGAATTTAAATTATTTTCATTTGATTTGATATAATTTTTTTGTGTAAGAATCGAAAGATTTTTAAAATTTTCCTTCGAATGCAGGTTTTTTAACGATTTATGTTTTGCTGGAAATCTGGAGGTCGATTTTTTGTTTGTTTTTGTTTAAGAGAAAGAAGGTCAAAATGTTTCAAATATTTTAACAACGTAATTTTCCCCAAATATTTGAAGGGATAAAAAGCACTTTCGGGTATATGCAAAAATCAAATTGATTTTTCTTAAATTTCCATCGAATGCAGGTTTCTTCGTCAAAATGTTTTTTTACTCGAAAGCTTGGGAACAGGGGTTTCTCAATTTGTTTCCAAAAAAAATCAGATCAACATTGTTCATGTATTTTCACAATATATTTTTTTAAATGTAGGGAAAAGTTTCGGATTTGTGTCAATTTTTTTTTCAAATTTTTCATTAAATCTAGGATGTTTTATCGACATGTTTTTTATTAGAAATTTTAGATACATGTTAATTAAGGTAAAAATGTTACAAATATTTTCAAAAAATATTTTTTTTCCAAATAGTTGAAAGAACTTTTTAAAATAGTTTTAATCTTTTCTAAATTAAAAAATTATCAAAACATCAGTTTCTAAAATTTCTAGTAAAAAAATTATATAAAAAAACTATATTCGATGGAAAATTTAAAAGAGCAAATTTTGGTAAAACCGAAACTTATTAAAATTAAAAAATAAACTAGTTTTGGTTTTATCAAAATTGGCTTTACTAAATTTTTCATCGAAAGTGGTTTTTTCATTGAATTTTTTTTACTAGAAGTTTTAGAAACGGATTTTTTAATTCAGAGAAGAGTAAAACAATTTGAATTTTTTTTAGTTTTGTGGAAAAATCAAAACATACTTTGTTTTCAAATTTCCCATCGAGTGCGGGTTTTTTATCAAATTTTTCGTGCTAATATGGAAAATTAATTAAAATTCGTGAAAAATTAATTAACATTCATGGAAAATTAATGGAAACAGTTTTATTCAGTAAGATTTTCGTTTAGCTTTAATAGAAAATATACTTAAATATTTCTTTCAAATAAGATTTTCTTTTAGCTTTTGTTCAAATTGTTTGTCTTTATTGAATGTTTTTGGTTATATTGAATCAAAATTTTTTTATCAAAATTTTACATGAAAAATTATTACTTCTCCATTGGGAGGTGATGGGCTTGTAGTCTGAGGGTTTATTTGCTCGGTTCAAATCTCAAATATACACTTACAAATCTTTGAATTTTTATAGAATATCCCGAGTTCTACTCTATGCAACACTCAGCCACCTTACAAACGACTCTAATGCTTATATTGGACAAGTTGTTATCCTGTAGGACTAATTGAATGTTTCGAGATTTATTCCATGTATTTTACCTCAGAGGCTAAGAAGGATACATATTTCGATATCCTTGATACTTGACCTCATTGAACGTTTATGCATGCATAAGGTTATTTAATATTAGGGAAGGACGTTCAATTTTTTTTTCTTTAGCAGGCCGAATAATTTGTCAACATCTACAGACAATAGGAGTGGAAATAGAACTTCTTCTTTTAGACAACCCCTGTCTGCAACAGCTGTTGCGATACAATTTCCTAGCCTTGCTATAGTTAATCAACTTTCAAGCGTGGATTTGATCCATTTTTTCGTTAAGGATTCAATGATCTTACGTTTTGGCGTCCCGCTAGCGAATTTGTTCGAAGTTATATCAAAGGCTCCTTTATTGTCGAAGAAATAACATAAGGCGGTTTCTTTATTTTTGTGACTGTTCTCTATTTACTTAACTAGGGTATTAGAGCTGTTTTGGGTTGTCTTCATTTTCAATATGTAGATTGTTATATTTAATTGCTATTCGAGCTGTTCTACCATTATTTTCATATTTTAAGAACAAAGGATCTCGTTTCGCTGATTTTTCTGTCTTCAGAAAGAAAGTCACTCTAAGTCCTCCGCGCCCCCTGTGTTGTACATAAAACATACCTATCAGATCGTTTCCTAAAGTTTATGGTTGAAAAAACTATGCAGAGAATCACTTGAAATTTGCCAAGTATGAGAGGACTTAATATCCATTAATTAATATGTTAATATTCATTAATGTCCACAACTATACATCGGTTCGCTTGAAACGTTCCAAACCTGAAATTATTCGTTCAATACAAACTGTTTCAGCCTGTAAGGGATATTATTTATGTAAGATAAGACGAAACATATTCAATCCTCTCCCATTTCTCCATCATCTTTCAGTTTCAAATCCAATTATTGCATTCAAGCACTTAGCATCCTTAAAATTTCTGAAATTCAATTCACCCAAAAAAGCCATAAAATGATTATCCTTAAAATCACTAGAACACAAAAATTAATCGGCAAGGTCGAAAACCCAAGCGATAATCAACAGACCTCAATTAAATTTGGATCGCCTACATTTTGACCTTTATTCCCTTCCCAAAAGAATCATAGCCCCACCTCTTGCTGCTTAGTTTTTCCGAAGTAAAATGAGAGAATTTATGGAAATATGATAATCTTTCGTAAACAAATTTTCTCTCTCGATTGAAAATGTTCTTTAAACAGGAGGCAGGGAGGGACTACAATCAATACATCACCACCAATAAATAATATTGTATTATTCGTGATGGATTTGATTTTTAGAATTTTCCACCTTTCCTATTTTACGTTTATTGTACTCCTGACTTCAATCATGATGATGTTGATGATGTCCTTGATGTTGAAAGGGAAATTTATTTTCTTCTACTTCTTTTCGTTTTCTTTCCTTATTTTCTAACTGTTCAAACGAAGGGGGATGGTTGAATTGAAGGAAGTTTTGTTCGACGATGATCCTTGACACAATAGAGAATGAGCGATGCAAGGAAACGGGCGAGCTAAAAGGACATGCCATGAAGAGGAAATGTATTGTCTCTGGTAGGAAGTTAGGAGGATGAAGAAAAATCAATAAGTTGAGAGTGAAATGGGAAACGGTGATGTGAAGAGAGAGATATTGGATGATTTGGTTTAAGGACTCTTTTACTTGGGGTGTTTGAAGAAGAGATATTGAAAGAGGATTATATACGGGATGATTGAAGGTATTGCCAGACGAGTTTGCATCAGTGTTTTAGAGTCATAATAATGTTTTACAGTAATTGAATTCAAAATATGAATTCTGAATTTGTCAACGATACGAATATTGAGTAGTAGAATGCACCCAATTTTATATCAATTTAATTTCTTGAGTTTTCTAAACGAAGAATCTTCAACTCGCGATTCAATAGCAGAAATTATATCATGTGGATCCGTATCATCATCAACGAAGATTTTCGTGAGAAAAGCACTTAAAGGCACATGTGAAAAAAAAATTAAACTACAAGGGTCCTAGACAAGATCTTTGTGGTACGCCAGCAAAAACGGCAGTAGCAAATTCCACGAAAATATAAATCATTTAATTTATCTATTTACTCAACATACGTATGACCTTATTGTTGGACTTTTTCTTGCAATCAGCTTTACACATCAGCTGTTTTCTGAATTTATTGGGCTTAAAAATCACTCCTGAATAGTAGACATAGGAATGAAATGGAAGGGACTCTCAAAGACAGATAAAAATAATTGGGTATGCATCGAAAACTCAATTTTAAACGCTGTTTCACATATTTTCTATTGAAGAGACAGGAGACTGAATTGGCCTGGTCCATTATATGAAATTTGTTTGTCGAAAATCAATTTTTGGCTAAACCGCTGTAGTGTTTTGGATTATTATTCTGCATGAATACCTATTTCAATAGAACATTTTCCTAGTAGGTCGAGAGATGACTGTAACCTTACTTGGTCCATCGTTCAATAGATGAAACTTTCAGGAAATTTCATAGAAAATGCAAAAAGTGAAGTGCACTACACCCGGCAAACTAAATCCTGATGCAATCGCCGTGAAGGACATCACTTAATCAGAACACATTCAACAAAAATTAGTAAAAATGTTAAAAATACGTTGCTAAAGGCATTCTTGAAATAAAGGTTTGGATTTTTCTCCTCGGTTGGGATAAGAGAGAACTGTTATTAACTGTACTTTTAGTACTATTAACTTTTCTAGAGTTTTAAGTGGGCAGTCTGCACCTTTTGGACGAAATTTCAATATTTTTTTAAATATAAATATTTATTTAAATGGTATTAAACTTTTTTGTTTTGGCGGGCCTATGCGCACAACACATGCTGACACGTAAGCGCTAGGCCATGGTAGGGCGGGCCCAGGCAGCGACATCTGCGCCTGGCGAGCTTGGCTGAAGCTCGTCTTCCTAATCGAGAGTAGCACGGTCACCCGAGAGATTGTTCTTGTACGCGGTAGTCTTTCGTTTTTTTCTTGTTCTTTTTTTGAGTGGTTTGGAATTTCACCCGTAGATCGAAGTAACGTGAAAGATTTTTTTCTCTCGGGTAGGCCTTGAACGCGGTATTATCTCGTTATGCGCGCGAGAATTCGTTGGTAAAGTAACGTAGGAGGTATAGCCTCACAAGATGGTTAGTCTGTTTTGTTTTGTTTGGTAAATTTTTTTTGTCGGTATGTAATCGGGCAAATTGATGGCTGAATGTCTGGAAATGAGATTCGGGACTGATGCTAGAGAACGCGCCCACGACATTACGCGCTGAGCTGACTTGCCAGCAGCCATCACTCCTCTAGCTAGGTAGAGGTCGAACCCGAATTCATCTGAACGACACAAGGGTTCGTTGGCTCGTCCTCGGGACTAAACGTCCATTGAGGTCAACAAGACGAAAGTCTTACTGCCTTGAAATTTCGAAGCGATATCGTTCGCCAACTATTCATTTCATTACAACAAGCAACTATTGAACGTTATAATTTTTTTCCACTTTTATTTACAAAATGGCGGCACCCAAAAAACTGGTTTACATGATATCTCCTCACTGGAGCATCTGAAACAAAAAAATTCGAATGGTATGTTGAAATATAATTGAATGGCTATAGTCCGTGGCAGAATTAAACATTTTTGGACGAAAAAAAAACAAAATGGCGGATTTTTCAATTTTTGACCCCTATTTTGCAATTAAATTGTTTAATAAAATCGTTAAAAATTTATAATAAATTCTTCTAGAAGGGGCTGAAACTACACATGTGCTGAATACTCAGTAAAAATTTCAGCCCGATCGGTAATATAGATTTTTCAAGATCGTGTCAACCAGGTCAAAAAAAAAGTTGTTTCGAGGAAAACGCATTTAAAGTTTAAGCACCTGCTGAGCGCGCCCACACACGCTTTATTTTATCGCTGTATAAATGTATTTCTCGGCTTTACCGACCAAAATAACAAAAAAAATTACAGTAATTCTACACATACATAGTACCTTAAAATTATGTTTTTAGAAAATTCTTTTTTTTTTTAAATAGACCCAGACTGCCTCCTTAATACAATTTTGATCCTCTGATTTAAAGAAACAGGAACAAGACCATCTATCATGAAAGATAGAACCTCACCCAGTTTTTTCTCTTCATTGCCTTATCATTTAAATCATGAATCGTGAGTAATTTTCCACAATGCATGGATTTTTAACTTTTCAGTATATTTGAAGTTCTTGTTTTTGCTGCTACTATTACCCTACTGCAATCTTAATTAAGCTTACTTTCCTTTAATAGGAGGAATGTATAAATTAAGCTTTATCTTTTTTTTGCTAGATGTTATGGAAGGACCTTTTTTCGTCAAGCAATCATTGATCTATGTATGTGTGAGCTTCAAAATGACTTTCCTACATCTTTTCTTTTCGACTAAGCGTGTCAGGATTTTCGATCATTGAATTGGAGGTTCCCTTGGCAGAACTTCGAAAAGTTTTAGGAATCAATTTGCAGGTTTTTTCTCGAAGGAAATGTTTTAAGTTGCTACTTTTTCATACAAAACAGTGAATTTTGTGGGCATAAACTCCTCCAATAAACTCTATTATATTACAGGAAGTTTTTAAGCAGATAAGATAAAGAAGCAAAAAAGGCGGTATGAACCATGCGACTTGCTCTATTGTTTAGCTTCTTTATTCGACCCCCTCCCTCTTAGGGGATGATTTTACCTTATAATTTGGGAGTATGAAGCCTTTTCTTGGGTGTCTAAATGGTCTCATAGAAAATATTCTGTTTCGATTTTAAAAAAAAGTTTGATGCAGTTCTCATACAGAAAGACCCTGTGGTTTATCGTGGATGTCCTGTTCAAGAAGTTTTATCTCTACAATCTTCTTTGGAGGTACACAGAGACCATTACTAGTATAATATGAGTGAAGGATCAGCAATCTTACTGGTGGAAGCGAGGCTCATCTAATACCTCTGTCGATCATATTTTTCGCGCAAGCTGTTCTTCTCTAACTGAAATGGTTTCAGTATTGTTTTACTTCATTTGAAGATGTAGCGGTATTTGCATATTAACACTGCATTGAGTTCAACGCAACTTACTTCCATCTGCCTGTAATCCGCTTGGAGTTTCTCTTCATGCAATCCGCGAATTGTTAAGTTTCCAATTTTATTTCAATTCATAGGAAAATCATTTTTATTTGGACACTCTCGTACACTTGACACTTATTTTTTTTGCACACATACTACTTTGATTTGCATTTGGAAATCCACTTGGAAGATTTTCAATTTTTCTGTGCTTCGACGAAAAACAATTAAACCGGGAGTTTTGTGGTTGTACTTGATTGGGGGGTTGGGCAAGGCAAGACGCACGGCCTGTCAAACACTCCCAGATGCATTCAAATGGACGCAAGCCAACACAAGTAGCCCGCACTTGAGTCGAAGTCGTAATAACAATCAAAAAAAGAAAACACCGCGAAATGCAAAAAGTGCACGAGACTTACGACAGGGTAAACCGTTCGAGGGAGGGAGGACGGTAGAGAAATGCAGCAAGTGATGCTGCGCTATTCTCTCCGCGGCAAGATAAGGGCACTGTCACATCACAATGACGACGAACTCATTAGCGCGACGTGACAGATGGGTATACTACCGAGGGAATCACGACGTCGGCGGTAAGCGGGCAGAGCGTGATGAAATCTGCTTTTAACACCACCACAAGAATCGGACACAAATCTCGCGTCACATCTTCACCGAATCCGCTGGTCCATCGACGAAGATGCCGATTGTTTGGGTGTTTCCCCGCAGGGCACTGGTCCCGTTGGTTAGTATTTTTTCGAATCCAAATCTGCTTTTGGTTTCTTACGTCCGTTTCACAGCTTTCTTTCACAAATGCTGGCAAAACGCGAGCCCCACTCGCTCGTCCGGAAGCAACAAGAAGACGACAACGGGAGAGAAATGAACCGTTTCACGAGTCCAATTTGGAGGCCTTCGAAGAAAAGCCACCAGCTCTTGTGGCGAATGCGATTTTGCGCAAAGGATTGAAGGGACACCACATTCACACTCCCACCACTCTTGCTCTATTCCACAACAAATTCCGCACACCACATCGCAGATGTGCTCCCCGCAAGTTCAGTTTTTCCATTGCAGCGGAAAAACATCGGACAGTGCTCTACGAAATTATCACATTTCCAGGATACTCAATTTAAAAAAAATTAGACCACCCGAAGGAGTCATCCAGCGTTCCCATTAGTTGCCGCGTTCCAATTAGTCCGGTGACAGCACCAATCTGTCAAAACTTTGTCAATTGGGAAAACAAACGCGGATCGGCCAAAAAAATCGAATGTGAATTGTCGCGGCCTGTCGTCAAAACGTCACTGAGGTTACAAGCCTCTCGCAATTGAGTACGAGCCAGGTCAGTCCGTTTCAATTTTCACCCCCCTCGCGCATGATCGCGAAAGAGACGAAGAGATTGTTTGTTTGTTTATTTACGTGCCTTCTTGTTCAAGGTGACAAAACACAAAAATGCGTGGCTCTCTTGAACGTTGCCCGAAGAGAGCACGTGTTCACCCTAAGCAGTTCCGATTGGAACACTTTTTTTTTTATGAAATTCAGACATTCAAAAAAAGTGCAATTGCATTCACAGGGCAGTTTATCTAAACGCTCCCGATTTTCATAAGCCATCTTATATTTTTCCAGGTGTAAGAACTTGCCCTCATTGCAAACATGAAAATCGGTTTATTTAATTTTCCAGCCGATTGTTTATTTACACACACAAATTCCGCACATGCTTGAACAATTTGTGAGACGAAATAGTAATCCTACAATTTACATTTATTTCACTCGGAGGGGAAGCGAACAACCTTCACGTTACCGTTCAAGACGCCACTTCATCCCATTCGCACTTTTCCGAGACATTTCGGGTGAACGAAGAGAACCAAAGTCGAAGTGAATGAGGTAAGAAATGCATCATATCTCACAATGAAATGATTTCACCAGCAAAAGAGCACAACAATTTCAATCCATAAACAAAAACACTCTTCGTTCTGGCGGCCATCTTGAAAAACTCAGTCGACACGTGATTAGCGGTAAGTCATCTAGTTTTGAATAGTGAAAGCTACCAGCAATTGTGTCAGAAATATACGGCGGAGTTGTAAGTTTCCGTGTTTGATTTTATTGTTAGTTTGTTAATAATTTTCTAGGCCAATTTAAAAAAATTAATTGATTAAAGGATCTTACAAATAATTGGGTAAGATGCCGGTTAAATTTGATACATGTTTAATATGGCCGCATTCCAGGCGTCCGAAATTTATTTTATGCTTGCTCACATTTTTTTGAGGGTCACATCACGCCGACCTTAGCTTTGTGGTAGGCAATTTGATTTGGACACCAAATTCTAATTGTCTCATCGATCTGAAATTTCGCAAACCTATCCAATTCTGGTGACAGTTCAATATTGTAATACTGTAGAGGTCGTCGGCAAAACTTTTAAATGGTTACCGGTAAGTCCGTCAAATTTGGGTTCATTTGATTCGTGTTGATGAGAAATATCCATTAAACATATTAACATGATTATTTTGATAGGTGACAGTGTCAGTGCTACTAGTTATATGAGCAACACCAAACATGGCTGCGTGCAATCCAAAAACAGCTCATTTTTGGTACGTTCCGTGGGTTTTGAAACGGTTAGATCCAATTCATGCTTGTTAAATTGCAGAAGGTCAAATATGGCGCCAAACGCGAGTGACTTCAGGATTTCTGATTTCATTCGTATTGTAAAGCTAGGATTCAAGCAGCATTACATGAAGGCTACAAATAGGGCCTGGTTACTGGAAGAAACCTGTAGGATAACCAGGCAAACTTGACACGCGTTGAGCTCCAAACGCACCAAGCAGTTCCTCAAGTATCAAGAGTATAAAATTTGAGATTGACCGGAACAAAACTTGCGGAGATACATCCATTTTAAACATATGCTCTTCAACAAATTTTGCTGTATTTATGAATTTTTAAACGCATTATTCTCAGATTTAGTTTTTTCAAAGCCAGTGATCACTGTAACTTAAAAACTGCTTATCCGATCCTTCACAAATTTTGAACACTTACTTCATACATAAATTACGAGGTAACAACAAGATTTTGTATTTTTTAGTGCTGTAATTTACTTTAAAGCAAAACATTTGCCGTTTTTGATCAGTAAATGTCCATAAATTCCAAAAATTCATCTTATTTAACCACTAAAAATTGAAAAATCCAAAAATTTAAAAAAAAATTGACGTTGTTACCTCGAAAAACTTGTAAACTAACGAAATATTTTTGGTTTTTAATCGACAGATGATCCAGTAATGTGTTATAATGATCATCACAAAGCAACTTTTTTTGAGTATATACGAAGATTTGCTGTCAGTGGCTCAATTCACATAAACTTTTCACGAAAATTTGCCAAAAGACTCTTGAAATGTTGCACTATTATGTCCATAACTTATGAATAAACGTATATTTACCATATTTTCAAAAACAACCCTCAACTCCCCCTAAATCAACAACTACATCAGTTGTAGCTATAGAGCATTCCGAAGTCATAACTTACACTCAAAATAAGTAACAAGCCTGTCGAATATACAATCGAATGATCGAGTAGCTTCTAGATAATGCGAGGGCTCTCTTTCAAAGATCGTGAATAGTAGAGATCATCACCCAACAGCTGGAAGTTACTCCATAAATCGCGCCATGGAGGTAGGCAATCTATGTTGAATCAGAGAGTGATTGAAAGCTCCAAACGTGCAATAAAGTATATTGGCTATCGAAAAGTAAATTTGTACTGAGTTGTCGAC
Source organism: Oxycera nigricornis (assembly GCA_963942545.1). NCBI lineage: Eukaryota > Metazoa > Arthropoda > Insecta > Diptera > Stratiomyidae > Oxycera > Oxycera nigricornis. The sequence continues at coordinate 99,700,700 of OZ012662.1, forward strand.
ACATTGTATCTTTAGACGCTAATGGAGAAAAAACTTACAAGTGAAGAATTAAGTACGGCTCAACAAATTATATTGTATACCGCACAGTGTCAGTGTAATGAAAAATTGATAACAAAGTGTGTTTTCGGTGCGTCGTGATAAGCTTGTTATTCAAATTTCAAAAACCCCTTACAAACTCATAGCAGCTCGTGAAATTACAACAATAATCATTTTTCTCTGCGGCATAATAATAAATTGTCCGGGGTGTGTGCATCTATATTTTTACATACTCTCTGCTCCTGGTACTAATTTTATTCGTGCCGAATACTTGGTGGCGTGTAGCAATTGAGCTGTATATGCAAGGATGTGCTTACACTCGATGGTACGAGTGCCGAACTTCGTCAATATTCGCCGAACTTTGCCAATATTTGTCTAATTGCGAATGTGTGCGTCTAACTTCGCCAATGTTCGCCGAACTACACTTCAATTTTACAAAATTGTGATTTTATGTGCTTATTTCCTTTTATTATATTTATTTTTTCCATAAAATTTTATAATAATTTTAAATTTTTCAGTTCATTCATTCCAAAGACATTTAATCGATTAAAAGACGTGAATCCTTCTAAAATTTGCAGCAATTTTGTTTAAAAAAATCTTCCAATCTCGATTGTTGTAGAACTTTGTAGGTTTGTGTCTTCGATGCTTCTAGAAAGCTGGCGTGAGCTTGGAAAGTTACGAATGGATTTTTAACCGGAGTGCTGTTTTGATTGAATGGTTGTGCTTAAACCTTTTTACAGTGGTGGAGATCTTAAGAAAATATTTAAAATAAATTATGCCGAATTAACTTTGGCTGCAGGATTCCTAGTTTTATTTGAAAAAATTAACGTTTCGGAACAATTTCGTGTCGTTCTGAAAAATTGAAAACGCTATGAAGAAATCCCTTTCTTGTAATTTTTTACACCTACAAAAAAGACCTGAATTTTATCTCTGAATTCAAAGTTGGATTTCTGACTCGGAACTAAATGAATATAAATAATTTCAAAGTGTCGGCAGAAGATTTTCTAAATTTTATGCACAAAAACTCGTTGTTTTGGATAAACGTAAACGAAAATCACTAATTTGATTAAAAACCATTATTTCCAAGTAGCCTTTATGATAAGCAAGAAATGATTGCGCAAATATGTTTGCATATAAATCTCTACCGGTTTATAGCATACAAATAAAATAATTTCTCCTAAATAAAATACCGCTTTCTAAAACATGTTTAATTCATCCACAAAAAATATGTACAACCTCCAATCCCTCGTTATACCACTAAAAGCACATTCGATCCAACTTCCGTCGAACAAGTGAAATAACAAGGTGGAACAGCCAAATCGAGTGACCTTCCTTTCTTCAAATATCTTTTACCAGTTATTAACAATCTTTTTCTGGTCTTTCATATAAAATTTCCAGTGTGTTATCTGCACTAACTTAAGTGGTCCTTTATTGGAAAAGCGAACCAGCGTAATTATTGGTCCCAATCACCAACATGTAACTTTACCATCACAATTTTTATCTTTAGATGGCAATTGCCATCTAACTACATGCACAGGAATATATCTAAGATATGCAGACAAAAATATTGAAAATAAAATCACCTAATAGATAGTTTTGCTCGAGGCGATTTCAGTTAAGTGATTTGAAAACAGGTTCGAACAGTTCTTGCGTGTGTCGTTCGCAACAAATCGATGATGGATAGTCAATTGGTTTCGGGAGTGTATTTGACGACTCTTCGAGTGGTTGAGAAGGATGGATGATGATGGCAACGATGGTGGTTTCAAATGCAAGAAGGCCACGTTGAATAGGGTACGAGTATGTATTTGCAAAGAAGTAGGCTGTGAAACCGTTAGATGTCTTGTTGCTGATGATGTTGGATGGTCTGTTTTTTGTATTTAAATATAATTTATTTGTTAAGTGGAACTAAAGGCTTAATGATGTGACGGTGATGAATATGATTCGCGATTGGCAAGAGGAGGTACTTTGAAATCGGCCATGACGTGATAACGGTTTAATTAAGGAGGTTTTATTTCGTGATTTTTCGAAAGTTATCATTTTTACTGAATTATGTTGAAAATCGAAGATGTATTGATTGATAATGAATATCGGATTCATTAGACTTTAAGCGAAGCAATTTACACTAATGAGAACAGAACAGGTGAATACCCAACGAAAAAAAGTTCAACTTTTTACAAGAATCCAAGCTAAACTCACGAGAATATTATCATCAGAATATGGCATAAATCGTCAGTAGTATGAAGTATTTATTATGAACTGAATTCAAAATAAGTTCATTGACAAAAATCACAAAATTCTTATGAAAAGTATTATTGAGTACAACAAACGAACAAATCCTAAAATAATTTGTATTCGAAAAAAACTCTTCGACTTTAAAAAATTGTCTTGTAAAAAATTCGTGCTTTTCAAATAAAATTTCGATTACCAATTGAAATTTTGCCGTCTTGTCCCATTTTTCATGGTCTAATACGTACGGGATCGCATGATATACGTGGTTGAGCCCCCATAGCATCGAAAGATGAGTTTCTTTTACATCTTCAAAAGGGAAAAAACACATTTCGGCATGACCACGAGCTTTCAGGTAGCTGTATCTCGAATTAGCACAAATTTGAACTACTTGCGATTCGATATTACAATAGTGTCCTTTGGCTTTTAAGTGCTTATACCTATCTTCTGGCCAGAGTTCTGTTTTCTCTTTCACAGTTCACATAGCCTTGCACGAAATTTGATGACAGTCCTTAACGTTTCTCTTTTCATTTCATAAAGGATTTTCATATACCTCTTAATTAGATTTGTGTATTGATTTTTTTTTAAAATTCATTTCTATACTTTGACAAAACACGATATGTATTGAATCAACATAATTAAAAAAATATTCAGAACATTTGTCACGAAAAGAAGAATATCAGAAACGATTTGGTGCGAAAGAGTTGTTTCGTTCTTTTTTTTTGAAAGATTTTATTAAGTAAATATCGACGAGTATTATGAATTGTTAACATATTTATTTTTATTTCAGTTTATTTATCATTTTTGATTACCGAAGTTTCTTATGGTAAGATACGTTCAGATTTAACTAAAGCCTAACTTGTTTAATAGATTTTCATGTCAGCTGTGTCCCTGCCCGCATTAAGGGGTAACATATGCAGGTCTTCAAAAAGAAAAAAAACTTTTTCAAAAAATTGTATTTTCAAAACCAAAAATCTATTTTATTTAAAATTTACACACATAAAAGTCTAGCATTTACAGAAGGTGTAAAAATATTTTTAGTTAAAAACATTGAAAATTGTCAATTTTTCTCGTCTAACAGGTTCATCTAAAAATTAAATTTTTTTTATAGTTTATGCCCTTGGCTCGTGATTGAACGAAGATGAAATTTAAAGTTTTGAAATGGGTTTGAATGAATTTTCGTCTCATATTTTTTAGCATTTTCCCGATTCTCATCGTGTTTAAAATATTTTTTACGTATAAAACAAAAGTCAACCCAATAAAAATCCCTTCCTTCAAGTACGAGTCGATACTATAAAGAGTAACTGTGCAAAATTTCAGCAAAATCGGTGGATTCGTTGTCGAGAAATCGTGCCTACAGCACGGGAAAACAAAGTTCCGAGAAAAACGCGTTTAAAGTTTTTTTTACCTCGATTTAATGAATTAAAGTTATTTTTTAGCCACTTACATCGAGTCGTCGATTCCAAGTACATACAGTAATTCGTTCGCCTCATTTGTGATGTCCACAACATCCTTTTGATGTTTGGATGTTTGATGAAAAAGAAAGGAGCTGATTTTATGCGGTAGAACCACGTTGCATGCGTATACGGCAAAACGCACGTAACGACTACGCGGTATTCAAATCTCTTTAACTCCGGTAATATTTAATATAATATTTATTTAATATTTACTTCAAATTTGGTGTGAATACTCTTGAAGTACTATACTTTCGTATGGAATAAAATTTTTTTTACCGATTTTTTGAAAATACAAGACCTATGTAACCCTTTAAGAAAATTGGAGAATATCTTCAACGATTATGATGATTTTTAGAACAGTTCTCGTTCATGCTCTAGTGGTATCTCATCAGCACGTACCGCTACCGCCAAGGTCGCTGTTTGCTCTTACGTACTTTATATCTTGCAAATTAAAAACGTCCGGTGGAAGTACTAGTTTTAACGAAAAATTCAGTTGACTTGGAAAAAGCGCAGTAGGACAAGAGGACAAGAATTTATTTAATGTTGAATCTGAAAAACTGTTGATTCCGCTTTTTATGCTGGACTCGAGCAAAACAGAATTTTGACTAGGCCAACAAAAAAAATTGATTGATCAGATAAATGTATTAATTGAATTCCAACAAGTAGTTTTCCGGGGAAAAACATTTATTCCATATTTTTAATTGTTGAAACACATTGCCTAGCTTTCCTTCGTTTGATTACACCGCTAATTTTTTTCTAAAATTCTTTTATAAAACTGAAAAAAATTAACTCGCGTTTCTCGATCAAAGATTAATTTCGTTAATTTTATCTACTGAAAACTGTTATGACTGAAAGCAAAAAAACATGATTCTCAATGCGATGATCATGTTTTTTGTGTATTACAATATTCACCTATAGTTAATATTTCTTAAAACAATTCCAGATGAAATTTAATTAATTTTTTTGCACACATTTGACTTTGTTAAATATATAATCTTCATTTTATTTTTAAAAAAGAGGACGCCTTGTTAACTTCCCAGTATATGGGAAGTTCCTGTAATCGCCTCGAAAATCGAAATTGAAATTTTCAACTTTTCTTTACGTTTTGAGGTCTATAGAGTATATTTAAAGTGTTTTTAGAAAGAAGTATGTATGTATGTGTGTGTGTGTGTATGTACGTACGTACGTATGTGCGTTCGCGGGCAGTTTTTCTACGAGCATAACTCACGTAAACAAAGTCGTATCGACTTCGTTAAGGTGTCAATCGAAGAGTCTTTGTAATCTTAAGAGCTGATTAGTTTTTGAAAAACTTCGGTCGGGGGGTTTGCTGTTTTCACCCCTTGAAGGTCAACCATGTTATGCGCTATAACTCACGAACCAAACATGCGATTTTCATTGTGAAGGTGTAACAATTTTATGAATCTATCAAATTTTTAAAAAAATCGTTGGAGCCGTTTTTTAATTTTTTTAAAAAAAGTGCAAAAAATTAGGTTTTTTTTTTCAAAAACACAAAATTTTTAACCTGATTTTCAAACTTAAGTGATAAATGTTTATATAATTTATATACTCCAAATAGTTCTTGTGAAAAAACCAGCAAACGTTTTTTTCATGATTACAAAAAAAATTAAATAAAAAATAAAAAATAATTTACCGTTCAAGGTCATTTACGTCATTCATTATATCTCGAGAACCAAATATAATCTTTCCATCATTAAGGTGTCAATCGACGCGTATTATCATTTTTATGATGTTTTTATATTTTAAAAAAAATCGTTAAAGTGGCTTTTCCAATTTATTAAAAAAAATTGGAAAAGATGTGTTTTTTTCATAAAAAAATTCATTTTTAACTTGATTTGCACATCGTAATAATAAATGTTCATAGAATTTATAAACTTTTATCAATTTTTGTAGAGAAACCAGCAAAACCTTTTCTCATGATTAAAAAAAATTAAATTAAAAATAAAAACTCATTCAAAGTCACCATGTAAAAAGGGTTCATTCGAATCATTATACCTTAAATCTCTTATTCTAAAGACATTGTTGTATAGTCAATCAAAGTTTATAATATTTGCAAAATTTGAGCAGATTTTCCATAGTCTTCACAGCACCATGTTTCAACTTTAATGAAAAAACTGCTTTGAAACCTGCCCCCCCCCTCCGATTGATCCGCGTGAATAATCAGTCAAACCAACGCACCAAAATCCTTACGTAATCAGTTGACGCTCGCGTAGATGTTATGATTAATATTAAGTCATTCCAATAACTTTTATGAGAGGTACATTTTTATTATTTGAAGTAGTATTATTTCCATAACTATTATTGTGTTTAATATTTTCAATATCTATGTAGATATTACTGGGAAGTTGACCGTTGGACCTCATGGGTCGCACCGCACGGCTTGTTTCGACTTTTTTATGCTAATGAATTGTATATAGTATAATAGATGATTTTTCTTGGAAAGAAGCTAACGTTTATAAATTCTTTTTTTGCTATTTGCGGCAGAATTTATGAAAAACATAAACACAATTTTATATTAAAGTGGATGGTTAACACTTCAGTGGTCAGATATTTGATAAGGTTTTTTCTAAAAATAAACCAAGTGAATGAAATAGAGTCATTGTTTCTCTCTTTTTGAAGCACCCTCTAAAATTCATGCATAACTATGCATTCAAAGAAAAACAATTAAAATGATTTACCTCCTGCGGCAGCTTCAGAGCACTATTTATGCAATAATGAAGCCATAATCGTTTTAGCAATGGTTCTGAACGCAATTCAATAGAATTCAACATTGAACAACAATTCGAAACTCTGCAGAAAAAAATACTGACACAATTCATTCTTATCCTCATCAACCATCACATCATTGCATAAAAAAAAGAAGTGCCCATGCCAAGAGCAATTGAAATTACAAAATCCGATTTAACTCTCGATTAAGAACGGAAGTCCGACACATAGGTAATGAACATTAGCTGCAGGCAGTCCTCGACTATGTACGTTGAATTCTGTAGGAAAACCGCGCGCACAAAACAATTTTTCTATTTCCCATCAAAGCAATTAGTCACCATTCAAGAAATAGAAAATTATGGAGTATAGTGTATCGATAACAATAACCGCAATTTTTTTTAACTTCGGATATTTTCAGGTATTTTTTGCAATCGCATGTAGCTACAATGTCGTGCTGTTCTTTTAACATCCATAACCACCGCTCCAAGAAAGACCATGACGCGATGATGGAGATGACGATAGTCGGCGAAAAGATCAAAAATTTGATGCATTGAATGCTGTATTCTCACCTTTAAGTGCTTGCCAGCTTTTTGAGCTGATCTTCAAACTTGATCTCGAATTTGCATACAATCAAACAAAAGATACATCAACCTGAAAACATCATCAACATGTCATACAGCACGTATTAGATGAATCGCGCCGACAATCTTGTATCTTGTTATTTCGGGTTGGATCTTTAAATTCTGGGCATACTCCATCTGCAACAATTAGATAGTCTTCGTGGCATTGAATCGGTGGAAATCCATCATCATATGTGCATCTATGCATTAGCTACTTAAAAAATTCGAGTTACAGATACAAGATAAACAGATAAGTGCCTCCTCGCATCTACTATTGCTTCCCACATTAGTTGCGATAGCGACGATTGTGTACATATCTTTAAGATACATGAATGCAACTTAGATCGGAAAACAATGTTGTTTGAGAATTCTTTGGGTGGATCACCTTGAAGCTAATGATGTGTGGTTTCGTTGCAGGGCCTTGTAGCTCTGGAGTCTGGACAGGTGTAATGATGCTGTATCTCCGCGATCTATCGTTTTTGTTTGTTTCTACTGGTCATTGGTGAACTGATGATTAATGTGATTCTTAATTAGATATGTGTGCACTTTCAATTAGATGCATGGTTGTTACGAGCCATTGGGTTCAAGGATCTGATGGGATATTCAAACATTCAATAGGCTACACTATGTCGATTGTACAGTAAACTTTCGTTTTAGATGCGTTAAGGCTGCGAAATGTGTATACAAGTACGTTGAAGCAGGGTTTCAGTAGCCAAACCTAATTAGCATATCAGAGTTGAATTATGCTAACTAGTATCTAAAGATTGAGCTGGTTTTACCGGTTCTATGAGATGGTTCGGAGGATTTGAATGTTTATGTGTGTAATAAGTCAAGATTGTGATCCAAGCATGATTTTGGAAAATGTTACAGAGTTTTTTACTAGAATGTGAAGCAAGTCTGATTTGTCAAATTTTTTTCAGGCATTTCCAAAAATGATGCAATATTTTGCAAAAAATTCCACATGAAATTCAAAGCGAAAAAGGTCAAATGTTGTCTCAAAATAATTGATTGGGTGTCATATTTTTGATCATTATGAGTCCTAATTGATTTCCAAACTACGCCTCCTTCGAATGTATATCAAACGGTTCTGTCGAAATTTTCGATATTTTTAAAGCTTTTGACTGATTTGATCGATACACTGCACCCTTTTTGGAAATTAAACAGTTCAGTGATTTTAGACACAAAACACACAAAAAACTTTGGAAAAATTTTATAGTACGATTTTTTTTATAGATTTTTCATAGTCTAAGAAACATTACCGTTATAAATTTTCTTAGAGTTTAAAACAATTTTTTTCCATATTTAATGTTTTGGTAAAATATGTATTGTAGAAGTGCTGCAATTGGATGCTTTTTCACAGATTATATAATTTAGTAATTCGTACACTTTTTTTCATACCTTAAATACATTTCAGATTATTGAAAAAGTCGTGTTGTTGCTTTTTACCAAAATATTTTGTATTTGTAAAATATTTTGTACTTTTAGTGTTTTGTACACGACTCAAAGTCGTGTACAAAACACTGAAGAAGGTTGCAAGTAGCAACTGAAAGACGTATTTGAGGAAATAAAAAATATTTTGGTATAAACCAACAACACGACTTTTTCAATAATCTTAAAACACCACCAAAAGACGCTCAAAACACCCAAATAATACATTTCAGAGTAAAATCGATGGCAATGGTAAACTCCAGAACTCTAAAAACTAAAAACTAAATTTTTTTCCGATAAAACTCGAGGAGTTTCAAACAAATTAATACACCATCAAATGAATTTTTTGGGATTATAAGCTAACCACGCTTACTTTAAAAAATAAATTTAATTAGAAATTATATTCGAAAATAATTGATATTATTTTCAAAACTATCTTTTGTTTTCTGGATTGATTTATCCACAGCATGATAACCAAAAATATCAACCCTAATCAGTGGTATTTGAGCATGACTTGATATTTTTGGTAATATTTTTAAGCAATCAATTACTTGAGCAAATATGGTACGGTCCACTTAAAAAATGTGTGTTAATATCTTATATGCATCACATTGAGAGTTATCATAAGATTCTTACTATCAATATCAACAAAGACACACCAGTTAAAAGCAAGCCTTGGTCTCCAGCCGTTCACTACTTAGACTATTATTATAACGTTTCAAAGTCGGCTTCCCACGGCGTGCAAAATAACGCGCCGCACAGTGTTCTATTTTGCTAGAAAATTGGAAAAAAATTAGTATCCCGCGAAAAAAATAAGTAGGCAAGCAAAAAATTGCATTTTATAAGTTTTTAAGTCAAGTCAAGGGAAAATGTTAAAAATAAGTTTGCCATATTGTGAAGTTTTCAAAAATTGCACCAAAACGCCATTTTTTACTAAAAGTTACCAATGCTACCATATCTCGCTATAGATAAAAGATACAGTCAAGCAAAAAGTCAATTTTTTGAAGGTTTGTTAACATTTAATTTCTATTTTTATAAAATCAAGGTTCTTAATTTTATGGATTTTTTTTTGAATATTTTGAATTAAATTTTAATATTCCACATTTTAATATTTTTTTTAGAAATTTTTAACTTCCCAGTTCCCAATGTGAAATTTTCGTAATGGGGGCAAATTTCGCGAATCCCAAATTTACGCATATATCCGTTTTAAAGTATCTAGAATCCAATTCTATCGTTTTTAGATATATGTCTATATGTGTGTATGTATGGACCTGTGGATGTGCGTATGTTCGTTCAAAATTATTTTTCGTCTCGATTATCTGGAGAACCAAAGATGATATATATATACATGGGACTGATTTTTTTGACGCAGAATCACGTCCTTTAAAACTGAGTGAGTTCTCAGCAAAATCGGTTCAGCCGTTTTTTATTAAGGGGTTACACCATGCGAAAATTTAAGGTTTTTTTGCGATTTTTTCAAGTGGAAGGAAAAGTAAAAGGGGAATTCTTTTTAAGGATGCTATTAAGTATATTTTGAATGAATTAAATTTTTTATAAGAATACGCAGAGGTTTTTGAAAAAAATTGGCGATCATTTAAAAAAAAATCATTTTACTACCAAAAAATGGGCACTTATTTGTACCTAAAAAAATCGAAATATTAACTTATCAAAAATCGGACACGTTTTTCTATGCGAAATGTTGTTTCAAAGATGTGATTTTTATTTGGAGTGAAAAAATAGAAAAGTGTTTGCGTTCTGCTGCGTGCCGATTTGAAAAAACGTGTTTCGAGAAAAACACGTTTCAATTTTTGACTTTACTTTACTTTGCGTCTTCTCTTGACATCAAAGGACGCTGCATTAACGTAATTTGTGTTCAACATCCTTGCAAATGTTTCTAATAACATCTATTAGCGTATTAAAGAATGTAGAAATCGAATGGTAAGACATAATGCTTTACCCAATGAGCAGGTGGCGTATTTACCACAGGTAGTCGTTTCGAAACAGTCGGGCGGGGTTGAGAAAAAGCTCGAAATTTGAATGAAAACGATTTCTGGCAGGTATAAAACTGTTTGCCTCTTATTCTAGAGGGTTCAAAGATTTTTTGAAATTTTTACTGTGGTGTAACGCCTTGAAGATGAAAAAACTGAAAAAAGGACAAACTAGCTAAATTTTGAACCTAATGAAATGCACTATTCATTTGTGTAGATTCTAAATATTCGTATACCATCATGGTTATATTTTTATTATTGTGTGTTTTACCAAAATTTTGGTGAATATTGAAAAAAATGTTATTGAAAAAGTAGTTAAAAACAATATCAAAATTAGTGTATAGAATTCCAAACTTATATTATCAGGTTTGAGAGAATGGCAGTAGTGACGTTAGATCAGTTAATAATTAGATATTGTTATAAAATAATTAATAATAGAAACAAGTCGCTGCTTCTTTATTCACTTCACTGGAAAGTTAGTAGTGTGGTACTTAAGGGTAGACCACTTTTTTATAATTATATTTAGTTTATTTTTTAACAATTAACTGTGCGTATTTCTCTTAAAAGTTCCATGAAATTATATAAATCATGTTTTCAGTGCAACTACAAATAACGACACTGTTGAGAATAACTTTTAAAATATTATAAAAAAATTCAAGAAAATAAAGAATCTTAATTTTTTTAAAATAAAAATGAAGTAGCTTACAAAAAAGTAACTTTGGATGTCTGTATCTTTTTCCTATAGCAAGATATGGAACAATTAGTAATTTTAGCAAAAGAATGGGGTTTTGTTGCAATTGTTGAAAATTTTACAAGAACTTATTTCTAACATTTTTCCGTTAAGGGTGATAAGAAAACCTATAAAATGCAATTTTCACTTACCCATATCTTTTTTTATAGAGAAATTTTTGAATTTTGCACAATTTTTAAGCAAAACAAAACAATATGTGCCGTGGGAAGAGTATGGTCGTAGTGCTGTGTACCATACAAATCGGAAGCTTGAAATCGAGGTGCGTGCTTGCGCGTACAATTTGCGCGGCATAACGCTGAATTTCATACGTCGTGGAAGGCTGGCAAAAGATTGTAGTGGAAACTATCTTTCAAAATGTACTCAGGCAAGACTGGCTGAAACTATTGTAATAGCAAGCAGTTATATCCATGAGACAGCGGAATGAAATTTCCATTTGGTTTCGACCTTTTGCTGAAGTTTATGATCTTAACACCACATAAGAACTATTTCTAGCGATGATGTTTCAAAAATTGTCACTTTTCACTACGTATGTGTCTTTTCTAGGTTTTGAATTAGCATTTAAAACGATATTTTTCATTTCGATGAACTTGATTTTTATAAATTCAAGATCAGACTATTAATCCAATAATTTCAGCTTATGTTTAAGGTATTAAAAAATCCATTATTTCCACAAACAAGTCCCATTTGAAACGCCATCATTTTCTCATAATTCAATCAAATACAAAATCAATTTCAAAGAAATTGCCATAGCATCCAACCTACATGGATTCTAGTATCCGAAAGAAGCAAACTTCTATCTCTCATCCGTTCCACTTCCATGGTGGTTTGTCCATACGATTATGCTATCTTCTCGCCATACATATGCTTCTTCACGCATGTTGATAGTAGGCTATAAAGATTTATTAGTTTCTAACTTTCAAATCCGGACCAAACATCATTTAAAACATTTCAAACACGAATCATAAATTTGTGTGTTGAACATGGATGTAGGTACGTACATTCACATATCAACATGTTGAAATTGATTATTGTATGTGGCATTTTTATCGGCAATTTTATCGAATGAGGCCAACATGTGTATGTTAAGGCATTTGTGCTACATCAGCACGAACACGGAAAATATGATTTTAAATATGAGGTCTCGCATTCGAGAGACCCAGTTGGAATGTATACTGGGTTTTGTGTAGCAAATTGATGATTCGAAATTGTGGCTAAACGATAGCTCAGGAAACTAGATGGTTATACGATCATTTAGTCGACGATTATGTCTTTCAAAGAAGTTATTTCATTCAAATAAAATTGAATGTGAGTCGGTCAACCCACAATACGCTTGAACTGGCAAAGAGCTCAGCATACAAAATGTTTATTTTAAAATTATGGTCCCACTTTCTCCAGCCTTATTTGGGAGACTAGTCAATTGTTCCCAAAAGTCATCATTCTCTATCTTAAACCTCTTAAATTATTGCCTCTACCACTTCAACACACTTTCTGCTTGCGCAAACACTTAGATTATTCGAAAACAAACAGCACAACGCAATTTTCAACCATGCCATCCATTCCATCCGTGCCCAAACGATCTTCAATTGACTCTCTGTCACCATTGACATTGAAAACCAATATAATGGATTGCTAAAACATCTTTTTTCTCGGCTCCATTCAAATGCAATGAGATCATCCGTGTGGCATTTTGCACGATCATCATTCATAACTAATATTCAAGCTCTTCTTCAACTGCCAGCATCCCAACCAGAGTAGTTACAGACACACTCCTCCACAACCCCTACATATTATAGGATCTTCAATAAAAGCACACATCTTCCCTCCCACAGAATATGCTAAATTGCTTTATAATTGGAAGACACTCTTTGCAATTGAGTAGATATTTTCGGCAAGAAAAAAGATACATCTATGTGGGATGGTAAGTGCAGAGCCAACATTTAGCAGAGTCGTTACTGGCGTTCATGCACGAAAGTTAACCTTTTGCCGTCATCTTCCGCGTCCGTGACTCCTCATACTAACAACGAACTTTCATTTCGGAATCCGAACCATTAGACCCTCTGCAAATCTAAATTGCTAGGGTGACGTGATCTTGGAGTTTTTTGCGTGAAAACATACAAACATATAGGAAGAAGTCAGGCTGGAAGATACCCATTAACCTAGAAAGTGAAGTAATGGCTCTACAAAAGATGCGCTAATTTGGCAAGAAAAACTGTTAAAAATTGTCGCCACGACCAATGCTGGATTTGTTATTGTTAATATGATTTTTCTTGAAAAACAAAAACCCGAACTTACTAAGCCAACACTCTGCATGAGATCACAAACAACTGCGTATCTGCTATATTTTTGCTGTATCTTTTCTGTTGCTTCTTAGACCAATATTATCGCACAAATACTTGAATGCCTGAGAACATACAAAAAAAGATACTTATTCAGACTAACGGTTATATTAGCCGCAATTTTGATGACTTTTGTTTAATTGAATCGAATTTTATCTTGTGACCAATAATTTATTTGCTTAATTTAAGCGCCATTTTTACGCATTCCGGCCGAAGAGTTCAGGTTGTGAAGAAAAAAGTTACATTAGCGATGGACCGTTTGTCGAATCTGAAAAACGATTGAGATGTTGCTAAAAGTGATGGCTGATGGCTTTTTAAAACGATTAGGACAAGAGTCGATTTGAGTTCATTAAACGGTAAAAACTTTCAGCGCATTTAAGGATTGCTAATTATTTTGATTATACCGTGAAGTCGGGCATGGGTAATCTGAGATGTTATAGATGGATTGTGCAATGATCTGAGTCAGTGCTTACATAAGATAATTAGCTTTGATTTATGGTGAATGTGTAATGCATCATTTGCTTTGAATAGTTTGTCTGGTTTTAAGTAACTTTATAATAATTGATTATCATATAATATAAGGGGCATTTCACGTGAAACCGACAACGAAAAAAAAGTGAGGTTCTGAAATTCGTTCATATTGGGCACATTTGTACTTCTAGGGTATATGAATGTGTACACATAATATTTTTGTTATTTGATGTTTAGTTGTTAAGATATGGGATTCTAAAGAATTCAAATTTTCACAGCAGGGGTTTTTTGAAATTTTATTTTCATATTGAAGTAAATTATAATTAAATAATAAATGTTGTGTTTTGTATAGAAAATTTACTGTTCTTTTTGATTTTCAAATGAGATTCCGATTTTGAATTTTTTTTCTAGTTTAAAACCGGAAGTGAATATTTAAAATATTTTTTTCAATAACTTCGACCATTTTAATTTTGATTTTTTTTACTGTAAAATAAAACTTAACATGTATGCAATTTACCATAAAAATTGCAGAATGGGATCTGGATTAGTTTAGGAGATATGTTAATTAGAGTGCGTGCATGTCGCTCTGAGCGTGATACCTGTCGCTTGTTAAAGTTGTTTGGTGATGTAAAAATACATCAAAACGTTGATAATATTTCACTAAAATTGATTATTTATTGTTGCCTTACCCTTTTGTGTCATTCTCAGGTTATTGAATACTTAAATTGAAAATAAAATGTAATATTTTGAAAGAAATTATGTGTAGAAACAATTTTCAAAATAAAACATTATTTTACGTGATTTTTTCTCAATTGTGGTGACAAAATACGAATAAAAACACCATCTCTTAATTGCAAAAAGAATCACTTCATCAAAACGAATCAGAATTACATAATAGAAAGAGATAAAAGCGCAACGCTTGTTTTCCATTATTTTTTTCATTGTAGTTCTAACCTCTTAGTGAGCTACGTTCGTTAATAAGTTTTATCATTTTGATTGACATAATTTGCCTCCAAACGGTTATCGGCACTTTAATCCATTAAATTTACTGGCTCCGAAAGTTTAAAAATATAAGAAAAATTCCGAAAAGTTTAGATGTAAAATGGAATGGAAATATTTTACATTTTATTCAAAATTAAGGTATTGATTAACTTCAGAATGACACAAAAGGGTAAGGCAACAATAAATAATCAATTTTACTGAAATATTATCGACGTTTTAATGTATTTTAACATCACCAAACAACTTTAACAAGCGACAGGTATCACGCTCAGAGCGACATGCACGCACTCTAATTAATATATCTCCTAAACTAATCCAGATCCCATTCTGCAATTTTTATGGTAAATTGCATACATGTTAAGTTTTATTTTACAGTAAAAAAAATCAAAATTAAAATGGTCGAAATTATTGAAAAAAATATTTTAAATATTCACTTCCGGTTTTAAACTAGAAAAAAAATTCAAAATCGGAATCTCATTTGAAAATCAAAAAGAACAGTAAATTTTCTATACAAAACACAACATTTATTATTTAATTATAATTTACTTCAATATGAAAATAAAATTTCAAAAAACCCCTGCTGTGAAAATTTGAATTCTTTAGAATCCCATATCTTAACAACTAAACATCAAATAACAAAAATATTATGTGTACACATTCATATACCCTAGAAGTACAAATGTGCCCAATATGAACGAATTTCAGAACCTCACTTTTTTTTCGTTGTCGGTTTCACGTGAAATGCCCCATAATTGATTCCTTGACGTTTGTACGGAGAGGCATAAAAATATTGCGGTGATGATGGGTTCAAAGATTTACCTATTTCAATATGACAATATTCATAGAAATGGAACATTTCGTTGTCACTTTAGCTGCTTAAACTACTGTAGAAATCAATAAATTGTCATTCAAAAAGTTAGTGGTTGATTTTTTTATATATATTTTTTGACTTTTTAACATGGAATATTGCGTTCCTAGGATTTTTGGGCGACATAATTGGCTTTAAATTTAAAATTTTAATTTAATAAATACAGAAATGAGACCCACATGTTTTCTTTGAGTTCCAGGTCTACAGGAGTAAAAAAAAAACAAATTAGTTTCCAATAGAAATGCCAGCAATGTTTTCCTGGCCGAAACAGTCTTCGCTTGATCAGACCAATGAATTTTGAATCAAAAAGTTATTGGTCTCGGACTATTTGCCACTGTATTTCAATAAAAATTTAAAAAAAAACATATGTTTGTTTCTAAAATAAAATAATATATCCACTTCGAAGGAAATTATCGTTCTTGTGTTTTTGGAAAAAAATTATGAATTTTTAATTTAACTATTTCTGAATTTTAGAAATTATATATTGAATTATTAAAAGAAAAAAATGTTAAGTCAATCGACAAGCATTCTAAAGGTTCTGAAGTCACAGGTTTTTTTTGGTGCCACAGAAATTCCTAGATATTTTTATGTAAGATAATTTGTTATTAAGAATAAATTGATTGTTATTCAAAACTGAGATTCCTAGATATTTTTAACAGGGATAATTTTTTATTGAATATAAAATTATAGTTTTTTTTCCGACCCGAAAAAAAAAATCAAAAGTGGGCGAATAACATTTTTCAAAATTACATTCAATATTATTTGCAATGTTCGGAAAAAAATTCATTTATCGTTTCAACTAAAAAAATTCTTTGACTTCGATAGTAATGAACGTATCCTGCCAGTCTTAAAAATTGTATTTTGTATTTTCTAGGAAAAAATTTCCTTAGCAAATTTTCTGTTTTGAGACATGAATTTTTTATTTAATTTTATTATGTAAACCAGAAAGGCCGAACAAAAACACATATCAACTTTTAAATTGTGATATAGTATTAACAAATTATTTTAGAATTACGAGGGGTGATCAAAAAGTAATGATAATCACAATAAAAGACGGTGATGACAGTTACAAAAATAATTTGTTTTTCTACATAGTCTCCTAACAAGGCAATACATTTAGTCCATCTTTTTTCTAAACCCAGGATTCCCTGAGAAAAAAAATTTTTGTCTTGACCCTCCCAAAACGTCTCTACAGCGGCCATCACTTCACTATTGTCTTCAAATTTCTTGCCTCGGAGGTGTTGCTTGAGACGAGGAAAGAGATAGAAGTCACTGGGAGCTAGATCTGACGAATAGGGTGGGTGTTCCAGCAGTTCGAATCCCGTTTCTTGAATGGCAGCCATCACAACTGCGGCTTTGTGAGCCGGAGCGTTGTCTTGGTGAAACAGCGCTCCAGCTCGCAGTTTGCCGCGTTTTTTTGCCTTAACGACTTCCCGCAATCTTCGTATTTGGCCCGCGTAGTAAGAGCCCGAAATAGTGGCTCCCTTTTCCAAATATTCCACCATAATTATTCCTTCGGCGTCGTAAAAAACGGACTCCATAACCTTTCCCCGAACTTGACACTTTGAACTTCTTCGGTGTTGGTGAGGAGGCTTGCTTCCAAGTCATCGATTGTTGTTTAGTTTCAGGATCAAAATGGTGGATCCAGGTCTCGTCCATGGTCACGAAACGTGACAGAAATTTTTTCCGATCTGCTTGGAACTTTTGGAGATTCACCCTTGAACTATCGACTCATTTTTTCTTGTGCTCGTCGGTTAACATTCGCGGTACCCAACGCGCAGAGACTTTTTTCATCTGCAATTCGTCCACAAGAATTGCTCGAACGCTACCGTATGAGATCCCCGTGACCTCAGCTACATGTCTGACGGTCACTCTTCGATCTGCCAACACAACATCTTCTACCTTTTTGACGTTATCTTCAGTGTGGGACGTAGATGGGCGTCCTTCGCGGTGTTCATCTTCAGTGGATGTTCTCCCCAGCTTAAACTTCTTGGCCCAGCGTGCAACTGGGGAATACGGAGGAGCAGAGTTCCCCAATGTTTCCTCTAAGTCGCTGTGTATGTCTTTGGTAGACATTTTTTTCAAACAGAGGTACTTAATGACTGCTCTAATTTCGTTTTTCTTCATTTTGATGTTGTCTCTTCGCCGATTCGTATTCAACTGAATGTCCCTCTCGTGAATCGTAGTCTATTTATATGATTTTTTCATGCTGACCTAGTGAGTGTTTAAGCAAGCGAAAAAAAATTTTGTTGGATTTTTATGCGGACTGGAAATAACCGTTTCTCACTACTTTTTGATCACCCCTCGTATAAAAAAAAACCACTCGGGTTTTTCCTGAAAAATCGCCATGAAGTGAAATCGGTGTTTTTTTCCTACATTGTCATTTTTTCAATTTTCTTCGTTAATAGGTCATGAAATAATTTCATATTTTATTAGGCATTGACGACTGATTTGATAATTTGCTTTTCTGAATAAACATCAGGAAAATTCGGATACAAAAGGATAAAATTCTTGGGTGTTTTTAATAAAATAAAAGATGCCTCAATATTGTCATAGTTTCCTCATTCGCTTGGCCAATGAAACGCCAGCCGGTAAAATAGTTAGCAACACGCTCGTCCGTGATTATTAGCCTAATTTCGTTCAGGTGCTTATTTTACAGCTGATGGGTCTGAAAATCTAACAAATCTTCTTATATCTGGAAACTACTTGTCACTAAGCAGTTTCGAGCCAGGTACTGGGTGCATAGGAAGTAAGCGCTATAACCAAAAGCCACTTTGTGATAAAATATCGCATGTTTTTCTTGTTGGCTCAGCCAAAAATCAAATGTTTGATATGCCAATTTCTTTTGGTTTTTCAAAAAATTGTCGCCGGGTAAGATTAGGCATTTTTTGTAATCAAATTTATGGTCCTTATCCTAGAAGATTTTTTTTAAAACAAAAATTAAAAAGATAAGTTTAAGCAACATCTATCTACCTTTAATAAAATATTTCACATTCAAAATAAATAAGAAAATATTTGCAACTGTTTCCCATCAAACGAAAAGAAATTTATAATGAGTTCGATTTATGTTTCTCCTAGTCTGCTCAGTTTTTTGCATCTTGCCAAAAATTAAAGGTTTTTGGAAGAAGTTTTTCAAAAATGTATGTATAGTATAGCAACGGAAATTTCATTTAATAGGAGGCGTAACCAATAATGCTTTGCTGATTTCTAAAAATAAATGTATTTCTTGTTGAACATTGCTGATTTACCTCAAACTAATTACATCCACAATTATTGAAAAAAAAGACAATACCGACCTGGGATCGAACACAGGACCTCATGATCGCGAGCTAGTCGCGCTGCTTCTTCGAATATCTTTGACGTCTCCTACTTATGTGCCAAATTTCATTCAAATCTGAGAGGGCGAGACCGTGGCCTCTCCTTATAAATTTAAAATAGGTGCATTAGAAGCATTTTACAAGCTTTGACAGTGTCTTCATGATGAAAATGAGGTCATTATCTACGAAATAGAGACGACATTCAATTAGTAGCCCTCATCTATAAAATCCAAATATCCACAACATGATTTAGCTTTTACTGGTAAATATGTACATTCACCTGGGAAGTACTAATTCCATCAACAAACAATGAACTTCGTGAACCATACACGACACAACCATTCTTCCTCCCATCTCCCCACAAGTCATTAATCCAATTTTGTGGATACGTGAATTATCTATCTTCTATCTTTACTTTGTCTTGCAAGCCACAGGTAAGTGAAGTATCTTTCAACACCTCGCGTTTGGTGAATTTTACCATGTCCAAGCAATTCAGTTACACATAAAAACGTGATTAGACTACAAGGCCATGGTAAATTGAATATGTATGTTCGTGTCGCCATGCAAACAAATTTAAATACAAAAGTCCCGCACAAATTACAACTCCATACAATTTGTATCTTACGAATCCACCATCGACAGTGAAAATTCTTGTCACTTTGTTCAAGATGTTGGAATGCGGTTTTTGAACAAGCTTTTTTGTTTCTGTTTTTTGTTTTTCAAAAAAATTATCTTTTGGTTGTTCTTCACATATCTTTCTGGGTTTTTAAGTATCTGCCAACAACCTGTGGATGATTTCAAGTATAATTTCAAGCCTAAGATACTTTCGGGCGGTTCAAGTTTCTAGCCGTATTCGTGGTGAATATACTCTTGCGAAGTAGAAATATAAACGATATTTCAAGAAATTTACATAAAGTCTGGATTTTGTTTCATTGAATCCTATTCAAAATTATATCCTATTATCTTTATGTGATACATTTTGCAATAGACGAAAAAGAAAAGATACTTCAAGCTCCGATTACCATAACAATAGAAAATTGAACTGGTTGGACCAGATGCTTAAATGTTTGATGGTTTTTCGCTCAACGGTTTGTCTCTGAATTGTGCTTTTAATGTCTTATTGAAAAAATAAAATAAATCCGACTAAAGTCTCATCATCTTAGAAAATGGCCTTCACGCGAGTTTCGCGATGGATAATGATTGCATAATATTTAGTTGAATTTATATGGAGATGCTCATGTAATCCGTACACTTTGTTTATAGCAATTTGAACAGTTTTATTCTATAACTTTTATGGTTGCGTTGTTGATGTGTGCGTTATGTGTTACATATGCATCCCATCCGGCACGTGAGGTGTTACCAAATGAAATGAAGACGAACGGGCACTGAATAGTTGCTTATTTCATAATTCATTGCTCTTTAATAATTTAATTAAATTCGCTTAACGATAACTGTTCTGGTGCGATGTATTCAACGTTTTCAATGATGCAATGCGCTATTGTTTAAGCAATTTAAGCGTATGTGTTGTGCTAACCATTGCAGCCTTTTTTCTAGTAGATTTGCTAATCGAATTCAGGAAATTGCTTACATTCCTGATTTTTTTTAGGATGGTTGTGTGCCGACCATAAAAAGGATAATCAATTTCAGATGGAACAATCATACAAAATAATCAAATAGATAGATTTAACACACATGAATCAACGATGCAATAGTAGCAACGTATGCAATGCATG
Organism: Oxycera nigricornis; assembly: GCA_963942545.1. Lineage (NCBI taxonomy): Eukaryota > Metazoa > Arthropoda > Insecta > Diptera > Stratiomyidae > Oxycera > Oxycera nigricornis. Next base: position 99,721,657 of record OZ012662.1, read on the forward strand.
AACATGAAATATATCTAAAGATATTTTAAAAGCATTTACATATTATTTAGGAAAAAGTGTGCATTATGACGATTGAAAAGTTCACATTAATCACGCATGGAATTTGAATTGATTTATGTATGTACATATGTGCGGTTTTCAACTAAATGAAACAGAAAGTCTTGCAATGATAAATAATACATGGGCCAGTTGAAAATTGAAAGTACATACTAATGTGATTGTGTCTGCATATTAGCTGAAAATCTCGTGAAGCGTATTTTTTTGGTTGGTTCACGCATTGAGATGCACTTTCATTAAGATCTAACGAAAAAATATGGTGGTGTTTTTTTCTTTGCTAAGGCTAAGTAAGAAGAAAGTTTGAATGTGTAAGATGATTTTATGAAGAAATTTCGAGTGTGAAGATTAGCGGAAAAGTCTTGAGTACAAAAAAAGGTTAAAAATTTCAACTAATTCAGACACGGTGAGTAGTACTTCGGTAATTTGTTGAGGGGGAAAACCACTGTAGGATTTTCAAGAAATCAAATTTTTTTTGTTGCTGTAAAGTATATCTTATCATCATAGAAATCATGCAACAAAGTTTCATATAGTGGAAAAATCTGTAAGTGTTCGAAATTTTAAATTAGCGCGGCGCCTCTCACTGCTCTTTTGGAGCGCAATCCGCGCGTATCCCCGCGCGTTTCCCCGCGTACTGTTGGCATTGAAATTTAAAACAATTTTAAATATAAATCTTTCAAAACTGTACACGTGCTCTGTTAGTTGAACGTTAGCAGAACACGCTGAAGTACGTATTTTGCAGACTAGAGGTATATCAAATTTATTCATGATTTTTCAATAACTTAAACTGTAAGGATGGGGGGGGAAGATATTAAAAGGCATTTTTATAAAAATTAACTGGATGCATAATATTTCAAAAATATTGTGTCAAAATTTCACGTCGATTGAAGCAAAATTGACGAAGTTATGAGTTATTATAAAATTCGCTTATGAATGTTTTATACAAGATTTTTTAGTGTTCAAAACTTTAAAGCGTTTTCTCCACAACGCACGTTTTCAAAGTTGATGCCCCTCATAACTTGAAATTTTTTGCACCGATCCTTTTGAAATTTTGAACATTATCTCTGTTTATAATTTACATGGTAATGCTGGAGAGTTTTTTGGAAATTTCTTAATAACTTTTATTTTACAATAACAAATTAGCCGATTTTTTTCGTAAAAAATCGGATTTTTTCTTTCAAAGTGTTCCAAAAAAGTGAAAAATTGAAATTTAAAAAAACCCTCCCAATGTTTCCTGGGGAAAACTATTATCTAACGAAGGAACTTTGATTTTTTGATTTCAAATGATCCAGCACCAAGTTATGAGGGGCACCGCAATTCTATTTTTTTCCGAGACACGTCTGAATAGTTGCTGCCATTGCCGTATTTTTTAATATTTCTTCGTGAAAATTTTACACAATATTCTTCGAATTTCATAATTTTTTGCTGGTTTCACTACAAAAGTTGATAAAAGTTTATAAATTTTATAAACATTTATTATTGCGATGTGCAAATCAGGCTAAAAATTAATTTTTTTATGAAAAAAACCTGATTTTGCATATTATTTTATTATATTAAAAAACGGCTTTACCGATTTTTTTAAAACTATGAAAACGTCACAAAAATGTTAATACGTGTCGATGATGCAAATATTACAATTGGTTCGTGAGATATAATGAATGACATAAATGACTTTGAAGGTCATAATGACTTTTAATGATTTTTTATTTTTAATTTCATTTTTTCGTAATCATGAAAAAAGGTTTTGAGTACAAACATTTTGTAAACATTGATTACTGCGTTCTGAAAATCAGGTTAAAAATTTATTGTTTTTGAAAAAACCCTAATTTTTTGCACTTTTTTTAAAATAATTAAAAACCGGTTCAAACATTTTTCTTCTTCAAAATTTGATAGAATGACACGAATGTTAATAGTTGTTGACTTACACCTTGATCTATGTTTGGTTCGCGAGATATAGCGCAATACAGAAATGACCTTCAAAGGGTCAAAACAACAAACCCCCCTCACCGAAGTGTTCCAAAAACTAATCAGCTCTTAAGATTGCAAAAACGCTTCGATTGACACCTCAACAAAGTCGATACGACTTTGTTTACGTGAGTTATGCTCGTAGAAAAAACTGTCTCCGAACGTACGTACGTACACACACACATCTCTTTTTCTAAAAACTATTCAAATATACTCTAAAGACCTCAAAACGTAAAGAAAAGTCGAAAATTTCAATTTTCGAGGCGATTACAAGAACTTCCCATATACTGGAAAGTTAATAAGGCGTTTCTGGAGCAATGCCAGGGAGCCGCCATTTTGTTTTTTAAAGTTCGGAAAAAATTCAAAGAGGATGTCAAATACTTGTACAATATAGATCTTTTTACCAAATTTCGATATGTTGTTTGGTTTTGAGAAAACAATTCCCAAAAAATGACACTTTTTTCACCTCTACAGTGGTGTTTCACCTTAAGGGGTCTGGCCACTGTAGCAGATGCAAAATCAAGTGTTTTTTAAATAGTTTTTTTATATGGAAATTTCATTTGTTTATAAAAATAATTATAAGTACATAAAACTACAATATCGGAGAATCGGAAAAAAAAATTATAAACACATTTTTCAAACAAAATGGCCGACTTTTCGTAGCTCCGTTCCTAGGTGTTTTTCAAATCGGTCAGACAAATAACTCGAACAATTTTCATCCGATCGACTTAAAATTTTAATCACATATTTATAATTGCATTTCGCGAAGAAGTACCTGAGATTTTTTTATAGATCAAAAACTTTCCATTTTATGTCTTTTTTTAACGTTTTTTTTTTCGAAAAAGGAGAGTTTTCACTTCAAATGCTACTTCTCTAGGTATTGTGATGTAGTTTAAAGGATTTTTTTGTTTTGATCGAGGTTCAAAATTGAGGCTGCTAGCTGTCCGGCCGCGGAGCGCTTGAAAACACCTCGGATTGGAGCTACGACAAGTCGGCCATTTTGTTTGAAAAATGCGTTTATAAATTTTTTTTCCGATTCTCCGATATTGTAGTTTTATGTACTTATAATTATTTTCGTAAATAAATAAAATTTCCATATAAAAATATTATTTAAAAAATACATGATTTTGCATCTGAAAATCAATTTTTTTACGAAAATCTCGATAAGATGTTACCTGCTCAAAATTTGTGGTAGGGTTAATTTTTTGCAGTTAAATACTATTTGTAGCATTCAAAAATCATCATCAATGATGACGATCTTGTCTTATTTTTCACCATTGAAAGATACAATAACGTGATCAAAACAGTTTTCATTGGATCGAAACTATAATGAACAACAGAAGAAAAACATTTTAGCATGAATCGTAAACAGAAGAAGGTTATTTACCCTTTTTGAACCATTTCTAATTGTAACACTCACTTAGCGGTAGTCCATGCAATATCTTTTTCATCATCACGATGATGATCGTTTGGTTCATCTTAAGATGAAACTGCACCATCATTTCGTATGCGCTTACTTAAAATTTTCTACATTCAACAATACAATGATTACCTACATACATACATTACGTGCGTATATGCTTGCTGAACAGATATGGTGTGTCATGTTTAAGAAACTGTTGTTACACAAAAGATACAACTCTTTACTTTGGCTAAACCATATATGGAGTCAAGTTCTTTGACCATATCTTGTGTTAGACGAAGCGAAGTTCAAAGATAGTCTTAATGAACGTTCTAGGTGAAAAACAGCATGAAATGTGTGAATGACGTGCATTTTTTGGAACAATAAGTTGAAATAGGATTTCCAAAAAAATAGAATAAAATAAAATCATTGACTCTTAATTTGCTATAATTCCTTTTAGTGGTTTAGAGCAGAAGTTCATTAAATGGAATTAATTTTTTTGTGTGCTGCACAAAACGGGATGAGATCAAAGAACGTCCGAACATTTCGTGGTAAGACAGATGTATTTTTTTCGAAAGAAAATTTTCACCTGTTCAGCAGTTGGATGCGAGAGAGGAGCTGCCAGGTATTTGAAGTTGTTACTATTTTAAGGTCGTGAAAATATGTTGTTCCCTTCTATTTCCTTGAAAAATGCGGCTTAAAGAATTGATCGAACAACAAGACGTTTGACCCTCAACCAACAAAAATATCCAAAGATACTTAATCTACTGTTCACAGTTCAGCATTATATACAATATGTACCTTCTCTTGCAGCCAACATCATTCCCCTTTCGCATGTTGATGAATCTTTTACTGAAGTGGACACGATCACCTTCGGAAGTCATCTCTTTCGTACAGGATAAACTGAAACCTATTTTCCATGCTAACCAACCAGTTTTTCCCTCACCGAGTATGTACATATACACATTTATCTTCAGATACTTACAGAATATCTTTTGATTATACATAGATTGCGACTTCTTCAAAACTGGTCAATCATGATTGCAAAATCGCGATATGAACGGTTTTTTGCTAACACATCGGGTCGGGGTGAAAGGATAAGTGGTAAAGTTAGATGGATATATTTTTAGTATGGAATCTTGGACTGTTTAACGTGCGCAACCAAAGAAATAGATGTCCCACGAACGAAGTGGCACAAGAAATAAATTGAATGTGAAAAGAAAGATAGATAAACGATTATCAGGGCGATGGATAGGAGAGGAGTGAGGATTTCGGCAATAGTTGTACTAATTTTCTATTTGTTCGAAGGAAACATTTACTAAAATATTTATCATAATACTAAACAATGAGTACTAAATTAAAGTTTTAGCACTACATAGACAAATTTCAGCGGAAAACTTAAAAATTGAAAAGACCTCGTTTAAAAGGATCTATCCAACATTTTGACAATTTAGCAGGAAAAAAAAGATATGTACCTTTTTTCAAGTGTAGATCATAAGAGCTTCTGAATAACCCATCCTACAAATCGATCATAAAAGAGTATCACCAAACAGACTAGGTCGAAATGATTGTAATAAAACTGAAAAGTCGTTATATTAAATTTTGTTCGACAGCATATTTTTACAGCGAGTTCTTCAGTTATTTAAATTATTCAAAACAATGAATTTTTTGTGACACATGTTTGATTCAGTTTGATACAATTCATTTTGAAAAATTACATTTATTGTTGAACAGGAAGATTAATTAGGTTAGAAAAAACAAACTTATTGGGTGAATAACTTAAAAAGTTCGTACTTGTTACTAACTTCATATCTATCGTAACCGCCATTTTTGTCACAATGGCACCTGTCATATGTTGAAGAGTGTACAAAAACACATTGAATTTGATATGCCAAAGTGAACACTCAATTTTTTTTATTCCGTCCAAAATGTCGAATTACGTATCGTCAAAACACCATTTGTAGGAAGTTTTACTCTATGGGTTTAATTTAAAGAAATAGGCATCTGAAGCTCATCGTTTGCTCTAAGAAGCATATTGTGAATATGCCGCAGATGTTAGAATGTGTCAGATGTGATTTGCGGGTTTCAAAAGTGGTGACTTTGACATCGAAGACAAAAAGCGTCCGGGCCAGCCAAAAAAGTTCGATGATGACAAATTGAAGATTTTACTTAGTGCAAACTCGTGACAAACGCAAGAAAAGCTTGCAGAATTATTGGGCGTGACACAAGCAGCAATTTTGTAGCGCATAAAATCATTGGGATTCATCCAAAATTGAAAATTGGGTGCCATATGAGTTGAAGCCAACAAATGTTGAAAAACGATTTTGCATGTCTGAAATGCTGCTGGAACGCTGCAGAAAGAAGTCGTTTTAGCATCGTATTGTTACGGGCGATGAAGAATGGATCCAATATGATAATACAAAGCGCCAAAAATTGTATGTGAAGCCTGGAAAGCTAGGAAAATCAATGCCAAAGTCGAATATCCATTGCATCAAACAAATATTCTTTATTTGGTGGGATCAGACAGGTTTCCCAGTTGAGCTACTAAAACCTGGTGAAATTATTACGGAAGATCTGTACACAAAACAAATGATTCGTTTGAAGAGAGCGTTATTCGAAAAACGGCCAATATATGCGACCACACACAAGAAAGTGATTCTTCAGCATGACAATGCTAGGTCTCATAACACTATTTGCAAAATATTGAATTGGAGATTTTGCCTAACCCGCCGTTTAGTCCAAATGTTGCCTCTTTGGAATACTACTTGTTACGATCGATGCAGAATGCCCTTACTGGAATACGCTTCACTGCAGAATAGAGTATCGTAAATTTGCTCGATTTGTTTTTGGCCTCAAAAAACGGACGGTTTTTTTGGCAAGGAGCTTGTAAACTCCCTGAAAGATGGAAAAAATCTGTAGTTAGTAGTATAGTTATTTTTTTTACTTCATAAATTGTTAGTAAAGCTATTCAAGAGTAGGTATCCAAAATTTCAAAGTAAAATTCCGATCACTCCCGATGCTATGAGCACTTAAGTGACCGCCCATCGGTTCGGCGCCGAAGCGTTCGGTAGTTACAATGGAGCGAGTCCCTTATTCAGCTATCTGAACCCTACCCTAAAAACTTCTCTGACCACAATGAGTTTTACAAAATCCTTGCCAGGAAGGGTTTGGGCGTTAATGGGTTAATTACTACCTTGAATTTCTCGTTTTCGCTACATTTATTTTCAAACTCGTTTTTCTCGAAACGATTTTTTTTCAACTGGTGGGCATTCTAGCTGAAAAAGTTATTGACGAATCGTCCTGAAAATTTGTGTGAATATTCTTTATTAACTTCCCAGTATATGGGAAGTTCTTGTAATCGCCTCGAAAATCGAAATTGAAATTTTCAACATTTCTTTACGTTTTGAGGTCTTTAGAGTATATATAAAGTGTTTTTAGAAAGGGAGATGTATGTGTGTGTGTGTGTGTGTGTGTACGTACGTACGTACGTACGTACGTACGTTCGTGGACACTTTTTTCTACGAGCATAACTCACGTAAACAAAGTCGTATCGACTTCGTTGAGGTGTCAATCGAAGCGTCTTTACAATCTTAAGAGCTGATTAGTTTTTGGGATACTTCGGTCGAGGGGGTTCGCTGTTTTGCCCGTTTGAAGGTCATTTCTGTCAGGCGCTATATCTCGCGAACCAAACATACGATTTTTTTAAACAAGGTGTCAATCGACGCGTATTGACGTTTGTGTTATTCTATCAAATTTTTAAAAAAAGCCTTGGAACGGTTTTCAAATTTTTTAGAAAAAAGTGCAAAAAATTAGGGTTTTTTTCAAAAACAATAAATTTTTAACCTTATTGTCAAGTCTTAGTAATCAATGTTTATAAAATTTATGTACTCCAAATAATGTGTGCAAAAACTACATCAAAACTTTTTCTCATGATTACGTAAAAAAATAAATTAAAAATAAAAAATTATTAAAAGTCATCATGATTTTCAAGGTCATTTTCATCATTCACTATATCTCACGAACCAGATATAATATTTACATCATTAAGGTGTCAGTTGACGTGTATTAACATCTTTGTGAAGTTTTTAACATTATAAAAATTCGGTTTAGCCGTTTTTTTAATTTAATAGAAGAAAATGCGAAAAATTATGGTTTTTTTCATAGAAAATATTTTTTTACTTGATTTGCACAGCACAGTGATCCAGTTTATAAAATTTATACATTTTTATCAGTTTTTGGAGAGAAACCGGCAAAACTTTATTCCATAATTATGAAAAAGCTAAATTAAAAATAAAAAAATCATTCAAAGTTACCATGTAAAGAGGGTTCATACGAGTGCTATTACTTTATATCTTTTATTCTAAAAAAAATGTTGTAAATTCAATCCAAGTTTTAAGATATTTGCATAAATTGAGCAGATTTTTAATAGTTTTTATAGTCTTTTAATTAAAAAAAATTGCTTAAATTTTGAAAACCAACAAAAATTTTCAACACCAAAAACCGATTGATCCGCGTGAATATTCAATCTGTCCTCATCGACCAAAATATAATCAATGGACCCTCCCGTAGACGATATGATTCATATTAACTCATTCCTGTTACTATTACCTCTCATTGTTGTAATGTTGTTGATGTTTATGTAGATATTACTGGGAAGTTGACCGTGTGGACCTCAAGGGTCGCACCTCGCGGCTTGTTCAATTACAATTCATATACTCTGGGATGATAATAATATTAAAAATATTGTTTTTAATGCAAAAAGGGGTAAAAATGGTATAATGTGATCAAACATCTCAAATACATGTAATTTTCAACTTTTTTTATCACAATTAGGTTCATATCCTTAGAAAATATGTTTTTAACGAAAAAAATAAATTTGTTATGATTGCAGATAAAAGTGGTGACTTCAGGAATGCTCACCAGCAAAAAACTCGTATGGCGATTCTTCATAGACGGCAGCTTCTAACTCTACTATTTCCAGCGGAAATGACTTGAAAAAATTACAGTGTACTTCAAAACATGAATAAAATATCCTCCAAATTTAAACAAATCCCCTGTTAAGAAAATTCACGGAAAACACCAAAATTTCGGCCTCCTAAACTGGTTTCTCCATTTAAGTGAGAACACAACGAATACGGTTCAATATTGAATGAAACATGATAGTTGGTGATAGTAATCCTTGAAGCCTACCAGTATTGTTATCGCAGACTTAAATAGTCGATGAAAAATTGATATATTTTGCCTGGAAACCACTGTCCAAAAATTTTTTCTAGAGCTTCGGGGCAGGGGGCATATATTTAAGGGGTTAGTCCGTTGTTAAACTGCTCAAAATGATTTTTTTTAAAACAGCTACCAAAAAAATCTATTCAAGATATCGATTTGAAATTTTATTGAGGTTAAAAGTTAACATTCTCATTGGACAAAATTATTAGAAAACAAAATGGCGGCCACCCCAATCCGCAGCACCACAAATTAACCAAAAATATTTTATTAGTTTTGAGTATAAAAGAATGTACGGGCCTAAATTTAGAGCCCAAAAGTGAAAAATTGGTATACTTTTGAACATTGGTTATTCAGTTTTTCGCGTTTTTTCAATCAAAAAACTGTTTCTTATATCGCCAAAAATCCGTTTAGGGTATAATGACTAGCTGCACAAAATTTGAAATAAATCGGCCGAGTAGTTTTTTCGACAATTTACGACACTTTTCTTTCGGCGGTGCTGCGGCGATCCATTTTGTTTTCTATTAAATTTTCTAATGAAAATGATAACTTTTGACCTCAATAAAGATGTATATAAAATTTCAAATCGATATCTTGAATAGTTTTTTTGGTAGCTGTTTAAAAAACATTCATTTTGAGCAGTTTAACAGTGGACTAACCCCTTGAATCTAAAATAAAGTTCGTCAGTAAAATTGATAGTTTCTTTATATTAAATCACATGTCAAACACATTAAATTTTTTCACAATGTTCACTTATTGGAAGCAGACTGAATGAAAAGAGATAGATTCACATATTTTTCGATCAAACATACTAAAACGTTTAGATCTCACACACTAATTTGTTGGAGTCATTTCATCATATTTTCGGTCCATATCTTAATTTTTTTTGACCGATAGTATTTGTTTTTCTTCCTCAAAAAATCGTGTGTCGAATTTTTATTGTAGACTTATCAATACCTGTAAAATGTTCTGATCTAGTTTAAGGTGTTAATGGTTTTTTTTGTTGCATTATACGCTGACAATTTGCTTCGTTTTTTGGGTCATTTTATTTAGTATTTTCAATTGAATCCATTTTTATTGAATGTTAAATTGTGGATTGTGATGACTCTGTACATTTTTTCCTTCAGATTTTTCATATTTCAATTCCAAAGTACATCATCCTCCTCTACCACCAGCATACCAATGGCCAATTTACTTATTACTAGCCAGAGAGACAGACACCAGGCAAAAGCAACAACTAAAACAAGAATTCGTGGTGTGGTGAATGTATCGTGAGTGTTTGAGCGCGCTTACCACGACCAGGTAAATTCAATCTTTTAGTAGGCTTTACGTTTTTACCAGATGATGATCGGTTACTGCGACGATTGTGTTTCATATCGTGGTGCCAATTTAATTGCAATCCTAGCTCGTACGTTGTGTTTCTAGACATTAAAGCTTAAAGGGTTTTCAAAGTATCTTTTATCCATGCATAGTCTATCCGTTCGAGTGTGTCGTCTAAGATATATAAATATATTGTAGATTGTTTGCAAAACAATCAAACGAACAAAGTGCTTAGTGACCGACCGGTTGGATCGTATGAAAAAAAATTGGGTCTCACGTATAGCACGAGTATCTATTACATACTACGCAAGACGTGTGTGATTTTCTCAATTACATGTGACATACCTGCAACTTTGGAATTCTTTAGTTGTTTGTTCTGTGTTCAAAGAAGTGCCACACTAACGGTGAATTTGATTAGAAAGCAAGTGTTAATCTATTATTGTGGTTTGACCTATAGTGCGTGTATTACGGTGTTGAAAAGTTTTCCAGTTGATTTGTCACATTATAAGATAATTGTGTAAGTGAATTTCCTGTAAACTAGTGGATGCACTTTTTGGATTACAAACAATTGGATAATTAACTATTGCTTTTCGAAGAAAAAGTCATCTTTTTAGATCAAGGTAAGTTGCATTAAACTGTTTAAAGAATCATATAAATTTCAGTTGCAATCTAAAGCTACTAGACTATGATTATATCTCACGAATTGACCGAAACGAATTATATATAATGACTTTGACTGTGACATCAATTCATTGAACCATAATAAACATACATACTATGTAAAGTATCTTACTAATTTATCTGACAATGGTTGAATTAAGATTGGTCTTCTCTACTACATATCACTCTTGAGTAATCTTTCCAAGCTAATAATTTCCATTTAGCATACTTGACTGATTTTCACGTTCAACAGAACCACCACATGTTCTTACAATATTCTGCATACATATTGTTTTTGTACCAAGAATTCACGTGCCACTGTTAAGATGTTTGTAAATTCAATAAAGATTTCTCTTTGCTGAATTGTTCACAGGGTTTTCATGGATAAAATGTTGGCACAATCAATCGTTGATAGATACTTAGTTCGATGAATTGCTAATGTAAGATTTTTATGTCACCTAGTGTAAACGATCGTGTGTTTGTAAATCAGCGAATATTTGCACGTCTTGCAATTCGACCAAGACCGAAGAAAGAAAGTTGGCGCAATTTATTTTGGTTTTCTGTTGCTGTTTTCTAAGAGGCATGCAAACAATGTTTGGATAGATTTATTTCTCGTTTTTTTTTGTTGTTGGTGTTTATACGATGCTATCCATGATTTGATAGATTGTTGATGGATTGATCAATATCTAATACATAGTTTAATTAAGTAGATACAACTGTAAATTGAAAATTAATGATGATTATGGTTAATGATGATTGTTTAACTTTTACTCTCATGCATACGTTCGATTGATGTTTAGAAAGATTTCGGTCGGAAGATGATTATTACCATGCGTGGGCTTGACTATGAAAATTAGATTTCCATATATCAGTCCATAAACATATTCATGTTGAAAACATATATCCGACCTAGTCTAGAGAAATTTCCATATTGACGTGTCGGAAACATTTGATTTGGTGAAAAAAAAGTTGAAAACACATTCTTTTGGGTCGATCATATAAAATAGCGCTTTCTACAGGGTCTAAATAAAAATAAAACCACCACCACAACAACAACAAAGTTAATCCACAGATTATTCAACTTTGATGGATTCCAATAGATTCATGGTTGTATAGAAAACCCTACGTTAAGCTTAGCCGTACGGGTTTCGAAAACTTTTTTTTAAAAGCTGATCAGAAAGATATCTAAGTATCTTTAGGAATTTGCTCGTATCTTAGTGGGTGATTTCACCATAGTATAAATATGTATATATAAAGATAGATAGTTCATATAAAAGCCAATGAATTTTATCTTGGCATGACAAATACTAATAAATAAATTCCAAGGAGAAAATCCCCGTTAATCATTTCAACCTCAAGATTTGTATTAACTGCTCATTTTACTCCATGATTAGAGTTCATATATAGCTTCGGGGCAAATTTCGAATTGAATTTCAAACATACATATGTACGTGCTTGCAATACGCATATGTGTATGTGTATTGAAAGTCATGTGTCGTTTTGAAAATCTCTGTTAATATTACTTACTTCATGTGTCGGCTTGTTATAGATTAAAGGACGGTATTTGAAGGTGGTATAATTTGACGCCCAAATTGGTAACGATTTTCTTATGTAATGCATTTATATGCAATCGAAATGATGAAGGTTTAATAAGTGAACCTAGTTTTATAGGTAATTTAAAAGTGATTAGACTACTTTTTTTTTGTTTTATGAGAATTTTCATGGTATTTGTGCTTAATTTGTGGAAATAATCAATTGGAAATAAGTGGCCATCAATAATACAAATTCATTGATAGGTTTTATGATTTGGGCAATACATTTTTAGTATATCATAGATTTTTGATCGTATTTATTGGAAAAAAATAAATGATTTCAGCAGAATATATCATAGGTGACATGATGTTAAAGAGACAAGTAAATAAGCCAACGCTTCTATGCTATATCAGCCGAATTTTGCCGGGAAGTCCATTTCAAAGCTAAAATTGGTCAGAATTACGTATCATATATTTATAAAATGTTTTTTTAGATGCATATAACTTTTTAAACAAATTTTTGACTTTATTACCTTTCAAATTTGATAGCATTTAGTGTTAAAAAAATAATTGCTAACATATGATCACTGCGACTGCGTTATAGGAAGGCCAACTTGGCGGTCAAATTTTACACCACTTTTGTCAGCATAGCCGACCTTATTTCACCAATAACGCGTCGAATGTTGGCTTCCAAGTCATCAATAGTTGCTGGCTTATCAGTGTAGACTAGTGATTTGAGATACTTTCCAAAAAAAGTAGTCCAATGAAGTCAAATCACAGATTTTGGGCGGTCAGATCATAGGTCCATTTTTTGGGGTGATGTATTCACTAAAGGTTCAGCCCAAAACAGTATTGGTTCCACGTTGAAACCATTTGTCCCTCAGACAATTGACATTGATGTTGAGATTCAACAAATTACGAATCATTTGTCTGTAGCGATCGCCATTCACGGTAACATTGGTCCCGTCTTCAGATTTGAAAAAGAAAGGATCGATTGTGCCGCCGGCATGCAAACCGCACTAAACAGTGATCTTTTCGGTATATGATGGGAATTGTAAAGTCTTTTGAGGATTAACCTCACACTTTCACACTAAAAATAGCTATTATGCTTATTTACGAACTCATTAAGCCAGCAACGAACCTCATCGTTGAAAATGTTTTGCAGGTTTAAGTGCGGTTCAACGTGCAACTCATCCTCAGTCCTCAGTAAGTAGATGTCAAAATATGGTCAAATCTTGATCAAATATAAGTTCAACTATCATAACGTATAAAGTCTCTTTGATATGACGGGTGTCTTGGATATGAAATGAGTTGTCATCGGTGACAGCTGCGGGTGCAATTCAAAAAAAAAATTAATTCGAAAACTGATTGTCCCGCATTTGTAGAAACATAGCTTGATAATATTTCGATTATGAAAGATTGTTTGGACACTCCACGATTTTTGCCTTCGATTGATTTCACTCACTTCATTCCTTAACCCACCGAAATCATAAAATTTTTTGTCACAGTTCACAGTCCTTCATATTTAAAACTCTCTTTCTTCTAACTACGAGAGAACACTAAGCTCACTTTCAGCACGTCAGCTAAAGTTCCTCGGGACCGGACCCGAGAAACTTAAGCTTAACGAAGACATCAACTTCGACGTAAGCTCTAACGAAACATTCCACACTTTGACGGAACGTATGTCGAATTTAGCATAGCTGTCAGTGAGAGGGTGCGTACCATCTCAGGCCGACTTGCGGCCTCGCACGTCAATTGTGGTCAGACCTAATGGCTTCAATTGCTAAACTGGCTGGATTTTGTAGGGTTTTAGTCTAAGATCTTTATCTCAAAATTTTCCATGCAGTGGACGAACAATGGCCAAGTTGTTGAGAAAGGCGTCGAATCGATAAATTTGCGTCCTCAGTCACAGTTTTCTCTACAGCAGCAATAGCTGCCTCGGTACGCACAGTACGAGCTCGTGTTGGATGCACATTGTCGAATAAAGTATACGTGGAAATAAATCTTTCCATCGTCTTGCGTATAAGCTGCTCAGATAAACGATTATGAGTACCATAAATTGGACGAGATGCTCTATAAGTTTAGCGCACAGAACGCGAATATCGGAAATAAATTTCCCCTTTTTGGAGATATTTTTCAGGTGTTAGTCTTTGCATGGTACTTTGCCAATGTAAACTTAACATAATGTTAATGTACCCTAAATCTTTCTTTAAATTATACACATAAATTTCAAGGTGGATTTCGGTCACAATTTCATAAATATTTTAATTTGAAACTTTAGAAAGGAAGAATTGAATGAAACTGAATTAGATACGGTAAAAAAACCTATAATATAATCATGATGATTATAAATAGGCAAAATCAAAGATACGAATTGATATGTATGCTAATAGTATGTATATCATAAGAATCTATAATATGCCGATGCATTCAGTTCGTAACGGTGAGAAAATTGATAACAGCGAATTCCGTTGCTATTGAATATTTTCGATAAAAATTAATGTGATAAAATTTCATCTCAAAATTTATTTTTAATGGAATCAAGATAAAATCAACAATTAATAAAAGACAAAAAAATCTTTCTCGGTGAACGAAAGATGTTGAATAACAAGAGAAGTTTTACATAAATTTAAATAATGAAGACCAATTTGTCAAATTCTCAAAATACGTAGGTTAAAAATAATATAAAAGCTGGCGGTGAAAATGTCTCGAACAGCTTGTCCTGAATAAAATCCAAATTATAAAACACAACAAAACAAAACACAACATCTTCTAGTCGTCTTTTATTATAAAGCTGTGAAACACATGTTTCGGCACTAAGTTTATCACCTACTTAATGTTTTATAGTGTAAACAAAATTGAAAACATTCTTAATTTTCGGGGGAAGTTATCAACTACGTTTTTAAGTAACTTAATAATAAAAGTCTCGAATAAGGTTCCAAAAGTCTGTTACGTTTTATAATTCGAGAAACATGGCTTTATTAGCTTTGATTGTTCATCGACAGTCTAAGGAAGAAATTTGATTTATTTATTATTTTTAAAATATCTACAGTGCAACATCTATTAAAACTATAAATTTTCAAAACAAAAATTACTAAAAACATTTAAATCTATTAAAACTATAAATTTTCAAAACAAAAATTACTAAGAACATTTAAATTCAATGCCTATTAAAAAATTGCAACATAAAGTTATATTTAAACAGTTCAATTTTTAATTCTTTTAAAAACCTTTGCGAAAAAAACTTGTGTACTTTTTCTCGGGGCAAATGAACGATTAAGTCAAATTTAAATCGTAAATTGTGGATCGACAAAACCTTTTTTAAAATATTACTATAAGTTCAAATGTTGTCGTTTGAATCATAAATTGCAGATTAATACACCTTTATGAATAATATTATTTGGAAAAAAACTGAGATTAAACTTTAAAAAATCATTAAAGGGTTAGGTTGGTCATTGACAAGACCATAAGTGAATTCATCACGAAATAAGCGTCGACATCATGATCCATGCATTTTCATTGTCCTGATATAGGGTGTGTTTTATCAGAACCACTTGTGCTTTGAATGGTGTCAAATAGTGACTCGTGGAGGAAGGAAAATTTGTGGCTTGCAGAGCTATCATTGAATGAATGGCTGCTGGAATATTATGGTTATGTGCATCCTCGTTTGGTGTCTTTGTCTAGTTATTAATATGCTACGTTTGAAGTAATGTAGAGTGTTGAAATAGTGTTTTAATAAATGCTAGAACAATACAGTAGCCATGGAAATAACAAAGCTAGTGGAGAGATCATTTTTTAATTGAAGAATAAGTGTGCAGTAATCAGGCTAATAGTAAGGTTTGTTGAAGCGCGAGTAACTAGGATAATAGCCATCCAGTTAAATATGCGAGTAACTGAATCGTTAACCAGGAGAGTAGCCAGGAATGTTCAAAAATTGATGTAAAATTTGTAAAATTGCTTTATGAAATATTATTTTTAAATAGTTTTTTTTTCCAAGAAAGGTGTTAGAATTCATAACATTTTTACAAATATTGTCAGTGCAAGTTCTCCAAACAGCGATGCTCAAAATACTCAAAAAAATAGCTGCAACAGGAAAAGATTATTTTTCTTAAAGACGAAATTGAAAATTAAAATTTATTATTGTGTTAAACCTGGATTCCTTACTTTGGTCGCATTGTCGACGCAGATATTGCACTGTTGATTTTTCATGGAAAATAATTCAATTTCTACATTTTTTTCCGAAACTGTTGATCGAAATTTACTGGCATTTTGGCATTCTTTTTAGCAAAGTGGTTTTGTTACCTAAGACAGGCTAAAATTTTGATAGAGTTAGAAAATTGCCTTGCCAGCAACGGCTTTTTTTTAACTTTAAAGATTTTTTCTTAGCAAATATTTAACATAACGAAAAGCTGTCCGCTTTTAAATAGCACTATATTATATCCAGGAAATCTATGTTCATTGGTTCGTAGCGTTTCGAGAAAAGCCCGATTTTTTTGAAGAAACATAAAACGAAATTCGAAAATTAAAAATAAAATCTTGCGATCCACATTTCCCACCCGTACTCACAGTTTTATTGAATATTCTTTAGTCAATTCTGTAAATTGACTTTTTGTAATTTTGTTAGAGTGGAAAGAAATTGATTTCCTTACACTTTTTAGTCTGTTTGACGCGAAAATTATGTTTTATCGTGAGATTGTTTTTATTTAATTTCATATAAATCATTTTATACATTTTACCTTGTAATTTTTTTCGATTTCGATTTCGAAAATCAATAAAATTACTATAGAGTGGTCCAAAAAATATTTTTGTTGAAATTGCCAGATTAAATCAACGAAATATTGAAAAACTCCTAAATTGTTTCGACTAAGGTATACTATTTATTTTATTTTCGATAAAACGAAAATCCTTTTTTTGGTTTGTACCATGCTTGAATTTGCATCACGTTACGAGGGTCAAAGTTCGAATCCCAGCACACTTTTGAAGAAAAATGTTTTTAAAAAAAGGTTTTCTTTTCTTTAGCTAGGCAGATCTGCACTTAAATATCCAACACAAGTGACTAGTGCAGACTAGCACTATTCAGAAAACAATCGGCAAATATCTGTCTTCGACTTCAGGCGAAAAATTGCCCGGAAAACGTTTTTATCTTTCCAAAAAAAAAAAAATTGCTATGTCTTCGTTTCATTTATTGTTTTGTCTTATTTATTTTTTGATGGTCCTTAAGACATGCAACTATTTAAGAGTATTTCAAGGGAAATAAAACAACTGCAATGTACAATACTTTTGAAGCTCATAATATCACTTGAAAGTTAAAGATAAAAACAAATTGCTATTTGGATAGGATACGTGGATTGAATAGATTTATTTTATAATCAAAAGGACATTTTTTGCTCTTAAATTGAAAAAGAAGACTTGCAGTTTCATGCGATTGGAGATATACCGTTAAAAAACAATTCATGTAACATACTTTGGTTTGGACAAACAAAATGAAATGAGTTCACAATTATGTCACCCATATTTTTTTTGGATTCATATTCCACTTTCTTTTCGGAGAAATTTAACCTATTTTGCAAATAAAAAATGAAAAAAATAAAAGTTACGCCTACTAAAAAGAGGTCACATAACCCGCGCACCTAAATTTAATCCGCACCATTCAGGTTAACTTATGCATTTTTAATAAATAAATGAATGTAAAATTGTTACCTGCATTAAATGCTATTTAAGGTGAAAATAGGCTTAAATGGAAAACCGACGCCAAACAAAGATACGCCGCGGAGAAAAATGGTCAAGCATGAATATATTAATTTGGATTAACATAAACTGTTAACGTATTATATTTTTCGAATTTACATTCATTTGAATGTTTGTTTGTTCGTTTTTTGCTCGATTGGATTTTCTGAAACATTTGATTGTGCTGAGGAGAATTTTATTGCACTTTAAATGCTTATAGCTGATACTATCTACTAACCATTATAGTATCTTATCTTTCTTTTTGATTCGAAATGGCGCCTTTCAGTTCAATGCTTTGAAAGAAGTTGAAATTTTTTAAACTTATTTTCATTTTTGAATTGCTGGTTCTTTGCGGTTCATTGCACCAGAACAAAGTTGAGTAGTTAAATGAACGGCTGTGTAGAATAAATGATCCATTAAAAATCGTTGATTGATTTTATAGTCGTTTTATGGTTCGTTAGAATGTTTCATGAATTAGATAATGTTCTTTTCTTTATCGAAAAATTGTAGGTAGATACCAGAGTTTTCAAAGAAATTTTGTTGAAGCTGTATAGTTGATGTTTTCCTTTCATTATTTCAGGAAATAGCATTTCTTGATGAGAGTATTTTTTATTCTGTAGGAAGAAGATTTCAAAAAAAATTATCGGAGCTTGAACGAGTCCGTCGAATGCGAAGCTCTTTCAAAATCGCTTTTCACAAAATTTTAATGCAAAAACTTCAACCACATCGTTATGAAATCAATCCTTGCGTCTCCCAAATCTAATTATTCAGGTTTTATAATTTCATAACACATTTAAGACGACAACCAGTCTTAATTCAATTTGAAAGCTGACTACCTTTAAAACCAGCTTCTTTCTGACTAGTTTAGATCAATTCAGCAGATTTTTAACTAGCTAACAAACATATAATTTATTCATCATGACTGCAAAATACTTGCGGAATTTTATTTGGTTTTTTTATATTCTTCTCTAGGTGAATTTCTTACCTTTAACATATGTACGTGTTGGAAGACCTTCACCAAGTATGCATATACACATGCATGAAAAGGTGATAGAAATGAAGGTGAAGAAATAAATAAGATTTTTAACTCGGCAAAAAAACACACATTCAAGTTTCAACGAAAAGTGTAGGTACACTACATGTACTTAATTTGCAAAATTGACTACTGCAATTTGAGCACAAAGAAATAGAATAATTTGCAAGTAATGGGTGGAACGAAATTAGCATATGTAATTTCAGATGAAGTAAATATTTTCTGAAAGGTAATTGAGCAGTGAATACTGAGAATTGTTTGGAATGCGTGAAATGAGTTCTGGTCAGAGTATGCAAACATATCTGGTATTTATTTCTATTCTTCACAGTTAGGTTTGTATCTGAAGATGAACCAAAAGAGTGGAGAACAGATGTTTATTAACACATGCTTCAATGTTTTACCTTAAAGAAGACGAATTGAGAAAGTCTGAAAGATAATATAAGATATTATAGACCTATATCCTATTTGAACTGTCTATTTTAAGCGCATCTTTTTGATTGCATCTATAGATTTTGATCATTCTCTTTTACAAAACTTTCGTAAGATCAAATTTTAAAAAAAAGCAGTGAGGCACTCTGGGAATGTCCTATGGGAAGTTTGGCATTGGCTACGTCTGCAAATGATTATATAAAGGTTAAAAAGTTGTATATAGATAAATGCAGGGAAATTTCAGAAATTAATGTGACAAATGTAAAAATCTAGGATGCATATAATATGACATAATATGAATTTTTCTTATTGATTTCATTCATACAAAGTAACTTAAAGTAAAAAAAAAACAGAGGGAGCGAAGATTTGAACCCTCTGTCTCGAGAGCAAGAGTCGGGTGCTTAGCTCACTGAACCAGCCGCCCTGCTCTTACATTTGCACTTCATTGCTATGTATTGTGCTCCCTTTGAATTTTAAGACAAACTTTTTGATAGGAGATATATTCCTTACAATGATTTCAACACTTTTTAAAAAAGTTGTGCAAATTTATATTATAGAAGTCATTAAAACTCGTCTGGATTTTATTTCATGAAGAAATGCAATAGTTTCAACCACTTTTAAATCGTTTACCGTTTCAATAGTTTTCATCAATTTTTCATCTTGACTACTGCTGGCCATAATGTTAATTTCCACTTATCACTGCTTATTTAATTTCAACTATGCACAACACAGATTCATTCAATCATTATTAACAATTATTGACACGATTTTTAATTTTTTCAAAGAGAGATAAAAGAGAAAAGAGAATTTTATATTTTACATAAAATAAGATGCGTCTACCATGATACACGAGGAGGAATATTCAAAGCGAGCACTCGCGCACGTAGTTTGTAAACATGAGGAGAAAGGAAAAGCGTGCACGCATAAATACAATACGCATATATAGTGCACTATTTACGTGTAAACGTATATATAACGCGCCACATGGTGCCCGATACGTTCTTCTTTTTTCCTCCTTTGCGTTCGTTTTTTTCGTTCTGTACGTTCTCTCGCACCGCATTCGTTATTTCCGTTCGGTACGCTTTTTCTGGGTTCACTCCGCTCGCTCACGTGTCGTTAGAACCCCCGTAAAGGAAGCTAAACTTCCAAAAGATAGAAGGACCGGGGATTTGAACCCTCTACTTCGAGAGCAAGAGTCGGACGCTCTGCTTACTGAACCAGCCGCTCTACTCTTATATTTGTACATCATTGCTATGTATTGTGCTCACTTTGAATTTTACGACAAACTTCCGTTCGCTTTAATAAAAAAAAACCGGTGGGAGTTTAATCTAATTTCCACCAATTTAAAAAATATGTTTTGAAAATACAATCTTTCCCAGATTCCCATTCATATAAATGCAAAGTTCGAAGAGGAAAATAATTTTGTTATTAAAAGTGGTTCGCTTTACATGAAACAACGAATTTTATTTAGCAAAAAAAAATTATCATGCATTTTTTTTGTTTCAAGTTTCTAGAAAACAATCTCACGAAAAACATTATTTCGAGAGATTTTTTATGATGAATTTCTTTAGGAATGAAAAAAATGCACTTTCCACCAATTTTTGTAAAATTTATGCGCCAAAAAGTTAAGCTTCCCAGAAATATCAGGAGATGATAAGCTACTTAATGTTAATACGTGTGACGAATATCCTCAATGTCTCTTAGATGATTTGTTTCCCTTGTTAAATTTATTGCGCACCGAAAAATGTTTTTTTTACTTTTTTCTAAACTTCCAAGCATCATTAAATATTTTTTTGATTTTATTCCAAATTTCCAAGTATCTTAATTTTTTAAATCGGAGAAAAACACAAAACTAAATTCTTAATGTCTGGTCAATCGTTTACAGCGGTTGCTTTAAAAAGTATTCAAATAAGTATCGTTCCGGGATTGGTGAGATATGCAATATTTTAAATTAGAAAATTAAAAAAAAATTAACGAAAAACAATTTGATTTGGTATGCAATCAATATTCGAAGCTATGAAAACCGTTATAGAAGTATTGCCTTTTTCTGTGCGTATTTACATAGAAGATTTGATGGAATTTGTCTACAGAAAGTATTCTAATTCAAATATCTTTGCAATGAAAAATTCATTAAAAATTTATGAAAAAGAAATGCAAGCAATTTTTTTGCAGTGATATTTACCGAAAATATTTGTTGGGAAATAATGTAGCAAAAATTTGTTGAAAGCTGATTTATTTTGTTGTAATGGAACTATTAAATGAAAAAATAAATGAGAAAGTCCATTAGAAATGCAATAAATTGTGTCTTCATACCCTAAAAAGGACTAGTCCTTAACCTCAAAAAAATATTCAGTTGCAATACATTTCCATCCTCCAATATATTCACAGATAATAAATCGATTTATGTTCAAAAAAATCAAAACTAGTGAAAGTGAAAATACTCTGCTTTGATAATAAAAAAGAGGATCGAACAGGTTCAAGCTTAAGCAGGAAACATGATAAGAACCGGACTTTATAGTTAAGCAGTAAAAATAAATAACGAGTGGAATATATTCTCTTTTTTTTCAAATTTAGAAATTCGCCAAATACTTTTATGTTAATATTTTTACAAAAAATCGACGCAGAAACTTCCCGCCAACAAAACAGTTGAATTTTTCACATTTTTGAAGGACTTATTTACATACAAATTATCAATTCAAAAATAAAATTTTTGCGATATTTCTTCTGTTTTGAGCAATGAAATTTTTTTTGGATTTGTGATTTACATAAAAACAACAGTTGAAAAAATTTAGAATTTTTGTTCGAAGAAATTTTAGTATGAATTATTCAAAAAATAAAAACAATTCAAAATATATTTAATGAATTTTTGACGTTTTTTTTTCGAAAAATTCATGAGATATTTTTTTGTTTTTTTAAAGGAAATTTATGCAAGAATTTCAAATTTTCGATGAAGTATTGAATAAAAACTTTTGAATATTTTTGCTTATTTACCAATAAATGTTATTGACAAAATATTTTCCAGAGTTTTCTACTCTTGGCAAAAATTGCAAGAAAACTTTTGATTATAGAGTAAAGACTGCAATATTTTCAGAGCGTCTTTTGCTTTCATGAGAAAAGTCATGAAAGCAAAAGACGCTCTGAAAAAAGTTTGATGATATTTTATAGAGAATTTTAAGTGAAAATCGTTTCTAATAAATATTTTACACGAAATCTTGGAAGGATTTTTTTTTGAAATTTTTCAAGACAACTTTCAAAGGCTTTTTCCAAACTGAAATTCATGTTTTTCTGTTGAATATAAATTTTATGAAAGTTCATGCGAAAATAATTAATTTCATAAATTATTATAAAAATTTTTTAACCGGAGCTTGCTCCTAATAGTATGTCAAAAAATTCTTTAAATTTTCTAAAAAAAAATGATATTAAGACAAGCTAGATTTGCAGGCAAAAATTTATACTTTTCCTACAAGACTTTTGTGATATTTTTGAGAAAATGGAAGTTTTTGCAAAAATTTATTTGGTGTTTTTGCACGTGAAACATTTTTTTCTTAAAGGTTCCTCAAAATCATGATGTGCTTTTACGTTTCTCATATTTAAAACCTCCTGATGGCGTGCTTTGATAGATTTACATAGATTATATTATATTATTTATGATGATATTTGTGGAAATTTATGGAAAAATAGTTATCAAAGTTTCTCGAAATAAGTTTGCTTTGAAACTTTTAGTGAAGGAGTTTTCGGTGAATAGATTTTTTTCGAATCAGTGCTTGTGTTTTCTCCAATACTTATTTTTATCATAAATAGAATTAAGCGAGTCACAGTTTTTTTTGGAAAAAAATCCTGTTGTTATGTTGGTAAAATCTGTTCAGTAAAAATTGCTTCAGATTATTGATTTTTTTAAAATTTCCGAAATTAAATGGTTTCGTATCAAACGAGTTTGATTGATGCAAGGATGATTTGTGAGAATCATTTCAAAAAACCACTTTATTTTTGTTTTTGTAGTATCTACCAAAATTTTCGAATTATATTTTTTGTGGAGAATTTGTTGGTGGTCTAATTTTAAAACTGTTAATTTTGACAATATATTTTAATCATAAATTTTCATTAGATAAAAATGAAAATTTATGGTGTTTTTAATACTGGAATTGAATTATCGTAATTCATTCTGTTTCGCTAACGGCCAAAACATCGATTTCCTTAGTTGACTGTGAATCTTTTCAATTTCAAAATATATTGCTTAAAAATGCCTTGACATTGAATTTTGTCGATATTATTTCCGATAAACGATAAGTGAATTTTTGTCAATTTTACGACCGTTATCAAATGATTTAATCAACAGATGGCAACTCATAAAATAAGCATATTATTAGCATATATGGAAATTCAGGTCTTCCTTATTGATATTAGTCGTAAACCATGGTTAAATGTATCTTGTTATCATATTGTTATGTCGAATGTTTGTTGGGTGTTTCATTTAAGAAGTTAATTGACAAAAACCAACAAATTATCAAACAAAATTAATAAAAAAGATACAAAGATACAGTTTTTTTAAATGTTTTTTCCTGCAACTTTTAATTCGGACTCAATTGGACCATTATTCAGGAGTTTTTTGGTTAAGATGTCTATTGATTCAACAGAGTGATAATATAAAAATTGCGTTTGTACCCAATAAAATTGCAAGTTGGACTATTGATTGAGTTGAGACATTTTTTAGTGCAATTCACGTACAGAAACTGCATTACTTGCTGTTGTTGTATGTATCTTTTTATTCGTGCAGGTCAGGGTAGTCACCTAAAAATCGTGTTTGTATTCTAATTATTCATGCTGAAGCTAGTGGTTTTTCGGTGTTTGTTTGTTTGCTTTTCGCTTAATCAACGTATCTTTTATTCAAACACATACGATGTAACATTCAAGGTGGAATATACCAAGGTTTGTTACCTTGGCAATTTGCTTGTTTCACGCTACACAATAAATTATGCAGACGGACAACCAGATCATAGACAAGAAACCAGGAAAACTTGCGATTTTCTTCGACTAGCTGTTCATTGGAGCCGAAAGATATTATCATCTGAGAGTTGGAACATCTTTTTATCTGCCCGCACAGCTTAAACCAACAAAATATGCCAAAATGTGGATTGCATAATTGTGCAACTCGTTAGGTAATTTGCAGTTGGGAAAATTTGATGTATCTTTTTATTGAAAACTCGACGATAAACTGTATCTTTTTGTTGGCGATCATCACCATTTAACGAGTTTCGGTGAAAATTATTTGCATTTCACTTGCATTCATGTGTAGTTTTGCTATTCGAAAACACTTTTAATGATGGTTCCGATTTACGAGTGAAAATTGACCGATGTTGGAGAGTGTGCCATTAAATATGAAACAAACCATAATGTTTTGGAGGCATAAAACTCATAGATTTGATTATGAACCATTAAATTCCGGAATTAAATTGGATGAAGACGTTTTGAACAAAATCAAACGATGAAAGTAAGTAGCACAAACCATCAATAGCCTCTGGAGTTGTTTTTTTGGCAGTACCAAGACTTGTTGGGTAATAATAATTGAAAGCTTTCGTAAAGAAATGAAAATGAGTTTTTTTCGTACGGATTGTGTTTAAATTTTGTGTAATGGGTTCATACTTGGAATATGTGGTAGTTTGTGGGACTTTAATTAACTGCAATTAGCTCACATTTTGTTAATCTTCCAACTGAATAAATACAGCAAGAAATCTGCTCATTTTGTGTCTAAAAAGAAATCGGCCGAAAATTGCATACAAGCATTTTGAATTATTTATTTCCATTCGAGCTGTCGGATAAGATAGTCCTTTTAATGCAAGAACGGTTTATGATGACGAATGGTTTGTATATTAAAGATATACTATATTTCATATGTTTGTTTACCTTTAGAGCTTAATAGTAACGTAAAAATCAAAAGCAGAACTTGATGATTTGAGGTATATTTTTTCTCACTGAATTGTGTTCTTACAGTTTTTCGCATTTATCCGAAATAATCAACAAACTTAGGCTCCTGTGGCTGTGGCTGTGCCTGTGCCTGTGCCTGTTCCTGTACCAACACCTGTATTTGTAGGAGCGGTATCGACTGCACCGCCACCGCCACCAGCTGTTCTGCAAGCTCCGCGTTTTCGTACTCTAAGTTCTGATAGATTTTTTTTAGAATCAGATGAATTAATCGGGTTGTATCTTAATTTTAATTGCAATTTTTGTAGTTTGTTGCATTCGAACTGAAATCAAATCTCAGTTTTCAAAACTTACTTCGTTTCTTCCTGCAATTGAATCGTTTCATCCTGCACACATTCCTGAACGTTACTCGTCTCTGTCGGCCGATTTCGGAAGCGCAAACAGGTCTGCTAACCGTTGGGCATTTCTTTCGACACCAACTCACTTGAGCCAGGATCGTAGAAACTAGCACTAAGGACGTGCAACGGAAACAGAACATTATTATTTGAAAAGTTTTCCCAATATACGCTTTCCCTCGACTTACTAAGCAAACATAAAATTCTCAGCCAATGCATGATGACACAGACAGTACCTGTTAATCAGGTACAGGATCGACTAAAACTGACTGATTGCATGCCCCATCCATCGCGTTTTTATAGCCACGAAGGGACCAACAACGACATACTACGCAAATATTTTTTTGGCGATTTTCGTGAAAATTGAACAAGTGTTTTTAATGCAAACGGTTTTTTATTAATTAGTTTTCAATTAGTTTCTGTATTCAATTGCCCAAATAAAAAAATTTGATCAGATGTCGTTCAAACCGAATTTGCAGCTATAATTTAAACGATCGCTGCTGCTGAAGCAATTTTACTTGTTAAATAACAGAAAAAGAAAAATGTATTTCAGTTGGCAACGAATATTTTGCCTGGTTTCTAAAAACAGTTTTAAATAAGATATTCATTGCTGCACGTGTAAAACAACAAATTGTACACTAACATGTTTATTTACTATAAATTTTCCATGCAAATCGACGCACACTTTTATGTTGTATTTTTGACGAAATACTAAATAATTAATAATTTAACGTAAATAATTAATTTGTTTTTTTTTTATATTTAGAGCCTGCCTAAATTTTCACTAGCTTCCGTTTTTTTCAATTTTCAATAATAATAAACATAATTAGATCTTGCTAAAAAAATCAAAACAATAATCTAAAAAGGCTAGAAATTATGCTTAAAAATAATAATGCTGCGATCAAGTTTATATAAAAACTATTTCTCGAAAATTAATTTTTTAGGTCGTAAAACTTCACGCTACGAGTTTTTACTACAACTTTTGCATGCCAGTTTGTTTGATTATACCAATAAAAGTTTCAGCAAAGTAATTGCAATTGAAACCCATGCTGAATGAAAATTCAGTTGAAAAATATACACGGATTTTATCAATTTCACATAAATATGCATTTCTAGGAAGCCTTGACGAGAAAATTGCTTTTTGAATGAATTATTGGACTTACTGCACTGTTCAACTGCTCAAAATGATTTTTTTTCAAACAGCTACCAAAAAAACTATTCAAGATATCGATTTGAAGTTATATATACATCTTTAGTGAAGTTAAAAGTTTTCATTGGGAAAAATTATTAGAAAACAAAATGGCGACCGATCGATGGATCGCCGCAGCACCGCCGAAAAAAGGAGCATATTGCGCCTCGTAAATTCCTGGACAAAATAAGCATGGAAAAACGCGAAAAACTGGATAACTGATGTTCTATAGTATACCAATTTTTTTTAATCGCTTTAGGGCACTAAATTTAGGACCGTGCAGTCTTTTCTACTCAAAACTAATGAAATATTTTTGGTAATTTGTTCACAGATGCTTATTTTTAATACAATACAAGATAGAGCAAAAAAAATTGGACGATTTTAGAACACTTTTTTCAATCGAAATAAAGGTCGAAAATCGTTACACGTATATTTAAACGTGCACCAAATCGCGAAAAACTTACTTATTGCCCTAAATTTAGGCCCGTGCATTAGTTTATACTCAAGACTATAAGATTTTTTTTAGTTCATATACATATCGATATTTTTTCCAGGGTTTTATGAGGCCCAATCCGCTTTTTTGTTTGACACTGCTCAAGCGTTTGGTTGAAAGGGCCACCATTTTGTTTTTTTAATTTTTTTAATAATGTGAATCTGAACTTTTAATCTCAGTATATATACACTTCAAATTTTAAGTCGATACCTTTTATTGCTTGTTTTTTATGTGCATTTGAAAAAAGATCCATTTCGCCGTTTTAACACAGTACTCCCCCCCTTAAGTGCCAATATTCATGATGCATGACTTTAAAAAAACTGAAAAAACTTCAATTGAATTAATCAATGAAACGAAATTTGTTGACTTCCAAAAAAAATGTCTTGAACTTTTCAACATGAACTCCAGGACAACATGTTTTAATTCTTTATTATATTTATTTATTATACGTAGTTTTTATTATTTTATTATTGTTATATTTGATTTCATTTCATTTTTCATATTTCCTAAAATCAATTCAACGAAAAAATTTGTTTCTGAAAAAAAAGCTTCAAGAGAAAATGGAACTTTTTGTTTCAAAAAATAATCACATGGTTGATCTTAAATTCGATATTTTCTTTGGTTCTCTCTCTCTCGCACTAAAAGGCTAGATAAGCATTATTAAATGTGACGCCATAAGTG
This sequence comes from Oxycera nigricornis, assembly GCA_963942545.1. Taxonomy (NCBI): domain Eukaryota; kingdom Metazoa; phylum Arthropoda; class Insecta; order Diptera; family Stratiomyidae; genus Oxycera; species Oxycera nigricornis. The sequence continues at coordinate 99,749,676 of OZ012662.1, forward strand.
AAGAAAATGGGATTTATTTTAGCAGTTGAAAGCATGAGAAATTTAAGGAGGGAAGATGATTGTATTTTGTTGAATGTTGTTGGTAAAGTAAAATATCTGGATCTCATATTCGTTCGATCCTCGAAGTGATCGAGTTTCGCGCTGAAACGATACCCGATTTTTTTCTACCGTTCAATCGTTTTCACATACGATTCGTTCGAAAAGTATCGCAAATTTTGAATTTACACGGACTGCGTGCATTTAATTTTCGATATTTTTGTGGCGTTATGTTGGTACTCATGTTCCTCACTTATGCTGACAAGTTCGGCCATTTTGAATTTTTAGTTAATTTTTGACAGCTATTTTCCTTGGACGTGTTTTGGCATGACTTCGGTTTTTGTCTACTCCGAAAAATGGATCAAAGAATCTGTATGAAATCTGGTGTGAAAAACAACTTTAAGGCCGCGAACACATTATAAATGTTAACTATGGCATATGGAAAAGCCACCTTGGACCAAAGCAACGTTTATCGGTGTCACAAAATGTTCTCAGAGGGTCAAGAAAATGTGAACAAAGAACAGCGTGTGGACGCCCGAGCACGTCAACAACAGCCGAAAATATTGATAAAGTATAGAAAATAGTATTGGCCAATCGTCGAATCACCGTTAGAGAAGTTGTAAAGGACCTAAACATGTCGATTGGCTGGTGGCATTTGATTTTTACCAATGATTTAGGATTTCTGGAAGAACAAAATTTGGTTTTGCACCATGATAACTCCCCTGCATTGCTTGTGTGCGAACTTTTGGCCAAAAACAACACACTAATGATGCCACAGTCACCGTTTTCCGTAGATCTGTTTCTTTTTTTATTCTCAAAACTGAAGAGGCCCATGAAAGGATGGCGCTCCGTCCCACGATTGAGGAGATAAAGACGGCATCGAAGGAGGAGCTGAACAAAATCACAAAAAATGATTTTTTGAAGTACTTCGAGGATTGGAAAAAACGTTAACACAAGTGTATATTATCTGATGGGGATTACTTTGAAGGAGACAAAATAGAAATTGGTGAATAAATAAATAATTTTTGAAAAAACCCCAAAATTCGCGATACTTTTTGAACAGACCTCGTATGTGATGTCCATAAGAGTTTTTCGTCTATTGTAAGACCCAGTATTTTGTTTGCTGAACTCTTTTTAAGAAATTACAGTTAACTTTTATCAAAGGTTCAATACCCGTTTTGTTTTTTGTTCAAAAAAAAATGTTATTTGTCTTATTAGTGTTAATTTGCTATGAAGTGATCATTGCCAATAATTTTCTGTTTGTTCTACGTCAAATTCGATTTTGCCTGTGTAAATTAGAACTGTATCGTCCGCACACATCACTACTTTTGCAGTTATTCCTGAATTAGATAAGGTGTTCGTCTATAACAAGAAGATAATAGGACCTAGGATAGATCCTTGAGGAACCCCAACACAAATTCTCGCTGATTGGTTGTAGTTGTTGTTTTTATGTGTCTGTTTAGACAAGTAACTACTCAGAAGGTCTGTCGCCTTACCAACAATTTCTATTTCTCCAATCTTGTAAGTAACGTATGATGAACTACCGTATTAAAAGCTTTTTTTTAGATCAACGAAGATTGCTGCAATGTAAAGATCCTTTTCCATTTGTGTATTCATGTGTCTAACCATCTCTACAATAGCATATGTAGTACCTGTCCCCTCCTGGAAGCCAAGTTGATTTTCACCTAATATTTGGTTCTGTTCTAAGTAGATTTCAAATCGAGAAGTCAATATTTTCCCAATTATTTTACTCAGGGCGTTCAGAAGGGTTATTGGACGAAAATTATTCGGGTCCGCTTCTAATTTCGCATTTTTCAGATGCTCTGGAAATTTACCTTTTCCGATTGATGCATTTATTAATCTAACTAGTAAGTCTGCTTTGTATCCCTTTATTGATTTTATCTCGTCGATGGAGCTTCCGTCAGGCCCTGGCGCTGTGTGGTTTTTTAAAGAATCAATTGTCTCAATAACTTCTTTACTATTGGTCAGCCTCACATGAAAAGAACCTTTGGGTAAAATATTTTGTCTTGAAGCTTCTATATTAGGCAATTCTGACGTAACTCTGTGTCCAATAGTCGTGGAATGGTTGTTTAATTTGCCTGCAATTTTATCCGGGTCTATGAATTTGCCGCCCAAGTAAGTACGGCATTTTTATATGTTGTGTTCTTTCTTTATTAGAACTTTATCTACAAAATATTCTAGAGTTTACGTGCATTACTGATGTTGCTCAAGTTTTTTTAATGTTGCATTTATTGTCAAGCAATTGATTTAGTTAAACATAGAACAAAGGTATGTTACATAGAATTAAGCAAAATTTGATGTCTGGGCGAAATCAATCTTAAGACAACGTAACTTCGTCCCGAATTTTCAACAGCCAAAAAAATTGTTAGGGTTGCAAAATTCAGAAAAACTCAAAATATTCACTGAATCCTTTTTGTCTTTATGCTAAACACGAAATATGAAATGAAATACGAAAACTTTGTACGTTTTTTTTGATATTCAGCTCTAAGGAAAGAGAAAACATGAAATCGTGGATCAAAGTTATCACCTTAAATTTCAAATAGTGGACGCATTTCCTTCTTGAATCTAGCTTCATTGTCATCGAAAAGAACCAATCTCGATCTATGCCAATTTTAAACTATGTGTTTCAACAACTGTCTATAGACCAGGCCGGATCTGTTTTCAGTTGCCCGTTGAAAGGGGGCACACTGATTTTTACTGGAAAAGGTGGGGAATAACTCATATAACAAAAATTACTTATGCTCCCTCTCAAAAAAGTCGGGAACATTAAAAAAATCAAAATGTTTAAAAAATTGAAAAAACATCATTTTTTCCCCAACCTCCTCACTCCTAACTTTAAAACAGTTCATTTTAGATCAAAGTTGTGTAGCAATAAAAGCTGCGTAGTAAAATTCTCTATATAAATTCTCTATGATGAAATTTTACAAAATTAAAATCGGACTATTATCGCGGCCTCAGCAATTTTTGAACTCTAAAACTGTGCTGCGCGGCTGCGCATTTAGTCGTAGGAGCCATGCTTCCATCAATAGAGAATTTTATTGACAAGTTTAGCAAAAATTGGTGAGGCCGCAATAATAGTCCGATTTTAATTTTGTAAAGTGCATATGATAGGTGAAGTGCTCTTTTATATGTGAAAAAAACATTTATAAGCTTAAGTTTCTGACTTGCAAGCTTTCAAATTTTTTTAGTTTTTTTTAAATAAATTTAGATTGCACAATTATTATGGGTAATCTACTAAATCGATTTTAATGAAAAATTGTTTGCTATTTAACGATATTGTAAAGATTTTTTAGGCGAAATATGAAAGTCCTAAGTGCATTTTAACGGAATGTTCTCTCAGACTCGGTCGAAAATAAGGCAAAGTTTGAATTTTTTTTGTGGGATAATTAAAAGACATACGAACTTTCTGTTTTGATGACTTTGTTTGTTTGTTGTTCTAAAATGCGTAAATTTTTTTTATTACTATGAAATTCAATATGGTGGCTCTCGTCTGCCTCTGCACGCGAGACATTGTCCGAAAATTTCAAGCCTGCAGCCTCTTGTAATAAACTGAAATCAGTAACAATTTGCAGTTATTAAAATTTGTGAAGTTTTCCATGGCTTATACCTAATTAGAATTAATTTGGATGAAAAATAAACCAAATTATTGACATTTCAAAAAAAGTGCAATTTTTACACCCTTTATTTTTACTTTGGCCTCGCTTAAAAATTATAAATTAACAATTTTTTATGCTTATTTTAGGTATAAGCCATACAAAAAAGTATATTCTTTTGGGCAAACTTTGATGAAGTGAATCGGCTCAATAGATCAAGACATGTGCTTGAAGTTATGATGAAAAATATGGTTTCGAGAAAAACGCGTTCAAAGTTTTTAGAAAGTTTGCCTTGGTGGTGGTGAAGTAGCTGCGTTTGAAACGCTCCATTTCGATTAAAATATTTCGGATCGGAACTTTCTTTGCAGACATATTCTACACATATGTATTTTGCATTTTTTGTAAAACAAAAAATAAATAGATTTTCCGCAAAAAATCTAAGAGAACCTCCCCTTAAGTGGTAAAAAAATTAAATAAAAAAAGTCTTTTTTCCCTGTTTTTTTATATATTTATTGCAATTTGCGACAAAGGTTGAATGTTTCAAGATTTTTAACTAATCTTATCTTATAGAAAATTTTATTACGCAACTTTTATTGGAAGACAACTTTGACCTAAAATGAACCGTATTAAAGTTAGAAGTGAGAAAAGTTGGAAAAAAAGATTTTTTTTTTATTTTTTAAACATTTTTTTTAATGTTCCCGACTTTTTTGTGAGGGAGCATAAGTCAATTATTGTTATACGAGTTATTTCCCAACTTTTCCCGCAAAAATCAGTGTGTCCCCTCTCAACGGCCAAAGGTAGTCGTTTTTTACAGATTCGCCCTGGTCTACTAGTATTTGTCGTCTTCAAAAAACTTATTTATTTTCTAAATAGCACTTTTGGACAGGTTGAAATAAGAAATGCCGATTATAACGATTTATTACCAACTAGAAGTAAATAATTTGATGAAATTTGACTGAAAAGTTTCTAGTTTGGGGCAATGTTCCATTCATTAATAGTTGCACTTCCTTAAAATGATAAATATTTCGAATGGCAGTGAAATTTTTTGTTTATTTTGTTTGGGTTTACAGGTTTTTTATGGTGTACATACTTCAAGGCGCCTTGATTAATACTATTAGTTAGACCCCAATATTAGGGACACATCAAACATTCGTTAAATATGTTTTTCGTATCGAATCGTGCTTTGGTTACCATCCTTTTTTTGTTGGGTTTTGAGACATAAACATAATTTTATTCTGTATAACTCAGTTTTCATCACTGTAATTTTCATATAGCCACAGAATTTTTTTGACGCTTTTACAAAGTCAGTTTGTGTAGAAACAATGCTCAAAACAGGATTCTTAATAATGTATGCCTGATCTTGATGCGAAAACAGTTTGAAATATTGACTTTTTTTCCAAAAATGTTTGTTTGCAACTTTCTGAGTGAAAAACGAGCCGCAAAATGTTAGCAATCGATGGTTCCAGTTAAAAATTCTACGCTTAACGCAAATGCCAGCCTAGGTTCGTTTGTTATGTACATTGGCTTTGATCAGGTTTAGGCTAAGAATAACATTGAGATTGTATTTGTTTGATTATCTTAAGGATATCTTAGATATTTGATTTTTTTCCAATTCTGTGCTCGTCCTAAAGGCATAATTGGAGGTACTTTGTTTGGCATATTGGATCAATTTTATGATGATTTGTGGATAATGTGAACATGTGAAAGAAAACATAATAATTTCGAGGATACTTTTATCGCTTAGCTATGTTCTTACAGTAATTTATTTATTACGCTCCTGTTGCTGTTACACCTGTGGCTGCACGATTGCAGAGTTTGCGAAGCAAAAGGCCAGAAAAGTGCAATTCGTTTAGTTCTTAGTTTCTTTTTGAGCTATTTTTAATTTAAAGATTTTTAAATGAACTTTCTGTGATTTTGCAAATTTAATTTGAGGAATAGGCCTACCGGGGATACCTCATTAAAAAAAGCGCGTAAATGTAGTAGCTTAAGGAAAACATCAGACTAACCGAACCACACGATCTATGGGCTACCCAAATAAAACGCACTTTTTTCTTCGAAAAGGACCGATCCTCACTCGTTTATTGTCTGATTCACACTCTGAAACCTAAAGCGATACCTACAGTCAAGACGTCTCTAAAATGGGAAAAGTTTGTGAAATTAGTATTGAAACACGATCTGCCATCGTCGTTCTCCATAATGAAGGCAAATCTGAACGAGAGATTGCATCTCAACTCAAATTATCGAACTATTGTGCGGTACAAACGAACTGGCAGTAATCAAGATCGTCCGCGCTCCGGGAGACCAAGAGCTACGATTTCTAGTGAAGATAAATTTATTGTGGTAACCAGCAAGCGAAATAGACGCCTAACAGCCCCCGAAATTCGTGCTGAAGTCAACAAATCTCGGGAAAAACCTGTGTCAGTGTCTACAGTGTAAAGACGATTGCGAGACGCCAAGTTGTTTGGTCGCGTTGCTGTTCGAAAACCTCTTCTAAAACGGCAGAATAAGAAAAAACCGTTGCAATGAGCTCTAGCCCATCTATCCTGGACCGAAGAAGATTTCAAAAAAGTGCTTTGGAGTGACGAATCTAAATTTGAAATATTCGGTTCAAAAAGGAGAATTTTCGTTCGACGTTCCCCCGAAGAAAAGATGATACCACAGTGTGTAGTCCCAACTGTCAAGCATGGTGGCGGATCTGTCATGGTCTGGGGTTGTTTCTCAGGCTATGGGACTGGAAATCTGGTCCAAATTAAAGGAATTATGAAAAAGAAGCATTATAAAGTAATTTTGGAGAAAAATGCTGTTCCCTCCGGACTAAATTTAATCGGCCAAGGATTTATTTTCCAACAAGATAATGATCCAAAGCACAGTTCAAAATTATGTATGGGCTATTTAGACAAAAAACAGTCGGAAAAAGTGTTGGAAAATATGACATGGCCACCCCAAAGCCCCGATCTTAACCATATAGAGCTTGTGTGGGAAGAGCTTGACCGAAACGTGCGAGAAAAATGTCCTACTTCACACCAGGCCATGTGGAGTGCATTAGAAGAAAGCTGGAGAAATATCTCGCAAGAGACTATAAACAAATTAATTGCTCGCATGCCAAGATTGATAAAACGGGTCATAAAATGCAAAGGAGGATATTTTGATGAAAAATATGTCTAAACTCTCTTGTGTGTGTGTTTTCTTTAGAACATTGTATTCGTCAAGACTTCATGTAATTTTTGAATTTTAAATCTTGTGTGTAACATTAAAATAAAACCTGTTTTTTATAAAGTTTTCAATATGTTGACTTTTATTTGTTTTTCTTATATTTTTTATAGTGGTCTCAACCTTTTGACCGGTGGTGTTATCCGAATTATTTAGGCTGCACCTGTAGTACCTGCACCTCTACCTGTACCTGTACCAGTGCCGGTACCTGCACCTGTACCTGTATCATTGCCGGTACCTGCACCTGTACCTGTACCAGTGCCGGTAGTACCACCTCCACCGCCGCCTCCTCCACCACCGCCCCCAGCCCCACCTCCGCCAGTTCTTCTACAAGCTCGGCGTCTTCGCACTCTATATTCTGATAGAATTATTTTAAAAGATCAGATGAATTGATCAGATTCGGGAATCTTAATTTCAATTGCAATTTTCGAAGTTTGTTGAATTCAAACGGAAATCGAAATTTTGTGGGACGTAATCTCAATTTTCAAAACTTACTTCGTCTCCGCCTGCAATTGAACCGTTTCATTAGACACACATTCCTGAACGTTACTCGTCGTCCACCAAGCTCGGAAGCACAAACGGGCCTCCTAACTCTGGAACATCTTCTTCGACATCTTCTCGCTTGACCCAGGATGGCGACTATCAAAACTAAAGACGTGGCGGACACCAGCTGTTATTCGAAAAATATTCTTAATATTTTTTTCTGTAGACTTACTAAACAAACAAAACAGTCTAAGCCAATTCATGATGGCCCAATAATTACTACTATTCGGATAGATACTTGATTGAAACTAACAGATACCATTCCATATGGCCTTTTTATATCCGCGAAATGATAAACAACGATATTCTAGGCAAATATTCTAATTATGAATTTTATTTCCGTGCATATTTAGCAAGTGCTTTTAATGCTGCAAACGAGGTATCATGGCATTTCTACATACAGTTCAGCTGCACTTCATTGCCAAAAAAATTTTTTCCAGATATTTATATTTTAAACAGATTTGCAGATTTCACTTTGCGGAATGCTGTTTAGTCAAGGTGCTCCGAAACAATATTCTTTCTAATTAGTTAATAAATGTATTTCAGCTGGAAAAGAGTATTTTGCACCGTTGTTATATAGCTCAAGGATACTATTTTTCTGAAAACAGTTTGATATCAAATATTAATAGATATTTACGTAAAGTAACAAATTGTACCCGTGCTTGTTAGTTTACTTTGAAACTTTGAAGGAATTCGATCGAAACTTTTGATTAAATGATTTTTTTCCAAGAGTTTATATAATCTACCACGGGGAATCCTTATCCCTTATTCTTAATGATATAATATAATACTCATAAAAAATATCACTCATCTTGAATGTGGCTTCTTTGCCCACTTCACCAGTGCTGGAATGGGGGCCATGTTCAAAACGATCTGGCGCAGTTCCTTCTGTTGGAAGTTCAGCACTAATTTTGGCTCAGTTTATCAGCTTAAAAGTCAATCCACACACTTAAACCAGTCGTTTCAAACAGAATCGACAAGTTAATTGCCTTTTTTGATGCCTTGTTTGATGGGAAAGTTTGAACCACTTAACAAATATATACGAAAAGATGAATACAGATAGTTCGTCCACACACTTGTTTTAGTTAATGACTTGTTTGACCAACAAATCAATCGACTTGTTTGACTGAGTTCCAGGCACTTAGCACCCAACCGTTCTTGAAGGCAAACTTTTGTCATCTCACATTGCGAACACTGTTTACATTATTTGGGTACCATGACTTACACGCTTGGGCTCGCGGCGGATGGACCTCAATTTCAATGGGGGCTAAAGTCACAAGATCACGTTCCCACTGGATGCATTAATTATTTTCATACCGTTTTTCTTATCCCAAAACCTTTTTCATACTCGTTTTACACTCCTTAGAGCAATGCTGAGGCTCCATCGAAAAAAGGGACGGCTAATTTATTACCCAAATTGCTTTACGGCTGTAATATGAGACATGGTGACGATTTATTAACAATTTGTTTGAGTGTCCGAATAAAAATAATCGTGTCACCATAGCAATTAATTCGTGGTTTTGTGGGTCACGCAAGTCGTATATTGCCGAGTCATGTGAACCTTATGCACAAGCATATACTTACGGCATATATGGGACCATGTTCCTTTTTTCTGTTTTTTGTTGTTGTTGGAAATAACAGATTAAGCAAACGGTTTTGTACATAATTAGCTTGTAAAAAGTTTTATGAAAGAGGGAACGATCAATATAGAATAAATAGAATCAATTTTGAAATCATTCTTGCCACAATCGGCAGAAATTTTCATTTTTGATTTCCTTGCTCTAATCGGCAGTACCTCTTGAGGTCGTGCGTGCCGCACATAACGCTTTTGAGAGAAGATTGCGGCTAGTCATTAAGACAAAAGGTGGGATTATCGAATGATTGATATATTTTTGGAAAGTACTACTTTTATAAGTTAAATAAATAATAAACAACATAATATTTGAGTTTTAATTACATAGCCCCAACAAATTTTTTTGTACCAACACGGCGATTTTGGAAAAACCGATTTTTTAAAACAACAAACCCAGGCTGCCCTCTTAAATGGCCTTGCACAGTTCAATGAAAAAAATTACCAATTTTTGTCTCGGTGCGTTACCATGGTAAGGGTGGGAACACAGACGGTATTTCGTTATATTACTGTCGGTTTCTATACATAAAACCTCGATATTAGACATACAACCAACATATCACATCAAAAGAATTCCGTAGTGTGAAATGATTATGAAAAACATAAGGTACAACTTTTAACAAATATGGTTCGATTTGTTTGAAGTGTTGAATACTATATTTTTTTCAAAATTGGTACGTTTAAGGTAGCAAAATGAAGAAAGTCTCAACAATGGAAATATTTTATTCAAGATTTTGTTTGATTTCTTATTGTATACAGCTTATACAATTATAAAATCAGAAGACTTGCAATTTTTAATTGAACTGATTAGGTTTTACTCGTACTACGGTGAACTACATTCTCCTGAGCACGCTCCTTGATGGATAATCCTGAAATCTGATCAGATTATATTTAGTATGGCTTGAATAACCTGAATACGACCTCTTGCACATGTACTAATCTAAATTTGTACTTACTTCTTTTCTGAATCTGGTTGGCCCTACGCATAAGGCACTCATTTTTGAAGGTAACAGAAATGGCAGGCTCTTTAGCGCAAACAGGACGGTAAGATTTGTCACAAACGAAATCAAGTTTTTTAAATGTAGCAACGCTTGTAGTCACTAAAACTGCGGTCACCAAAAATAACAAAAAAAATTGATCATTGCTTAGGCATATCCTTGCACTACTTCCTTCGCTAACTTACCAAACAAGCAAATATATCTCAACCAGAACATGATAGGCTGAACGTGGAAAGTCTTTAAATCGTGATGCTGGATGGATTTCCAAAAATATCTGTTGGATGTTCACCGAAATCAGGGCTTTTATAGGTATTTCAGGGTAAACAGAAGCGTTTCGTGCAAATATTATTGTTTTTTTGAGTAAATTCACAGCATTTTTTAATAATATTTGAAAATGTTGCTCGCCAATTCGAAAAAAATCAGACAGATGTTTCTTTCCTGAAGAATTTCGTCGTGATTGTTAAACAAATATGCAACGAGTCAACTTTTTGTAGACGGACAATAGTTGTTTGTAATCAATAACAAATATGTTTCAGCTGATAAGACATGTTTGGGATTTCTAGAGTTTGGCTCTACTAAGTGTGTTTGCAAGAAGAACAATACAAGAGTAATAATTACTTATCTTTGTTATTGAAATTTTAAAACAATTTTCTACATATTTGTTCAGATGATACGACGAAAGACTCCACACGAATTGTAGAATATTCAGATTATTTATTTTCGGGTGGATTTTCTACGCTTGCCCTCTTGAAAGTGAGACACTTTTTATTGCGATGAATTTTATATTCTTTCGAGAATCGATAATATGACTTTATTTACACATGTTTTATAAAAACCAAGCACCTGTTCGACCGAAGCTTTCAAATGGCAATTAACTTTATTTTACGCAAAAGACGAACGATCATTCTGTTTATGATTTTAAAAAAACATGCGTAAGATACAAAGCTAATGCCACAATACATTTAGAAAATAATAAATGCAGCCGTATCGCTCAAAAACCTTTTTTTTAAATTTGGATGTATATCTACTAAGAGTTCAACTGTTTGATCATTAAAAATGCTGTCTAAATAAACGCTACAAATATTTTTTCTATATTGTTTTCCCGTTCCACAAAAACATTCAATGCTACGAATGTATCATTTCGTGCGCAATACAGCAAAAAATTTTTAATGCAGAAGTTGATTGATCTGAACGATTGCTAATGCTAAACGAACAAATATCATTAGCACGTGACGCACAAAAATTTTACAGTTTCATAAAAATTCAAAAGCACTTTGAAGGCGCCATCTATGAAAATCGAACCAGAACGGTTCAAGGTTTTGACAACCGATTGCGGCCATATTGCATTTCGAATGGGACATGTGTTTGGCATTCCTAACTCATTACTGTGAACAATATGACCAGATTTGCTTGTTTGAAGCTTAAAAATATTTAAAAATTGGAATTGAAATCCAAATTTAAAAGAACACAAAGCTAACTAACTTCCCAGTGGGGTGAATAAAAAGCTATAATTTGTTTTTATTATTAATTACTATTATTAATAATTACTTTTATTTATAATTACTATTATTAAACATTATTCTAAATTAATATAATTACTTTCATTATTTTTTTCAATTTTTTATCTAACCATAAAAGCTTTGGTAGAGGACGACGTCTCCACCACCTGGTCATCCTCTACCAAAGCCTCGGCAAACTCGTCCTCTTCGTCTTCGTCATCCTTCTTGTCCTCCTCTTCGTCCTCAACCTCGTTCTCTATCTCGGCCTCGGAATCCACAACTATTATTGAGGGTATTTAATTATTATTTATAATAATCATTCGTTATTAAGAACGTTTGACCGCTACTGAATAATTATAATTGACTTTATATATACAATATCGCATTGTAACTAATCTAACGAGCTTAACCCATCAACAATCTTAACCGTGGTCGTGCTGTCTGGTGACGGATGGTAAATGACAGCACCTCAAGAGGATGCTATCCGTCACCCCGAAACCACACTTCCCATTTTAATAATATACCGGGCTATAAGCCTGGAAACAAGAATCCCCATTAATGCGCAATAATAGTGTTAGTGAGTTGGTAACCAAAAGCACACTAGAAGATGAAGTTGTTGACTAGATTAGGAGGTTCTAACCCATGATAAACTGACTATTATATATATATATATATATATATATATACATATGTATACATATATATATATATACACATATGTATACATATATATATATATATATATATATATATATATATATTCAATCAGACCAACCCACTCCCCCCTATTATTTTAAATAGGACCAGGACAGGTATAATTTTTCAAGCTTTAATGTTCAGTTTTCAAAATTTTTCACTTTTCATGTACTTTACATAATTTCAATTAGCTTTTGTTCACCCATGAATCTCGCCTTACGAACGCAATTTTTCTGAAAGAATTTCCCTGGACTGAATATTATTTTTGGGTTTTTCCTTAAGCCTTTGTTGTTGATAAGCAACGAAAGAAGAAAGTTGTTCACTTGAGACGCATAGGAATTTTAAAAAAATCACATTTGCACTTTATGGTGTAGTTAGTTTTTGCCAAATAAATATAGCACAATTTTATCTATCCCACGTAGCGGCTTTTAGTACTTTTAGAATAATTTTGATAATGAAAAAGCACTTGTGTTTCCGGAAAGGCGAAGAAAGAAATTCTAAAAGTGGATAAAGAATACCAGCCAGTACCTATCAAATTTATCTTCACTCCTATAAAGTACCACTCAGTTTTAGTAAAATAAACTCTACAATAACTCCGAAAAATGTTGATGCGATTCGCTTGGTCCTTACAGGGTGGTCTGAGTTATGTTGTTTTGTTAACATTTGTCGAATAAATGAATATGAACTACGATAGTCACTGTTCATTTAAATGAAAGAGAAGTCGATTGAATGTGTTTTATAAATAAATTTACCACGCAAATGTTCCAAATATTTTCATGAATTGTTTAAACAACTGTCTAGCATTTTTCATCGCAGTAAAGACTTACTGAATTTCTAAATAGTACTTCCGCACTGGTTTAAATATTGAAATAAGAAATTTCGATAATATCGATTCACTGGCAAACTAGAAGTAAATATTTTGATGAAAGTTAATTGACAAGGCCTTATTTGGGGGCAATGTTCCATTCATTAATATTCGCACTTCCTTAAAATCGCAAATATTTGAAATGGCACCTAAATTTTTTTGTTTATTTTGTATGGTTTTATGGGTCTTTTGTGGTGTATATAATCCAAGTCGCCTTGATTAATACCATCAGTAAAACGCCAGTATTTGAAACATATTAAACATTCGTTAAAGATCTTTGTCGTATTGAATCATGTTTTGGTTAAGATACTTTTTTTTGTTTGGTAAGTCGACAATGACCGTTTTCAATGAAATAGTATTTGAGAGATAATTCCATTTGTTTTTGATAACAGTTTTCATCGCCCTAACTTCAACCCAAAATAATAACTGCCGTAGAAATTGTCGCCGCATTTATAAGCCAGTTTGTGCAAGAAATGGTACTCAAAACAAGACTTTCAATAATGTATGTTTGATGCATCAATTCAACTGCGTGCGGCGAACAAGTAAGTTTTAAAGAGTCCTTTTCGGAACATTACAGATGTATACGATTGTGCATAATGATTCAGAAACAGTTCACGGTATTGATTATTATTTTTGAAATATTTGATTGCAGATTTCAGAGTAATACGTCAAGGACCATGTTCCAAACCGGTGGTTCCTAATATCGATCCTAAACTAAATGGAACGAACGTAATAGGTTAGAATCGTCACTGATTCAACTTAGGTTTAAATTTGATAAGGTTAAGAATAATATTTGAATTGTATTTCTTTTTTATGTATATAAATATTTAAGAACTTTCAAACATTTGATTTTGTTTTAATTAAGGGCAATATTAAGGATAGAAACTTTTCACACATGCCATATAGTCATCTGAAACTAACGACAACATTCTCAACTAGAAACAAGTTCTGCGTGTTGGTATTTACTCTTATGGCATATCTGTACAGAAATGTTACTTGTGTTTAATGCGGAAGGAGGGTTTAACCACTAAAGTTTTCTGTAGACTTGACTTTTTATAATACTGTTTTTACTTACCAGCCATTATAGGCTCGTAAGAAATTTTTGAAATTTAAACAATCAGGTTTCACACTTTTTAATGAAACAAACACTATTTTTTGGAATTCAGCGGGTTGTGTCCTAGATTGGTGGGTTGGCAGTAAAAATATTTTGAATCGTCTCCATTGAAGCATTTTATAAATTTTACTACTATATTTGTTTGTTTTATTTGTCCCTCTACGATATTTGTGTGAAAACATTTTTTGGGAGCATTTAAAGGCTACAACACGTTCGATTGTTGGCGGGCAAGTACAAACAAATCTAGCAGCAGTGTTCACACACAACACAAAACCAATTTGGGATCATCAATTATGCATCTTCATCTTTCAGTTAAATTTCACGATCATAAAAGTATTCATGATCATTTGAACTACAAGAACCTCCTCATACTCGCAATTATGCACCCCGTTCTTCAAGAAGTACTTCAAATCAAAGAAACCGTATACTTCACGGAACACCAGTCTTTTTACCATCAGCAACATTTAGTTTATACACAATTAATTAGACCAGGGCTGATCTGTTTTCAGTCGGCCGTTGCTCCACCCCCCCTCCCCCAACACACTGATTTTTGTAGAAAAAGTTGTGGAATAACTCCACAATAATAATTCAATTAACAATAACTGGCTTATGCTCCCTCTCAAAAAAGTCGGAAACATTCAAAAAAAATCGAAATGTTTAAAAAGATTAAAAAAAGTAGTTTTTTCCTACTTTTCTCACACTTAACTTTAAAACGGTTCATTTTAGGTCAAAGTTGTGTGGCAATAAAAGTTGCGCAATAAAATTTTCTACAGGAAAAGATTGGTTAAAAATCTTAAAACTTTTAACCCTTGCCGAAAAATTGCAATAAATATAAAAAAACAGGGAGAAAAAAGCCTTTTTCTATTTTACCACTTGAAATGCACTTAGGACCTTCATATTTCGCTTTAAAAAAATTTCAATATTATAAAATAGCAAAACAAAATTCATCAAAATCGATTCAGTAGATTGCCCAAAATAATTGTGCAATCTAAATTTATTTTTAAAAAATCAAAAATTTTGAAATCATCCAAGTCAGACACTTAAGGTTATAAAAGTTCCGCAGCCGCCCAGCACTGTTTTACAGTTTATTACCAAGTTTAGCACAAAATCCTTAGGCTGCCCTAATAATCCGATTTGAATTTTATAAAGTGCATGTGATAGGTGAAAAGTTATTTTATATGTGAAAAAAATTTCAAACTTCTATAATCTTAAGTTTCTTACTTGCAAGCTTTCAAAACTTTTGATTTTTTTTAAATAAATTTAGAAAGATAGGTAATTTTATATTATGGGCATGGGATTTAAAAAAAACCATTAATCCGATCGTTCTGAAGTTTTAACAAATTAATCAACACATGTTAATGCTTTGAATGAACTAAGGAGGAAAAAATCGGCATACAATTTGTAAAGTTACAGCAGATTTGTAGAGGCAAAAAACGTCGATTTTTGAAAAAAAACGCCGCCATTTTCTTGTTTTTCATCCAATTTTTTTGTAGTTCATTCTGTAGCGGCTTTGATGCTGATTAAAGCCTCGTTTTTAGTTTTTTTCGGAAACTTTTCTGTGAGCAGTAATCTTCCACACCGTGATTTTTTAGTGTTTTTTCCTCTTAAAATTATAGCAGACGGCGGGTGGCCAAAAAACATTGCATAGTTCAATGATTATGAAATATATGTGCAAAATTTCATAAGGTGTTTTTGTTTTCATTAAAAAAAATAATTTTCCAAAAATTAAAAATTGAAAAATTGAAGGTTCCATGGCTCTTTAATCCTTTTTATCTCGTCTACCAAGAGCTGCTTTTCATTTCTACCTAATCGTCCCTAGTATTCTCTAATTCAATCATGAAATCATACCAAAGGACTCGATCAGAATGTCAATCTTGGTCTTGATATTAGAAATCGTGCCTTTCTTTCGTAATAACATTTAACTGAATCTTTTCAGAAAGTGATTTTTCATATGAATCCTGGACTTTCAATAGACCAGAAAGAAGCATAAAGCTTTTAATTTCCTTTCACGTAATTTGGTTGAATACTGATTCTTGATACAGCTATGATTGAATCCAATTCAATATTCTGTACGTTTTTTATTATGACCGTCGTAACCTCTTTCAAAAGTGGAAATCTGTGACAATGCTCTCGACACGATGATGAGTGGCTCCTTTGTAAGATTTTTTTGAGTGGTCTGGATATTTCATTTTGCATAGAGCATATCTTAAAATATAAGCTTTTTTTAAAGAATCCTTATTACCGTCATTACAGCTCACCCATTAATTCTATAATCGTTCAATTCAATTTTTTTCCGCTCACTTCTAAGCTTATTTTTAAAATACACAATCCTTCATTTAGGATACATAACTTTTCATTTAAAATAGATTTTGTTATTCCTAAAATGGATTATTGTATTTAATACTATTGTTTATACACAAAAAAAAATATTTATGCTGCCCTCTTCTTCAAAAAACGACTTAAATTTATCGATTTTTATAGTGAACTCGTTATAATTTTGCTTTTCGTTCGACAAAAACTGATGAATTATTTATAGTTAAGGTAGAATATAGGACATTGGATTGGTCCTCGAATTTCCAACTTGATAACTGGCATCCCATTTTCAAACAGAGGCATATATTCTGAAAAATCATTTTTTTTTCTCGAAAAAATAATACAAAAACAGTTTCAGTTTCTTATCAACTTTTTTTAATTATTCCTTTTTGCCATTTTTTCAACAACTAAAATTCATATATTAAAAATTCTCTTATATATAAAGCATTTTTATCCTAAGTAAACACCGAGCGATCAACATTGTCCTGCATGAACCATTCTGAAATCTTTAGAAAATTCAATGAAACAAACTGTTTTCAATTTCTCTTATTGAAATGAACTCGACATCACCACTAATATTCCACAATATGATGCTTACTTGTATTATGCATGCAATTCGATGTCCTTAACACACATTCATTACTAAATGTTTTTTGTCCGGAATTTTCCGTTGCACAAACAGGACTATAAACACGATTGCATCGTTCACGGCATAATTTATTTGGTGTGGTTGCAATCACAACTATTGCACAATATACAACTATTTTCATTTTAAAGCAGAAAACGAAATATGAAAAAATAGATAATTAGATAAAACAATCAAAAATAAAAAAAAATAAAAAAGCATTCAAAAATAAATAAAAACATCAAACATACCTAGTAAACAAATATATTTAATTGAAAACATTTCTAAGTGTATCTCTCTGCTGAATGTTTATCAAGATGAAAAATTCAAATTAAACTAACGTTCATATTCACATATGAGATCTTTATATACTCAAATTATCGGGAAATTCATTGTTATCCGTTAAAAATATGCGCACATTTGCGTACATATCAGTGTGTCAATAGAATGTTATCATACATTTGTTCGATAGAAGAAGAAAATGGTGGATGTGACGAGGAAACAAAAGAAAATATAAATATTTTGATAATGAATTGTCTCTAATTATTGTTGGATTCGGTTTTTTTTTTCAAAATGCAAACAAGGAATGGCAGTGGAAAACTTGCGAGTTTCTGTACAACTGAATCAATATATAATTAAAAATGCAAAACGGAAGTAAATCGACGTCAACTAGTTTTGTTGGTTTAAAACGAAAATTTCAATGAAATTTCGCACGATTATTTCGAGCAATTTTCATGCGAATCGAACCACTGTTTGCACAAGCGCCATCCATTTAGGAAGGACATGAACGTCTCTCGTTTTAAATATGGTGTGTAAGTTTTCATTTGTCTTTATTTCATGCGCGAAATCATTTCGGATTGATAGTAGGTTGTCAACAGAAGCATTTCTTAAAATGAAAGTAAAAATTGATAAATATCTGAGTCATGATGTTGGGATATCTTTAAAGAAAACTCAGGAATTTTTTTGCTGAACTATCTTCGTTGATTATGAGATTATCCAAATACAATTTAATTGGGAGAATTTCTTTGAATGAATATGAAAAAGTAAATACAAATATATGGGATCGAGGCGAAATTATGGGATCGGGATGTAATAAATTTTCTTAAACTATACTAATTGTTAATCAGATACAGTGTGTTTGGTAAGAGTGTGATGCATACCGCATATCTGCACTATCACAAATCGACCTGAAGTAGGTAATTATCTTCATTGGTATATATTTTCTCTATGTCGAAATGAAGAAGTGACCTTTTTGGAAGGAAAACACCTATTAAAAATGTGTGACATTTGTAAAACTCGATTCGACGCAGCATTCATTAGTTTGCCACCTTTTAGGACCAAAATTGACTTATTAGGCTGCCTCAAAGTACCTTTAAAATCAGAGACATTCGTTAAGAAATGGACAAAGCGGTATAAGGTAAACGAGAACATGGATGATTTGCCAGGCAGAGGAAAAATGAAGAGGACGTCAACGAGAGACGGTAAGACGATAGTTGAAATATTTAAGAGAAGTCTAAGCACTTCGTATCGAAACCTATGTTAACATCGAGATATATCGAAAGGAGTGCCACCCAGTGGGTCCAATCGAATAAGGATCGTGACTGGACAAAAGTAATCTTTATGGATGAATCCTCATTCTGGCAAACGGATACAATGAGACGTGTGGTAAAAAAACGACGAACCCAGGATCGAGCAAACGCTCAAACATCCTGGAAAGGTCCATATTTATGGGAGCTTTTCCGCGCAAGGATTTGGCTATCTTTTAGTTTTTGCTGGAATCCTGACGGCTCCAAAAATGATGGAACTAAAAGATTGAGACCGTCCTTCAAAATTTTATACAATAACGATAACAAGGATAATGATCCCAAACATCGAAGTCGAGTTGCGAGGAAAAAGATATTTGCGGAAATGGAAAAGTTCTGGAAAAAAATGGGAAAATTTAGATGCAGTGTACGAAGAAAATTTGACTCTCAGCTGCACTCGTAGACGTGAGATGTTTATAAAAAAAATAACGGGGACTGGACGCCGTAAGGGGTCTACTCTCTTTATCATTTTCAAAAAATCGATTATTTTTGTTGCATTTTTGAAAAGTATGTATATATATATATATGTAGAAATATGAAATTAAAATTTTATAAAGATCGAAGCAGTCTAGCTGTATTTTTGGGCAACTTTCACTTTGCCACCCGAGCGCGATTCTTCATTAAAAAAACATTAACCGTGTTTTTCTCGAAACAACGTTTTTCGAAGTCGCGTTGATGAGATCTTGGGAACTACTGAACCGATTCTCACCAAATTTTTACCAGACATTCTTTATGACTACAGCTATAGCGAGAATTTCAAAATATTTGATTTGAAATATTTTTTTGGGCCAAAAACAGTAAAAAAAACATGTTTTTTTTTCAAAAAAATGTTCGCCATTTTGTCAATTTTGTAAAAATCAAAAATCACTCTATTCGCGCTATAGCTATTAACATACTGAAACTAAAATTACCAACCATCTAAAAATTTCTTCAACAGCGCACACCCCTCTCGTTTTTTTCGATTTTTTTCAACCAGTATTTTCATCGATAAAAACTCAAATAAATGAATAAAAATTTTTTTTTTGAGTATTTCGGAAGTGTATTTATTTAAACCCATCTAAAAAAATTATTGAAAATAACCCGTTTTTACACTGCTAAAAGAGGGTAGACCCCTTAATAATGTTTTCCGCAAATGACATTTTCAAGTGCCTACCAACAATTAATGAAGATTTTGGATATTATCAATAGTTTTCTTTCAATTACGGTCACGTTCTTACCAACCACACTGTATCTGGAAAGAATTCATTTGCAATGATGTACATTCGGTTTGAAAATTTCATTTACTAATTTTTCTTGTAATTTTATTCCAAGAAAATATGATTCGCTCTAAAAACTATTAAACCGGATACGAATCCAACAGATCGTAGTAAATTAACAAATGATTTTCATTAATTTGGTAATTAGATGCAATGCACTTGTTGCTAAATGAATTTATTATTTTAAAATATTTTTTCGCTAATCTACTCTAATTATTTTCTCTAAAGATAAAAAAAACATATGCGTTTTTGATGAAAATATATGAAACTATAATTAGTGATGAAAACTTTTGCAGCATGAATCAGGATAAATTGTTATTCTCGCTATGTAATATTTTAAACGAATATTTTTCGGAGTTTTACTATACGCAAACACAATGAAACATATGAGTAATATTTTGGTGAACTAGAAAAAAATATTCCGACAATAGTTTGGACGTTATCATTCGTACACAAAATATCTTGTGGTATATCCTAAATTATTTTACAAAAGTTAGTTTCAATAATTTCGTGACTTTGAGTTTTTAATAGTTCACGAATCTCTATAAAAACTAGTACAAATCAAGCGTACGGACATTATGTTTTTACGAAGAATTTGGTGGAAAGAAGTCCTTACTTTTGGAATTCATGAAAGATATTTCTCGATTTTATAAGAAATTTGTATCTAAATTTTTGACAATGTTAATCATACAAAGATCATTCTGAAAAATGTTTTTTTCCAAAGAAAATCTGCTTTATAGTTGTAAATGTCCTCGATCAAATCAATTTATAACAATTACAATAACTTCCTAATACACTGAAAAGTTAATAATAAATTTCTTTCATCGAATTGTTGAATTAATTTTCGTTATAATATAATTGATATTTTTGGTGAAGATATTTGTCTTACACAATTTTGTAATTATACTAATTTTTTATCCTTATTTTTTCAGAAAGAAGCTTGACTAATTCGTTCGTTAATTAAGGTGAGTTGTCAAAATTTTCATGTAATAAACCAGTAGTTATTTTGTACAGTCAAATTTTGGGATTCGATTCACTTTTCAAAAATAATTGCATCGATTCGCAAAAGTTTGTTAAGCGCATCATTTCAAATTCATAGTTTTTTGGTGGAGTTTCTTTTGAAAACATGGGTGTATCTAAATTACAGAGCAAATCTGATATATGGATATTCCTTTGAGCCTTGAATAGACAATTTTGTCTAGGTTAGACATCATATTTGGTTGAATTTGGTGAGTGCAACTTTTGAGATGTTCTCCGAATATGTTCAATTTTACAACATATTAATTTATACGCATTTTCCACACACATATTAAATCCTCCTTTTACGCTTGGAATTCATTGAATATTTGGTTTTGAAAT
Organism: Oxycera nigricornis; assembly: GCA_963942545.1. Classification (NCBI taxonomy): domain Eukaryota; kingdom Metazoa; phylum Arthropoda; class Insecta; order Diptera; family Stratiomyidae; genus Oxycera; species Oxycera nigricornis. Next base: position 99,771,017 of record OZ012662.1, read on the forward strand.
TATCTGAGCCTCATATTTGAACACGGATGCAATCAAATCTATTTAATAATAAAAATTGAGTAACGAAAAGCAGGCGGCAAATTTTATGCTATATTCGTGGACTTATAACGCACTTTTGGCTCGGTACCACACAAAAAACTATGAGAAAAGTTAAGCAAAAATGGGCTCTCATCTGAAATTATAAATATATAGAACTTGGAAATCTATACAATAAAGCAAATTTGAGAGTTAAAACTGTGGACGGTCTGTTTGAATCTTGCCTGGTTTCACGGAGAGTCTTGCAGGGCGTGGTCATGAGCCCGCTGCAATTTGCCTTTTTTATTGCAGATATAGAGAAATTCCCTTTTTAAAGGATTCCGAGGAGTAGCTTCAAATAGTACTCACGAAATAATCATGTTGGAATTTGCGGACGATATGGTCTTTCTTGCGGCATCTCTCGTTTGGTTTAGAAGAACTTTGAAATACTTGGAGGAATACTTTGATGCCAATGACCTTGAGCAAACAGTCCTATTTCAAAAGGGTGGCTTTGTAAATAAATCTAAGCTTGGCCCTTTTCTCTTTAAGAACAAACACGTCTAGATGGTAAATTCATACACCTACCTGGGCGTTACGGGATCCAATTAGGCAACTTTAAAATTGCTGCGAAGCAATTTGTGAACGAAACTAACCCGTTCCAGGGGCAATATTAATAATGAATAAAATAAAAACTTTGAATTGGAAAGTGTGTTATAGGTTATTTGCAGATGATCTAGCGAAAACTGGCACTGAGATCCAGGATTATACACTAACACCCCAAATTGGCCAACCTCTAGCTTCCATAGTGCCAGGATTCAAAGGGCATTACATAGAGGCTGCAAACAGGTAGCCAGGCTACTGGAAAAACCTGTAGAACAACCAGGAAAACTTGGCATGCACTGAGCTCGAAACGTACCAAGCAGCTTCTCAATACGAGCCGTGAAACCTTAAGGTTCATTATATCCAAATTGCCTGATTGGCAGACAAGCAGAAAGATTGAGTGGTTCTTTCAACGATTTACGTCAAAGCTGCAGATCAGAGGAAAATACGATCCAATATTTTCTGCATGAATGTCCAGTACTATCCAAGAAACGCGTGCAAACCCAAAGCTCGTTCTTCCTGGTGAACCTTACGGAAGTAGCTAATTTAAACATTAGCTATATAGCCACCTTCATACGAGAATCTAAAAGATTCTCGTCATCCCGCAGCTAGGTTTAAGTGCTATCGTCCAAATTTTCTGTGGTATCACAATGGGCTTATCGTGGCCAAGGTGGGCTATCTTTTTGATAAAGAGGGCTGCCACCACAACTAACCAACAGATTATTTGAAGATATGGTCTACTCTGTGCTGTTATATTTTGCTCCTGTATGAAGACTACAATACTTAAGTGAACTTTAGGTGGTTTAAAACAACTATATTAGGCAATTATTACATTTGCCTAGTACCACATATCGTTATGCCCTAAGGAAAAAATAGGATGTGTTTTAATGCAAACAAGAATTTGTAAGCTAGTACTCAACTTCGTCGTCAGAAAAAGCAAGCTACCTCAAGAAAGCTACACAAAAATAGGCTCATCTAGAAATTGCTGTAAATACAAAGATTGAAATAAGATATAGTTGGTTCCTACAGGTTACATACGACTTCTTTTACAAAATAGGTAGAGGCAATATGTGAAGTGACTTCAATTTTGATACACTAAGACGTGAACAAGTTAACGTAAACAAATAACTAAATGTAAAGACTCTACGTCGTTAAGTATCTACCCCTTGCTAATCGAGGAAGGGCAGCGAATCGTATATCTCAATCTTAGAATCCACCTCTGGGAAAACATAATAATTGTTTAGCTTAGGCTATTCAACGAAATAAATAATGAATTAATTCTGAAAACCCCAAAATTTGAAACTCCAGCAAATAACTTACGCGAATTCTGCGCAGATTTTGCCTTATTTTTTTCACAGCATGTCAAAGATACGTTAGTGGCAGATCGCAGTTTTTGCCCGAACTAGTTTTAGAAACCGTCACCCTCTCTGCCTATTTGAAAAAAACTATCAATGAAAAAGAAGTACGCAAATTAAACAAATTTTTTTAGACTTTATTGTATGAAAAACTGTTTTCGTTTGAAAGAAAAATTACTCTTTAAGAGATAAAAAATAGAATCAAAAGATAAAAATATCATAAAATGAAATTGTAATATGAGCATAACGGTTATTAGAAAACCTCATTACTTTATGTACGACATACATTACTATACATTAAATATTATTATACATTTAATATACATTTAAATTATTATATATATTTATTATAAAACATAATCAAGAAAATACGTTTTATGTAAAATTCTGATATATTTATTGATACTGTGAATTAAACAAATAAAGAACTACTACTCCCAACTAAAAAAAACTAATTAAATACAATTATTCCTACTATGGCTATTATTATCTCTATTCACAATTACACTGTGGTCGTAGCTCCGAAAAGTGAGTAAAAGAATGGTCAATCAATTGATTCGAACTTTCTACAGCAACCACTTGAGGTTTCTTGTAAAACTGCCTCTGCCGCTAGCTACCACTTTTGAAACTCCTGTTCAGCTTTTCCGGCAACGGAAACAACACTTCCAAAGCATCCATTCAATCTGCATCGCGAAATTTTCACCATAGATACAGATACCAGTTGGTGTAGTAATAAACTATCAAATTAAAGATACGAAAACAAGATAGACTTCATGATACGTAGATACATGCATACCTTCACTCTCAAGAAAGAGATATAAGATGTATCTGAAGAAAACCAATGCCAATTTTATCGACAAAATAAATAGATTGCAATTAGAAATCGAGATGCAATCGTCAATTATTACTATTTAGATTGTTTTGCGCGTTCACTATGGAATTCTATGATAATTTCTGTTATCTGATGATTCGTGTAGTACACCAAATGGTATCATAGCGCGCGGATAATTGCAATTTAAAAGAAACCCATGTAGCGCTGGTAGTTGGAATCGATTTGAATTTTCTTTAACGGTTGGGAATGGTTCAGTGATTTAAATTGAATTTATTATTTTTAGCCACACGAAAACTTTCGATTTCAGATTTGATGGGAAAATGCTGGATGTGATGGAAAATGAAATTGTTTTCATTTTCATTGGAAAATTATACTTTCACTTTATATTTAATTAACATCGAGAATAGTTCTGATAACTTCTACAAATGAGAAACATGTTAAAGTTTAACTCAACGCGAACATCCCCCAGGTTCGCGCGAACATCCAACAGGTTCGCGCGAACATCCACCAGGTTCGCGCGAACATCCACCAGGTTCGCGCGAACATCTCCCAGGTTCGCGCGAACATCCCGCAGGTTCGCGCGAACATCCCGCAGGTTCGCGCGAACATACAACAGGTTCGCGCGAACATCCCCCAGGTTCGCGCGAACATCCCCCAGGTTCGCGCGAACACTCTCCAGGTTCGCGCGAACATCCCTAGGTTTGCGCGAACATCCACCAGGTTCGCGCGAACATCCACCAGGTTCGCGCGAACACCCTCCAGGTTCGCGCGAACACCCTCCAGGTTCGCGCGAACATCCCCCAGGTTCGCGCGAACACCCTCCAGGTTTGCGCAAACATCCCCCAGGTTCGCGCGAACATCCCTCAGGTTCAAGTGAACATCCCCCAGGTTCGTGCGAACATCCCCGGGGTTCATGCATGGTCGACACTTCTGTACCCGAGCGACGCAAGTAGCAACCAAGATTATGTTTACAAAGAAAGGATAAAGTTCTAAAGGGTTTTTTGAATAATTTTTTTGTGAATAGACTTACTAAACAAACAGATGGATCTTGAGCAATACATGATGGTGTCTCAAGTGTTTCTTGGACACTCACTAATAACATTTGTAATCGTCTCGAGAATATTTATACATAGACAAAAAAACAGTGAATATTGGCAAGTTTTAATTAAGTAAAATATTTGTTTGCCACTTCAAATGTTTCATGACTTTTACACAAAGGAATCGAGCGTCAACCAAACAGTTTGAATAGCCATGAATCCCAGAACAGAAGGCAGTTTGTTGGTTGTTCATGGGAAGAATAATTAATAAAAAACAATTGCTTATATTTTGAAATTGATAATTTGCATTTGCAGACTATTTGTTCAGGTGTTAGGAAATTATTAAATTCGTTCACATCTTCTGAAAATTTTAAGAGTTAAAATATATTGTTTAAAATAATTGTTAGATCGGCAAATATGTCGATGGATTTAAAGTGTTTTGAAATTGTATTATATACACCTAGAATATATGTAGGAGCGTGAGGAAATTGACTGATTTATAAGACTTTTTATCAGGTGAAAGTGATTTTATTTAAAATGTGACTTTTACAATGGCTCAGGATTCTAACTAACTGAGCCTGTAAGGGTTTTATTGAATTTGCTTCAATATTTCGGTAAGGATGCAAGGATCGTGATCTACTCAGTTGAGTTTACTAAACAAGATAGAGCTAGTATTCTGTTACACATTCTCACTGGCTGGATCCGGCGAGGAAAAATATAGGTCCACGACTGGAATTCTGTGGACCGCCAGAAATTTAGGAAGAAGTGGTATGGAAGTTGTAGATGCCTTTCAGACGAATATGGAACATAATTCTTGATGAATGAAACTCAGACATTTCAATAATATGAAGGTAAACTTCTGATAACAATTTGAAAAATTTGTAAACTTTTTCGATCATTTCTATTTAAATTTTCGAAGCAATGCCTAAATGAAACCTTCAAATGACCTCACTTTTCAGTTCAACGCCATTAAAATTCATCTCTCTCACTTCCAATCAAATTAAACATTGCCAAGCAGTAAAATAAATATTTAATTAAACCTTTTTAGCATGCAAGCCGACTAATTACACCTTGTACCACTCTTACTTACAAAACACGCGCAACCTCAACAAATTTACGTGAAATTTAAATTGATTGCACGTCCATTGCATTCTTTACACATTTATGGAGTTTCACCATTTTTGCTCCTAATAAGTCACTGCATCGTAATAAATATGAATTTTAATTAATTTATCTATTGACTGTAAGCTTGAGTTTATTGTTTTATGTACGCCAATTCAAAATATATAGCAGTGAAATTAAAGTCTACTTTTAAGCGTAACACACGCACACGCACACACATTTGATTTTGCTAGTGCCATTCAGAATATTAATAAGAAGTAAAAACTTTGGATGAGAATAGAAGGTGATAATAGGTTTCCCGATATGGAAACTTCATGGAAAAATATATTTACTTCTGTCACCTTGTGTGGCACCTGATTTTAACAACTCTAATTCGAATGGATTGAAATGAATGGAGCTATACGAGGGATGCCTTCACAAAGTCATATGCTCATTTTTTGGAAAGCAATCAAATTTCTAACGATTTTTTCACCGAATTCCATTGAACATTGGCTAATTTAAAAGCTGTTTGATTTTTCTGGGTATAGTTGGATGCCAATGAAGTTCATTAGGTAAGAAAGGGTTATATGTCTTTCTTCGTTACACTTAAACTGGAGAGCTTGGATGTCTGCCTGCCTAGATGAAAAACATTAATTTCAGAATTATTTGGAACCAGAATCTGCAAACTACTATTTTTGTCTGTCTATCTTACAATTTGTGCATGCATCACATGAAAAATGCTGTACGAATTTTAATGAAAACTGACATGATGAAAGCTTACTTCTTGTAGCAACACATTGGATAGTTTTTATTCCGGAAAATGAAAGGGTTTCGCAAGAGCCAAAAAATGTATTTTGAGAATTGAATTTCGCGCAGAAAACGTAACACATAGCAAGATATATACTAGTGACAAAATCTATCGCCTAGTGTCGCGTAATAATATTTTCTAGACTTGAGTAGTTGGGTATATGTAAGCGGACAGACATTGACGTTAGTTCTACGTGTTTTCTAAAGCAAACAAGCTCTCCAAGCAAAGAAAAGAAATTGGATGACTGAATGATTTTTATTTCGAACAGGGCAGTAGTTCATGACAACAACTATATTTTAGAATAATTTAATACTCGCGTTCTTGGTTGAACTCGAACAATTTATGTCTAGAAAATATATTGATTTTGGCCAGATGAAACAGATTAAATTAAAACAGATCGATTTTTGCAGCAGAATTAATTCTTTTTCTGTCCTTGGAAACACTTTCATTCTGTTTTCATTTAATCAGTTACTTCTGGACTGGAAAAATTAACTTAACACTTAACACATAAAATGTTCGAGTTCAAAAAATATTTTGACTGTTTTGTGGATTTTATTACTTTTATCCAAGATAATAGTGACTTTGTTCAAATTTAAATCAATGGGTTCTCGGATCATCTAATATTTATTGCACTGTTTAAAATTTTTTAGGAGTTATAACATTTGATTTCACAACTCTTGATGGTTTAAATCCTCATGTATATAATGTCAGACAACAAGTTTGCAACTTTGCTAGCATAACTTGCAAAAATGTCATACGAAATAAAGGCTTTTCGTTTCCAGAACTTTGATTGATACCAGCATAATAATTGGAGAAATGTGCGGTTTCGGTAAAGGATGGCAACCTCATTAGGTGCAATTACTAGATCGTGCTGTCCGATGATGGTTGGAGTTGCAACACTTGATGAGGTTGCTGTCCTTCACACAGAATCCGCACATTTTCCCATTTGATATCATTTAAATATAAGGAAGCATATATCATTTTGGATGGTTTCTTCCAAGAACACACTCGAAAGAAGGATTGAAAGAAAGAAAAATCAGTCATTTTTTTATGGTCTGAAAAACTATGAAATTTTTTTCAGACCCTAATTCTATTTTTTAAGATACGAATATAATTTGTGCTGCGACTTTTTAATTTTTTTCGAACCGATAAACTTTGATTTCAGGTTAAAAATTAGACGACAAAATTATACTTATCCGGTTATATTTTTTTATGACGCTAATATTTAATCATAAATCAAAATTTAGAATTATTATTTTTTCAACTGCCAAAATTGAAAATATTTTACTACTTCATTTAAATCTGTTTTAAACTCAAATTGCGGTTTAAGAGCCAAACGAAAGTGTTTTTTAAGCTCTGTTCTGCATTACATAGTAAGAAAGGAGTTTTCTTCAAAAGATACATTCGGATGAAACTTAAACAAATTATATTCCATTTTTCCAGGGTTCCAGGAAAATGAATCTAGATAGTTTTAAAAAATTTGTGACTCCTAATTTTTGATCTGCTTTTTAAATGATTCACCATCTTTTAAGAATTACGTTGATTTTTTGCTAACATGGCAATAAAATGCTCTTTTATTCTATTTAATTTCAAGTTTTGTCGACTTTTGAATCTTAAAAAAACTCAAAATCATAAAATAGTTTGCTTCCATTTACAATATGCTGTTTTTTGTGCGAACAAATATGAGCTATACACATTTTTTTGGCGAGGAAAATCAAAGTTTATCAAAGAACCATTTCTTTTGAAAATAATTTCATCAAGCTTGGATTTTTTTGGTTTGTTATTAAAAAAATCCAGCTTTTTTGATACGAAAAAAATTTCATTCAATTTTAAATTGATTGTTATTGCCAAATTAAATTTTGTTCTGATATTGAGGAAAAAATTGTTTTATTTTAATCAATTTATCCTGGACTAGAAATAATATTTTTCGCCCATAAAATGTCAAAAATTAATTAATTTTGTAATGGTTTGTGTACCATTTTGTATCTTATTCTAAGTTTATTTTGACTCTGTCTACGTTTTTGTCTCTTTGTGTCTTGTCCATATTTCTTAGCATAACAATATAAAATTTCCAATGAAAGAAATATTTTATTTCAGTTCTAATAAAAAGGAATACAAGAAATTAAGGAAAAAAAGATTTATCGAAAAAACGCTTTGTATTTTTTTTCTGATGCAAAAATCAGTGGATTTTTGCTTCTCAGGAAATTTAAATCATTTTTGGCTGCGGTGGCACTTTTTTCATACTGTACGATGATTGCTCTGTAATTTGCAAATTGTTTTAATCAAATTTTTTCGGACGCATAAAAGTTGAACAAAGAAGGAAAGAAACATTTTTTGTGGTCTATTCTGACACCGAAATCAAATGAAAACTGACTAAAGCAAATATTTTTCATAGAGTTTTTCTTTAATCAACGAAAATCATATACATATTCCATTCAAAATATTCCAGTTAAATTCAACTAAATACTCATTTTCGCACAAACACATTGACATTGTTTTGGAATTCTGCCTTTGATTTCGTTGTAAACTTTTCCAAATCCCAGTCACACATTTTTAACGTTATATAATTTATATTGTCAATGATTGGCGATCATTTTTGAAGGTTCTGTATTTTTCATGGTTTACAAGCATTTTCTTTACTTTAAAATAGATTTTTATATTTTGTTCTTATTTTCTCTACAAAAAGAATTTAGTTGCGCATCGAAAATATTCAAAAAAAATTTCTGAATCAAAAAAATTATTGCTTTTTGGATTATTGTGCACCGCTTTTCAAGCTTCATTTATTTTTAGAACACATTTTTTTCTACAATAAGGGGTCATTCATATATTACGTAACGTAGATTTCAGAGTATTTTACCCCCCCCTTGTGTTACACAATAAATTCATTGTACCCTCCTCAAATATTTTAATCACAAACTATTAAAAATGCATCTAAATTTTGTTTATTTTGGTTTGAATTTAAAATTTGACTATGATTTAGTGATACAAAAACTATTTCAAGTAATTTTAAATTCTGTCACGTATTAATTCGCAAGATCCCACCTCTCTTCCTTTGTAACATTTAGTAACATTTTCAAATACACATTGGAATGTTATGTAATATATGAATGGCTCCAAAGAAGCTGATAGTTTGATCTACATACTTGCTTTTGTATATCAGATATTATTTCAACGTTCATGAGTCTCTCTGCTAATGACTATCTTATTCGAAGTCGATGAATTTACAACCATAATATTTTTATAAATTCGACTTGAAATAGAAAGGGTTTTCCACAGCAATTCGAATTAATTTCAAAGTTCAATTCCAACGAAAAAGATTAATTTCATCGATACTTTTAACTGTTCTCAACAAACAACTATCACATCTCATATGCTTGAACTGTTACTCGACTCACTTCTCAAACATATCAAAGATAGATAAATATCTTCGTCTTTTTTTTGAGAACATGTTAGTGGTAGTCTAATGTAATATTGGATGCTACCTAACCGTTAGGTACGAATAATCTAACGATTATAACTGATGTAAGCTCAGAGTAAAGGTGATTAATGATTTGTAATGTGAAAATAAATAAATTTCGAATGCATGCATGTATGCCATATGTGAAGAGAAGGGCCTCAATATTCGCGGTAACATTTCAAAATTGAGCTTTTTCAATGTACATATGTGAATTAACAAATTCATGTGTGACTATTATTAATGATACACCATCTATAATATAATTACGAATAAATTACAGTGAATCTTTCAAGACTAGTAGGACATGGAATGTATATCTACAAATTAAAAGATATGATTTATATATATAATCAGGCAAATTGTTTTGTGTTTTTCTTCAAAAATTTATCTTTTTCCACCTCACGGTCAAAAGTCAGATTAAAAACGTACTACTGTAAATATTGTAGATAGCAGAAAGAGGAGTTAAAAATGTTGTACTTAAAGTAGCACAAATTCGTTTATTACATTTTATTAGAAAGTTTGCGATATAAATCATAAGGAAATGCTGGCTGGATAGTATGTGTGATATATGTATGTGCATTATTGGCTGGCGTGCATCGGAAACAGAGCGCTACCGAAATGCTTTTGCTAACTTTTTCATATAAATTATATCTATATATTTTTTTTGCTTACAATGATTCAGTGGTTGATTTTTCATAATATCGTTTTCCTTGCCAAACACTCATTTCGTGTGCGTAACGTTTCGTTAGCTGATAATTTATGTCTACTGATAATTTATAGTGTAGTTAGTAAGATTGCACGTTGAAATTGTAAAAAATTAGCGAAAATTTGCAGTGAGCTGGGGAGCTAATTGTTGGCTAAGTGTTAGATGAATAGCTAAACGTCTGTTGTGTGATGAAATAATGCTAAGATTCAGTGCACAGAGAAAGCAATGCCGTTTGAAAATGATATCATGGCCATCAAAATAACATCCATTATTTTTTTTAGGAGTGAGAGATAACTAGATCATGGCATTATCACACACAATTGTAGATACTATCTAAACTTTCACTTTCATTTTCTGATCACTTTCTCAACCATCCTCACGCATAGCTTGGAATTTGGTGTGATGAAAGGACAGCATGTAGTTGCAATTGAGATACCAATCTTTGATTACGTGACAAAATCAGTCTGACCAGACACTTGTAATTTGATTCTCTTGAACTAGTGTTACCTCATCTATCTTCAATTCACTATCATTCCAGTGAATACAATACTATGCGTGATATGTACATATATCATCGCTTGGTTGCCTCTTGTTAGCTTAAAGCAACACTACCATTGTTTGTCTCGGAATCATAGGTAAACCAACAACGGATAGTTATCATCCACTAATTGGTCAACGAATGGCCTTCGTTGCATTGGCAATCCTGCGTACCTACAAGAGTCAGCTTTGCTCGACTGACTTCACTTTTTCGTTATGCTTCTGCGGTCATTGTGACTCCAGATGGAGCAAAAGACGGTACGACCACCATAAACATCTTATTTTATCGTGTGGCCATCGAAGCAAAAAGAAAAAATTGTCAAGTCAAAAAAACCATAACTTTTCTTTGAGTTTCGGACAGTTATGACTATTTTATGCATATTAATTTGGTCGCTCAACCCCCCTTAAAGTTGAAGATGGAACGAACATTCAACAAAACAAAAGAGATGTTGCACAATCGATGTATCATCATACCATGGTTAGTTTGTTTAGTGATGAAGATGATGAGATCACCTGAGCTGTATTTTCCATTAACAAATTGCATTGTCGGCAATTTTCAATTGGTGATGCATCTTTGGTCAGTCGTTAATGACCCCATCCGTAATTGGAGAGATTGTGAAAATATTTGCATACGAAATGCAGTTGATTTAAATTCGATTTTGTGGAATAAAGTTAAGGTACTTTTCTTTTTGGGAAATGTCATGGTTCTAGCAAAATAACGGTCTAAAATAGATTTAAGATTTATCTGCTGTTTAAATGCTATCAAATTTATGTGTCAGTCACAACGAATTTTCTCAAACTTTGCTAAAATTTTGGGAAAAACTTCTATTGATTTCCTTCACTCACTTAAAATTTTTTACGCATCACACATCCAGATCTTTTTAAACTAATATGAATGAAAAGGATTTTTTAAAGCAATTTTCTAAATTTGCTTTGATGCGCGATAGGGCAATAGGGAATTTATTTTGAGGCGCCTTAATTTTTAAGGAATATTCTTGTTTGAAATTGTTTGAAATTTATTTATTGGGGCTTGGGAAATCTCATAAAAAACCCCAATTCAGTTATTTTTAAAAAAATGTTTTCACTAGAAAAAATTATAAACATAAAAAATAACTGCTTGAAATTAGTTACTTAGTTTATAATTTTTTGAAGAGAATTTAATTTTTCATATTTATGCTTGAGGCACGAAAATTGTCACTCAAATGTTTTTTTCGATCATTTATTTCTTAACTGTTCAAAAAAATTGATTTTTTCTCTTACGTTGAAATGTTGCAAATACTCTAAGAATGCGTCAAAAAAAGTTTTGAAGCGATATTTGTATTAGTTTTTGAGTTATAGACTGTTACAGGAAGCGCGGCGTTCCCCAGTAAGTCGAGCACACCTGCTGCGCGTCCCTGCCTACTTTCTCTCCGGCGCTGTGGACGGTTCTCTAATTGTGTATCCCTACCATATTCTTATAAATCTGAAATTCTAAGGAAAAAGGACGCAGCAAATAATTCTCCTCAATATGCAAAATCTACATAAAATACTGCTCTCACAAGTTGGCAATAGAATTCGTACGAACTTTCAAATCGATTTATCTGAAAATGATATTTTTGGGGTTGAACCACCTTTTTTTCTCAACGCATCAATCAATAATATGACAAGTTGGTATAGAAAAAATATTCGGAATATATTCTAGTAAAATATCCATAAAAGAAAAAAGAGAACCAAACCGAAGTTTTTCTGCAGCTAAAATATTTTTGGAAGTTGAAAAAGTGAAAGAAAATAATATTTTTATTGGATTTCAAAAGATAAAACTTGTATCGTTTATAACGTTTAAAATTTGAAATAACAATGCTAACAAAAATATGAAGCGCTAAATGTTGAAAAATAAAATTTTGAAGTAATGGTTTACTGAAATAATAGTTTACTGAAGTAATGATTTACTTTAGTAAAACTTTTCTGAAGCGAAAGTGCACCACCAACGCGAAGCATGTCTGATGGAAAGCATTTTCTTAGAGCAAAAACATTTTTTTGAACTGAAATTTTATGTTCTTCGTATTATGTACTTTTATGTTTTAATATAATTTTCTTTTGAATGTCTGATATTAAAAGTTGTCTCTTGTTTACCTTTTCAGACTATCCAGTTATTGTTAAAGCAGATTTTGTTCAAAAGGGTAAGTAATAATTGTATAGTTTTTTAGAGGACTTTCTGTTGCATTTTCCTTATGTCTTAGAAGCTACGCACAAAAATCGATGGTTAACATACGAAACTTATTAAAAAGCTGTGCTTTGTTAAGGGGTTACAAAGGTATTGAAGGGAAAAAACAACTTTTTTCAAAAAAAAAATGTATTTTAAAAACCAAAAATTTATTTTATTTCAAATTCACAAACATAAAAGTTTGTCATTTCAAGAAGTTGCAAAAAAAAAATTCAGCTAAAAACATTGAAAATTGTCAATTTTCTTGCAATTTTCCTCGTCCAACCATATTTTTTTGCAGTAGACAGGATATTTCGATGCAGGTTCATCTCAAACCAAAAATTCAAAAAGTTTCTTATAGTTTATGCTCTTGGTTCGTGCTTATACGAAGGAATTGAAGAAAAAAGAAATTAAAGTTTTGAAATGAATTTGAATGAATTTCCGTTTCATATTTTTTAGCATTTTTCCGTTTCTCATCGTTTTTAAAATATGTTTTTCGTATAAAACAAGTTCAAGCACGAGTCAATACTATAAAGAGGAAATGTGCAAAGTTTCAGCAAAATCGGTCGATTCGTTCTCGAGAAATCGCGCCTACCGCACGGAAAAACAAAGTTTCGAGAAAAGCGCGTTTAAAGTTTTCTTACCGCGATTTAATGAATTAAAGTTTTTTTTAGCGATTTAAATCAAGTCGTCGATTCCAGAACCATACAGTCATTCGTTCGCCTCATTCGCGATGTTTAGAGCATCCTTTTGATGTTGTGATGTTTGATGAAAAATAAAGGACCTGATTTTACGCGATCGATCGATCGATCTCTTATCCTTACTCAAGTCCAGGAAAATTCGAGAAAGAACATTCATCTTCGAGAAAATTTGAAGAAAACAAAAATCTTGTATGGATAGATTTATACTAAATTTTTGTTTTCTTCAAATTTTCTCGAAGATAAGTGTTCGTTGCCAAATTTCCCTGGAGTATTTATGCTTAAAAAAGCTGATCTACATCTGAGCGTTTCATAATGTATATTATAGTAGTCAACAAAATATCAAAAGTTCTTATCCATTCAAGCACCACTAAATTTTTTTTCGAGGTCCAGCAAAATTCTTGAATATCACGTTTCAAATTAGAGAACAGTATGCGTTTCTTCAAGTGCAGCCCTTATCTTTTGTGGTCCCATAATGAGCCTATCGTGGCCTTAGTGAGCCACCTTTGGATAAAGGGGGCTGCCACTACAACCAACCATGCGTTTCTTTCATGGTGTCAAAAGTAAGCCTTAATTTTTTGCTTCAAAACAAAGTTTAGCTTGTCCGGAATTTTCTTGTTGAGCAATGTTTGATTTTTCTGGATTATATTTTGATTCAATAAATTCAAAAAAATTCTACTGTCCACTTTATGAATCTATTGTTGCTTTTAGCTTTGTTACACAATGCTATAAGTAAACTATAATATGTATAAGTATAGGTCCTTCTACTATGAGTATGGAGCCTTAATATGATTCTCTAATCATCTACGAGTAATTTCTTAGGCTTGCCGTTGGTTGGTACACGTTTGTTAGAATTTTTGTCAATAACCAGAAATTTGAACGCTGTTCAATAACCAGGATACAGCTGTGTCCAGCATAGGCTCAATCTATTGCGTAGCCTCCCCAATTTTTCTCAATGCTTATTTTAAATTTTGCACTAAATTGTGTAGTGATATGTTGATGGAACTCATAGTGCCCGTTCTATCATCATAATAAGTTTATAGCGGCTCTAACTCCTTGTTGCTTTCAAACCACTCGTAGTGCGATGGTTATCAAAAGCTAGAGAAGGAATTATTTAGATCCAGAAAAAGTAGGCTTATGTGAAAGCGCAATACCGCATAATATGCTAAGTGTGTGCACACCTTTCAATGCAATTTTCTTTCGAATTCAAATACATAACGAGGTGTTCTCAAGTTGCGAAAATCGTTAAAAACGTAGGAGTTTTAAGTCCGTTTTTTCCAAGCTCTTCAACCATCATCAACAGCCAACCTATCATTAGCTTCGCAACCTCATTCAAAGCGTAGATACTCCTCAAGTATCTAACCATCTTACCTCTATATACACTTATCCTATTTCATGCATACCACGCAAAGTCAAGTTAGACTTGATCTCAATTCTACTTCCCGTATTTTAGCCACTTTGGAAATTCATACGGGCCAATCTCAAGTCATCAAGCAACAACTTTCACAACAAATTAACCGTCCATCCACGTACGTATCAGTATGTATTTTAACTACGATTGGTGACTGGCACATTGAACCTACTTTGTACATATATGTACATGTATCTTTAACATCTTCCATCATCAACAAAAAAAAATGATGCACGCCCAAGCATCACAACGTAACATATGCATATGTGGAAAACTTTCTCCAGTTAAATAAATTCCAACAAAATATAATTAACAAAACACAACATTGACTATTACAAAAATTAGTCACGACGTGATATGTTTCGATGACAACTATTTATTTCTTTTATTTTGAAATAACCAAAAAGATACAATGGTATGTTGTTACGTTTGTTGGTTTGTTTGATTTTCAATTTTCCATGGCCATAGTGGAATGCAAAAAAAAGATAGTTGTAACAAGTTTGCGGAGATACTTTCTGGGTGAGACTATTGGCATACGTGTTGTATTTTGTTGAATAGATGTTGCGAAACGTTCAAGAAATTGCATAATATACAAATTACATGGCTTCGTCGCATAATTTGTTTTTGGTGTGAAGAATTGGGAAGACAAATTTAAATTTTATGGTTAAGTAGCTTAAGGTGATTTGTTTTTCTGGTGAATTCATCAATTGTTATATACACTCCTTACTTTAAAACGGTTCATTTTAGAGCAAAGTTGAGTGAAAATAAAAGTTGCGCAATAAAATTTTCTACAAGATAGGATTGGATAAAAATTTTAAAACATTTAACCCTTGCCACAAAATAGCAATAAAATTTTTAAAAAAGGTGAAAAATCCTTTTTTTACTTAATTTTTTTTACAAGTGGTAAATGCAATGCATTTCGGACCTACATAGTTCGCCTAAAAAACCTTTATAGTGTGATTAAACATCAAACAACACTAATTTTTATCAAAATCGATTCCGTACATTGTGCAATCTAAATTTATTTAAAAAAATTCAAACTTTTTGAAAGTTTGCAAGTCAGAAACTTAAGCTTATATAAGTTTGAAATTTTTTTCACATAAGAAACAAGTCTTCACCTATCACATGCACTTTACAAAATTAAAATTAGATTATTACGGCAGCCTCAGGAATTTTTGATAAAATTGGTAATAAACTCTAAAACAGTGCTGGGCGGCTGCGGATTCAGTTGATGAAAACATGGCTCCTCCTTAATTACACTATAAAGATTTTTTAGGCGAACTATGAAGGTCTTAAATGCATTCAAAGTGGTAAAAAAATTAAATAAAAAGGGTTTTTTCCTCTTTTTTTTAAAATATTTATTGCTGTTTTGTGGCAAGGGTTAAATGTTTTAATTTTTTTCAACCAATCCTATCTTGTAGAAAAGTTTATTGCGCAACTTTTATTTTCATTCAACTTTTCTCTAAAATGAACCGTTTTAAAGTAAGAAGTGAGAAAAGTTGGAAAATACAACTTTTCGCGCAAAAATCAGTGTGCCCCCCTCAACGGTCAAATGAAGTAGTTTTTTTACAGATCCGTCCTGGTCTATTAATCTTACAGTACATGACATTGTCATTCTTTCGTTCAAATTCAAATGAATTTTTTTAACATTATCAAAGTTTTTGGCGAATTTGCAGTAATTAAAATATATTTTTTTCACATTGGATGGCTTCGGATGAATCTATAAATTTATCCGAAAATTGTAATAATGTTTTAAATACTGATGTATTTTTTTAGCAAAACTCTGGAACAAGTTTTTTGACAATGCCAAATTTTTAGAAAAATTTGACAATCGAAATTCGAAAGAAAACTCTTCAATTTCAAATTTTCAAAATGCAGGGCATTTTAAAGTGTCATATTTATGGATCTGTTTCATCAAATTATTTATTTTTTCCTTTTTAGATTTTGCTCGCTGAAATCGTAGTAACTTTTTTACGTCAAATCTTTCACAATTTATTTTTGTACCGAAGGATTCGAATAAATCTTTTCGACAAACTCAAAATTTTAGCAAATTTGTAGATAATTTTTAAGCATTGTCCAATTTTCGATTAATTTATAGATAATAATTAATTTTTAGCGAGCGTCCAATTTTCGGCGAATAACGAATTTTTTCTGCAATTGATGCTTTTTGAAAAGGCCACATTTTCGGAAGAATTTGAAAATCCATCTTTTTGCCATTGTACATTTTTTTTAGTCAAATCGGATAGAAAACTCTTTGTGGTTTTATATACAACTTTGAAAATTTGATTCAAAACATTTTAAAGGGATAAATTTATAGACTTTTTTTCATTAAATTAATCGTTCAAAAAATCGCAAGAATGGTTTTTCTTTCAAATTTTGGTTTCTAGTTTGCATCATATTTCCTTCAGTTTGTTTTCGCAAAATTTGTCAAAATTTATTTGTGTTTGAAAAAATAAATGTTAAAAGTTGACAGACTCCTTGCGGAAACGTTGCACAAACGCTTTACATTGTTCATCCATTTTATTATTTTAAGTCATTTCGCAGATTTTTTTCGTGAATAAAAAATTGCAACATTGATATTTCCCAAAAATGTTTTTCTACAATTATTCACTGATGGAAGATATGTTTCATTAAATTGCCGGATGATTTTTTAAAATTATAGTTAAACATTTTTTACCGTAATTTTTCCTTTTAGTTTAAACTTTCAAAAAAGATTTCAATTAAAATGATTTTGAAAATGGTCTACCTTAAGTGAATGACAAGATCATTTAAGAAAAAATCAAAGAAAATTAGGGTGAATTCGCGAAAAAATTTTGTGGTGAAACTTTCACACTTTGAATTTTTTTTCCCACAAAATTCACTAAAATTTTTTTTATTGCGGTCATGATTTTCAAATATGTACACTGGATTCGTCTATGATATTTTAGATTCGAATGCATTGTTTCATAAAAACGAGCAGTGAAATCTAATTCAGATTCTACAGCTTAAAATAATTTCCATATTTTTATATTGGATAACAATTATCTCAAAAGTAATGAAATTCAAATTTTGGACAATAAAATCGAAAGAAAATTTGTTCGTAATGGAAAAATGAATGTCAAAAGTTAACAGAATCTCCATGGGAACGTTTTATAAATATTATCAATTTTTATTTTATCACAAGTAATTACGCCAAAAATTTTCATGGATAATAAAACTCTATCTCGATGATTTTTTTAAGAAATGTTTTCCTAGAGTTTTTCGTTGTAGTTCCGTGAAATTCTTAGATGATTTTTTTTAAATTTACGGTTAGCGTAATTTTTACTTATAGTTTGAACCTTAAAAAATTTACTAAGAATCGCTTTAAAAAAATTTAACGTTTTTTATTGTATGGAAAATGAGGTGAATTCGCGGAATTATTTTTTGTGTTTTTGTTCACAAAAAAAGATTCTTTGAAAATATTTTGTTAAGGTTGAAATTGAATAATTTTTACTGTTTTTTTTTTTAGAAAATGTGAGATTTAGTGATTCATTTCAAAAACACGATTAGTGAATTTTGTATTTAGATTTGACTGCTTAAAACTCATGAGTGTCTATATTTTTAACTTGACCAGTTTGTCGTTAATATTTTTAAAATAATGAATTTCAAATTTTGGACTCTACGAAGAGATGTTCCAAAACCTTTTTTATGTGTTATTTCGTAAAAATATGTTTTAGATTGCCACAAAAATATTTTGAAAAATTCAGATTTGTTAGCAAAAAAAGCTGCAAAACTTTTGACATTATTTGTTAGTGAATATCATTATAGGAAAAAATTCTCAATATTTATTAATATTTGTTTTATTTTGTCCTTGACTATTTCAAGCATATAAAGAATAAAAATGTTGACAAATTAATAGACGGGATTTTTTATTACCAAATACTATTTCGACCATTATTATTGTGCTTATTTATTCGACAACTTCAAAGGGAAATAATTTTTAAAACTCAAGTCAATTTATACTTACTTACTTTACTTTATTCTAAGATACAAGTTTCAAAATAAAATATTGTACACTTTGTATTTTAGATGTTGAAATTCTTTAAGGGAACCAAACTTTAATCTAAATTTTTCCGATGCAATATAATTTTGGAAGTATATTTTAATAGAACTGAAAGCTTAAACATTTTTGAGTAAATAATTGCTTATTAAAAAATTCACACAAAAATCTTTTCGACGGAAAATATTTAATAAAGCACAGACTTTATAATGGGAAAAATTGTTTGATGAATTCCTGACATCAAAATATTCAGGTTGAATTTTTTTCGAAGAAATATAATACAAGTGGAATTTTTCAAGCCAAAAATACTGTACTATTCAATGGGGAAAGGATGCGAATTTAATATTCCCGATTGATTGTAATGGTGCCAGATTTCATTCCAAAAATAGAAAGTTTATTGTGCAATAATATGTGTTGGTAACTATCTAACTAACAAAGTCCAATCGCTCAGTCAGAAAACAGCTAGCTGCCATGTTTATTTTGCCTATCAAGTTTTCTTCAAAACGGGTGTATCTTCCAATTAACCTTAATTTAAAAAATACATATCTCATGACTCAAAACCACGCCACTTTTGAACGTTACAGTGTTACTACATCAAATTCCAGTCCTAATTCATCAAACTAAGCTATCACGAGCAATTTTGTCTCATTTTCAACAACAACGATCTAAATACTTTCCAAGCAAAATACCACAAGTCCATAAAAAGATCCTTTAATTGACCTGAAGATCTGTGTTAATATTCCAGCCAGACATTCTTCATTCCAATTCAACTCAATCGAATTTATCTCACCTAATCAATTTTCGATCTAATTTCAAATTCAGATGCATCTATCTTTCGATAAACAGCGTCACAACATCGACCGTTCAGTACGTGCATATGTAAATATCTGAAAAAGGAGCGTTATGCCAATTAACCAGATTCTTTTTCAATTTACCATAAAAGGTCAAGAATCTAGGCGAAAAGCTTAGCGGTACCGTAAAATGCATCTCTAATCGAACGATTTCTTGTCCAGATATTACGAATGTATTACGGAATTTTTTTTTTTCTGAAAAAAAGTTGTTCGAAAAGGTATAATGACCTGCAAAATGTCTTCTTTTTTTCCTTGATTTATGTATAATGAATAAAACAAAAATTTGATCCAAGATGTTTCTATAGATTATTCAAATTTTTACCGTCTAAAAAGTGAATAAAAACGGTCGGAAGAGATGCACAGAAAAATAAATTAAGATAATGTTTGAATGGAAAATATTTTTTTAATGGAATTAAATAATCAGATTTGTGTTAATGAATTGATGAATATGACATAATTTTTTTCACATGAGGCAGGAAATGTACGTTTGAATTGTTGTTCATTTAAATATCTTGATATATGCATAAATCAGTTAATTGATTATTTATATAGGCATTTGATCGATACGAAATTTTTTTAAATTGATTTTTTCAACAAGAAAATAGTCAAAAAAAATTTATGATTAGACTCATTATGGAGTCAATTTTTTTTTTAATTTTTCGGAAAAAAAATGTAACCTTTGTTTTGTGTGGGACATAACACACGTCAGGGCATCTCGGAGTGCGATTTTCTGATAAACATATATCGGTATTTGTTTATATTCAAATAGGCTCATACAACTTTTTAGACCTCATTTCGGAGGCTCTGAAAAGTACCAAGCCAAGTTTTCAAAGTTGAAATAACGAACCATATTTCCTTAATAAACTCACGCCTCGTATCAATGATGTCAGATCAGGATTTTCAACACAAAATTTAAGGATTTTCCCGACAGTTAGGAGGAATGTATGAGAAACAGAAATTTAGAGTTTTGTTTGAGATTTTCAAATAGAATAATGAATTTAATACATGTACATACAGATATACGCGAGATACGATATACATAAATATATTTTGCTGCAGCCTTAATTTCTTTTTGGATTTTTCTTTTGAACATGTATCAATTTGTATAAAAAATAATGGTCAGGATCGAAAAAATTAATTAATCCAGGATTTTAGCGCATGAAACTCCAGGAAACAATGCACCGTATGTACAATATGTTAATTTGAACATATGTTTCCAAGAAACGTTTAAGCAAAATAATTAACAAACATTTTCGATCAGCTCCACAATTTCTGCTAAAGAAGTGGCGAACGAATTGAAATGTTGAATGTATTCCATAAATTGAGGACACAATGGTACAAGAAGGTGCTAGAACTCTTAGTGTCTTTCGTCTATGCAGACTTTTTAATGATTGAAGGGTTGCAATGCACAGAAAGGTCTTTTAATGAATGTTTACAAGTTATTGCTAAAAATTTGACTTTTAAAGCACAGGGACGCATCGCTAAGAGGCAAAAATATATTTTATTAAAATTTCTTTCTGAAACATGTAAGAAATATGTGAGAACATTTGTAGTCTGAATAATTTTTCAAAGAAAAAAGCCTTTAGAATATTTTAATACAGAATAACACCATAATTGTGAAATTTCTTCAAGTAGAAAAATTGATAACCTTTGAGAAGTGATTAATTTCCAAGTTATAAATTATGCATTAAACATTTAATTAACATTTAATTGAAAGAAAAAACTTGGCGGCACAGTAGAATTCCCTTTCTGTTAAGATGCAGAAAGGATAGTTGCAGATCATCTTACGATGCTTAATTATTTATCTTACATCGATTGGATAGCGAAACGAGTGCGTAGATAACGCAAATATTGTTAATTTTTCGATTAAAATGTTTAATACCTCGTCATTCCTACCGCCATCGCAATTATTCTTCAATTCGAGTTCATTTTCTAGTGGCCAGATTTTAAACTATTGCGCTAAATCCAGTTAATTAATCTCACCCAACGCATTTTGGCATGATCAAAATTGAACTGAGAAGAAGCATAAGTCAATTATTGTTATACGAGGTATTCCCCAACTTTTCCCGCAAAAATCAGTGTGCCCTCACTTAACGGCCAACTGGAAACAGATCCGCCCTGGTCTATATATTGTCGAACTACCGTTAATCCAAAAATATATTGTGTGACTAATGACAGATAAAATAAATGTACAGCTACCAACAGTCAGCGCCATAATTTTGCACACTAAACCGCAGATTTTTGTTAAAACCCAAAGTGCCCCAAATAATTTGGCCAGGGACTGTATTTGTATTAAAACATTCACAGCAAAAATTATGGTAGGAATAATTTCATTTTAAATTTTTTTGATACTTTTTTTTAGCGAAAAAATTGATTTTTTTACCTTATTCGCCCTTAAAAGAATATATTTACATAAGGAGTGCATCGATAAAATTGACCTTTATAATTATGTCTCTAAAAGTGGTATTAATTGCTTCATCGAACTAATTTTTTTTCCTTTTATTATTATATTATATTAACTAACACTTACATAAAAATTCAATGACTTTTTATTTCAAGGAAAAAAAATTTCGAACCTTTCCGTTAACTCCACGCATTAGGTTCCGCCTGTACAACGGTGTCATCGACCACCTTATATGAGTTTCTCCACTAATTTTGAAAATCCTTTTCGGTTTTAGCAATTTTTTTTTAATGTTGTCTTCATTTCAACCTAATATCTTTCGATTGGTCGAAATTCTGGACAGTTTGGAGGGTTAGCTGCTTTCGGTGCCACGGAGATGTTGTTGTCCTTATTTATACCACTTCATCGTTGATCGAGCATAATGACTTGTCGCTAAATCTGGCCAAAATGCTACAGATGCGTCGTGTTTCTCGATAAATGGATTTAGTTGCTTCTATAAACACTCTTCGGTGTATCCTGCTGAGCTGATGGTACCCTTCGCTACAAATTCCTTTGATCTGAGCCCACATCGACATATTGCCTGCCAAATCATATATCGCTTGGGAAATTTGGTGCTTTTTTGGTTTTATGTATTGGACTAACACCACTCTTTGATCCTGCTGTATAGAAGTTCTGATCAGGCAACTGTGCGAAATTGGCCTTCACGTATGTTTCATCGTTTAACACAACACAATCGAATTTGGTCAGGTAATGCTAGCATAGCTTTCGAGCCCGATTTTTCGCTTCTTTCCCCTTTTCCTCGGATCGATCGGGTACTTTTTGGACTTTATATGATCTAAGATTATAATGCTTTTTAATCCTCTGAATCTTTGCGTTCGATGTTTGCACTTTTTGAACCATATCTCGAATGGATGTGTTAGGACCCAAAATGATTAAAATTATGATATGTGTTAGGACGAAAATTTCCTTTTCACCTTTCGGTTCAAATTTGTATCGAATGGACCTTTTTTTCTACCTGATCCAGACTTTTTAGCAACACGTAGGCTTTTTTGTACTTTATAATCGTTCGTTTCACTGTTGCAATGGACGAATTGGTCTCTTTTGCTAGTACCGAATGTTTACGAAGGAGGTATTCCAGGTATTTGCACACAATTAAACTACGAACTTTCACTTGATTTGATGACATTTTTTCAAGAGTAATTTTACAATACAAATGGATTAGACGTTCTTTTTGTCGCATTTCATAGCTAATGTTGCATACCTGATAAAAACTTTACCTTATCCCAAACAGAAGCTATGCAGGAAAAACTAAAGGTCAATTTTTTCCGATACAGTCCTTATAAAAAGACAAATATATTTTAATTTTTTTAGGGTGGCGTAAGTTGAGTTTTGATGGCGCCGATAATAAAAAAATCTTTGGATCTCAAATCTATTTCCCAATGTTTATTGGGCGTACCACAAAACTTCTGATAATGGTTTCTCCAGGAAATAAATTCGTTAAAATCAATCAATTTATAAATCAATTAAATGCTTACATGCATAAGAGGGTCAAATCTGCAAGGTTAATAAAGCACATAGGACATTCAACTAATTGTTTAATTCGCACAGCAACCACTCATGATTTTGAACCTATACACGATTTTCCCATCATGCAATGATTTTGCGAATTCCAAGTACTTTTTAGCTAATCATCAAACTAGGCTTGTAGATATCTGAAATACTCTGGGAACATTACTCAGCTACTACCCGCGGCACATATAGGATTGATGTATTCATAGATCCATGCATACCTACATATTGTAATGATCGTGGGAAAAGTTAACCTTGTCTGCACATTCTATTTTTCCCAAGACAATCTGTCTCTATTAGCGCATTTTTCTGAAAATATCAGCGTGAAATGAAAATTGCATTCTCAAGTCACTTTGGTTGAAAGTGAAAATTTCAAGGTGAACGTTGAACAATTGGTCGAAACCACTTGAAAAAAGATACCATCTCATGGATACGAATTGACGAGTGAATGAAAAATATTATTGCACTATTGTTTGCAGCGAACATCTTCATCGTGGTATTCTCCGCATCATATCTTTATCTATAGCTTGCTAAATGAAGCCAGGCTAGATACAGAGACAACAGATTCATCTGGAAGCAGGTGAGAAGATAGATAGTCGGTATTGTGGATCAAGTTCACTGTCTTAAACGAACCAATCATGAGTATTTCTTTTTGTTTTGTTTTGGTTTCGTGTCTTTTTCTATTGTTGATGTAGTTTAGCAAAAATCCGCATTTTTGTTGTTATTTTGGATGTTCAAACTTGTGGTATTGCGATTCCAACAATGCGCCATGATGATTACGGGGGCATGTGAGAGATTTCAAGAAGTTGGTGCAAGCATTTACAATGTAAACGGTGGATCCAATAGATGGATAACACAGTTTTTGGAATTGTTGGGACAGATAGCGTTTACTTACGAGGTGCAGTTTACTCGTAATATGAAAATTAACTACTTTTTGTATTTTATGGCTCCGATAAGCAATTCAGTTCTGTGGTGAATTGAAACTTTTCACAAATTATTATTATTGGGGCTGGAAATAATGGGAAACTTCCCGGTTGGGTTTGCGTGTAATCGATAGGTTTTCTGTAATTTTTTCTTTTGCGTAATTTTTGTAAATTTTATTTTGATGTGTAAGCACAAGTTCAATGACTGACTAATTGGGAGTGAGGAAACTAATTTTCAGGAGTCCGAAATTTGAACTATACGTGTAAATTAGAGATTTTTTTGCTACGAGTCTTCTCTTAAAATTGAATTTACGTGGACCTATAACTAAAAGCTGCTGTTTGTTATAAAATATTGTTTGGAAACACTAGTTCCTTAAATAGCTGCAGATCGAAAGAAGAGAAATAAACTCTCCAACATTTTTTGTGGTAATGCTCAGCACTATCCAGGAGACGCATGCAAATCCTAGGCTCAGTAGCTAATTTAAGCATAAGCTGCATAGCCCGCTTCAAACGAGAATCTAAATGGTTCTCATCACCCCGCAGTTAGATTTTAGTGCCGCCCCAATCTTCTGTGGTATCACAATGAGCTTGACGTGGCCTAAGTGAGACATCCTTTGATGAAGTGGGCTACCACTACAACCAACCAAGCACCAAATAAATTCAACCATCTTCGAATTCACATTTGAAAGAGGTGAAAAATACAAACGAGGTAGAAAATCTGCAAAGGTTTTTAATCTTAAAACACATTAAACAGGAGCTAAGATGATGGTTTCTCAAGAAAACAAATCTAAGCACGGAAGGAAGAATTTTCTAAGTGGATGGATATCATGCACTTTTTTTACTGGGCGGGAATAGAATATTTTGGACGTTTTAAACAAACTTTAACCATTTATTATCTGCTAAATACTTTCTAAAATATTTTTGTTCATAACTAGCGCCTGACGGAGTTGTGTTGATTCTATTTGAACTACAATTGATCGATTTTTGACTCATGTCGTTTCTCATTTTGTGCTTCGAAATAACTTCGAATAAAATTTCGATTGTGTTGCGGCCATAATAATTCTTATTCCTAAAATCCTATCCTTAAAAATAAAGACACTTCAAGATTTTCCCTAATTAGTGGCAAACATTTTTGGTGAGAAGTTATTGCTAGTTTTTTATGACGAAATAAATACGTCTCTGAAATGATAAAAGCCTTCCAAAAATAGCATTAATCAAAGATCAGGATCATATAACTTAACAGACTATCCAATGTAAATTTTAGACAAAAGGTGACATCTATGTTGTTTGTGGTATTTTCATAATAATAATTTGAAGAATCCGAAGCGCAATGCATTTAATACGTAAAATATATTTTATAAATCATTAAAAACTTACGGAAAAAGTTACCGCGTGATTTCTACATTTTATAATTTATGCAAAAAAAATACTGAATTGTCTTTTAGTAGTTTTTTCGATTTTCTTTTTAAAATAATTTTCTATAATATTATTTCACATTTTGTGATTTATGACAAAATTTTTAACGGATATTCTTTTAAATTTTTTTTATTTCGATTTTTTGATTGTCTGACGATAATTTGGCATGTTTTATAACATGAGGTAAAATAATGATAGTTCAGAGTTTTTTATTTTTTGCTTGCAAGATTTTTTTGGCAAATTTCAGCTGTAAAAGTTTTACTACTTGACTGACAAATTTTAATAGAAAGTTTCCGCCCGAAAAATTCTCTTCAGCTGTTTTATTTGGAAAAAACTAGATCACTTTGTAAGAGTGACAGAGTTGAGAACCTCTGAATTTTCCAAAGTTGCAATCCTATTTTGTGATTTTCTCGACGTTTTGATTTTTTTATGTAGTTTAACTTAGATCTTCTCAGAAGTAACCAATTTTATCTCTTGATAAACTACTTGAGTATTCAGTATTTTTTCCAAGAAAATTAATCAATAGCCATCGTAGGATATCTTAGTTTTTTCAAAATATATCGTAGAAAAATGATTACCGGTATGTTTTCCGGACTCTGCAAAAATTTTTGGCCAATGTTTTTTGAGGCTGATTTTATAGAACTTTTCGATTGGTAAATTTCCAATACTAAATTTTTCAAAAGATTTTTTTATGTAAAATCAAATATTTTTTAAGCACTTTTTGGAATATTTTCTGAGAAATTTATGATTTTGGAACAACGTCAAATTTTTAACAGGCATTTCGAAAAAGAAAAACCGGATAAACATTCAGTAAAATAATATTTTTAATGAAAATTTCAAATGAAATACTCTAAAACGATACTCGAAGAGGAAATTTTTGCATCAAATTTTATCTTTGAAAGTTAATTTTTGGAGCACAAAAATCCTAAAACGTTTTTATAAATAATTTTTGACTAAGAACATTTTTCCAAAGCGTGTCATTTTAAAAAAAGCAACAACTTTCGGATGTTAATCACATTTGCATCAAGATTTTTAGAGACCATAAAAATACTCACAATAAAAATACAACACCATTTTGAAGTGTAAAGGAATATGCGAAAACTGTTGGATAAATATCTAAATGAGATCCCCGAGGGGTAGGAAACAGGTGGAATTTGTGCAAGAGGATCCTCAATCCAGAAAATAATTGTTCAGGGGTTAGAAAAGTGATAATTGGTGAAGGCGAAAAAATTTTATAAGCGACGATTCGAGTGAAAAGTACTGAAATCAAAGAGGTTTATATAAATACCTTCTGATTTTCGTGCGTGATAATCTTTACGTCATTCTACCACTGGCATACCTACTTTGCTCCTCGGGACGGGGTTCTTTATCTAGACTTTTACCAAATCTTGTTTAACGAAAATATCTAAGCAAACCTTTTGCGCAGCTGAAATTTTTTTTGAGCCAAAATG
This sequence comes from Oxycera nigricornis, assembly GCA_963942545.1. Classification (NCBI taxonomy): domain Eukaryota; kingdom Metazoa; phylum Arthropoda; class Insecta; order Diptera; family Stratiomyidae; genus Oxycera; species Oxycera nigricornis. Next base: position 99,798,385 of record OZ012662.1, read on the forward strand.
TTTTCGAACGTAAAATTCTCAGTCAAGCAAAAAATGATTACAATATTTTTTAAAAATTCACAGCATTTTGCATTTTGCAGAAATGTTATTTTCATACATAAATTTAATTCAAATGTTCCTGCAAAAAAACAGAAGGCAAACATAAAAGTTATAAATAAAAAGTATTTTAATATTTTATTTAATTACGCATTTTGCTGAGACTTATTTCGACGAAAATCGTATAAATTGTTCAAAATTTTGAAAATTTTCATTTTGTATCTTTTTCAAAGCTATTAGGAATTTTCGCTTGATGTTTTACGAACGTTTCAGCCTACAAAGATGTTGAAAGTATAAAATATTTATGGTATTTTTTTTCGCTGGACATTTTCATAATATTGACTTAATTCCTCTCTTAATTTCATCCTTCATCCCTGTTTTCTTTTATTTTATAAAATTATTCTACTCTAACGCAAAATTTTGTACAAATTTTATTGAAAATATTAAATTCTAGATATTGTTGTCCTAAATTTTTCTAAGAAATTTACCAATACTTTCATGCAATTTTTACTTAATTCAAAAAAAAATCATTCAATAAAAATAGGCTTGAGAAATATAAAGTTTAAAAATGATAAAGGGAGATTGAAGTTCCAAGGAAGACGAATACGGCCGAACTACGAATTGTTTTGCAACAAATGTTCCTATTTTCGTTGACGTAGTCCGTCAGGCAATTAATTTTTGAGAAAAACATTAGAGAAGAATTCCAAAATAACGTTCAACAAATGTATCAACGATATTACGAAAAAAATTAGTTCTAATAGTAGATAGACGCTTCATAAATTCATACTTAAAGCAGTCGTAGAATTTTGATCTGACAATAAAACTTGAAATATCAAATGCCGAGTTTCATGCGAATCGGACGATATTTATCAAAAATAATTACATGTTGTCTACAAATTTTCTTCAAGCTACTTTGGTTGAAGGATCAATAATGAAAAAAAACACTGACAATAGTATATAAACGAATCTAGAAAGGTTTGTAAAAGACGGTCGTTAGAAAAATGATCAAATGTGTTGAGAAGGCACAAATCTTTTGAAATTATTCCTAAACATGAAAAAAATCCTCAAAATTCAGGACTATTTTTTTCAAGTTAGTTTCAAAGAAAAAAAATTGATTTGAGCAGGGATACGTCTAAATTTTTCTGATGTTATTGGCGGATGAAACTGAACAGAAAATTATATATTTTCAATAAAGTAATGACCAAGATACAACTGTTAGAAAAACTGGGCAAAAATGATAGCAAAAATATAAAATACAATGATATTTCGAAGACATTCTGTCGTTCTGTTCGTTGAGTATTTTTTTAACCAAAATTAATTAGAAAGAAATAACTTTCGGGCTTTCTTCTAAAAGACTGTGTCCACGCATGGTGAGGGCCATAAAATGATATCATATATTTTTGGGTTTCTCATGTGATCTCACGAAATGACCCTTTCACCTGTTTTTCCCCTAGTTTCAGATGGTTTTTACAGAGGTCTCTGTTGAAAATAACAAGATTTCGTCGAGAAGAATGTTTTACAGAGACCTCTTTTGAAAAATAAGACCATTTAATGTTGCAAAAACTGCGAATTTGAAGACATCTGTTTAGTTGCCGCAGCATTGCTAGATTGCTAAATTGAATTTTTGTGCGAAACAAAAACTTCTGCAACATCATTGCTACACTTTTAATAGCTCCATTACACTTTAATCTCGACAAAACCAATTAAATTCACCAAAGATTTCCACATTTCCAAGTCATTAATGTGCCACCACTTATCTTTTGGATCTTTCTTTCTTTCAGAAATGCCATAATGGAACCACAAACAGCACTGGTTCTTGCGATACAGCTGGTTGCACTGTTCTCCATTGCTGGTGCATTGCTGTTGTACCTGTTATGCAAGGTTCGTGCCACTCGACCTGAACTCAACGATTTGCAGCGCGGCACCGTACTAATAACAAGTGCGGACACCGCCTTAGGCCTCCAACTATGCACTCACCTGGCGAATCGAGGTTGTCGCGTTTTTGCGGGCATGAAAGATGCCGTGGACTCGCTACCCGCCAAACTGCTCAAGGGTTGGATGAAAATGAAGGAGAGCTCCGAGGAACCTATCCACGGATCTATAGTTCCGATGCAACTGGACGTGACCAGGGAGGATGTCCTGCGCGAGACCACAGAAGCGATGGGCGCGTATATGAACGCGGGCGAGCGGGGCATCATGGCTGTGATTAACACGGCAGGGACAGTATATCGTGGCAGGATCGAGAATCAGGATGTTCAGCAATGGGAAACGATGCTGAAGACCAATATTCTGGGATCACTGAGGGTGGCCAAGGCGTTTCTGGGAATACTGCGTCCAACACGAGGTCGATTGATTTATCTGGGTGCAGGAAGCAAAAGTGGCGATGGATTGGTTGCATTTACTGCATCCCGAATTGCTGTGGAGAGCTGCGCAGAGGAACTGAGGAAGGAGTTACAGCCGTATGGAGTTAGTGTGATTGCTTTGGATACCACGGGAGTTCCAGCAGAGGCTCTCTTCCGTGCCCCAACACCTTACAGTATGTATCAAATAGTTCGATCAATTCTTAATTCAACAAAATCGCATTATGCTTCCACATGAAATAGTTTCAAGCTTACTTTGTAATTTTTTAAAAAATGTTTGAAATAATCAATGCATGCAAATTGCTCCCGCCTTTTCATGGTCTATTCTTTTTTCCCCGTATAGATATCACCGAGGATCACGCCTCACCAACACAATATTCTGCTGAAGTATTAACATCAAGTGCGTTAAGTGTTATTGAACAGGCTTTGTGGGATCCACGACCGCACGAACGTTACGAATTGGCCGTACGAAATAGTAAATTCAATTTGAGTTTGCCATGTCGATCGTCCTTTCGCCTAAGACCAGACAGCAACAGTATACAAAGGGTCTAACCGGGCAGGACATCGCAACCAAATTATGCTCGTCATCATGATTTTTTGTCATCATCACTTTTTTTGATTTTTCACATCGATTCTATTTGATTCATTCGTTAAGGATAATGTGATTTAAGGACATATTTTGAATGATAGGAAGGTAGTGTTTAATTCTATTGAAACGTATTGAATTTATATGTGGTTGACCATGAAGAAAGGACATTTTAAGATGTGCAGATTCTGAGAATAGAAAAACAAATCTGCAAAGAGAAGCCTTATGTTCTGAAAGTGTAGCATTTTCAGTATTGAGTATATATAATATAAATCGTACAAAATAAGGTCTGTTCAGAATGCAGACTTTGCTTCATACTCAATTTTGTTGGAATACAACAATTGCTTCAATAAACGATTCCTTAAATTAAATATTTCGTTGAAAAAATGTCTCTAAGTCACATATCGAATGCACAAAATCATCTACAAATGAAAAATTCCCTTTAAGAAGTTCATCTTTTGAATACATTTCAATCTTTTTTTCAATTGCCCCCAAGTACGTCCCCTCTCGTTTACTGTACATATTGAACATTTTCTTTGTAAATATATTTTATTCTTTCAATATGTTTCATATCATCACTATTTTGTCATTATCAACATCATAATTATTTCAGGTTTATTTGTTTCTTCTCGCATTAAGTCATGAACAATTTATGAATAAAATATGTATGTAATTTAATAAAATTCAAAAAAATGTTTTATTTAAAAAAAATATGAAGACCTACGCAGATTCGAGGGCACATCACATAAAACAGGATTGTTTTAAGGCCCAAAAAAAATATTTTTTTCGCAGCACCGACCAATAAATTACAGCACTATCTAATTTAGATAATTGCGAACTTGTGCTACGATTTTTATAACGCCATCAAAGTTCATCCAAAAGATAAAATAGGATCAATATTTTCTTTAATCGCTATGGCTTTAGTGTGGAAAAAAAATTTGAATATGTTTAGACTTGCGAATGAAAGTCCTGTGAATAAAAATCACCAAAAATAAGGTTCAAATAATGTTTGATCAAAAAACATAAATGCAATATTGAAGTCGATAAATTAATTCGTCAACGTATTTTTACAGAGAATTTAGGACCCTGTCTGTTTGGATGCGTCACCTACATAAATTTTGATCAGATGACTGCGTCCTCTTATTCCAGAATCTGAGTAACAAAATTCTATTCATCGACAGAGTCCAACCAGCGTTTAGCTATATTGCTAAGTGCTAGCGAGGGCCTGGTGAGGGCTTGGCGACTCTCGGTACAGTGCTGTGAATAATTACATATAAACTCAACTATATTTTTGAGTCTCTCATAAAAACAGGAAATTATTTCAAATAACTGTTGATTTTATTGGATAATTCGCCTTCAAGAAAATGTAGCAGGGATGAAAGGTTGATTATATTCCTTTCGAAAATAAAATAAATCAAAAACAACATAAAAACTCGCAGTAAGATCTGTGAAAAAGTATAAACTTAGTGGAATGTTTGTTAATTTTTTCATTTAATACTTAATCCATTTGTCAATATTTTTGATCACATCTAACAATCGACTCGAAACGCTATTCACAAGACTATTTAATACGCTATCTGATCTCTCGTTCCAGGCTACTATTATTCTTTCCTTCAGTTCTGCCACATTTTCAATGGATGACTTCTCCTGGTCGTAGACTTTCCTCGCCAAGATGTTCCACGAATTTTCTATGGGGTTCAGGTCGGGACTTAACGCTGGCCATGGTAATAATTGGATATCATAATCCTGAAACCACTTTTTTGTGGAGGCAGCCGTATGGATGGGTACATTATCCTGGTCTTCCGCTAGCGTCACAAAAGGCAGTAGATGATCCTCTAGTAACTCCTGATATCCGACAGCATTAAGTCTACCATTGACGAAGCCTATTTCGCTCCTAGCACGTGTTTTGAAAACTGCCCAAATCATCACCGAACCACCTCTTTGTGCTCTTCTCGGCATGATTCTTCTAACCTTTCGTAAATCGTGCCAGTAGGAGTTAAATCCAGCTGGTCCATCGAGATTGAACCTTTTCTTGTCGCTGAAGATCACATGATCCCAAATGGTTCGTTTTTGGATGAAATTTTCGGCGAACAACTAAGCTCGGATTACAATGCAGGTTTACGCGACTAACAATTTTCGATGATGAAGCTCCTGTGTTCGATAGTTCCCTTAAATCTGCGCGTTTCAAACTAGGCCAATATTTTGGAGGACGTCCAGATGACTTCGTTTTCCCATAATTATCGATTCCAAGCTTCAACATATTTTTAACAACACTCGGCGATCTTTTAATTTCACTAGCGATTTCTCTCTGTTCCTTAAATCAATAATTCTATGTTTTTCAACATCACTTAGTTTTTTTCCACAGGGCGTTCTAGGGATCGACAAAATTGCAAAACTCTCAAAAAATATACTTGCACCTCTTCACAGTGTTAAAATGCTACATAAAAACTCAAATCCACGTTAGGAACACTCTGCACAAACTTAGAACAGCAACTGAATTTTTAATTATTCACAGCTGAAAAAAGGACACTTTTATTATTTTTACCTTTACGTTGAAAGAAAGGAAAAAGTAGATGATTGAAAGAATTTCCTGGGAATATCAAAATAACATGTTCAGGCAAAAAATTCATTTCCTAGAAATGCTTTGGGAAAAATTCGAAAAATATGTTTGATTCTATAATTATGCTGGGGGATATTTTGAGTATGTCTGTAGGTGACTTCAACTCACTCGAATTCGCATTGAGATGTTCCCTATTCAAAGCTAAAAATTTATTGCGGAGGTTTGCTGACAGCATAGCCAATGATATGAGAGAAAGATTTCATGCATGATCTAGGCTGCTGCGATATTGAAAACAAGGTGCTTACAGGATACTTCTTGCTAGGCTGATAGTACTTTAAATCACGTTTCTGGATGATTTTCGCAAAATTTGTTAGGAGCTAACCTTGCATAGCGTACCGCGTGCGATACTACATAATAAGCGCGGTTAGGCCACCCATTATATGTTTAAATTCTGACTTCCTGTGATCTCGCGTAACTGCTAACTGTGACTGTCATACTAGTAGCAGTCGTCCAGGGATTGCAATGGAAATGTTGGTCAAAATTTAGCATTGATACGGAGTCTATTACAAATTCCATTTTTCTTATTCAAATGCTATGTAGTAAAATCGATAGGCGTGATGAGATAAATATGTATATCTAGTTATGATATATCATAATGGATGAAATTTCCGATTCGAAGATCATTTTAAAGCGTAATTTCTTTATGATCAGATGCAGAAAAATTAACTCTATTGTTTATATTCATCTGAAAGCCGGTGGGGTTACGTTCATTTCTTTAGAATTTTTTACATTCGCCACGCAGTGCGACCGATCAATTTTTTTAAAAAAAAATGTCGTGTAGAATCCACGCTTGCAGCGAGGATTGTTCGAAGCGAAACTCGGGACTGTCTTGCTCCTGAAGACCTTTACCCACTTATGGAGAAATTGAATACGCGAACCGCACTTCATACAAGCCACTAAGCAGGTCTTTGTTCACAGTGGAATTGGCTAGATTCAGGTATTGAAGTGTATGATTATGGATTGGATTTAGGACATTGATTTATATAAATACGGATCGGATTAATTTTGGTTGAGTGGGATCAGTTAGATAAGTAGGAAATAATGTTTTCAGTGATTAGTTCAAGTCACTCGTCACCCCGCAGACGAAACCACTGAGGTAATCCAGGCCCAATCGGCAACTCCATCACCAGTGCTAAAATGTACACGCCTCCACACAAACAACAGCCGCAGTATCCACTGATGTACAACGCTGTGGCCAATAAGGGAGACTGAACAGGGAGCATAACCAGCAGACAAACTCAGCAATGGCCATAATACCAGTTGGGCGATCAAAAGCGGAACGAGTCCGGTGAACTTGCCAGGCCGTTGACTGTCAATATGACCGATCGGAATTGGAGGGATCCCAGATATATAAGCGAGTGAAGCACACGAAAGCTCTTTTAGTTTAGTTGGATTTTGACCTTGTGGCCTGGTGATTTTGGTTTGCTCGGAATATTTAGGCGGTCTTGAGACGAGAAATTGGGGTGTTTCGTTGGAGTTTGAACGACGACAGAATACCAAAAAAATTGGCTAGACGATTAGCGCAGGTAGCAGCGGAGTGAGTAGTGAAAGAAATTTTTTAGAGCCAAATCAAAATTGTATTTAAGTAGTTCCTTGATATGTAATTGCTTGGTTTCATTATTAGAAAAATTGTGGAATTTAACTTGTGTGAAGTGGCGGAATGGACATCGGGTTTTCGGCGTCCTTTTTTCTTTTCTTTTCTTTTCCCTTTTATAGTGGTTTCGGGTCGACGCGGATCAAGTTCCCGTTTCCTGATCTGCGGATAGGGAAGTCCCGGCGCAGAAACGAGTGGCGTTCTTTTCCTGTGAAAAATTCCTTTCTCACGTCGCTCTTCGCGGATAAAAGCCGGATGGGATTGCACGAACCGTAGCCATGATCAAAAACAACAAGTGACCGTAAAAAATGTTCCCTCAAATTTTGATTCTATATTTGTCTCTTTCGATCTAAGCAAATATGTTGTTGTTAAGGGATTTGCGTGTATTTTTTTTTATTTCCGTTTTAAAAAAATTAAGCACAACTGTAGAGGTTTGAGAAAGTAACGACGCTTCTGGGTAAGGTAGCTATGAAGAAACAAGACCCTTTTACATACAGAAATGTGCACTGTTTTCTATGGTTTAGATACTGGTGACATCAGGAAAGAAATCAACATTTTTCGTTGTTCATTCAAGAGGAAGAAGCGACCACCATTTAATTTATTTATATCAATTGAAAATTAAAAATGTTTCTATTTTTATTTATGTTACGTATCCCAACAATATCACACTATGGCTAAAACCGTTATTATCTGAAATATATTGCAATTATACTATATTTTTTGAAACAGAAAAAAAACTAAATGGCCAATAAACTTATTCATAGTGCGATATAAAATCGCAACGTAGTACGGAAGCATCAAGACATTCCCCAGCTGTGAGAAATTGTTTCTCTGGCGTCCAGCCGGGCAAATGTAATAGAACGTCTGCTCCGAGGATGCTTTGCAGGCGACTGCTCATCTGAAATTTAGTATATGTTTGTTTTAAATCCCAGACAGTTATTGTCAATAATTCCATGAGTATGAACATGAAAAAACATGCAGTGGGGATGTGAAAGAAGAGCTGCTTATGAGGAATAATTAAAGTGCAAAATAATGCAGGATCTGTTAGTTTGGCGGCGATGCGATCATATTTCGCATGAAAGTTTGAGTGGCAGGTGATCATTTAGGGTGACTTACCTGATTTCCGGTTACGTTGGCAATCAGCTCGCCCTTTCGTGACGTTATCGACGCGCGAACATATTCAGGACGGGGATCTAGTTCGATTTTGTCATTTTCAAGCTGCAATTAAACAAGTTTATTGATTTATTTACGCCATTCGATATATAACTTCCTTGCTTACCTTCACTTTAACAATCGCCAGCTTGCTCTTGCCAATATCATAGCCGGACGCATACCTTAACGCAGGCAACGTGAATATGTGGAAGCAAACGAAAGCGGACACAGGATTGCCGGGCAAGCCGAAAAAGTATTTTGCACGATTCGATGCGAACGTCATGGGCTTCCTAAATCAGAATTAAATGATTTTTAACCCAAATCCTCTGTGTTTTCAGTGAGTCCACACCTACCCCGGCTTCATATTTACTCTGCCGAAATGAATATTAAATCCCAGCTCAAGTAAAACAGGTTTGATGTAGTCCTTATCGCCCATCGACACGCCGCCCGAGCATATAACGAAGTCGACTTCGGTGAACATGATCTCTATTAATTTTCGTACATTATCGAAGCTGCAATTATCAACGAATTATCACGAAAATCATTTTGGTTGCCAGGCAAACACGTACTCATCGTCGACACGCGCCTTTGCGGAGCATGTGAATCCAAACGACTTCACCAGCTCTTCCAGCATTGTTGTATTCGAGTCGAAAATCTTGCCGGGCAAATAGGCTTCGGTCGGACGCACCAACTCATTCCCCGTCGAGATTATTCCAATTTTCGGCTTTTTGATGTCGTACTCGTGACCAACGGCAGCCATCAAGGATTTGATTGCGACGTCCGACACGTCGATATGCGGGAATAGGTGGCTGCCGCGTTTCAGGTCGCATCCAATTGGTCTGCAATGGATAATTGTCGGTCAGATGGAAATGGGCGGACGATGAAGGGTGGAATTCGTACCGAACATCCTGCAAATTGTTCGGTTCGACTAATATCTCCACCAGAGATTCAGTTCCGTCCGGCTTCCGCTCCAGCAGCTTTGTATCCTCGATCTGGACAACACAATCGGCGTCCGTCGGCAAAGCGGCGCCGGTGTTGATCTTGAAGCACTCGTCGTCGCTTAGTTCGTAGCTTGTGGACTGCAAATGAACGTTCATTTGATTATCCCGGGATCTGATCAGGTGCTTACCTTGTCTCCGGCAGCTATGCATCCAGCCACGCTCTTCACGCCTGCGAAGCCCGACGAACGCAGCGCGTATCCATCCTTCAACGACGCTCGGAACGGCGGAATGTCCACCGGTGCTTCGAAGTCACGCAAAAACTCCCGGAATGTGCTGCCACCGAAGGCTGCTACCTTCTGCAGGACGATTTGAACCGCTTCCGGCACACCAATCATGGGGTAGGGCGAGTTCCGGTCGAAGGGATCGCTCGTTGCCGTCTTGTGCGGGCAGATGTGACGATGGACGGCCGCGGCCGGCTGCTGCACGGTCTCGTGCACTTTGCGCACCAGCCGCATGTCCTCGGCCAGCAGCTGGATCGCATGCGGCAGGACCATCTTGATCGATTCGAAGCATTCCCGGACGGCCTTGACGCTGCCCGGGAAGTTGATGATTAGCGTCCGGGCGCGAATGCCGCACACGGCGCGGGACAGCGCGGCGAACGGCGTCCGCCGGAAGCTCTCTAAGGCCATCGCAAGCGCCAGTTGAGGGCAATCGCGGTCGATCACCTTCCGTGACGCCTCCGGGGTTACATCTCGCGGGGCGAATCCTGTCCCGCCCGTGGTGAAGATCACCTGGACCTGAATCGTGTCCGTGTATTTGATGAGCGCCTGCTCGATCACATCCTGTTCGTCCGGCACCAGTTCGGTGAGGACGAAGGTCGTCTGGAAGGCCTCCTCGACCAGCTGCACAAGGCAGGGACCGCTGGTGTCCTCGGCGGTGTGGTTGTAGCACGAATCGCTCACTGTAATCGAGGCGGACGTGTTAGATGGTACTTCAGGCGAAGGACTCTCGAGGCGTACCTGTTATTACGGCAAACACAACTTTCGACATTGCGTTTTTGAGGTTTTTGGCGGCAATTAATTCCTAAGCCTCCGGCTGTCACTGCGGATGTGGGCGGAACGTCCTCCCGGGTACTGCCAAGAAATTGTAGCGTTTGTTATGCGGCCTTGAGGTGGTCCTGGCAGGCACATTCGAAATACTTGGCGGGGTTCACAGTCGTATAAAAGCTGTTTGTACACAAGTTGTAAAATTGGGACCACCTGTTGCACGAATTCTTGAGTTTATTATGACGCCCATCAGCTGACATAGCAGCGCCTCTATCAGTCAATCTAGCTCACCTAAAAGCGGTAAATATTTTTATGTCGCAGAGTGGTAGGATTCTGATTGTCACACCCAAATTGACGTTTCTAATTTGACATTCGATACATCAGATGTAAACATTCGATTCTAACTAAAATTCGACAAAATGAGTTATTCAAGTGCGGAGGACTTGTTTGAGCCCATCTCAACCGCCGGCAATGTAAGTTTCACCCAATTGTCCTGTAAAATAATCAAAATTCGCCCGATTTCAGTCACAGCCCGCGATGGAAAACCTAAGTGAGGGCCGAAGACTTCTGCGAAGCTGGCTCGGACGCTGTTTCCGCGTCGTCATCACCGACGGAAGGATCCTTGTCGGCGTGTTTAACTGCACCGACAAGGACGCCAACATGGTCCTAGCCGGATGCGTGGAATATCTCGTCGAGGGCGGCGAGCCTCGAATCCTCGGCAACGTGATGATTCCCGGCAAGCATATCGTCTCCATCGAAGTGGAAAAACGACCTGAATCTGAGGGCGAGGAGGACGAAAAGAAGCCCGAAAAGGAACCGGATCCACCCAAAACAGAAGACACGTCTAGTTAAGCTACTTTAAACAATTTACTGTGCTAAGAATTTCATGCATTACAAATGTACACTGATTGAATTTTTGCGTCTGCCTCTACTTTTTCTGCTCCAACGGATCGTAGCCTTGCTTCATTTTGTCCTTGAACTGCTCGTAGAGGAATTTCCGGTCGAAGTGGTTCACCCAACTGCCCGGACAGCCTGTTTCGAAGACTTTTCGCAAGTGTTTGCACTCGTCCGGCACTTGGTCGTTGGTGACGTTCCGTTCGGTCAAACACCGCCAATATTCGTCCCGGGCGTCGTGGCAACGTTTGCGCTGCGCCTTGTCGGGAAAGGACATTGTGCTGCAATTGAAAATCTATTGAAATTTTGTGATTGAGGAATAAATAAGTGGAAATATACACGAATTTCAGGGGGCAGAAATACTTTCGAGGTTAGTGGAGGCTGTCAAACTGCATCAGCTGTTGTGTGGAATGCGATTGTAGTGCGATTTTAGTGTTGACATTGGAGTGAATGGCGGTTAAAGTTGACAGGATGTATGTAAATTTAGAGGTTAGTTTCCTGTTGCAAGAGTAAGCGTTAGTGTACTATTAATGATAATGTTCGATGAAATTATTGCTGTTTCAGATGTGTTACTGTGTTACGATGTTGTTAAGTACGCTTTAAATTCAAAACGGCTACGTAAATCGAAATAATAATGGATATTCACATTAACGAGACGAACCATCCTATCCTCCAATCCTTCGTGGCTGAAGGATGTGCTTGGAACAATTGTAAGAACACTTATAATTTAGACGCAGTTGCTCCGAAGAAAATCAGATCTACGAAAACTCCTTCCGGAGTTCGTTTTTATGATGTACAACTAAAATGCAAATTTGGTAAGTGATTTATATTTCTTGTGTAGTTGTGCTCTTCAATCCTTTCGTTTCTCAGGTGTTTCGCAATTTCAACGTGACAAATTGCAAGCACGATGCGTTATGGGTACTTTTAAGCGAAAAAAGGACACAAAAAACAACGAAACGTAAGTACTATAACCATTTTTTTTTGTATTGCTGTTCGAGCAAATGGAAACCTCGCTTAATATATGAAATTTAAACATCCTCTTATCCCGGTTACTTTAGAACAAGAAAGCTCTGAATTATCTTTGAACATTTTAACACAGCCTGTGCCTAGAAAAGGCATTAGATACCCTCCCGACCTTATTAGTTCCATCAGGTAATTCAATCACTCAATTTGTACTCAGACAATCACCAGGACGTAACGTAGAAGGAATAGACAAATAAGTCGTGTAAATGGTGGCCAACGGTCATCAAACCTTGCATATTTTAAAAGAGCGGAATGATATTTACCTTTCTAAGGTATCAACACTTTGTACCAGAAAAAAATTCTAGGCAATTTTACTTCGAAACCTTTTCAACGAACTTTTATCCGCATTAAAGCACAAAAAACCGGATGCATTGATCATATGGCTCATTACCGATGGCTGGACATCCTGAATAGTCCATGCTATATTACCGTAACCGCACATTTTCTTTCTTCATATGCAAATTTTTGAAGCTTACGTCAGAAAATAAAAGATATTGAAATTTACCTGAAGGAACACAAAGATGTTGATGTCATGTTATTCTGCGATGTATACGATGCTAAGATTGATTACTACCAAATAAATGGATAAAAAGCTGTTTTCTGCTGCAGAAATGATAACAGAGGCGATGGTACCGCAATTTACGTGAAAAATGGTCTGCAATATAAAGTAAAATATAAAAACATCAATTTTTCGACAATAATAATATAGATACAATCAGACAAACAAACTCTATACATAAGAACCTTTTACAAATCTTCGAAAACTTTTTCTACATTCATTGAACATATAGATGTCTTATACTCTACGCACAAATCACTGGGTTGTTGCTCGGTTCCCTTGTGAGGATCTTCTTAACTCTGGCGGTCTCTCGGCATGAGTTTATTTCTTCAAAGAATTTCTTCCATGAGTTCCTTTTCGCCTCCGCCAGAGCCTTGTGATAGTCTCTTTTGGATTGCTTGTACGCCTCCCAGGTGATTTCACTTCGAGCTTTACAGGCCCGGTTGAACGCCTTATTAGCGTTTTTCTTAAGCCTGGCTAGTCTTAGTGTACACCATGGGGTGTTTCCCAGTGTAGTCCTTTTTAGTGGGCAGTGGGCCTCAAAAGAGGCCCTCAATACCTCGACTAAGTTCCTCACAGCTTCTTCGAGCTGCTCAGGTTCTCGGATTTTCTCTGGTTGCTGTAATTTACATTGCACGTCTTGTCTAAAGGCCGCCCAATTTGTGTTCCTGGGGTTTCTCAACCATTTTGGCCCACCTATTGGATTAGCCTCGATGTTGAAAGTGATGTACCTGTGATCAGATAGCGTCACTTCTTTCGAAACTTTCCAGTCTTTAACCCAGTGAGTGACTGCGTCAGAGACAATTGTTATGTCTATGACTGCCTGCCTCCTGGATGTGACGAAAGTTGGTTCCGCCCCACGGTTCGCTATGGTGAGCCCGGAACTGGCTAAGAACTCTAGTAGGCTTTCGCCTCTCGAGTTGGTGTCCGAGCTCCCCGAGCAATCGTGGTGAGCGTTTGCATCACAACCTAAGATCAGATTTAGGTTGTGTTTTTTAACATATTCCATCAGCCTTGTGAGGCTTGCTGACGGAACTCGATCTTCGTAGGGGAGATAGGCCGATCCCAGAAGAGCTTCTCGTCTACTCCCCATCACCGTTGTATTTACTCGTACTACGGTTAAGTCTCGGTCGCAGAATTCCTGTACCAAGAGCCCGCTAAGAGTCCTTGGGAGACAAACACAGGTTCTGGGTTTTTCACAATCCGCTGCCAAGAGATCCATTTGAGAGTTGGTCCCTATACCGCGGATTCGTCCACCTGCCACCCATGGTTCTTGTATTAGAAAAACGGGTAGAGCAGGTGCAAAACCGGAGACATTGCTGCCTCCGGGGGGTTTGTAGCAGCTTTCGTTACAGCGTCTAGCTATTAGAGAGCTAGCCGCCTTACTATGCTGCATGTTGATTTGTGTGACCTGAAGACCCATCATGTTTCCATGCTACATCCCCAGGTCAACCCCAAGACAACACAACACAATACAGAACAAGTATAACACTCACGCTGACAAGGAACCGCTACTTGGGAGCCTGTTTCCTTGGGCCCTTTGGAAAAGCTCACGCTAATCCTATTGAGCTCCAAGTAGAGCCATCCTCCCTTTCCCGATATGTACTCCCTGTCCTTGTCCGGGATTCCAACAACCATGAGGAGTCCCTTTCGGGAGTCCTTCATGGGCACCTATGCATACAGGGCCCAGTCGGCTGTTTTTATCTCCGGCTGAGCGATGGAGAGCCTTCGGAGAACAGTCTCCGTGATTTGGTCTGGGCCCGGGACGAAGAAAGTGGCCCTGTGGAGCACTGGAAGCCTAGATGCTTCCACTAGGGAAAATCTAGCGCCCTCCCATGCTCCCCTTAGCCTGTCTCCCTCCACCAGGGCTTTCAACCAGGCCGTTGTTTTTGCATCTGCAGGAACGATCCTCAGTTGATTTCTAAGGGTCCCGACCGAGTCAAATTTCAACGGCGTGCGTCTGTCTATCTCCTCTGCGACGGCTTTGGAGATACGGCCCTTGAGCAGCTCTAGTTGTTCATCAGAGTAGCCCCGAGCCATGCCTTCCGCTGCCAGTACGAAGCCCAGATTGCTCCGAGCCACGCTCGCAAAGGATTTCTTTTGTGGGGTCTTCAGTTTGTCCCCTCCCCTCGGTCGTTTAACCTTAGGATTGGTGGACATCCTGGATACCTCTTCCTCACCGGAGTGTTGTCTTTTTTTCGAGCCTCTAGCATTGCTTGGGCCCGATTCCGGCGACTTTGGTCGAGGAGCTGCAGGGGTCACGGGGGAAGTTGGGTTCAAAGAGGTTCCGGCCTGAGTGTCAGTCCCTGAGGGAACCTCTCGCCTCTGCTGAGCCCTTTTTTTCGTCCTACTCTTTTTCTCCGCGCCACTCCTGTTCCTCTTTTTCAGGTAATTCCCCGTCGCTGCTAAGCCCTCCGTTGCCGGTGAACTCGCAGCTGAGGGCCCGCCAAGGATGAGCTCCTCCGGGTATGGAGTTTTTTCTGGTTCTCCGAGTACCAGGTTTTCCATGGAACCACTAAGTTATTCCACGTGCGTCGATTTTTTTGCCCTCCCCAGAATCCGAGGGGCAGACTGCTGGTGTAGCAGTGAGGGATTTAGGTGCCGAAGGCACCAGACCCTCCTGGGGTAAATTTATGTTTAAATTAGACATAATCATCAGTTTCGATTCGTTTAGTCTGGACTCGCCCAAGCCAAAATTTTACTCCAGCCTAGGTGAGTCACGCAAGCCCCCTTACCACGTCAAGGCGAATCCGTCAAGCTTTTGATATAGTTAACCATGATATTTTGTGCTGTAAACTCAGGTATTGTGGTTTATCCGGAGTTTTTATAAACTGGTTCCGTTCCTAACTCTCCAATCGTAGAAATAGAGTTTGCTTGTTTGGAGTATACTCCAATCGTTTTTTTTCCTTCCTCTGGTGTTCCCCCGGGGCTCCATACTTGGTCCTCTTCTCTTCTTGATTTATGTAAATGATCTCCCCGCTCGGATTAATTCCTCATGTCTATTATACGCAGACGATTTCAAGTTATTTCGTGTTTTAAAGTCTTCGAATGATTATAACATATTTCAAAATGATCTTGACGAGCTTATAAGATGGTGCAAGTCTAACCTTCTTAAACTAAATGTCTCGAAATGTCATCTTATGATTTTTTCTCTTAAAACCTTGCCTTTTATTCCTCTTTTTAAACTTAACGACTATCTTCTACATCCGAGTGAAGAGGTGAAAGATCTGGGTGTTATATTTGACTCCAAACTGAAGTTCAATGCCCACATCGTTCGAATTACGACCAAAGCATCACGTATGGCCGGGTTTATTCTCCGAATGTCCCAATCCTTCAAGAATTTGTCCAATTATTTATGTCACTTGTTCGTTCGATCCTGGAATACTGTTCCCAAGTTTGGTCACCGTATTTGGATTACCTGATACATGCCATTGAATCTGTTCAACGAAAGTTCACCCGTCTTGTATTTTACAAATATGGTCTCACTGCTGTGTCCTATGTGGACAGACTTCAATTTCTCAACCTCCCGCTCCTTAAGTCTCGTCGAGTTTATCTAGACCAGTGTTTTCTGTTCACATTGTGCCTTCGTGGGAGTTCAAGCAACTTGTTCGCGACTTTAAAATTTCGCGATCCTGCGAGGTCCTCTCGTTCTAAAAACATTTTTGAAATTCAGTTTGCGCGTACTAATATATATTTTCATTCGCCGATGCTTCGGTTACAACGTATGCACAATATCCTGGAGCTTGGTACTTACCCCCATTCTTTCTTTATTGTTAAGACAAAGTTACTTGCTGCGATAAATCGCTAAAAACAATCAACTTTTTTCTTTTTCTTTTTTCTCCCCTTATTTTCCGTATTAAAATTTTGAATTTTTCTTTATGATTTGTCCCTTCATTTTTCATAGGTTTACCTTTTGTAATTGTAAATTTACTTTACTTGTTGTACTTTTAATTTTTAACTTCCCAGTTCCCTATGGGAAGTTATTGTAATGGGGTCGATTTTGCGAATCCCAAATTTTGACATATCTCCACGTTTTAAGGTCTCTAGAATCCAAATCCATCGTTTTTAGAGAGATGTCTGTGAGTGTGTATGTACGTATGTGCGTATGTGCGGATGTGCGTATGTGCGGATGTGCGTATGTACGTATGTGCGTTCGGAATAATTTTTCGTCTCGATTATCTCAAGAACCAAAGATCGGATTGATGTGGGACCGGTTTCAAACGACGCGTAATTACGTAACTTAGAACTGAATGACTTTTCAGCAAAATCGGTTGAGCCTTTTTTATTTAGGATGAAAAAACTGAAAAAACGACTAAAAATTGCTTAATTTTAAACTGTTGATACGCACTATTAATTCGTGCAGATACCAAATACCTTCATAGTAATGTTGTTATTATTGTACGTTTTAGCAAAATTGTGATCAAATTTGTAAAATATGTTATTTAAAAAAAAGATTAATTTATAAAATTCCAAACTTATATTATCAGGTTTGGCTGAATGGGAGTAGAGACGCTAATGCAGTTAATAATTGGATATTGTTATAAATAATTTAATATTGTTAATAACAATCAAATAATATTAGTTATAATCTGATATTGTATATATAAAGTCAATTATAATTATTCAGTAACGGTCAAACATTCAAACATTCGTTATGAATGATTATTGTAAATAATAATTAAATACCCTCAATAATTGTTGTGGATTCCGAGGCCGAGATGGAGAACGAAGTGGGGGACAAGAAGGATGACGAGGACGAGGTTGCCGAGGCTTTGGTAGAGGATGACCAGGTGGTGGAGACGTCTTCCTCTACCAAAGCTTTTATGGTTAGATATAAAATTGATAAAAATGATAAAAGTAATTATATTAATTTAGAATAATAGTGTTTAATAATAGTTATTATTAATAAAAGCAAATTATAGCTTTTTATTCACCCCACTGGGAAGTTAGTCGTGTGGGCCTCAAGGGTCGCACTTAGACCACATTTTTTTTTATAATTTGTTTCATTTTGTAATTGGCTTAGGCTGTTAAATGAATGAATGAATGAACAAATAAATAAGACTGACATACAACCGCACGTAAAAATCAATGACACAACCCGACAAAGAGTAGATGAAATAAAATATCATGGACTTTTCATAGACCAGAAACTAACATGGACTCCACACATAAATGAGCTAAGGAAAAAACTGGCTGTCTTCATTGGACTTCTACGTCGCTTCTACTTCTTTCCAAAGAAAAAAAATCCAAATTGTATATGCGCATCTTCTTTCCAAAATTTCTTACGACATCTTGAATTGGAGGCAAAATTCTAAAGGTAACCTCTTAATCATCTCCAGACCAGTGACGAAGTCGTATAAAACCATTTACAATCTCCTTATGCCAACTTCAACGAGCGAAATTTACAAAACAGCCCAGGAATTAAATTTGTAAGGCATGATTGCCATGGAAAGAGCTAAATTCATACATAAGAATTTACACCGTAATGAATACACTATTGTGAAATTAGATAGAATTAAGGGAAAAAACACTTACAAATTTGATTTGATGACTTTGCTTCGATTACAACAATTTTTGATTACTCTAGCGTTCCTAACAGTTTTTGATATAATTCACAAATATGAATAAAAGATTTCTGTAAACAAATGTATTCATAGTTGCACATTGTTGATTTACCATAAAACTAACAACTTTATAGAATTCTACCAAAAAAACTACATCCAACGGGAACTGAACACATGACCATATGATTGTGGGTTAGGCACGCCGCTCTCTACACTGTACTGCTTCTTTCAGGAGTGCAACCTTACTAATTCATAATATACGCTAAAAACTTTACTTCACTTTCTCAAAATCCAGGAAGTGTTGCAGTCTAATTCTGTAGAGATTGAATATCCTTAACGTCTTCTACTTATGCGCCCAATTTCATCCCAATCTGAGAGAACGAGTTCGTGTCTTCTCCTTGTTAGTTCGAGATGGATTTCTTATAAGGGACCTTTCTGAAACTAATACTCTTTCTTTTAAAATGACTGCGGAAATTGTGTGTCCATAAAATAGGTTAATTTAAATGAGAATAGATGATTAAACCGACTTCATCTCACTGAAGTCAATTAAACAACTTACTACTACAAAATTCTAGTAATTCAATATTAAATTTTAATTGGCAATAACTGCTGTGAAGTATAACCATTCTAACAAATCCAGATTTCCTTTAAAGAAACCTTCAATCGACAATTATAAATTTATGCCGCCACTCCCATAAAATCCAACATCGTGCAACATATTCATTTCAAATAATCACAAAATGATATTAGATCAACCTGAAAATTGTTTTATGGATTTCCGCGGTTGGTCAGCCAAGAACCAACTCAGCAACAATCTTAAATTACTTACCATTTGATTGACCACTTATTTTCCATAACAGCGTCATACATAACTTAACATGCCGAACAATGTTTGTCGGCACTTCTTTAACCAACCAACCGACAACAACCCAACAAGGTTGTAACGCTGTAAACAGAATGGCTGACGATCAAGATCGTGGTTATTCATTGCATCCGCAGTAAATTGTCTCAAATCAAAATATTCATGCATATAAATTCCATAATGTGAAGTGGTTGTGTTGTCTACGATGCAGCAAAAGAATGAACATGAAAAAAATAGATGGAATATAATGTGGTACCTGGCCAAGCCTACCAACAGGTCTGACTATTCGCCACAAGTTCCCACAGCCCCACCGACAATTTTGTCGTGGAAAATGATGTGAGGAAAAATCAACGTGTATTGTTCGGTTTGTAAATAGATCGCGTCAAAGAAAAGCTAGTGCTTAGCATTGACCTTCGCAATTTATATATTAGTTTTAGTTTCGGTCGAAATGCGTGACTGAAGCATTATGCCTGATCCATGTATTAATGGTCATAGAACTGGTGAAGTCAGTGGTTGAGTCAAATGCAATTATGGGCGCATAGCAGCATTCCCTGTGCATGGTGGTAAGATGACAGTTAACCCATGAACCAAGGAATTGGTTCAGATGAATATCCGGAAAAAATAGTGCCTGACTACCAGTTTTAGTTCACATTAGATTTTGACTCAAATAGGTTCAGTACAAACTTCAGTGTTTTTCCGCAACTTTATTTAAAAAAATGACTGACATGACTAACTTCCCAGTGTATTATTTTCATTAATTTTTTATCTAACCATAAAAGCTTTGGCAGAGGAAGGCGCCTTCACCACCTGGTCATCCTCTACCAAAGCTTCGGCAACCTCGTCCTCCTCTTCGTTCACCTTCTTGTCTTCTTTCTCGTCCTCCGCCTCGTCCTGCATTTCAACCCCGGAATTCACACCCATTATTGAGGGTACTTAATTATTAATAAAAATGATCATTCGTTATGAAGAATGTTTGATCGTTACTGAATAATTATAATTGAGTTTATATTTACAATATCAAATTACAACTAATAATATTTGATATCTTAGTATTTATAACAATATCCATTTATTATCTGCATTAGCGTCACACATCCCAAACCTCATAATGTAAGTTTGGAATTTTATAAATTAATCTTGATTTGTTTTTAAATAACATTTTTTACAAAATTCATCAAAATTTTGCTAAAACACACAACAATAATAATATTACTATGAAGATATTTGGGATCTACACGAATTTATAGTGCGTTTCAACAGTTTCAAATTAAGCAACTTTTTGTCCTTGTTTTAGTTCTTTCATCCTCAATGAAAAACGGCTGAACCGATTTTGCTGAAAACTCATTCAGTTTTAAGTTATCTAATTATGCGTCGAATGAAACCAGTCCCACGTCAATATGATCTTTGGTTCTCAAGATAATCGAGACGAAAAATAATTTCAAACGCACATACGCACATCTGCACATACGTAAATACATACACACACAGAGATCTCTCTAAAACCGATGGATTTTGATTCTACAGACCTTAAAACGTGGAGATATGTCAAAATTTGGGACTCGCAAAATCGACCCCATTACAATAACTTCCCAAAGGGAACCGGGAAGTTAATGAAAAATAGCACATCGCTCTGAATAGCATGAAATCGTCCGCAGTACCTGATTCTACCCGAAACAGTCAGTTTCACGCTACAAACCATGACACATACTCTCCAAGGCAACTGGGTGTGCACTGACTTGTAGTTTTGTTGTCCGACTAAATGCAGCCACCTTCACGTCGTACAAAGGAGAATGAAATGTCTGTTAATTTACTTGACTATTCGCTTTTGACATTTTTCTGTTGAGCACTGCCTTTGTTCTTGTACTCAATGATTTTTGAATATTAGTCATAAATAAGGCAACCAAAAATATGCCCTAAAAACTCGTTTTAGGTCCTTAAAAGGGCGGCCTCAGGAATTTAGGCTAAACTTGGTAATAAGCTCTAAAACAGTACTGGGCGGCTGCGGACTCAGTGGATGTAAGTATGGCAAAACTTCCTGAGTCCGGCCTAATAATTCGATTCTAATTTTGTAAAGTGCATTTGCTAGGTGAAATGCTCTTTTATATGTAAAAAAAAATCAAACTTCTATATGCTTTAGCTTTTGACTTGCAAGATTTCAAAAATGTTGGATTTTTTTAAATAAATTTAGATTGCAAAATTATTATGCGCACTCTACTGAATCGATTTTGATGAAAATTTGCATGCTATTTTATTATATTATAAAGATTTTCTAGGCAAACTATGAAAGTCTTCAGTGCATTCTAAATGATAAAAAAAAGTTTTTTCTTATTTTTTATATTTATTGCTATTTTGAAACAAGGGTAAAAAATAATTAAAATTTTTGACCAATCATATCTCATAGAAAATTGATTACGCAACTTTTAATTCCACACAAATTTCCTCTCAAATGAACCGTTTTAAAGTTAGGAGTGAGAAAAGTCGGAAAAAATCGATTTTTTTAAATAAGTTTTAAACATTTTGATTTTTTTATTAATGTTCCCGACTTTTTTGAGCTAGTGGATGAATCAATTACTGTGTCGAATTATTCCAAAACTTTTTTTTTTGTAAAAGTCAGTATGTCCTACCTCAACAGCAAAATGTAGTCGTTTTTTTTACAGATCCGCCCAAGGTCTATACATAATATTGTCAAAATCAACTTCATAGTTCATAAGAAGTAAAAATGGAAGTAGGTACTAGTAACTAGTAACGAAAAACTCATATTAAGTTTTTGTTATATTTCTCTCAAATTTTCAAAATGATAACTTTGCCTATTGGATCATAGGACTCTTTTGTACATAGAAAAGCTACTTTCTACATTCACAGATGTGATTGGAGCAAATTTAAAGGCTAGGGTCTCTTCAACAGAATAGTTGCCGAGTATTTCAGATGCACCATCAAACGGAGTACAACCCGACCGTGATGAAACTTGAGTTAAAAAACCAATTTTTTTTTGAAGAAATGCTGTTCAATTTTTTCAAGATACAATCAGCTACCTCATCATCTACGCCATCAATTGCATCCGATGCATCCTTTACTATATGAATCTGTTGAGACAGCGAAAAACCAAATGTTTCTAGTTTTTTAATTGCATTTGTAAGAAATCTATAATTGGCACAAGAAAAATTGAGTCTGCCTTTATTGTAGGGTCATGTAGAAGATCCTTTGTGATTTTTAACGCGTTTTGACGCATCAAAAATTCTTACAATTGCTTCAAAAGTGTGAGTATAGAATTTTGTAGCTTCAAGCCATGTTCCACATGGAGTTGTTAATGGCTGTGGAGGAAAGGAAATATCAGGTGCAAGCTCATTAAAAACGTTCACACGCGAAGGCGCTTTTTTCAACGTTGGGAGGTGAAAATCTTCAAAAGATGCCGAGTCGGTCCAGCTTCTCGGTATACCGGAGTAGTAGTAAGGTGCCTTGCCTTGCCTTCAAAATAATGCGTAATGCTATTTTAAAGGCAAGGTCCCTACCTTACTACTTGCCGGATTTTTACCGACTAAAACCACCTCCGCCAAGCCTCTCTCTCCAACACTCTTTGCTTGCACCATCCGTGTGCAAAATACTTTTTGTATATTTCCTGAGTACTTCCAAGGCGATGAATATCGGTATAAGGGATGGTACTGGATCCTCATTAATTTTTTACATAATTAATTTCTATTCTATTTTCACAAATAAATTCATTCTGTTTTGAAAACACCTTTTTTCCATTTGATATAAGGCGATCGATGTTTCGATACAAATCTCTTACTTGCTTACATATTCCATCCAGCTAGTGAGCTAGGCATGTTATATAGGTTATTTTGGAGTAGAATGTTTGAATCGCCAGGCCAGCTTATACTATATACAGTGCCCCGTTTGCAATGGAAATCAGAATAGAGTCTCTGTCGAAACTATCACTGAAAATTTTAATTGAATCATCAATATATCGTGCAAAGGTGTGTATGGTTTGCTTTGATTAGGACTGCATTGTTTGGTAAATATTTCTGCTTAACAAGCTGTTCATCGCCATCCAAAACTCCCATGAGAACGTTTGCCACATATCTGCCTGTTGTATCGGTGGTCTCATCAATTGACATCCAGATACACTATTTTTCACTCTGGCTTTTATCTGATCTATGTGATTTATGTGAAGAGCCTTTTTGATCCGACAACGGCATCAAAAAGGCTCTTCACATCATTTGTACGAACACAATTTTATTGTATATTTTGCAAAAGTGTACCTTCCCATCCGTCCTAAAACCTGGATATTTGCGATCATATTCCTTCAACCTTTCTGATTGGTTCATCTTTGATTTCGACATTGGCTAAAAGTTATTATTTCCACATAACTTTGCCTGTTTTACAACGAAATTTACTTATAGTCTCGGTATTTAGTAAAAATAGTCCAACATTTGTTGTCAACAACAGTTTTGTACAAGCTTGTTTCAAGACCCTCTCCTGGGGTCTATTGCAAGAACTAGGATATTATAGCGTAAACATAGAATAAAAACTTTAGAAAGTAACAACTGAATGACCTACGGAACTTTAACCGTCATTACACAGATATATTTGTACAATTTTAACCCTTGAGTACTGATATACATCTCCGAGGCCGTTACATACTTATTTTTGCTGACAAGTTGTTACTTACTCAAGACTCAAATTATAAAATTGATATCTACACCTTCAAACCACTTGTTTTCTAATATATCATAAAATAACACAAGCACTCAAGAAATATTAAGCATCTTAATTATTTGGAAAACAATATATTGTTTCAATAAAATAATAAATTTGGTACTTTCTTGCCTATCCAGCAGGTGAACTGTTAGTAATCCTAGTTTTTTTTAAAAAAAAAATCCTTCGAAAAATCAATATGCATAAATGTGTTTAACAAACGAAATATGCAAAAACATGCAAAAAAATGCTTTTGTATATTTTCGGTTGCCCTAGTGATTACAAACTGTAACACTCTGGTGTCACTGATAATATTTTAAAACCGCAATCGTATTGGACTTATGGATTTTTCATGCTTAAATAAAACAAAAAAAGTAATATGCTAGCATATTTTCTTGCAATAAAAATAAATGTTGAATATTCTCGTAAAATATCCAGTAAGGCTGAACCTGAAACTCAAAAAGCTTATTAATGAATGATAATTATAATATTAATATTATTTAATAAAAATATATATTGTGTATTTTAAACACATTACGGTTATCGAACCAATTGGTATGCATCATAATATTACCCAGAAAATATTCTCCCACCTTGCCAAAGGGTTAAAACAACTTGAATACATCACAAAATTTTCTGAACGCCCTGTTACGAATAGTTTACAAAACGAAATAATATCAGAAAAAATCTCACGATTTAGTCACAAAATGCTTTTCCACACTTCAAGCTCATTTTATTTCCGTAGAATTTTGCCTTTATGGTAATTGTTGCCTCTCCGAAGAATTTTCGCACTGATATCGAAACAATTAGCAAGTATGCTAATTGTTTCGTCATTTTATTGTTGAGTTTTATTTTATTTTTACACTTTACCTGTCGTTGCGGTCATTGTCTCTGAACTTGACTTCAATATGGGATATGCTTGTTTAGAATTTATCGGTTGACTCATCTGAAAATGTGCGCTTGAAATTGGTGTCGTAATGTCGATATTAGGAAAGTGAAAATGAATTTCCCGCCTTTATTCAAATTACGAGATTGAATTTTCACCATGCTTTCAAACGGTTCGTAATACTTTCTTGTTGGGGGATGGAATAATTTATTTCGCCGCGGCGAATTGGCTGAATAAGGATAGTTTAGATCCAAACCGAAAATGTCCTTTAGCGAAATACAGACAACCTACTGAAAAGGTTCTGAAAGGACATTAGGAAATATGATTGCGAAAAAGCGTTTTGAAACTTTAACAATGAAAAAGTCTACACAAACAAGTTCCACAGAAAAGTGTTTGATTTTTTTAAGGAAAAGCAAGATGGCAGGAGAGTATTTGTGTGGATTTGAGTTGTGTTCTTGCTAATAAATAATAAAAAAATCAAGCTTATTTTAGTAATTCTTTAATTTAACACTGCAGTACCTTAATCGACAGAGATTTTTGAGCAATTTCGAAGGATGAAAATCATTCAAATTAATTCTCTTCTCTTCAACGATTATTTTACAACATTCACCAGCTAAACCCTTTTCCATTTTGAGTGTACGAAGCATAATTATGTATTCAATGCGCGTCATAAATTAGAGCATGTATTTGAGCTTCATAGTTAACATTTTCGATTATTTCATAAAAAATCCAAGGAAATTTCTACGACAGCACTGCTCCAAAACTTTAACACTAAATTCAAGTATTTCTATAAGATTTGTCGCTCGTAAATTAATTGATGAATTGCTAGCGTACACTTTGAGTGCTGCGTGCTATTTTTTAGATATCTTGGATAAAAATTGGAATTTACTGCGTTAAAATTTTAAGAACTGATCGAAAAGCCATTTATTTTTGCAGAAACTTTTCCCAAAATAATTATATTAGGAACTTTCCAAGCTAAATTTTGAGTCTATATTTTTTGATTAATTAATTTTTCTTTGGAATTAATTCCGATATTTTTGTCTGAAATAATATTCGGCTTCTGTTTAAAGTATTATCCCCAGAAAAATATTCGTAGCATTTGGTTTCGTGAAATTTTTCCAAGCAGATAATTTTTTCTTCGAGTTTCTGATGAAAAAAAAAATTCTATAATTTCTTTGACACATCTTTTCATAATTTTTTTTCCTGTTATTTTTCGAAGATCTTTCCTCATATTTTCCATTAAAAAAATTTTGTTCAGAAAAAATTGTATTAAATAATTAAATACGAATTTTCTAAAGAATATTTTCGTTGATTTTGAAGGAGCAGATTTTCAAGAAAAATTCTAGATCAACGAGTTTGTGGATTGTGGTTATCTCTGAATTATTCAATTAACTTAAGGGAGCGTATGGTATAAAATGTAAATCGGCTGTTTCTCTTTTTTTAAACGCAGTTTTCGAACACCTAGCTTTATCAAAGTCGGTGACCGCTCGAACTCAAAATCTATTTATCCAATCCTTTTCAAATTTTGCACATTTATTCTGTACATAAATCACGAGGTAACCACGTCGAGATATTTTATTTTTAATGATTATAATTTATTTTATAAGAACAAATTTATCGATTTTTCAATATTTTTTAAAAAAAAATTCGTTTTTTTTAGAATAGAATACTAAAAAATGAAAAACCGTTAAAAAATATATCTGGGTGTGGTTACCTCGGGGAATACATAAAATAACGAAATCTTGCCATCGGATGATCGAGTGATGAACTATGCTGTGCACCGCACACCTACTTTTTGATGTGTCTCAATAATCAATATTTTTGGACCAAAATTTTACAGAATAATAGAATTATCGAAATTATTTTTCACATGAAATTTTTCAAAATAATTTTTTTCGTAGGAATTTCACACTAATATGCGTCAAATTTTCATTTACAAATAAAAGACTATTTATTTTTAATAATTTATTTATTATTATTTGAGTATCGATAGAAAAAATCCGCGCGAATTTTCGATAAATATTTTTTTTAAATTGACATTTAAAGCGTAAATCATAACGAATAAAGACTTTTCAAAAAACACTTAGAAAGTTCAGAAGCATTTTTATTATGTATTTATTGATTGTATTTTTATTTTATTAATTTCGCTGAATTTTTTGCCCTCGGAAAAAAGTGCATTAAATAATTAAATACAAATTTTCTAATGGAATTTCTAGTTAATTTTATATTGAAAAGATTTTCAAAAAAAATTGGAAGAAATTTTTTATGAATATCTCTAAATTAAATTAAATAAGCAAATGAATAGACATTCTCTAGGCAGACTTTTAAATAAATGATTTTGTGTAGGATGATTCTACCTTAAAATATATTTATAGATTTTATTTTGTAGAAAATACAAGATACAAGATTAATGTCTTGTTGTTCATTTTAAGCACAAAAATTAATTATCGAAACTGATTAATAAATTGCGCCAAATTTCAGCTTAAAAATAAAAGACTATTTATTTTTAATAATTTATTTATTTTTATTCTATTGTCAATGAAAAAAAATCCGCACGAATTTTCGAAAAGCAAAATTTTTTTATTTGATTTTTAATGTGTAAATCAAAACGCAACACTTCGAAAATTCAGAAGCATTTTTATTGTGTATTTCGTGATTGTATTTTCATTTTGTATGTTGTGTTCGTGTCGCATTGAATTTGCATTGAATCCACTTTGCATTCAAACTCTTTAGTAGTTGATTCAGTAAACAGGCTTATTAAAAAAAATCCATTTGAAGTAGTTTGGATTCTTGAACACAATGAAAATTAGACCTAGAGAATGGAAAGGAATGGTGTTTTGATACCGGAAAATTCTAAAATCAAATCAAATACAACACACAGCTTTATTATCACTTTTACTTTCAAACTAACAGCAGACGGCTTCTGTTTTTGAAAATTTAGTTCTCGCTCCTAATTTTGAAATAATATTTTCAGTTCAACAATTATGTCCTTCAATTTACAGCAGCACAGCCTGACTGTCTTTTTGTGAAATTGCCACGTGTCATTCATCATTGTTAGATTTCATGTAGAGTTACCAGCTGTTGAAAGTTAGAAGCAATTGCAATTATGCTTCATTTAGGAAATAAAATAAAGAAAACAGGTATACATAGACTCTGAAATTTTTCTCATAATTTTTTATATTATTTTATGGAAATTAGTTAAAGAACAAAATTATTTTTCATTTCAAAATAATTATCGACTACTGAAATTTATTTCCAATCAGATTCTCGATTAATTCAGAATTATTAAATTTATTTAACTTTTTAATATTTTTTTTGATTATTTGTTGTGTAGCTGATTAGTTGCATTCTTTAAAATATTTCAAAAAAAAAATAGCCTAATCCTACATTGAGAAACAGAATATCTCCAAAGCACTCTGTTCTTTGCAATCCGCTTGTCTGCAAAACGTACCATTTCGCATATCTTTGTCTCGATGGTAAATAAACCAATTAGCAAGTTTTTGAAGATGAAATATTAAAAAAAAAAAAAAAGAATACAATTCATTCATTGTTTGCCAATGTCGATCGCTAACTGACTCGCAAGTCGCAAGTTTGCCTATTGAAAACGACGTGGACGCGATCCTAAGACATTGAAAATTGTTGTCTTTTGCGAACGAACGCAACGAAATAGCAGAAATGGAAGCATGTAACCGAAAGATACAAATATTGCAGCAAAGCTAAAAGACTACTTATTTGTTGATTTGTTTAAAATAAGGTGTTTATTGTTTTTGGTTGCATAATAATTCCAACATTGTTTGTTGGTGACTTCCACGGTGGCTTCTGGTACGGCCCAACTTGATCTTGGGCCGTACTTTTTATTGGTGAACGAACGAGTCATCCACAATATGTTTCTTCTGGGCCTGTGATGGTGGTAATAGTATGTAATCTACAGGGTGACTAATCTGCTACTGTGGGAAAATCTTCAATGCCCATATATGCAAAATAAGTGGGAGTGTATAGGCTGGGATCTGAAATGTGTATAAATATTGTGTTCTAAGAGATAGTGGTCAGTAGTTAATCCAGTCGGTTTATCTAGTGTACTAGTTCGAAAACAGTGAAACATGAAGTTGGTCATTGTAAGTGGAAGGATTGAAAGGAAGAAGCTG
Organism: Oxycera nigricornis; assembly: GCA_963942545.1. Taxonomy (NCBI): domain Eukaryota; kingdom Metazoa; phylum Arthropoda; class Insecta; order Diptera; family Stratiomyidae; genus Oxycera; species Oxycera nigricornis. The sequence goes on from OZ012662.1 coordinate 99,827,348, forward strand.
CCAGGATATTAGTCAAACAAATACCTCTTTTTCAGGCTTTAAGTGTTCTACTATGCGTGGTCATAGTAAAAGCCGAAGAAGTTGCTCAACCAGGACCAGCATTGGAGGCGGAACCATCGTCGGTGACATCTACAGTCAAAAAACAGGAGAAACGTGGAGTATATACTAGTGGATATGCAGGAGGAGCTGGATATGAACAGCCGTTGGGATATTATGGAGCTGCTGCTGCTGTTTACAATAATCCAGGGTACACATCTCCTGGAGTGTATAGTGCGGGATCAGGATACTATCCAGGCTATAATACCGGTGCCGGATACTCTGGATACAATCAAGGTTTAGGATATACCGGCACGGTGGGATACAATCAAGGTGTCGGATATACTGGCACAGCAGGATATAACCAAGGTGTCGGGTATAATCCGGCTGTAGGCTACAATTCTGCAGTAGGCTATAACCCAGCTTATGCTGGAGGAGGATCAGCGCTCGGATACAATCCTGGTTACAGTGGATACAGCGGATACAGTGGTTATTCAGGATATCCATCCAATCGTGTTATCGGATTGGGTAAGTTCGAATGGAACTTTCAGTCAACTTAAAGAACATGAAAAAAGAGACGCTTTAAAACGTTCTAATGGAGAAAAATTAACTGCATAGTCAACCAACAGCTGAAAGAGTGCTAAACCTTTTCCTGAATTTTTCTTAACTGTTGTAGGTTACTCCAATGGATACAGTGGATATAGTGGCGCCGGATACAACACCGGCTACAATTCTCGGTTTGGCGGAAGCTATCCATATTCGTACAACCGGTACAACACTTACAGCAATTATCCTGCTTCTGGTTATGCCGGCGTAGGTGCTGGCGGTGGTGGCTACTCATATGGACCAGGTGTCTCCGGGACTGTTTATTAAAACTACACTTGTTTGATGTTTGCCGAATGTAGTCCTAGAAACAAATGAACTCATCACTCCGATTAATTTAAGAGACCAAAAAAATCATTTTTTTATATGTCGAAATGAGACACTTTTACCCAGAAGTGAAACAAAAACAAACAACGTTGCCTGAAATTTTTATGCATAATATTTTCAATTGTTTATGTTGCGCCATTATATTTTTTTTTGTTAAAATAAAATTAACATGTATATGACAAGTGGCTTTTTTAGTCTCCGACAAAAGGACAGTATTATTTATGAGTCAATGAAAAGGTGTGACTTCCATTATGTTGACAAAGTTTTCTAAAAAAATGCTTACAACATATACAAGTGGCTGATTCATAACTATTTTATTTCTGGTGAAATCGAGGCTTTTTTTAAATCTTGATTTAATTTTAATTGAATATAATTGTTCAATGCAAATGTTCCTCATGATGAACATTTGAATGCTCTTCTTCTTTTAAGTATTCTGTTCCAAAATTAAAAAAATAGGACTTGTCTCAAAAATAAAAAGATTGAGTTTACCTCCGAGAATGTCATCGTGATTATAGAAAAAAAAACAAAGTTTCAAAAATTACGCACCCAAATTTTATCCAAAGGACATACATATATACAAAACGTTATGCTACAAAAATCAAATTCAATTCTATTTCAATATATTAAAGACTGGCAGTGCTAAATAAGATTTTGCAAACATTTCACCTTGATGAAAACATCTTGATCGTCATTGCCATCTTCTTAATTTGACGAGAGACAAAACGGTGAAGAACTCATGCAACTTAAGTTGATGAAATCCAATTTTTATACATCTGCCAAATCTACACCGCCTCCCTGCCACCCATCACTTCTTTATCATGCTTAGGATTTATATAATTATTCGCAGGATATGCGTTCATCAAATGTGACACGCATGTTTTAAAAAGGATGACATGGGTGATACCTTAAGGTACTATACTCCTCGACTACCTCACATACTCTAGCCTATGTATCTTACACACCAGTATGGCAAGCACATGTGAAAAAGGAGCACATATTTTAATGTACACACATTTGCATATGCAATGGATTAAGGCTATGGTATATTCACATGTCTGTTACTTACTTGGTAATCCTTTCAAGGCGAAATTGAAGCCGAAAAGAGAATCAGTAGTACAAGAGGGTAATTGGTACAAATATATTTCCTTCTGAATGATGATGATAAAGTTTGCCGGGATACTTTTTTCGTCATCTAGAAGCAACACCAAGTTCGGCAAGAGTGTTAAAGGCTTTCAGCTTATTTTTAAGCACTTTATTATGATTATTATTTTGTGTTTTGTTACGCATGTGTTTTGGGTATCAGATGTACGAATTGTAGCTGTCAGGATAGAAATTTTCTTTTGAGGATGCCTCCATAATTAGCTTGTACAGTTTAAAAATTTGAATAATGAGAATAGGAAATTTTATGGATAAAATTGATTTACAGAGACTCCGCTTGGGAAAATCTTACACTACGTATTTAAATTGATGTTGATTTGAATAGGAACAAAGTCCTGAATACATTAGATTGGTAGAGATGACTCACTTAGTTCTCAAAAGACCCTTGTGATACCACAAAGAGATAAAGATGGCACTAGAAACATTGCTTTGGTATGCTGAGAACCATTTTAATTTTCTAATTTAGCTGGCTATGCTGCTTTCCCAAGAAGGGGAAGCCCTGAATCTTTTATCCTCTTTTTGAAAGTGCTGGACATTCAGACAGAAAATGTGGAATCGTTTCATCCTTTTTGTGATCTGCACCTGTACAATTGGAAGGTTACAAAGGTTAGAAGTCGTTAAATGGAGCACTCACTCACAACATCCACCAAATGTTGCATAAACAGGCTACTGGCTAATCTGGAAAATCAGTAAAGCTGTTTCCAGTGACAACATCCCTAATTGCCAAAATGTGGGACGTGAATACCAGCGGTACCATCCACGCCGAAGCTCAAAAACGCAGACGTCCTGGCATGCAACTGGAAGAAAGATTAGTAAGCCCAGCAACGAGCAACGGAAGGTTCTCATTATCCTCAATGATGAGTCATTGGTTCTAGAGTATAAAAACTGAATGATAAGTTACGGCTTTTCAATTATTATCCTAAAAATATATCGGAAGAACCGTACTGAAAAAGCAGCAAAGTCAACGGACACGAAAAGTGAGGCGACAGGAGAAGCTATAGCCGTTTTGATCGTAGGCTCTTGTGAGGCCGATATCCCCACCGATGACGAAAGAAGTGTCGCCTCCTGTACAGAATTGGCAGGAAATTTTTTACGATCTCAAGATCTAACCGAGAAAGAAAAGATGTCCTTATTTGAGGCAGCGGCCAATATACTGACATTCATCCAGATCAGTGCCTCGGCTGCACTGTTCTTAAATCTGTCTCAGAAAAAAGAGGAAATAGCTCTGGCGCAGGAACCTTGGATAGCTCAAAACAAGATTTGTGGACTCAACGTCAGTGGATGCAGAAAAATATCCCTCAACACTATAGGTGAACCATGAGCTTGTATACTGATATAGGATGACTTGAAGTTTTTAACTCTTTGAAATTCAGTGACAAGGACATCAATGCCATAGCAATGGAGATACAATCCAACCTTCCTAGATTGGCTCTTACTATAAAGCTCCCGAGGTCATGCCGCCACCAAGCAGCTTGCAGAAGATCATAGAGGAAGCCACTGCATGAGAAATGCCAATGATCATCACCGCATTTGGGACAGCATTGACACAAATATACGGGAAAAGTCACTCTTTGAACTAATTCTAGTGCATGATCTGAACCCAGCTAATATAATCGAGGAAGCTGCTTTTATTCCGGCAAACCGTAAGGTTATACTTGGTATCATTCTATGGAGCGGCTCAATCTTTGAACAGATGGCATTCAACCATGCGTTCATCATGTTCTATATAAATGGGAACCCTCTAACAAATGCATCACTCACTGATAAAAGGAAGATGGATTGGATCAAATACCAGTCTACCCTCTAGTCTGCGCCATAATGTCAACCCTCTAAGATGGAATACGCACGTGATCCGGTAGAAGCTGGTGGGACGCCTACATCTGCCTTCAATGAAGTAGTAAATTTTGCATGCAACCCAATGAAGCCCAGTGGGAAATATAACCTCAAATGGTTGAACAGGGCCGAGCTGGTGGAAAGCCAAACGCGCTTCGAGGAGGAAGTTCTGTGTTGACTACATTAAAAACGCTTGGATTTAACTTTTCTGGTATTCAATCTTAAGGGCAATCTGATCTTTAGTATAATTTCCTTACTGCCAACCTTTTAATCATGCTGAGTGAATGGCCATGATGAGCTTACTTATGTTTTATGCTCTCAAAAAAGTGCTAAATAAAAAAAGGACATTCAGTTCAACATGTCGTACACAAAAGCATAGCTGCGTAAAGCATCAGAAAGGGTTTGAAAAACTATAGGTCAGCAAGAGTACCAGTAAAATAAATGTGACTTTAGTGTGTCTGAACTATATCTCCTTTTAAAGTTTCACACTTCTATTATCATTAATAGTGCATTATGGAGGTGGAAGCTCAATTTGGAGCCGTCACTTCCATAGATATGTTTCCGAAAAATTCTTAAACTCACACTATATTTTTCCTCTCAAAAAATATTTTTCTTCACCATGATATTCTTTTTTCTCACCATAAAATTAACTTATTAAAAAAAACTATTTTTCCTGACCATAAAAATATTTTACGCGACCACAGAAGTATTTGTTCTGCCCAAGTATATTTGGTAAAAAAAAAAATTTTTTTTTACCAAATTTTTTTCCTTATCATAAAACTTTTTTTGCCAAACTAAAAACTATTTTTACTTAACGAAAAAATATTCTTCCTTCCCGAAAAATTGTTATTCCTGGCCATAAAATATTTTTACCTCTTTCCAACTTTTGTATCTCACTCTGTGTTCTTTGATGACATTTTGAATTGGAAAGAAAAGTCAGCTTATTTCCTTTCCCCAATCATAGACGAAATTACTGGCATACATCCTTGTCTTCTTTATATTTTAAATTAAATATTGTTAGGTGAACACTTGGGAGTGATTTTTGAAATTTGAATATACATGCAAATTATGTCCTTTTCTGTAAAAGCCAGTTCATCCGGTGGAATGTATGGACCTTGTATGCTCGTTTAATGACAAAAAAATCACTTGGGGGCAGCTATTTCTGATTTCTTTTTACTACGTCTCAGATTCGGTGGCTCTATTTATCCAGTTTTAGCATACTAAATGTCCATAAGCATTGCTATGCATGCTTCCAAACGAAACATCAAAAAGGACCTGTCTTCCTTACCAAAACGACGCTAACTACTTGTGAATGACATCCCATAAAAATTGCGTAAGCACTCTTGAGACAACCCTTGACTAAGGTCTTCTTGCAACTTTCACCTAAATTCTAGTTGAGTTGACGACAGACTTGGCGGAAGCTTTACAAGAACACGCACATGTCTCTATGAAATATACATTATTTTTAAGGGTTCGAATCAACAAATCGAGGACCGAACGAAGGAACGAGCAACACCATTCGATGTGTATCGCCATTTGGCACATGATAGGACTCAAAGGACTTTCAACCATTATAACGTTCCTCTACACATATCAGGATGTCAGCAAGAGATGTACGCAAAAACAAAAGAAAGGATGTCCTCGATGCTGTCTGTATACTCTCCTGACAACGCAATAGTTATCACGAGAAAGCAAGACTAGCGAACGCACTTATGCTTAGTGTGTCCTTTTTTTCATGCTATCCCAGTTATGGTGGCTACCCTTGCCAAGGTTGCCTTTGAGACTCCTGTTCGCTTCCTTACGTTGCAAGCGAACGTACATATATGTAAATCTGCGTACCGATGCGTGACAAAGCAGTTATGTAAATTAGTTCGGCATAAGTAGAGTTTCCTATGGATTCGTGTTGGAAGCAGCTGTTTCGACATTAGCATCACATTTGGATTTGCAGGATTTCAAGTCTCTTGGATTTTCAAGTGAAATTCATGAATTAGACCTGAACGGAAGGTTGGTGTGGGAATTTAATTTTTGCTGTTGTTGCTAGATTGGATGTAGTCCTGATTTTTCCCCGTATACGGTTATTTGATTATCCCGATTAATTTCTTTCCATTTTTGTGTTGATGCGTCGTTCGTGTTTGATTACAATACACACTGTTGGGACTGGTGATGGTAATTAACAAAGTATTTTTATGGATTTCATTTTCTGGAGGGTAATAAATTAGTTCATCAATGTTTGGACGTGTTGTTTGAAATGGATTTTGAAAAAGAGTTTTTTTTGGGTAGAATGTATAAATTCATTTGAAATGTTAGACGCATCATAAAAATCTTTAGATTTTATTTCATGTGCAAAATTAGTTTCGCAACATTTGGTGTTTCCTTCCCTTCATAGCTATCGAACTGAAATGGTAACATACTGTTAAACATGATTTTGTAGCATTTGGTAGCAAAATGATTTTATTTGCACTTTACAGTATTTTCAGCTTTTTTTTAGTTAATTATTCTATGATAATTTCACCTGAAAGATTTTTTTTCTCGATCGATCACAATTTTGTTGGATGAAACTGTTTCAGTTGAAAAAAATCGCATCTAAAACAAACAATTTTATTCTATGATTTTTTTTTGATATTTTTGTAATATAATATTTTTATTTTATTTTAAACTTAAGCATTTTTTCTGTTTTCATTCTCATCAAACAAAACTTTGTGACCATTTGTATAGCTCACATAATTTTAATGAAATTAAACTATTTTTTAAAATCTTATGCTGTTGGTTGATGTTGGTCAAAGAAAAAATATGTTTTTTAGCCCAAACCGAATTCAATCCTAAAATCATATTAACTTAATATTGTTTTTTGGTCGAAGCCAATCTTCAGAAAAGTAAATCGAAACTAGTTGCTAACATTGGAAATTGCGGTGAAATTGGAAAACATTAAATTCACTTATATTTCAAGCAACTTTTTTGTGCGTTGAATATATTTTTCCTAGTGTAAACATGACCCCTTCCAATCGAATAACAATTATATTCGCACAAAAAATATTTTTCATTATTAAAATATATTTTTCGAAAAACAATTTTTTCACCTTGTCAAATTATTGATAAAAAAAGTGTTTTGTGGTTTTTAAAGTTTATTTTAAATTGAAAAAAATATCTAAGTCAGCTTCCATGAAGCTTATTCGTTAAAATAAATCTAATTATTTTTTATTCAGCGACAAAATAATTTTTTGGCGATCAAATCAGGAAATTTTACTTCGAAAAATAATTTTTAAATGCTCAAAAATTTTGCAGTGGCACATGTTGTTTGGTTTATAATTTTTGGTGGAAACTAGTGCCAAATTTATAAGCTTTCATCACGAATTGTTGCTTTGCAATTTTTAAAGCATTTACTACTTAAATTCAGTGAAGAAATATATTTAAAAATTTCTGGAATTTTTATCGTAAAATAGCTAATCACAAATCTTTCTGATTTAACCTCTCTTTATTCAGTTAAATGTCCAGGTTTTCTTCGATAATTTATTTTAGTTCTAGTCATGTTTTTACTAAGCGATATTATTTTTCAAAAGGTCAAATGATTTATTTTTAATCTGATTTTAATATGATTTTTTTATAAAAGAAGTTATTGGATCGGTGATAAGTTTTTATATCTTATATTATTTTTTTAAACTTAATGAATCCAAAAAAAATAATTTTCATCATTCAAAATTTTATTTATACTTGAAACAGTTCTTTTTTCAATTTGATACTCATCGAAAAATTATTATAATTTGACAAATTAAAAGATCCAGTTTAACCATACATATTAGGTGGGAGGATGGAAAAATTTTCTTGAATTACTTAAAAATTGTTAGCCAGTCTCGAATAATTTCTTTTATAAATTCAAATCATATCTTCTAATTGATTTCTGATTTGTTTTGAGAGAAATTTTTACTGTCTCTTTAATTTAATGTTGTGAAAAATTTTTTTTTAGGCTAATTATATTTTCGAGCCATTATTTTCCATGTAGAAAACAGATCAGGTCTTTGAAAAGTAGTTTTTTTTGATTTTTGAATGATAACTATGCGTAAGTCATTTTTAAGTCAGTTTCTGAATTTGATTTTTCTGGATTGCAAATAAATTAAAGCTCATTGTTTAAAAACACTGTACTGAGACCATTATTTTAAATTAATAAAAATTTGCCTGGTCAAATTTTGACTTTCCTCTTGTCAGGTTCACTTTTTTCGTAGATAAAATAAATTTTGTTCAATGAAGCAAAAAATATTACTAACCTATCAAAGAATACTTACTATCTAGTAAGCAGTTACCACTTATTAGGTAACTATTACCTAGTAAAAACTTACTAGACAAATTCAAGCAATCTGGCAACATTTTATAAGGAAACTGGTAGCTACTTCTTTAGTGAGGCGTGACATTGTTATGGATTCTTTCTCGTGTTTTAAATTTTTGGCGGTGGAGGCGTTATAAAAATATGTAATAATTAAACAAATGCGTTATTTTTCGTCATTTTTGTCAAGCATTGCCCATGGCAGACAAAATTCTGCAAAGTCTTGGACTAAGCTGGATGCTACCAACTAAAACCGCACCACCAAGCATCACGTGGTAGACACTCTTGTCTATTACCATTTTTGCTGATGATGACTATTCTTCACGCCAGGAAGTACCCTTCCGGCCTCTGTATGGCTGGCGGTAGTCGCCCCAAAATGCTAGTGGGAACAATGATTGCACGTTAGTCTATTGGCTTTAATTTAGAGCGTTTTTCAAATGATACTGATTGCTCGTTTTAAAACCAGCCAAAATATTTTTTTGGACCAAAAATATACTTGCTGGGACTCGTATTATAGATGTAAGACGTGTTTATTTGACTAAAAAATTAGCCAAAGGTTTTTTTGGGCGAGTATAGGTACATTTTGACCAAACAAATCTGTGAGATCTAACCTTTGAAGCTTGTAAACTAAGAAATGCAAGTACTAAATTACATATCTTCTGAAATGCAATAATGGCCTACTCTTTATTTTTATCAAAACACTCTGCTGCAGTAATACAAAACTGCATCAATATTCCTCGAAAGTAGCTCCTCTGGCCAATCACAATTTCAATATTTATAAGCTATAACATTATTTCCACGCGAGGAACTCAGAATAATAAGCTGTGCAAATCAACTGCCACCACTTCGCCTCGTCCGAAATGCAAACAACAAACGATAATTTTGTCGTCCTTACAAATGACGGACGGCAACCGAAAATATATTTTCAAATTGTATAAAATATTGATACTCACCTAATTTCTGTTGTGCAACCTTTTTGTCGTTCGTGAAATACATAGCTTTATTCAAATTGAACAAATACACAAATATTCCGGTTGAATTAATTTCAAATTTGTTACGATTACAATTCACGAGTTGGAAAATTTTCAAAATTGCAATATTATAATGGTTGAAAATCACGAGGAAAATGTTGTGTTTTGTGTTGTTTTTTTTCTCTCTAGATTCTGCCGAGCTCATCATTATTTGAACCTTTTGGTTCGTTTTGATGAACTGAATAAAATTCAATTTGGTGAATTTTTGGAAAATTAGCTTTGATGATAAGCTTTGTTAGCATTTCGGGTGATTATGTTTGTTTTGAATGGTTCATAGGGTTGGAAAGGACATTGATTTTATGGGCATTTGAAAATGCTGACATTATGATAAGCAGATTATTATGTGAATGTATTGTGGTGAAAATGGAAATGATTGGTATCCGATAAAATCAATGCTTCCAAATTCCCAATAACTCTGAACGAAAATATCACTTAAAAATGAATTGAATTCATGAATGCGTTGGATCAGTTTCGGGCAAAATTTTAAGAAATAAATTTAGACAATTTTTCAAAAAGAATGGATTTGGCAAAAGCAACTAATTTTAAAAAATTCTGATCGAACCAATGTTAGTTTTTGGAAAGTGGAAAGTTTTCCGAAAAATGTTAATTCAATGAAATATTTTGAAGCAATTTTCCCCAGTTCGCAGCTACCCTCTGAAAGAAATTTCGAGAATATTCAGTGTACGTTGATACCAAATCGCTCTTGTAAATTGCACACTTAAGGACATAGTCGTTAGACGAGGATAATTGTCACTAATTTTTTCAGGAAGCTAAAGCTCAATTTGTGCTAGTGTACCATGGATGGAGACGCAACACAGAATGTTGGCATTGCGGTCACAGAAAATTTATTCTTCTCTAGCTCCACCTCCTGGATGGCGCAACGATGCCGGCTCAGCGCGTAGGTGGGATCCTTGCGGGGATAAGGAGTAGGCCCGAATTGATCCATCCTAAATATTTATTGAAGAAGAAATGAGAACCTGGGATGGGAATCGGGATTGGGTGAAGGTAATGAACCTGAGAAAAAAATTAAATCGAAAAAGTGATTAGAGTAATTCCTAAGTAATCCATATTAAAAACAATAAACGCAAAAATACTAAAGAAAATCAATTCAAAGATAAATAAATAATAAAACAAACGTATAGGAAAATTAGGTGAAGCGAACAAAAGAAATTTTTAAACAAAAATTAAGGCATAAGAAATCAAAATTACATTATCCACAGGTGATGAGCGCTTTTCATCTGCTTCGAAACTGCCCTGAAAAAAGATAAAAAAAATGTTCTACCCTCTAGACACTTTCTTTTATTTGCTTGATCACTTACCAGGGCTTTTATGATATTGTAGAAATTTTTTAGACGAAATATGAATGTCCTAAGTGCATTTTTAGTGGGAAAAAAAATAAAATAAAGAAAGGCTTTTTTCCCCTTTTTTTATTTATTTATTGCAATTTTGCAGCAAGGGTTAAATGTTTTAAGATTTTTAACCAATCCTTTCTCATAGAAAATTTTATTACGGCACTTTTAGTGCCACCCAGCTTTGACCTCAAATACACCGTTTTAAAGTTAGGAGGGGGAAAAACGGAAAAAAATACGATTTTTTAATTTTTTTTAAACATTTTGATTTTTTTAATGTTTCAGCCTTTTTTGAGAGGGAGAATAAGTACTATAGCGTTGACACATTGACCCATCATCAGTACGAAAAGCATCATCAGCACGAAACTTCAAATGACGGGGTGACACACATGTTTTCGTCATTGGTGCTGTCATTATCATTCGGTCGTTGGCGTCGTTTCGATGACAAACGTCAACTGTCCGCGATGACACATGAGATTTGGTTCGAAAATATTAAACAGCTGATATAAATAATGTCAAATTCTTTCCACGGTAGATGATTTCTCATTATTCTACCCAAACATAGATGGCAGTTTTTCGTACTTATCGAGATAAGTATGGTCTTTTTTCGTGCTTATCTCACTGTCATTATGATGGGGTTTTTTGTGCTGATGATGGTTTTCGTACTGATGATGGGTCAATGTGTCAACGCTATTATGTTAGCGTTCACGACGACACTATTCTTAGGAACGCAAGTATCAATCAACTAATTAGGAATATAACTAAACCGTGGGTAGTTTTAAGCTTCGAAGAAATAAGGCACATATGTTCTTCCTTTTTCAGTATTAAAACCCAGATACCATCGAATGGAATGTCCTCAAAAAAAAAACGCACGATGCGGCTAGACTGTCCTTCACACGTTGAATCATCGCACCTTCACCTGCTTGCCAGGTTTAGACTCTTTCTTCAGATAGCCCAGTTTCTAAATAAACAGAATTTCTGCATAGCAATGCTCAGCCGTCGCATGCTACTGTGGTTCCATCACATCTCTCAGCACCTGCCATGAATTCCGCCAATTCACGCATGATTTCGTCCAATCGTAAGGATCATGCTCGGATTCGCTACTACCGCCCATGTAAATCAAATATAGCAAAAATAAAAAGGAAACTCCGATTTCCAAATCCACCTGCTCATCTTAGTTGGACTTTTTATTTCACTTCACAAAAACCAATTTTTTCCACCAGAAAGGATTCCCGTTCGTTTTTGGAGTGTTATTTTTGAGACCCAGAACCTTCTAGTTCCAACACTTGACTCCGCTTCCTTTGTTCTTCATCAACGTCATCGCTTACCATCTTTTGGGGTCAGGTACAAAAGTCCCAGCTGTCTTCCAGTTGGAAGTGAATTCCGGATTTCCCTAGTCGAGGGAAACCACTACTCGACATTGAACGTTTCATACGCATTCCAACTGAAAACTGCAGCCGAGGCAGGGAAAAAAAGGAAAATGATTCGGGACCGAAGCGAGGCTCCCTAAAGACGAACTTATTGCTGTGAGTTTTTGGTACAAATAGTTGTAGTTCAATTTAGGTAGGCATGTTGCAAACTATTCGGAACAGTTTTCTGCAGAGAACTGTTGGAGATAATTGTAGGTAATTTATTCAGAAGAACAAGGCTCAAATAAAGCTGATGTATAATTGATGATGATGTTTCCCCCCAATTTTCCTGTAATGATGTATTTATTCTATGATACGCCACACACTAGAGTTTCTCAAAAAACAATTCGTAAATAGATTCATTTCGAGTAAAAGTTTTCAAACAGATCGTTTTTTCATCGAATTTTCGGTCGTATAATATTATTTTCAAATGTTTGCGATGCTATTAGGTCCTAGATGGTATTTTCAACAATTTTAAATATTTATTTATAGAATAATTAACATTTATCGCAAAGGTGAGGGTTAAATCGACTGCAAAACATTTGAAAACACAAAAAAAAATCAAAATTTTTTCAGATGCAAAAAAAATTCTCTTCCAACCAAAAAAAACTCATTAAGTTACCTTGAACAAAAGATCCCCACAATGATGATACCTTACTAAAATAGTCTTCTATTACCCAGCATTCGCCTCTATATACTCACCAGTATGTCCTTCACAGACCAGTCAAACCAACGCCCATCTAAGAGTGCTTCCGAAATAGCATAGACTGACAAAAACACACTACCATCATCATGTACACAAAAGGACACGACAAAGCAATCCTTCATTTCAATATAACCTCAGTTCGATTGGCATTGAAACGATAAAGTCGGACAAATTTTCGTCTACCTATGTTTCTAACCGTAGTCTGTGTTGTCACATTCCTGAACCGGAACCCCGGGGATGGGCATTCTTGTCTCATGTTTTTGCAAATGTCGCATAAATATACTGAGGGTAGGATGCAAGGATGGGACAGCCATTATCAATGGGATCGGACACCATCCTTAAGTCGAAATTATGATGACAATTATGGTCTTTAGTTGATGGCTCTCAGGTCTTGTTGTTCACAATGAATAGCATCCATAATCTACACATGCTGTTTGTCCTTGTGGTGGACGTTTTGTATGTGAAATACAGTGAATGTGATGTATATCAAATCGGTTTTTCTGGTCCTGGCTGATGATTTGATTTCCGGTGCTTTGCAAACAAGTGAAATAGTCTTAGATTTTCACGGAAACGTTTTAATCTCTTGTACATGTTCAGATAGGCAATTGACTTTCAAAAATCATCTTAAGTTTGATCCCGTCCGTTAACCACGGGGTGTTCGATATTGGTCCATAAATTAAGATTTTTCAAATCAGTTCCGATGAATAGCTCCTATTTCCACAATACATCCAAATATTACGCATATTTTCAGACAAATAAAGACGAATAAGTCCAATTTCCGGTCACTGTACTGAATGAACCTTCTCAAAAAAAATATTAAGATGTCCCAAAAACCATAAACATAGATAATCACACCCACATATAATATGGTCATAACTTATTACCTTCATCCGAAATAGACATTCCCACCGAGAGTTTATAGATACAAGATTGCACATAATTCGTATCAACGTCAACCTTATTTCGGGTTGTTTTTGAACCATACAAGGCATTCTCGAATTATTCGTCCTGGCATGTGAAGATGGGTCAAGTCAGGAAGAATTGTTTCAACAAAACAATTCCATGAAAATTTTCATTATAAATAGATAAGGAATGATATTTATATCAGGAAAAGTCCAATTTATTTATTGTAGCAAACAACCATGAACTGCTTTGAAATGGATTAACAAGTTACAATACCTGATATTCTTCTGTTGCAAAGTAAACGACAGACAACAACTCACCTCGACCTTTTGTTGTGAATCCTTTTATGTGCTGACTTCCTGATGATGTGATAAAATTTGATATTCTCTGGGAGATTATACAATATCGATTACAGACAATATTGCAATGCAACAAGTAGTTAAGGTCCTGGCTGTGTATATTCATTGCGATGATTTTCATATTTCAATAATATATTGTTTGTCCTTGCGAACCAATTGGAATAGAGAGGTTGAATAGAAGAAAAGAAGAAATAGTTGTGAATTTGACTTGGTCAATGCTGGAAATTTATCAATTTTCGATAAGAAACGCAAGGATGCGGTCTGTTAAGCGTTTCGAATGTTTGTGTTAAAATTTATTGTAAATTGGAAATGCAATTTGGTGCGTTGTTTGCTATAATAATTATTAGATATTGTATCGTCCATGTCATTTAGATATGTTGTTAATGATTTCCAACTTTCGACTAACGCTTAGAATTGTCATAATCAGTTGTGTATCGAGATAGGATGTGAACTGGATAGCTTCGAACTAATACTTGCATCAACCAATTAATTGCACATTTTATCAGGATCCAAGACCAAAATAATGGCTGGTCCGCTTTTTCGTCGCTTTTGCATGAATATTACATGAAAAATTTCAAGGACTAAGCTATGATACAGCAAAGAACTAACAAGCGAACAGCATACATGCACATGAGATGCCTCAACTATGAGCAAAGTCGGACTGTCGTCTTGAAACCACTCCATGTAACCAGCATGTTCCGCTACCGATAACTGCATCATCTGATCATCAGCAGATCAAGGTAGTAAGAGGCAACGCCTACATCTCAACGTGTAGTATAACGCAGCGGATAGGATAGTTGTGGATTCGCTCTTCCACAGAGGTTATTTCAAATTTTTGAAATAAATAAAAACAAACATGGCTCCTTAAGTCTTTTCAAAAATGTTGTTTGTTGTAAACGTGTACAGCAAAAAGAACAATGCTCAGAAATGATTTCTAAGTCGGTGCCACACCCACTTTAGGCCAGGCGTATACATTCGGCATTCTTTCTTTTCTTATCAACACAGCTTGCCAGCAAAATTTCAGCATAAAGTCTAAGACTAATAGCTACACTATTAGAGAGCAAGCTGTGGTCAGGTGGTGGAGTCAGAAAGTTATCAGACGATATCATTAACCCTGGGTAGGGCGCGGCTGATCTGATAGGCACATGATTCGGTTTTTTGTGCCCCTTCCCACAGCGCGCCGATTGGGAGCCCTCTCTTCCAGTAATTTCCTAACTTTGGTTGGTGGTTGCGATCCTCCCAGTCAGCTTGTCTCCAGTCGTCAAGAAAGTGTATCACACGTGTTTTGATCTGACAGGCTCACCACGCCAGAAGGTAAAATTGCATTAATGTAGGAAGAAAAATTTGCGCACATGGCATTACATGAATATTTTACCGTCAGCCTTTCATGACGCCCTGTTAATCCATTTCACAAAAACTCAATAAATTCTCCTTTCTAACACACCCTACACTCCTAACAACCAACCGACTGGGACCACAACATCGCTCAACGACTCGCAAATCACACTCTTGATGTATCTACATGCACACATCTGTTCACCGTCCAAATCTAACAACACAAATCACCGCTACACACCTGAACAAACCTCTACACCCTTCTACCAAACACACTCAGCAACCCCTCACAACACAATACAAATCACCGCTACACACCTGAACCCTACACCCTTCTACCAACTACGCTCAGCAACTCCTCACAACACAACACAAATCACCGCTACACACCTGAAAAAACCTCTACACCCTTCTACCAATACAAATCACCGCATTCCACCTGACAACCGCAACACCCCTCTTACAAACAACAAATCACCGCCACTAGGCGCCCGTACACTAGACTCAAAAAGGCACTGATTCCCCATCAAAACCCCTTGTAACAGCGTACACCAACACCCAACCTGCACTGGTTGGAAGTGATTGAAAAAGTGGTTCTCATCCATACAACACCTGGTTTCAAGGTACGTCACTTACTACTAATTCAAGCACTTCAGTATTTTTTTTTGATATTTGTGATAGTGCATTTCTGCCAGATAGCATTAACTTGCAAGAATGGATGTCATGTGCCTGTGAAAGGAGCTGCCAAGAATTCAAAAACTCCTGCTGAATGTTGTAGTAATCTGTTCCCAGATGAAATGCTGGAAATAATAGTGACATACACTAACCAACACATTGATACAATAAAGGATAAATTCAGCCGAGAGCGAGATGCCAAACTCACTAATTTGATTGAATTGGAAGCTTTCATTGGCTTGCTGTATTTGTGGAGGGGCCTACGAATCTAATCGTTTGTTTCTGGACGAATTATGTGGTAAAAAAAGTGACGGAATAGAAAAATTTGACCATGTCATGAATGTCAAACGATTTAAGTTCTTGCTTCGTTGTCTCCGTTTTGACGACAAAACTACCAGAAGCGAACAAAAAAAACTTGATCGCCTTGCACCCGTTCGTGATGTGTTTGAAATGTTTATCCAGAACTGCACAAAATTCTACACTCCTGGAGAAAACATCACCATTGATGAGATGTTGCCTGGTTTCCGTGAACGGTGCCGGCAGTACATCCTTTCAAAGCCCAACAGGAATGGCATTAAGATGTTTGCTCTTGTGGATTCCAGGATGTTTTACACCCTTAACTTAGAGGTATACGTGGAGCCAGAAGCAATTGAGCAACAAGCCAAGTGATGTGGTGATGCGCATGGCAGATGGACTGACTTCTGTTCCTTCTCATCTCAACTTCATGTCTGACCCATTTTTGATTTTTTTTGGGATGAAAAGTAAAGGTTCCATTTAATTCCGTATTTTGATTTGATTAAGTTTTAATGCATTGATAAATTTTAATAGATTTTTTAAATTTAGTTTGTATTTTTCCCTCATTGTCTTCATCCTAGAGATGATTGGTAAATTTTGGTTCAACTTAATATGGCCTTTTACGAATTCGATGGGATTTTCTTCATAGTGTGCCTGTCAGGCTGGCTGCGTCCAGATTTTGAGAATCCTATACTGCGCCCTACGCAGGGTTAAACAATGCGCAGAATATCTTTTGAAACATACTAGGTAACCTATACTTTGGACATTGAAAAAATATTAAACATAGTGCTGGGTAGTGTTACCAACAATTTTTCAATTGATATAATAAGTTTAAAACGTTAAATTCTTGGTAAGGTCTTAATATGAATTCCATAACCAATGTAAACACGACGCCTTTCTAAGGATCATTTGTTTCGTTGGCCTCGATAACATCACTGAAATTTTGCCACGGAAAACATTGAGTGCTGCATAATCGTTTATTAAATATAAAAACAACAACAAATTATTTACGGCTAACAAACTACTTAAACTTACATTTAAACATCACTTTTCATAAATAACTTGACTTAAACAAAACTCTACACAACAACGGAAATTCTTGATAAAGACAAATTCAACAATGGAGGCAACAAAAATACCAGTTCAAGCATACTTAGACGCTGATACTGCTGAAGCTTTACCACTTAATTGTTGATAGTACTGATTGGCAAATTGTGCTGATCCAGCACCGCTTGAAGAATATTCAACAGTGCTTCCGGGTCCTGTTGGCTGGACATGGGTCATTACGTATGACTTTGGAGTGGTATAAACCGGAGTGGATGGTGTTGGATAGTAGACTTGTTGTACATGTGACGATCCTTTACCAGGATTCATTGTATATTCACGTACCAAAGACAGATAGCTTGACGCAAGATTTGGATCGCTTGAGTATTGTGCAAAGGATTCATGTTTGAATTGGGGTGTTGATCCAGATGGTGGTGCAACCTGTTTTGAGGCAGCAACCTGAATAGACGGCTGGATTGAGTAGCCTGAAATAAGTAGAAGAGGTTGATATAGACAATGAATCTGATATATTCATTCACCAAGACAAGAAATAACTTACTGTAATGTGGTTGCTGCTGTTGTTGGTAATGTTGATTCTGTCCATGCTCCCTTCCAGAATAGTGCTGCTGCTGTTGATACGCCTGGCTATGCTCTGCCTGGGCGGACGCATAGTGATGAGATGGCTGCAAAACCGTGGTAGTTGTTGTAACTTGAGGTGCCTGAATCGTTGAATGTTGTTCTTCGTGTTGTTGCTCATGATGGTGGTGTGGTTGAGGTGCGGTAGCAGTTGGCGCATATGTGACCTGAGCAGTTGGATAGACGGCGACCGCATGACTTACAGCAGGCTGACGATGCAGACTCTGCACTGGGATCGAAATGGGAACGAATCCCGATTGTTGATGACGTGGGCCGTGATGTGGCGCTGAAAGGTGTATCACTTGGTGTCCTGCAGGTGAGATGGCGTTGTATGATGCCGGTGCATATTTATGCGGTGCAGGTACACCAATAGTGACATGACCTCCATTCATGTGGATATGATGTCCGGAACCATGTTGTCCAGGACCATTGTGTCCACGATGATGATGCGGTGGTGGGTTAGGTTGCACTGCGGCTAAGATCATATGGAGAGGAGGTTGATAGGACATTTGCGGATGTGGAGCCACTGCATATTGAATGGGACCAAGTTTAGATGGGTAGTAATGGACCCCTGGATACGGCACGGATTCAATTTGTGGTGGGTGGCTGTTTGATGAGTATGCTAGCTGATATTTTTGGTGTTGTGGCTAGAAAAACATTAAAAATATAATTAATTTTTTTGAACCTATTTAATTAACAACAATAATTGAATTTATGGCAAAACATTAGCTAGGTAAGGGGTTAGCACACTGTTAAACTGCTCAAAATGAATTTTTTTTCAACAGCTACCAAAAAAACTATTCAATATATCGATTTGAAATTTTCTATACATTTTTATTGAGGTTAAAAGTTTATTGGAAAAAAATATTAGAAAACAAAATGGCGACCGACCGAATGGATCGCTGCAGCACCACTGATAAAAAAA
The DNA here is from genome assembly GCA_963942545.1 of Oxycera nigricornis. Lineage (NCBI taxonomy): Eukaryota > Metazoa > Arthropoda > Insecta > Diptera > Stratiomyidae > Oxycera > Oxycera nigricornis. The sequence goes on from OZ012662.1 coordinate 99,846,286, forward strand.
GGGTCGTAAATTCACGAAAAAACTACTCGGCCGATTTATTTAAAATTTCGTGCAGCTATTAAACTAAATTTAAAGCAAACAAAAATATTTACAATTTGGAAAACATTTTTTTGGTAGAAACGCGAAAAACTGGATAACCAATGTACAAAAATATACGAATTTTTTTTATCGCTTTAGACTTTTAAATTTAGACATGTGCAGTCTTTTATATTCAAAACTAATGAAATATTTTTGGTAATTTGTTCACAGATGCTTATTTTGTCCAGGAATTTACAACGCGCAATTTGGCTTTTTTTCGACGGTGCTACGGCGATCCATTTTGTTTTTTAACATTTTTTCCAATGAAAATGTTAACTTTTAACCTCAATAAAAATGTATATGAAATTCAAAATCGATATCTTGAACAGTTTTTTTGGTAGCTGTTTGAAAAAAAATCATTTTGAGCAGTTTAACAGTGGACTAACCGCTTAAATGCGATGTCTAATAACTTTCCCAATTCATTGATGTAAGGCCATAATTTAATTCAGTAGTTTAAAGATCGCAGCGCTGGAATTTCACTTCGACAAAATATTGTTGACAACTCTCTAATTTAGTGTCCAAATACCTCTAATTTTCCGTAAATTGATAAGAAATTCAACCGACATCCAACTTAGACAAATTCATCGCTCTAGGGATCAAATCAAACTTTCCTTTCAGCACGAACCGTCGTGTAATCACTCAAAATTTTATTACACATTACACCTGAAGCTATCTTTCCCGTAATTATTCGTAATTTCGCTAAATATTTACTTTAATTAAATTTGCCGGAAACAATGCAAGTAGCAATCGCAACGAACTGGTTTCACAGCCAGCGGTCCAAGATAATCATCAACTATTTGCACTTGTTGGCACCCAGGAAAAACAACAACGGAACCAGTACTAACATCAATCGCAACAAGAAATTTCAGAAAAAAACCGAACCTCTTATCCTATGAGATAATTTTTCCTTAACGGTCAATTCAACATTGCAACAACTAAAAAGACTTTCACTTGAACCTGTTCTACGGCTACAATCCACGTAATGGTGCTACCATCAAGCAACTAACCATCGTACCATTCCGTCGTTGCCATCATAAACTTCACCATTCATCATCATAACTACTACTGCGTGGTGTGGTGAATGCGTGGTCAGTTACAAGTGCAATCTACGTAATAACCTTTCCTTCTTTCCTCGCGAGAGCATCTTAAGTAATCTTTCTTGGGGCATAAGATGTTGCCCATTTAAAAATGATTTCAATGTTCTTTCCACGCTCTTGAAGATGTTTATTTGTTATTTTCTTTTTGAAATTACTAATTAACCACGGAGAGTTATAATTGGATAAAAGGTGGTGCGAAAAAAATGATATCGGCCACGGTTTAGTGCCAAATACTGGGTTAAGTTATCCAAACCATTTGCATTGTAATCGGAAACGGTTATTGGTTTTTCAGATGAATTGCTTGGGATGGATTGTGTAATATATGCATGTTGAACAATAGATTGAAGATAAATCTCATTTGGACCGTATGTGAATTTAAATACATTTCTTGTAGTCGAGATGAATCGCTCGAATGGTATGTTGCATCACATAAAAAGTGATAATCTTATATGAGCTCCGATTTTTTTTAATGAAAATCAAATTGCTGCTTTCATCTTTTCAATGACTTGATATATTCCATTTCTTTGAAATTTTCTCGGGTTATTAAAGCTTCCTTCCGTAGATGTGAAAATGCTTGAAAAATGCACAACAATGTCTACGAGAATGGGTGTGGATTTCCTCATTTGGTTGTATTATGTAAGGCTGAACTTTATGTGTTGAGAAAGTATTTTCAGATCCTCTTTGACCTATGAAAATTTCCAAAGCTGTTTTTAAATGATGTAATAGCAATCAGAATTGTTTTTTTTGATCATAAACATTATGAAGTGAACTTAATTGCTAATATGTTCGTGCGTTGATGAAAATTGCAAATCACGTAGACATACTGACTTAGTTGATTAATCAATATATCTTGTTTTATTAGACAACTTCATTCAACAGCAAATAAATGTTTTTTGGAGGTGTTTCAAAGATGTAGCTAACACTTATTAGTCTGTTCATGATTATCAGTTTTTACTTTCATCATTAGTAGAAAAGTGTGTAACATATATGTTAACAAAAGTTGCCTCGTTGCTGAAGATTGTAAATTAGTGAGAGCTGACTTGTTCGATGGAGCATATTTTGCTTAATTAGCTGTGCTCAACTATATTGAATTCAGTTCAATGCTAGATTTAAATAATTGAAAACTACATTCAATTATTGAAAAAAATGTGTTTCTAGTTTGAAATTTAAATAATACTGAAACTTTCTAAAGTTTTTTCTAAAATTTAAACAATCAAATTCCATGCGACTTCTAAAAGAGGATCTATTTATTGAATTCATCTTTTTTGAGGTATCTTCTACGAGGCAAAACTTTTCTTATTTAAAGTTGGAAACTAAAAGATGATGGCCAAATACTCAAAACGTGAATACTAATATAATTTTGAATTTTTCAAAATTACTGAAAGGTACAAATTTCCTGATACTATGAAGTTTTTTTTTTAAATTTTGATTGTCGCGTTTTCTAATTAAAGATATTTTTCTCGAACAATAATTCTCTAAAGTATCATGTTTCCAAGCACAAATATTGTAAAAATTGAATAAAATAACAAACACGAATAAACAATAAAAGAAACCCAACTTATTTGGTGACACAAAACAAGTTTGCAGGCAGAAACAAACCTAATCAAAGGCTAGCTCTGTTTGCAAATACCAATAAATGGAGTTTCACAAAATGGTCATATGCAAAACACAAAATCAAAAACCTCATCCTAATTTGGTAGCGCGAAAAGTATAGAAATATTTTAAAATTTTCATAGATAATAAAAATTGGCTTTGATCTATGTGTGCAAAAAATATGTGAACATTGAAAAAGTGGAAATTGAGATCAATTAAAGAAATAAATATGAAACTGATCTTGAAAATATTTTTTTCTGTTTGATGATATGATTATCTTCAGATTTATCTTTTAAGCTGAATTAATTCGAACGTTACGAACATGCACATTAAGATGACATTTTTACTATTTTAAATAAATAAAATCAATAAAATCTACGCGCAAAAAATCTGCATAATTAAAAAATAACAAGGAGAAGATATTTAAATGAATAAAAAAATATTCCAAAAAACTTCCGATATAATTTGCTATAGAAGTTTCGTCAAAAAAAATTCTTGAAAATCAATAAATTGCAAGTAAATTTTCTTGGTAAAAATTTTTGCTTAAATTTATCTAAGAGAAAAAAATGCAAAATAATGAAAAAAAGATTCAAAATATATTCGAAAAATATTATGAAACGAACCAGGCTCATCGGTATTTCTGGTTTACTTTGAACTTTGGATAATATTTTAAAATTGTTTTGGGCTACGAAAAATTTAAATGAAATACAAAAAAAGAGCTTAATTTTGAATAATTTTTCATGTATAATGTTATTAAATTTGAATCAACTCAAAAGTTGAGAAAATTCAAATTTCCTGGGGAATATGATAAGTAAAAAAAAACATATTTGAGGAGTTAGATCGAGAAGCTGTAGATATAAGCTATAACGGCTGCTTAATAATTTTACGTAAGTATTTTTTTATTCACACCTATAATATAGATTGAAGATATTTTTTTTCCACTTTTTTTCTGAAATTTATTGGAAAAAATGTCGAGGGTATTTCTTATTTAACCGTTCCAAATTTTATATTAGTAATTGATTTCATCTTCAAAAAGTACTACGTGTTGTTTTTTATAAAAGAAAAGCTTCCTTTACGCAAAATTAAAAGGAAATATTTCTTTTATAAAAAAAACAATACTTTCCCAATTATTTCAAAGAAAATGCAGAAATGAACATTTTAATGCTGAATTCTCGGAAAACATATTATAATTTTTTTTGGGTATAATTGTTTGCAAAACAACAACAAGGTGTAACTCAGTTTATTTATTAAATTTCTTAAACATTTTAACACTTCCTACAATTTTTTGAATTCAAAAATTTACTCTCGACAAAAATTGTGTAACAAAATTTTTTTCTAAATATATTTTTTGAAATGCCTTTGATTGGAAATACGAAGCATAATAGTAAACAGTTTTTTTGAAAGCAATTTTACAATCATTAAAGGAATGTTTTCAGGCATATTAAAACAATAATTTCTTGGTTTTTCCTAATTTTCTTTTTAGGTTTTTTAAAATATTTAATATAAAAATGCACGGAAAACTGCTTAGCTCATTTTTTAGCTAACGTATATTTTTTCATCGTAGAAAGAAATTTTTTCAGCTTGAATTCAAAAAAATTTGAGTCTAGAACAACTGAAATTTTCATCAATTTTTTTCACCAAAAAAATTCAAACTAAAAAGGCCAGCAGATTTTGCTCAAATTATGATCGCGAAATGTTAAAAGATTTCAGAGTCTTGTGAACTATTGCCTTCTAAAATTTGTCATTTTTAATTGACCAAATGGTGAAGTACAGCTCAAATATTTAATTACAATACTTCTAACTGTATTGAAAAGTCATAAACTTTTTGGGAACATTGTAAAACACCAAATGATGGTGGAATTAAAAATAAATTTCCAGTAGGAAAGTGTCTGAGAATGTTTAGAAATTTGAAAAAATACTTGGAAAAAATATAGATATGTTAAAACAATTTCATCTGAAAAACCTTTGCTATTATTTGTTATTTGTTCGTCCTTTTAATATTATTTGAAATTTCGTTTGGTGTTTACATAATATTTTTTAAGTTTGTTAAGCTTTTAGGTGACAAATTTTGAATATCAAAGACGAATATCAAATTGTTGAAGAAAACTGAAACTTTTGAAAAGTTTTTCAAAAAAATACTATCGAAAATGTAATAATATGTGCTTTAAAAATTATCACGAATTAGTGAAATTTTCACTACCTTAGAAGTATATTAAATGAAAAATATTCTTAAGGTTGACTTTTTACGGACATCTCAGTTTGATTTTTTTGCTGAGAAACTTTTAAATGGTTTTTTTGTGAGACATTGAAGTTGGAATTTTAATACCAAATATTAGTATCTGGTTGTATTTTCTTTTTATTTCATTCACATAATATTATTCAAGAGAGTTTCCATGAATTTGCTTTGAAAGCTTTCACGATTTTTGAGAGGATGTATTTTGGACGGATAAATATTCAAGTTTCAGTATTGAAAGTCCTTTGGAGAAGCGATAATTTGGGCTTGTGGTGGTTAACTAAATTTAATTTCGAAGATTTTTCGTCTAGAGCATGATGCATATTTTTGTTTCGTGTAAATTAATCAATGCTTTAATTATGCACTAATTCAATGAAAATTTTCTAAATTTCTCAAAATACATCTCAACTTCTGGTTGCTTTGTCAAAGCGTAAAACTTTTCAACAAATACGAACTGATTTGCATGAAACATGATTGACACTGAATCGTAGCGAAACTATTTCAGATATTCTAAGCCAAACAAATGCACGTAATTTTTTTTCTGCAGTTCCAAGCAAAAAATCGTACCATCTATACTGCACGGACGAAATAATCTGTGCAATTATTTTCAATTATTTTATAAAAAGAATTCTCCTCAATTTGAAATCCAGGAAAAGATATTCAAATAATATTTTTTGTTTGCTGCTTGCATTAATATTAAATTTCATTCCAAATTTATTATTGATGATATTAATTTAAATCAATTTATACCCTATTTCATACAGATTGAATCATTCATTATGATAAATTGAAAACCCATGTTTTTCTCATCAATTAAACACACATCCACTTCTGTAAAGTACATTGGTATTTAACATTCTATTCCCAGCTCCTGCCCGAATCAATGTCAAAAAAGTGTTGAACATGACGTATTCAATCAAGTTGTACAGTCATCAACCATTAACTACCCATTGACGATGATTTAATAATGTGTTGTGATGATTAATGAATTATCTTTTGATATTTTCAATTACATTTCAATATGAAAATCGTGACTTGATATTTTTAATCAGCATGTATTCATATATCATGAAAAATTGTGTTTGTTTTCCCTGAAGGCATTTATCGTTGGAATAGATCAATGGAATATTTTTTGTGAGTATTCTGTGTGTAATTATGATACTTTAAACAAACAAGAAATGATGAATTCAGAATGAATTTATGGTAAAAATGATTTGAAAGATGATTTTTAGGAGTAGAAAGTGGAGATGGAATAATATTCGCTTTTTGTTTAAATTTTCGTACACTTTTTCAAAACATTTTGAAGGAAAGATGATTCATTTGATTTTTAAAAAGTTGGTGGTGGTTTCTGCAAATTTTCTAGAAATCTGAGTGAACTGTTTTAAAGGCTGATTAAGTTTAAAATTGGGCAGAAGGTTCTTGATAATGTAAGTTAATTTAACATATGCATAAAACTGATGGTAAATCAGTAAGTCTGCGAAATGTTTTTATGAATTTTAAGGAAATTTTTTATAAGATTTAAATGAATAACTATTTTGTTCTAGCGTTATGCTAATAATTCATATTTTGAGGCACACTATCTTCGAATAAATTCTTATGCTTAAGTACACGTACCTGTGAGGCAGGAGCCAAAACGTAATGTGTTGCGTGTCCTGCGTTGTTTGCGTATTGAATACCCGGCATTAATCCTTTTCCAGCAACAATATATCGTCCGTTATCTGTCAGATTTTTTTTTAAATTAAATTTTCTCCATATAAATTGTGATTTCTTCATTTCAAATCAAAAAAATTTCACAAAGTTCAATAATCAATTTATTGACCACAACAATACATACCTCCATGATCATCTTCACGTTTTCCAACATATATGTCTTTATTCTGAACCCCTTCACCGATCACTTGGCCAACCGTTACCAAACCAAATAGAAAAACAATCTGCAAATTAAAATTATATAGAAAATTGTTCATAATTAATTCACGGACTACTAGAGAAGTAGTCACGACTTGTTAAATAAACACACGATAGTTACCATGATCTTCATTCTGATATCGTTCATGTAATCCTCTTTCACAGGGTGAAAACTTTTAGATGCAACTTTTTCGTTTGTCCACTCTTTGAAATAAAAATTACAGCACAATCACTACAATATTCACTTGAGGTCAATAACAATAGTCAATCACACCCTTCGTTCACTGATTTAGTCCTTTTTGTTTAGATGCAATCGTCACTATTTGATTTTCCTTTTAAATCCAAAAAATTAGTATCTGTGCGACGGCAAGTTCCAACGGAAAGTGAAAATGAAAAGTGAATTGAAAAGATTTTTATACAAAATGTTGTGTCTCGGTACCGATAGCCACAAGCCACGATCTTTTGGCGGCGGCAAAGAAGGAAGGTATTTTCATATGAAGAGTTTGGTCGAGCTGGCTGAGTTGTTTGTTGGCTGTTGTGGTAGAGATACCCTGGGCTGGGCAGTCTTCCCCACATACTCGTATCTGCAAGTTTGATATGCAACAGTGAAAGAAAGGTGAATGTCGCGAATGCTGGTTTTGCACCAAATAGCCATCGCCATCATCATCATCAGCACCATTGCCATGATCAGCAAAACCAAAGAAACTACATATTACATAGTAGTAAAGGTGAATTTTTGTAGTTTACGAGTCGTTGGTCTTAGAGGAAAAGCGATGCAACAACTGGCGTTGGAAGACGAACCAGTAGAAAAATCATCAAGGAAAATCGTTGTAATTGAGAAGTACCTATGCATGATTATGTGCACCAGTTAATTTTTTTTATAGTTGTGCTTGTTGTTAATGTTAGACAGCACAAAAAATTATGGGAAGGAATTAGTTAACAGGCTGCATAACTACTACGCAAAGTTGATTTTCCTTCGTCGGTCGTTTTGTAAGTCCGCCTTGAATTTTTGCACTTTCATGCGGGACGTAGGTACATATATACTATGAGGTCTTGTAATGAATATTTAGTTAGATGAATTAAAATTACTTCAGGAATGTTGATGGTTGTTGCAGTCAGCAGCGTGTAAGTCAACCGGGTGGAACGTAAGCAGATACATATGTATCTATGTATATTGATTGATGCATGCAAATTCAAATGCAAATGAATTGGATTTCTATCCGCGATTAAGATTAGATGATTATTTTTTTGATTTACCACAGTAGTAAATTTTATGTGAAAATTTACTTTGAATTCATAAAATTTACAACATTTTGCAACCAAAAGAAATCTCATACCATATCATAACCGTCACTTAATCACAACTTCCTCTCGTATATGTTTCAAAAACACTTCTCAAGTACTCTTCCGAATGCACAACTATATTTTCCACTCGTAAACCCAAAACCTACAAACATTTTGACTATTACGTATAACCCTTTTGTTATGCCAGCAATTTCCAATACAAATTACAAACCTATAAAATAAATAGCTGAAGAGTTTTCTTTTCGCTCCACACAAACGAAATCTCGTAATCTCCGCATGCATTTAAGATATGACTTTGGAAATCATCGACTGACATAAGCTAATTATTTAAATTAGCAATAAGTTTACAAGTATTTGCTTAACAATTTCAGTTTGATTTGATGTTATGATAAAATCTCGATAAAATGTTTACGAATGCATTCGAAGTAACTACGATTGGTGGTGATGGATCATGAATGAATGTCAGTCGATAGGTTCAATGATAAATTACTTTCACACGGTTTTGATTAATTAGATGTGAGTTTTTTTGGGCTGAACTAATTAATGAATGAGAATCATAATATAGGATTTCAACGTGATGTCACCATTGTGTGAATGAAATAAATTTTACGTTAAAAAAAAGATTTAGGCTGCATAAATATCTGCGAATCAGTCAAACTTTTTGTTAAATTTTCTTAGACTTGAAGATTGTTATTGCAATTTTAAAATATTATTTAAAATGCTCTTCAGTTTGATTGCATTACGAAGGTTTAACTACTGCTGGTATTGATCAATTCTGCCATTGCCATTTCTTTCAAGGTCTTTTCTGCCAAAAAGTGTAATTGACTCGAAACCACGCTTCTTCAGTTTTACAAAATGAATTAAAATTGTCTAAAATCGTACATTTCAATAAATTTTTCAATTCTTTGCCAAAAAGTACCACTGTTACTAATGCGGGCGCAATAAAGTTCTTCTATTTTATTCTTGTCTTGAAAATTTTAATAAAAATTTTACGATTTTTCAACACAACCAGTTTCAAATATTTTATTCTGTGAAAAATTTTGAATCAAATTTTTCAAAATGTGAAATCATTTAAAGAAATATCGTACTTACGCAATAGTTTCTCGAAAATGTTTTTCCATGAATAAAAAATTGCAACAAATTACCCAAGAAATAAACAACGAAAAAAGATTATCGCAGCAATCATTACTATTTCAGTATAATTCGGCTCCTAAACAAGAGGAAAACTTTCAAGAAAGTTTGTTCATGTAAACAAGAAATTTTGTCAAAAAACTATATAAGAAAAAAAATTTAGAACTACTTATGGAGTTTCTTTAAATCAAAAACTCATTGAATAATCCTCAAAATACAACTATTTTCAAAGTATTACTCCTTGCAATTTTCCTTAAATATTTTTTCGTAAAGGAAGTTTGTTATCATTCTATATTTGTGAATTTTCGGTGAAATTTCCGTGAAATGTTTATTCGCAAAAACCATAGTTGTTGAATATTTTTGATTTATTTATGAAGTCAGTTTTATAAAAACATATACAAGAAATTTGTTCATCGATTTTTCCCTCGTTACAACGGGGTCTAAAATGTACAAAAAAACTATTTATTCAAAAAAATAACAATATTTTCTAATTTTATGGACTTATTTTCATAAAAACTCACCGGAAAAACAGATTTTTGAATGAATCAGTTAATTTTTTGTTAGAAAAAATCGTATTGAATACTTCCTGAATATGTTGAAGCAAGCAGTTTTTTAAAATTCCTTAAAAATAGGGAAACAAATGGCTATAAAGTAGAGTCTTTCAGGACCCTCGACGAAAAATATCCATGATTATTTTAGAAGATATTGTTGAAAACAACCAATAAATATTTTACGAATAAATATTTGAAAAAAGTCCGGAAAATTAACGAAAACTTTTTAAAACGTTCATGCTATCGAATTTGTTGATTTTTTTCAAAATATTTTGACAACGAAACTGTTAGAAATTTCAAATGGGCTGTGCTTTTCAAAACATTTTAATTATATGTTAAATATGCACTGCATTGGACGAAATCTTCTAAGCGTGTAAACTTAGAATTTGTTCGAAAGCTTTCTTTTTTTGGAGGGAGAGGGGGGTGGGTTAAATTAGATGTCAGATGTTGAAGTAATTCAGTACAAAATGTTGTCAATTTATTGTTTCCACAAAAATTTTGCGATTGAAACTAGTATAAAAACTTTAAAATGATATTTTGAATGCTTTTTAGAACACTTTTGTAGTTTTTGAAGTTGTGAAAGTTGAAAATTAGATATGTTCTTGCTGGTTTTGGTTATAAATTTGTTTGCACTATTTATAATGAAATTCGTTCGTATCAAGTGGGAATTTCAAAACAACAATTTGGTTCTCTACGCTATAGTTTTCCAAATTGATAAAAATATTCTTGGAATCCATTATTGGGCTCTTACCAAAACCCTGATATTCAAAATTCAAAGATCATATTTCACAGATTAAGAAATAAATTACGACCTTTAACTACCCTCAATCCATGTAATAAGCTGAAGCCTTCCTGAGGCGTATTGGATTTTCATACCACATACAGGGATAAACACAGCTACTTCAAATAACGTCTCATATTGCAATCATTTTCATTCAATTAGTGGTACCACAGAAACATGCATAAAATATCCTTCCGGGAAACTTCAAACCAGTTTTCTACTGTTCAAGTTACACAGACAGAATATATGGTTAATATTCTTTATTGGCGTTGTTCTTTCCAATACTAATGGCTACGTCAACACCCAGTGAAGCATTAATACAAAATCCTGTTCTAGTCTAATATCCTTCCAATCACAGCCAGCAACGGATAGCTAAATCATTTAATCACTAGAATTGAATGGTTGTCCTTTAGCGGCATGTAAGTGGATTACCACACTACTCGCAGTCCCGGTTCCGCTAGATCTGGTCTAAAATGGACGAAGATATTTCACCGAGCGGTAATCGTAGTCCTTTCTACGTTCGATGCCATTTCAATTGGTTCCATAATACGTTTGTTAGATGTGAAGAGTATGAAACGAATGCTGGATGGGATATCTTGCATCCGGGAAAATCAAGGATAAAGGATTGCTCTATTTGCAGGAAGCTAGCTGCTATCAAGCACCACATATGCCAGACTTGAATTGTGCAATCATGCAGCTGGGACAAATATGCACATATTGATTTTGCAATGTTTTTTGGTTTTGGTTTTTTTGAAAAATTACTACAAAATAGATAAAAAACAAAACTGTTTTGTTTCTTTAGACGAGATCTTTTTAGGAACAGGAATCATAGCTCAATTAATTAATTTTATGACCTCTTCTGGCCTCACATATATAGACCCATCGATGGCTGCATTAAATTAATGGTCAAATGTACTGAAGAAAGTTTCAACTGGTGCTCGAAATACGTATATACATATATAAAATAATAAATTCCGTCCAAGGAAACACAACAGTTTTGTTTTTTATCAATTGGATAGGCGTAGAAAATATCGACGACAAAAATAGTTTTACTACAAAATGTATCATTGATTTTCTTTTATATTTCTAAACTTTTTGTTCGTGCTTTCATCTGATTTTTCATTTTGAATATGCAGACACAGTAAAATCCTTGCAAGGTTTTTTAAGTAGGCCTTATTGAAGTAAAATTCTGAAATAATTCTACCTTGAAAGTGTCATAATAAAATTTAAGAATTTACGTTAAAAGACGGTTTTACGAAAACTGGAAGTTCCAATAAAAATATTTGAGAGGCGTAATAAATAAATTTTCGTTGAAAATCGTCAATTTCCCTATCGAAACATTTACAAAAAATATTTCTTATTCGTCACACTTGCTTATAGAGTTTCGCTTAAATGGTAATACAATTTTTCATTGAGTTTGCTATTTCTTGGTGTTTATTTATTTTACATTTCCTTGGAATTATAACGGTAAATTTCAACGTGCTGCAACAAAAAACGGTTACAATTGATGCACGTCATAGTTCATGATGAAGTTGAACTTCATAAGGAAATAGAACTTCATACTGACGATAGATCTTCATAATGAAGTACTGTGTAATGATATAGCGACACACGAATAGTAGTCCATTGTGCCTGATTTTTAAATGGTTTGAAATTTGTTTAAAAAGTGGTTCAAAGTGGTTGAATGATGCCAATTTACTTACGCATCAAGAAATTTAGCCTTCAACTCGTTGAACAAAAACGCAGTATCAAAATTAAATTTATAAGTATGAGTATCGTATCGAATTCATTTACTTAGCAAACATATGTCACTAAAATAGTCAAATGTAGATGGGGTTTTGCAATCCATAAAATTTCCATTGAAAAACGATTGTGTTTCATTATCGCTTTTTCATTATGAAGGAGATTTTCCTTCAAAAGTAATAACTATTCCATTACGAATTATAAGGTTTTACTGATAAAATACCACAAAAAAATTGCGATGAAAAACCATTTCTTTTATACAGAAAAAGCTGTTGTATCACTGCTATTTTTGATTAGGACTTTTTTAAGTGGTAGAAACATATGTTAATATGTTAATGTTAATCATTTTCGTGTATTTATTTTTCACAATTGTAAACCATTAACGTTTCCGATTTACAGAAAATTACAAATCAGCTACTACTTTTGAGCTATTAATGGTCTCACTTAAGGGGTTACAATTTTTCAAAAAATCAAACCAGCTAGCAGAAATGCACAATTTCTAGGCTAACTAGCAATATTTTCTTTCAAAGTTTAACAGACTTGAGTTTCCATGTGGGGTATAGTGTTATTTTTCTCATCGTTCTGAAGGACAAGCAATATTTTACAGAATACCAACCAACACGAATCTCCTTGAGCTTACCCAAACTGTCGCAAAGGCTCTCGACAGTCGTACCCAAGTGATGTTGTGTATACTGACTTCAGTAAGGCATACACTGGCAACCTAAATGTTGTACTTCTAAACCTGGCTCACTTTGGTCTTATTGGACTATTTTCCTCCTGGCTTGAATTCTATATTAGTCACGTTCATGCCGTGTTAGTCTATGTGGTGCATATTCCTCTCTCTTCCACCCTACCTCCGGCGTTTCTCAAGGATCTATTCTAGACTCTCTTCTTTTTTTACTCTACATAAATGACCTTCCCTCAATCAAAGCGTCTCAGTGTCTTCTATATGCTGATGAATTTACCGAGTTATTCGCTCGGAAGACGATTGTATTGCTCTCCAAAGAGATCTGGACGCGATCGATTCATGGAATCAAACTAATTTTCACTCCCTTAATGTCTTGAAATGTCATAAAATGTTCTTTTCCTTAAAGTCCAGCTCAATTGAACTCATATACACGCCATTTACGGCTGTATTTCAAATAAAAGATCTGGTAGTGATTTTCGACCCGAAACTTAAATTTGAGCCCCGTATTCGTAGTAAGGGGTCTTTTAGGTTACAATTTTTTTAAAAATCAAATAAGCTAGCAGAGCTGCAGAATTCTCTAGTCAGGAGCTGTATGAAAAATAAGTAGGAATTCTGCATGGGCCAGGCATACCAGAGAAAAGGTATATAGCGTTTAAAAAAATCGTAAACAAGCCGCTCGTAGAAAAAACTGTCCACGAGCTTACGTACATACGTATACACACACATATCTCCCTTTCTAAAATCACTTTATATGTACTCTATAGACCTCGAAACGTAAACAAATGTTGAAAATTTTGATTTTGATTTTCGAGGCGATTACAAGAACTTCCTATTTACTGGGAAGTTAAAAAAAGTAAACTTGATTTTATCGAATTCATTTTTTCAAAGCTGGCGGACACGATTAAAAAAATGATACTTAACCGATCACTCTGATTTTTTAACAGGTTGTGGTACACATTTATGGTTATAGCCACTAGTTGAATCATTTTGATCGGTATCAAATTTTCCGATTTTCACTCTCAAAAATAAGTTGTTGTTTTTTAAAAAAATGGCCGCTATTTTGTTATTTTTAAATAAAAAACCCATTTCGGTACCTGCCATAGGCACTTAAACAAGAATTAATTTGGCGTTTTGTTTTTTGATTTTTTGATGTTTATTTTTTTTAAAAATTTATGGGTAAAAACCAATAAAAATATCTTAAAAAAATCTTTTGTACACCTAAAGTACCAATTACCATATGTACAAAGTTTCAAAATGGTATTTCTTTTCTTTCTATTGAAAAAATGGTTAATTTTTTTTTGAAAATCGTAACCTAAAGAGTCCTTCAATCCAAGCTAAATATGATGAAAAAACCCAGGTAGGCTTTGAAATGCAATTTGAATTAAACTAAGGAGTAAAATTTTAATAGAACGAATTAAATTCAATACAACAAACAGAGATATTAGTTTATCCAATAATAAATTTGAAAGCTTTGCAATTTGAATTATTTCCATGTATAATCCAATATTTTTTACATCCATTTTAAAACTAACTCAAATCATTGCTGTGACTTATACTAAGCATATCCAACGTGGATAAGATTTCTTTTCTTTTTTGGAAAAAATACAGGTCGTTCAAACCATTAACATTAGTTTCGCACGATTCAAATATTTGCTGCAAATTATTCGCTCCATTATGCTCTGAAATTCACATCGTGACCCTAAAATTATGAGACCTCTCCAATTCGTCATTCATTCATTTCTTCCATTTATTTCATATTTTATCTGTGGTTTGGTTTTTTTTCTTAAAAAAAGCTTATTACATCACATTTCCTAAACGAACCAATTGAAAATAGCCAGCCAAAGTAATTAGATATTAGATAATCACATCTTACTTGAATTCTTTCTTAGCCGGGCCATCGAAGATATGTTTTCAGTTTGAGTGCAAGTGAAATATTTTGAAATCACGAATAAAAAAAAATTAGTGTAAATTAGTTGGCTATTCGTTATGGCATCTGGACGATGCAGGTTGAAATTGGTGGATAAGCAATTAAAGCAAATAATAGGTAATTACGTTGGCATGAAATCTCAATTTGTAGTAAATATATGGTAGTGAGAAAATGTGAGTCGGAATACAGATGGAAAAAAATGTGATATTCAAGTATCATCTATGTATGTGCTTTGAAGATACTTAAATCGACTGACCGGAAAAAATGTATCAGCCATAACATGGAAGCGTTGTTCCGTGAATTATTTTGACTGGCAAGTGAGAGTGTCTGATAAATAAATGGATTTTTGTTGATTTGGCGTGGAAAATTGTGAAGGGAAACTCGTGACTTAGGTTATGAGAACACCACGAACAAAAACTTTAATTAATACGTACGTGATCTAATTGTGAAAATCTGCCATATTTGATATTTTGCTTTCGAATTTTTAAAGTCCAATTGATCACATGTACACACATTGTAGATAGCTTCCGGATAATGACCCTAGATTCCGTAATAAGTGAATTGAAATTCACACTTTCAGCTTCTTGTTATTCCAGACAAACAAGCTCCCCGGACGACAATTTCCCTTTAGCTAATTTTTAAATATTTCCTGGAAACTCGATTATAGCCATTAAACATTTTGCACTTGCAATTATAATTTCTTCGTCAGCATTTCGAGCGACATCAAATCGATTGAATGTCAAGGCAAAGTACATCAAAATCATTCCGAAAGGTAGTAATCGGTACTTGCTGCCATCATTCAAACGTGTAACTCTCATTTTCATCTTACATACATAATCATATACCGATATTATGTGGTTGCCCACAAGATTCCAGCTTAGGACCAGTACTGTTTGCAATGAACTTCACTGTTGGGTAGGATGCGTTGAAAGTAACACTCGACGATGAACGGTGAACGTCTGCATGGTAAAACGATGACTGTCAGGTGAACTTGTAAATAATGATAGTGATAGTGCTAGGTAACACGATAGCCTAGCCCTGCGTGCCGTTAAGTAAAAGCTGACCAGTCCAGTCATTTGAGAAGCATCTGAAATGTTGAAATCGGATGCCATAATTATTACACCTGCAGCAATCATGGTTCAATATCAACTTATTGGGGCTAAAAATAGATTGATGTCTATTTGAATTTCAAACTGTGTTTTAAGAAAGACAGAAAATATTTTCTTCTTCAAAAATAGCAAATATTGGCATCGAACCGAAATCATCAGTCCAAAACCAAATACTTTCATCAAAAGATGAAATTTACAATAAATCTTCAAGAAATTCGTACGTTATGCAATCGATCACAGCTCAGAGAAATCTAAAACAATGTCTCGAATAAATTAAAATAAATTTGAGACTACAACTAAAATCGCTCGTTATTCATCTGATTTTAGATAATCCCCAAATTATCCGATCGTACAACCCTCTCTCCTAAGCAAATTGCATTTTGATGCTGAAGCTGAAGGTCGACGATCTTCATAATATCTGGTCGATTCATTCAACGCCTTACGAAAGATACACCGGATAGATACAAACAATGCATGCCGGCATCAAATTTCTGCTATGAAATGTTGATAACATGAAGAACCCGGAATGTGATGAGATGAAAGATACAAGAGTTGACTGCGAAGAGATACAAGATTGTGTCCAATTCAATCGTATTAAGCAATAAAATATTCAATTGAATTAAAAATAGAGTCAATCGATAATGTTCGTCATCCTGAAAATCAAAGTCGAGTTTATGAAAAAATAAATCTAGTCAACTGCAATTATGGGGCAAAGAGTTATGAAAATAAAGCGACTTCACGTTGCTAATGAAGATTTATGCACATATCTAGATATATTTTTATTGTTTTGCTTTGCAAACGAATTGAACGTATCTTTCCAATTATACGCGAGATATCAACATGTTCAGATTGTTGTACAATTTGCAGATATTTTGCTGCACAGTTGCATTTCAACGTTTAAGCATGTTGCGTTGCATTCATACAAGAAAAAAATTATTTTATGGATTTTTCTCTCAAGTGATTATTATAGTGACTTGAATGCTGTTAACAGCTGCTAATTGAAGCTATTGTTGTTAATTGTCGGACAAAAGCATTCACTTTGAGTAAATGCATGAGTATTCAGGTGAATGATGCAACAAGTAAAGCGGAAACAGTAAAACTCACTCGAAATGTTGATATGTAGTTGGAAGTTAAATTCATTTATCTATTAAATGCAGTGGAAACGACGGTTATTTTTTTGGTAGTTCACGTGAAATCTGGCTTCATATTATAGGCACGTTGAGAGTTTAATACGGACGGGATGTATATTTACCATCCGCATTTCACTGCGGTGACTGTTGATGGTCAGATGTGAGATTACCAAGTCAGCAATTGTAGAAATGTTACTGGACATAATTCTTAGAGAAGCTATCTACCGTAAAAAAACTAATTTCTTTATTTCTTTAAAATTCTACATTGAAAAAGTACCCATAGTAGCTCGATTCTCGTTCGATCAAATTGATATTAAATGGAGAATAAAATTTCGATGCATAATTTATTCTGAAAATTTCTAAAAAGATACAGGTGGAAGTTCATATTTGAAAATTTTCAGTAAAAATACGCTTGTATCCGAACATAACAATATTTTTCTTTGACAATTTCACTTTATAAAATAATTCCTAAAAAATTAAAACAAATAGAATTGAAGACATATTTTTGAATGAACTCAACGAAAACACTACAATTTTTTTTTAATTTTTTGTTTTAAAAATATAATCAAAGTAAAAGTTTTTGATATTCAACAAAAAATCATCTTCAATATTTCACACTTTATTTTGAAGAAATGATCAAATACCAATTCGCAAAAAATATCCATTTTTTGGCGGAAATTTATAACAGAAACTCTAAGCTTATTAAAAATATTTTCTTGAATCTCGGCGCAAATTTTCATAAAACAAACGTAGAAAAGATATATCGTTTGGTAGTTTCATGAAAAATCAAACACACCAAAATTTCTGCATCAAAACTGTTTGTAATATAATTCATTGTTTTAAGTGACACCCTTTATCATTTAACAAAAGGTTAGTTAGTAAGTTTTTCACAGACAATTTCGATGTATAAATGTTGACACTAAATTTTTCATCAGTTCGTTTATCAATCATGGATGGCTTTTAGTGGAAAGGGTATTCAATCGAATTCCTACGGGCAGGAAGTAGATAAAGGAGGTTCACTCAATCTTTCATTTTTCTACGTTTTATTTTTCTTGTACATATTTCATTATGAATTTCCAAATAGGTGACTTTCCGAAACAAAATGGATTTTTCTTCGTTAACATAGTTAACAAATTATTTTCAAAAAATTTCAAACAACTTTTCACTATATTTCCTTAGAAATTAAAAATAAGAATACTCATTCGCAGTCGATTTTAAAAGAGTATCTAATTTTTAGTAAACTAAGCAATATTTTGTTTAAAGAACCAACATAAATTCGTACGCAAGCAGATATGAAATTTAATGAACCATTTCAAAGAAAACGGGGACACGAAAATTTCCAAAATGATCGGCTTGTGATTTCTGGACTTTGAATAAAAAGTTGAAAATTTTCCCAAGATGGATGCGAAGAAAAACTTAAGTCATAAGTCAATTCAATTTATAAACGTTGAAGAATATTCATGAAATAGTTTGTTTAGTCATTTTGATAAAAACAAATGCGAGAAATATATTCATTGATTTTTTCCCCGTTACAAATAGGTCTAAAATTTACATAAAAATTATTTACTCGAAAAAGTTTACAATATTTTGTAAGTTTATGAACATAAAAATTGGCCGAAAAACTTTCAACATATTTTTGAATGAATCAAATGGTTTTTTGTTTGGGAAAATTGTATTGAATACTTCCTGAATATGTTCAAGCTTAAAATTCGTTAAAAAAGGAAAAAAATAGTCCATAATCATTTTTTTAAATTTCAAAATAAAGTCTTTCAGGAATCTTCGACGAAAAACATTAACAAATAATTCGTACAATATTGTCGAAAAAAAACCAATAAATATTTCACGAATAAAAATTTGAAAAAAAAACTCTTTAAATTGTTCATGATTTAAAATTTCGTTTGGCATGAATTTTTTTCGATATTTTTGGACAATGAAATTGCTAGAAATTTCAAATGAACTTTGCTTATTCAATACAATTATTATGTGTTAGATATGCATTGAAAATTTTACGAAATCTTCTAAGCGTGTAAAATATAAAATAATTTTTCGAAAAACTCTAGGAAAGAATTATATCAAACGAACGAACTATGTGATTTTTATTATAAAGCATTTGTTTTTGGAATACTTTCGAAAGCTTCCTTTCTTTGGTAGAATTAGATGTCAGCAGCGTTATAGTTATTGTTGAAATTATTCAGTAGAAAATGTTGTGAGTTTGCATTTTCATCAAAAGTTTTGGGGTAGAATTTCATGTGAAAACTGTAAAATAATACTTTGAATGCCTTTTTAAAGATTGTTAGATGCATTTGAAGTCTTCAGAGCAAACAATAATTTTTTGATGAATGCAACACTGTTATTACATGTACTATAATAGAAAATAAGTTATGTTCTTGCTGGTATAGTTAAAAAAAACTTTGCACTATTTATAATGAAACTCGTTCGTATCATGTGTGATTTGTGATAGTTTTCTAAACTGATGAAAATATTTTTGGAATCCATCATTGGGCTCTAAGCAAAGCCCTGATAACCCAAATTCAAAGATTATGTTTCACAGATTGAGAAATCAATTAAGATCTTCGACTACCCTCAATCCATGTAATAATTTAAAGCCTTCCTGAGGCTATTGGATTTTCCTACCACATACAGGGATAAACACAGCTACATCAAATAACGTCTAACATTGCAATCATCTTCATTCAATTAGTGATACCACAGAAACATACATAAAATATTCTCCCGGGAAACTTCACACCAGTTTTCTGCTGCTCAAATCACACAGACAGGATATATGGTTAATATTCTTCATTGGCGTTGTTCTTTCCAAACCAAATGGCTACGTCAACACACAGTGAAGCATCAATACAGAAGCCTGCTCTAGTCTAATATCCTTCCAATCACAGCAAGCAACGGATAGCTAAATCATTTAATCACTAGAATTGAATGGTTGTCCTTTAGCGGCATGTAAGTGGATTACCACACTACTCGCAGTCCCGGTTCCGCTAGATCTGGTCTAAAATGGACGAAGATATTTCACCGAGCGGTAATCGTAGTCCTTTCTACGTTTGATGCCATTTCAATTGGTTCCATAATACGTTTGTTAGATGTGAAGAGTATGAAACGAATGCTGGATGGGATATCTTGCATCCGGGAAAATCAAGGATAAAGGATTGCTCTATTTGCAGGAAGCTAGCTGCTATCAAGCACCACATATGCCAGACTTGAATTGTGCAATCATGCAGCTGGGACAAATATGCCCATATTGATTCTGCACTTCGGACGGATAGCATCCTTGAAAAGCCTGGTATTAATGGTTTGTTGGTTGCGTGCAATTGATTGCTATCAAAAAAAATTGATCTGCTTTGATTTTTGATATCCTCATGACAAAGAACTTACTAGGTTTTGTTTAAAATTTAAAGAATTAATTACAAGGATTCGATGTGTGATGCTGCAGGTTGAAGAATAAGTGAAAACTCAGTTTTTTGATGTGATTTTGAGTTATGATTCGCCTGAATGTGGTGCTTATTTGTTTGGAAAATTGTCCTTCCATTGCGTGAAAAATTTTCTGTATGCTTGGAATAATTTTTTTTGCAGTTCACGACATGAAAAACAGTCATAATAATATTTTCAATGGTTTTTAGCCCACGTTGGGCGCCAAGTAAGAAGAAGTGAATTTAGATTTTATTTTTATTATACTAAAAACGATCATAATACATGTTAATAAAAAAGTAATTTTAAATTATATATAATTATAAATGCAAAACATTTTATAGAAACTTTTTATCCAATCGGACCAAGTTCAGCCAAACAATTAATAAATCCTTTTCATTGTTCGCACTTCTTACCACAATTCATATGCAAACATCTAAATTGAGCGATTCATAACCAAAAAGCATAACATGTACCTACCTACCTAAATAAATATTTAAATTGTATGGTGTTTGCACATTTATTCAAAGTTATGCCCACACAATCCAGATACATGTATCTACATCTTTAGTGGCATGCCAGCAAAATATCTGAATTGGCAATCAAATTTGATTTGCCTTTATGATCGAATGTATGTATGAAGTCACACAAACAAATGTTTAAGGGAGGGAATAAAAATCAAAAATACCATATCTATCGTTTTACCTTCAGTAAACGTCTTGAGTGAATTCCAATCACGTAATTTTTGTTAGATTTAAAGTCTTTTAAAGCAAGATACATGAATAAGAAAATGCATATTTTAATATTGGTTTTAACTTTTGCGAGCATATGAAAATCTAGCAGAAGAAGATATACAGTCAAGGGAAATTTTTTAATTTTCCTGCATATGAGGTAATTTTAAGACACAGTATGACGAAACCTTGAAAACTACTTTTGAGTCATTCTATTGGTTTATTTAAAAACATACCAGTGATTTATAGTAATTTTTCTCATTTTTATTTGCAGTAAAATCCGTGAAATAATCTCAAATAAATCCCAAAACAGATATTCTTAGCAATCCCTTTCAAATTTAATGCTACCATTAAAAGTCGCAATGGCTTGGAAAAAAATCCCAGTTTCAAGTTGAACGCAAACATCATGAATGATTCCGCGAATAGCATCGATCATATGTTAAGGACCCATAAAACAGTTCTTCAATGTACACCGTAAGCATCACTGATTATAGGAAAAATGCGTTACAATTTTTCATGGGATTTTACTCGTTCTCTCTTTACCATTTTATTTCAGCATCTTGAAGCTAAGAATATTTTGCCCTGCAGGTGTTCGAAAGACAGTAAAACGTAGAATATTACGTACATCCTTAGCTAGCAAGTACACACGTTCACAGCAGCCATAAATAAGATTATTTGTGTCGTTTCGATGGTGTATAATCTTCTTGAAATGTATGGTATGATTTTGGTGCTTATACTTTGTTGAGAATTTGTCGAAATTTTGTAGATTGATCGACATTTTTACGACATAAAGGTCACTTTCAGTTTAAATGGAGAAAATCATTTGATTTACCAGTAGAACATGTTTTAAATAGCCAAAAGGATAACTAATAAATGTTTCAAATCCATCTTCATTGTTCTGGCTTCGCAGTTTGAAGTCAAATGTCAGCTGTCAGCTGAGTGCTTACATCTTTGAATAGAGAGAATAAGGAACCGAAATGGCCTATGCTGCCCCATAAGCGGCGGTGAAGCATTTTCACTACATACGCAACTTATTTACCGAAGAGAGCGATAATCAATCCACGTTGCCCCTTGCTTGCCCCGCAACCTAAACATTGCACCAGCACTGCTTACTACTCACACAGCAAGGTGATCAATACTTGAAAAGCTCTTCACGGACGCTATACTGTGGTCAAACTAAATGTCACAAAGCACTCACACTGCATCGCCGTCCAGCCAATCCGAAATTAGGATGACGACATCGCCCGGTTCCGCGATTGGTGCATTGTACTTTTGCTCGTTTTGTCTTCGGTGCTGCACGTGGTGATTTTCGCCGCGTTGTGTAAATTTGCAAAATACTCGATGGAAAT
The DNA here is from genome assembly GCA_963942545.1 of Oxycera nigricornis. Classification (NCBI taxonomy): domain Eukaryota; kingdom Metazoa; phylum Arthropoda; class Insecta; order Diptera; family Stratiomyidae; genus Oxycera; species Oxycera nigricornis. The sequence continues at coordinate 99,869,063 of OZ012662.1, forward strand.
AAAACATTCAGTTGGAAAAGTGTAGTGTAATTGAGAAAGAGTGCTGTACTATAAGTCGTTTAAGTGAATAAGTAGTGAAATTGTGAACAATTATCTGTGCAAATTACAAAAATGCGTTGCTGTTATCCTGTCTGCAAGTCTTTGCTAGGAAGCAAATCTTGTCGCGTTTCATTTTTCCGGTGAGTAGCTAAAAGTCAGTTTTATGGAAATAACACAACTTATCTGCATATAATCAATGTTTTCATTGAAAAATTCACGCGCGATGCTAAGCAATTGCTTTGTACATTTAGGTCAAACTAATTGTCAAAACCGAATCATGTGCTGCTCACTAGTCCAGAGTCGGTGCAACGCTAGAATGACGTGGGGCATTAAACATTTTGTATATCATTTCAAGTTCCCAACGTCACCAACTCGGGCTTCCGAATGGATGAAAATAATTGGAGGAGACGATCCCGCATGAAGAAAAAAATTTGTGAGCTTCATTTTGAATCGGGGTATATATATATATAAAATATATACTAGGAGGTGACTCAAAGCTTCAAAATAGAAAAGTGTGTGAGCTTCATTTCGAGGAGACAGATATGTTGGAGGGCGCAAGGCGGAAATATTTCAAGCCGTATGCTGTACCGAAAGCTGTATTAAATGTGGTAAGTAGATTTTTTCAGCTTTAAAAAATATTATCATCATATATATTATTATTATTGCATGATTTTCTGTCTCGTTCTACGAAAGTCGAAAATTGCTTCAATTCTCTTTACTGATTTCGCTTCCTTATTCTCTCTATTCAAAGGCTTACATGCTTTTTTATTTGCTGAATAGTAGTGTCAGTGTATGTTAAGGCATTACCATGCAGACAGATCTTGAGTATCTGGTATAGTATTTTCGATGACCATGCCAAATTTTATAAAGTTAAAAGTAGTTCGTTTTATATTTTTAAGAAATTTTTTCTGTATTGGATCTTTCTTCTAGAATTCTAAGATTTTCTAAGTTAAAGTTAAAATACATGCCCTATATTCCACTCATTTCTAAAATTGACATCAGATAATGACAAAATCATATAAAAGCCCAGCTTTTAATTTGTTTTGACAATTCAACTCAACTAATTAACCAAATAAACCACTAATAACCCCCACAAAAATTAGCATCCATTAAATTTTCTTGAAAATATTGCAAGCAAATCAAATTATATATAATCACAATCCATAAACCTGATTCATCTTCGTTTCGTCTTCCCGAAAGCAAGAGTTCGTACAATGAACGTTACATCAACAACAAATTGCCCTCTCATCATCGTGTCTCGTAGACATTTTCTTATATTAAAATTTACAGCCGAATTCATGATTTAAGCCCAAAATCCGTGATTTACTGGATCCAAAAAGGCTTGAAAATGTATATCTGTGACATTTTAGTGACATTATTACAGCTTGGATACGCTGCTATTGATGCTCGCAGTCATTTTCGCGTAGCGCAAATTCCGTTTGGCGTGTCCTGAACATTGGTGTTGTTGTTGTTTGCTGGTGTCCTTATCCAGTCGTAAATCATTGCAATAGCAATAAGGAGTTAATAACAAGTGGCACTAATTCAGAGCTGACAGACGCACGATGATGCCTGCGATAAGAGTAATTGTTGTAATAATTTTTTGTTATTTCATAATTTCTTAAGGATTATTGTTTGCATATTTGAGGGTTCGTATGTTTCATGGCCAGGCAATCGGAATGATAATTTTTGCTTTGGGATGACGTAAAAATAATCATATCGACTTCAGTAGTTTTTCCATCTCTATTGTTGTCGTGAAGGTTTTCCAAACGTTTCATTCTGAGAAGGAAATATTTGTGATCAATTTGAAAATGCTCCTTTCATTAGAGATAAGTTTAAAGCAATGCTCAAAAAATTGTTGTATATATAGTTCGTGCATAAATGCTGTAATGAGCTGTATAATATTATAAAAATTTCCAGGATTTTATGCCTCAAAAACTTTGAAGACGTTTGATCCAGGGACGAGGTATCAAACGTTAGGTCTCGTACTAAAGAATTTGTTCAACCCTTTTAGTCTTTGAGTAAGATGGGGGACCTAACCGCTTAGAATATGAGATCTCGCTCGTGGTGAACCATTTCAGCTTAAAAGTATTTAAGGAATTGATGACTTTTAGGCAAATTTCATTTTATTCAAATGTCGACTACTGCCAGACCTAATATTTTTGGGGGTTTAAATTCAATTTAGGTTTATTTTACTACAATTTTGATTCTGGAAACTTTTTACATTTAATTGCCAAGTTTAGATGTTTCTGTACGTCCTATTTGTCGAGGTGGCGTTTTGAGGTGAAAAAAGATTGTTTTCTTCAGTCTAGGGTTTTAAAATGAGTCCTTTTCACTGGTTTTTTATTCGCGTTGATTGGAGTGAGAACTGCAGCTAATGAAATCATGAACCAAATGAGATATGAGATATAGACCATCTGCATCGCTTATGTAAAAGGTCATAAAATTATTGGGCATCTATGGAAAAATGGGTTAAAATATATTTATTGATGAAACGAATGATTTACCACCATATAGAGAGGTGGATTGCAGAAGGGTTCCAATTTGGCTTAATATTGAGGGAAAAGAATCAATAGTTATTTTTGTATGCTTAAGATGTTTTCCAATATGTTAAGTGAAATAAAATGTATCAAAGAAAATTTTAAAAACGATTTTGTCTCCTGTTTTGAATACCAAAAATAATAGACGATGATCCCAGAAAAACATATGCACCTTCCTGTATCCTTCAAAAATTTAAACATGTCTCCATCGTTTACAGTGCAATAAACAGTCATCAGGATCTGTAACTCATTTGAATAACACGACATAAAAACCAAAATTGGAACGTCTTTCCTTGTTTATTTAAAAGGACATAAAAATATGCCATTCGATTACTATCCAAAGCCCAACTGCTGGCAGGCAGCAATATTATTAAAATTGTCTCACCATTATTTGAAATTGTGCAGGACTCAATGTCCTGCTAAAGCGCCAAATTAAACAAGCAATGAGTAAATTGCATTGAACTGAACAACATTACTATGAGAATCCATAACTACCACCGCCAGGGCAATCATCATCGGGACGATGCTTTTTTCCTGCTGTGGAAAAAAATTGAGTAGCAACTGTTTGCTTGGCTATATGCTTGTAAACTGTTGAACAAACAGATGAACAATAATCGATTTATTCTTTTTTTTCCCACCCCATTCTCACCACTGTTGCTTGATTTTAATTTTCCAGGATTGTTGGTCAGTACTCTGAAGTTTCCGTTTTGGCAGTATTACGTGTAAATTTAATATTGCGTTTGTTTTGATTTTATTATTTTCGTCCGTTTTGGTGGTTAAATGCATTCAATTAAACATTCAACAGAAGTGAAAAATATATAGTGTTGATGAGTGGATTCGAAAAAATTCGACGAGTGAGGATGGTTGTATTAATATTGATATTACTGAGGCTGCTCATATCCACCATGTTATTTGTATTTTTATAATTAAGTTTATTATGTTGCTTGTTTTTGCGAGACTTTCGTAAAATGTGGAGACCGATGTTTTGTATCTCGAGGCATTTTATTTTGTGTTATTGTTACTCTTTGTATACTCATGCACGAAAAATGTTCGAAGTAAAAACTTGAATATTTTTCTATAGATTGTATCAAATTCATTGAAAAAATCATGCCGATACAAAACCGCCTTATTCTATTTAGCAACGAAAGCCACAAGCTTCCATGCAAGGACTACAAAATCAGCTGAATTTCACACCTTTCTATTTGGAAAAAATACAAAGTCTAGCATCATTTTCCTAACAGCCATCCACACCTTACCATGTGTGAGCCTATCAGAATCATAGCAGGCTGCGTAATTAAATTAAATCCTGGAAAGAAGGCGAAAAAAAATTTGTTTGAACACCTTGTCGAGACTTTCGCACGAACTTTGTGCTCAACAAACATTAATAATCGAGAAAAATGAAAAAAAAATCCAGACAGGTATCCTTGCAGTTTCACATCCTTAGCTCGTATATATTCAAAGCAGCAAACGCTTGCCAAGCTAACAATCTGTTTATTATGCTTTGCTCCTTATTGTATATAACGGTTCGATCCAAATTTCACATGAATTTTCTTTTCAAATTGGAATTACACACAATAATAATGGTTTGAGACAATGTAAGTGTACATAGCAGAAATGAAGACCCGTAGGATAAATAATGTATATGAGGCAAAGTGATATTGACTCAAGCAAAACGGATGGAATGAACGTCTCTGGATGATATTCCAGGAATCACTGCTTCTTGAAATCATACGTTATTTTTTGTTGTTTTTTGGTGTGGCATAACATGATATGATGCTTTATAAACAATCAAACCTGGAAGGCTTATATTTTATTTAAATAAATTCACCCGGCCATGGAATATGGGTGTGGAAACGACTAGTCAGTGATGCTTCTTAATATGAAACAGAATTGATTTTTATGCTGTTTTGGGAATTCATGGTGTTTATTACCGTGATTTATCTGATTCAATTAGAGTGCCTTTGCGTTGTCTAATATCAGAATAACGAAATATATTTTTCAACTCACTGGTTCAGTGTTTTTTGCTCTGAAAATCAACGTATAGGCGACATTTTGAGTAGTGAAATCCTAGGAAAACTATCTAGATTCTAGTGTCTTTTGATTTGCAATATATTGCTGAATATTCCACATTACTCACAGACTTCTTAACTCTGGAACCATTTAATATGTGATTTTCTGATTAGTATCGTTTGAACATCAATGAAAAACTAGATACCAAAGCTAAGAACTAGTTGATTGTCCAAAAAGTCGAAAAAACGATAGCCCGATAAAAAGGCAATTTTTCAACGGTCCGAAAATATAAAAAACGAATTTTTTGGATGCTGCAAATGGGTGTTTAATAATCTAAACTACTTTTAAAAATTTTAGCAGTCCCAAAAACAAATTTGTTAGTCCCATCAAAACGATGTATCTTGATTGAAGAATTAACTTCTCAAAAAGGTTGAATTGCATTGAAAAAAAATTGTAATAAAAATATTGCAAGTCCAGCAATAAAGTGATTACTAAATTTGAATTTGAAAATGGTAGCCAATGTTTTGATAATTTTCGATGAAACTAAACCTTTAACAAACGAAATTTTGACAAGATTTTTCCTTAGAACTAGATTCAATAAGTTCAATTTCAAAATTTTAGTATTCTCGATTGAAATTGATTGGTTTGAATATCTTATACTTCAATCTAAGACCAATGTATGCCTTGTATACCAAAATCAGTAGAAAACTTCCTAATGAAAAAAAATTCTACGTTTTTTTCTAACCAAAAACGAAAGCCTGAGCTCAAAATGGTCAAAAAGTCTTGTAGGTGTCTACAAAAATGTTTTTTACTCAATAAGTTTCTGTAGTTCAAATCTATATTGGCTACTATGCTAAAATTTTGAAATGTTTTTATGCCTTCCAACTTATGGATGATCAATTTTGTTGTTGAGATCCTGGCTTTTATTGACCATCGAACGTTTTTAATGGCCCAGTTTAAGGGGAAACACCACTGTAGAGGTAGAAAAAAGGCATTTTTTGGGAATTTGTTTCTCAAAAACCAAACAACATATCGAAATTTTGTAAAAAGATCTATATTGTACAAAGATTTGACATCCTCTTTGAATTGTTTCAGAACTTTAAAAAACAAAATGGCGGCTACCTAGCATTTCTCCAGAAACGCCTTATTTTTTTATGGCATCGCGGCTGGACCGTTTTCTCCTGAATTGTTAAGGCTATGGTTATCAAACAAATATTTGTCGATACAGCGTAATAACAGCCAGGGAAGTACGTTAGATTTTTTTTAAATTAATTTTTGACAAAATGGCGTCATTTTGCAAAAAAATGCCAAAAAACGCTCGAAATTTTTTAATAATAATTGAAATATGCAACATAATAAAAAAAATCCTACGTACTTCCAGGCAGACACTAGTTTTGAACATACGGTAAAAATTAAAAATTTCAAATAAATCGAACAAAAATTGTTTGAGAAAGAAGTACGGACAGTTTGAAAAACGTTGTTCCGAGATAAACTCGTTTAAAGTTTAAGTTATTGAAAAATCATGAATAAATTTGATATACCTGAAATTATATTCGCTGAAATAAATGATCGTTCAATGCATAGTTGAAGGTGTTTTTGAGAGACTAGGATTTAATTTAACTTGGAAGGTCATTGATGATGAGACTTTTCAGTCGGTCTATTTTTTTTTTTGAATTGCATCCGGGATGAATTCCTTTTTCAAAGAAACTGAATCTTAATATTCTGAGTGTCAAGTTTGTTATAAATTAATCAAAGAACCTTATTCTTAAGTTTTTTGCTTGCTCATTTTTGGTTAATGAGTACGTTTCCTAAGATTTTTGATAATTTTTTGAGAAAAAAATTGTTTTAGATGGTAAAATTTTCGTTGCAAACCTGAATTGTGCAAGAAAATTTTACGTATCTTTGATTTCCAAATTATTTTTAGAGATTCTTTTTTGTAATTTAATAACGCATTCTCGGAAAAGTAGTGCTTACAAATCTCATTATCTAAGTAACCGCATTATATCCTTCACCTGACAAATTTGAGCATCCTGAATCGGTCCAAATTGGTTGATTTTTCATTTTCTACATAAAGTCTAATATTCTTACATATTATTTCCAACACATTGCCGAGATTGAATGCTCTACAAATCACTGTGCGAACATAAAAAATTATGGATTATAATGAAAATATCCTTCTAAGTAAAACCATGTTCACCTCCAGGCGTCTGTTTCATGCTGTCCACCATTCAAGTGCAGAACTGGTACTGCCATTGTCGTTCCTAACTTGTTCGCATAATTAGATTTAACGAACGTTCTTTTCAATTTCATACCTCCTGCCATTTTTTCGGCAGACACTTTCAGCATTTGCAGCCATGATTATTTCAGTCGACGGAAATTTAATTTGTAGATCCTTTCTAATTACAACTGAATTATAATCGTGAGTGCAGCTCTGTCTGCTGTACCATCCAAAACGGCACATAGGAGTCACAAGGAGTGTTGTACACGCATAAAAACGAAATGGGACTGGCTAACCAACGTCCTGTTAGTATTCGTATGACGGAAGGAGTCGGTCAGCGGGCAACTAATGCCATTTAAAAAGATAGTGAAGCCACTGTGGTACGTGCCCCAGGTGGATTGGATTTTACGACAGGACATTACTTAATTTTCGGATTTCTGCTGAATGTTCGCCGAAAGCCCAAAACGGAGCTGGTGTCCTTTTTGAGGTTTGGGCAAGAGAAGATCATTCGCGTGAACGACCATAGCCACGTTTTCAATATGCATTAAATGAGGTCACGTACCGTCTTGGGGAAGTTTTTCAAGATGGAACGCTGGACTGTGATGGAAAAGGTTTCGGTTATTGCGTATCCTAGATCCAGAACATGACAGTTTATAGATAGTTAGATCCTTTTTTCCGGTAATAATGATGGTGTTTATGATGATGCATTACTTAATGGGTGAGTATTTCATTACTTTGGATGTGAAGTTGTGCCAATGCGGCAAGCGACAAAGTGATTGGGTGGCAAGGATAGTGGCTGAGTTCATTTCAAAGGATTCAGCAGTTTGAATTGTATGCAGACATTTTTTTTGAGAATTTTCTCGCATATTTTCCCCAAATCAAATATTTTGAGTGTGCGTTTATGGCTAGAAATGTAATTTGATTGAACGAGTTTCGGTGGACTGTAGGGATATCAATCAATCGATCAGTTGGACTTGTTCCTTGGGCGAATATTGGATTCTTGCAAATTCTTCACTTTTTAATCAACACAGCATTATTTAGAAACTGATTTGATATGCAAACAAGATTATCCTCTTCAATTAATCCATAAAGATTCACGGAAATTAGTTTGCTCTTACTTGAAATATCTTTTCTGACTCACGTATCAAATTCTCGATTGATTTCCTCCGAAAAAAAAATATTTATCAAATTAATTAGCTTGGCACTTTTATCGCCAATCCAATGTCTTGAAGTTTTTTTCGTCGTATTTTTTACGATACTCGACGGGCTTACACATGGTTGATTAATGATTAAGAATAATCAGTGTCAATTCATTGAGCTGCAAGACATTGATTTTACTTTCAAAAGATTATTTTAAGCTCACAATTTCCACAGGATACGTGCAAATCCGTCAACAAGTTGCTAAGCGTTGTGTCGAATTCGATTTTCTCCGTTTTATAGCAAAATTTTGCATGTGTTTCTCCAGTTTTTAAAATTTCTTTCATCGTTTGAGCGCATGCTTCGTTTTGAATTCAATGTCGTAGGGTAAAATGTCCTTTCCATAAACCTTCACCTTGTTCGAAGCTAACATCCCTTCTTTTGGGATTTTCGAGCTACAATTCCCCACTTCGAGCATGGGACGAAATCACCATTCCACTTGAACTGACGACTCTTAGGTGTTTCCGGCGAAATCGACAGGGGTTCGCAGTTTTTTGCAGGTTTTCGTCTCCACGTCTAGGATGTGTATCCTTTTCAGGTGGCTGAAATTCCAATTCAAATCACTTTCGAATAACGAAATATGGCGAGGCGAATGGGTGATTTAGCTCTATGAATATTATGCAAGCAAAGTTCTCGTCCTGTCGAATAGCATGCGAGCCAGGACGAATGGTGTTCTATGGTACACCTTAGTCGGATCGACAAACTCCCATACTCCCATGGAGCCGGGACCATGCCAAGCCCAACATAAATATAAGAAGTGGAGGTTCTCTTCGCTAATATTGTCGCCTGCTCGTCCTGTTCGTTTTCTACAATCTCGTATGCTCGGTGAGTCCGTTTGCTGGAAGCATCCTTAACATCAGTGGGGCCTGGTACGCCGCCCAGAAAACATGCCTCGTTAATGACTTCCCGGTTCGGTGTTCGCGAATGTTAGTTTTAATAGCAAGGATGCATACTATTTGCCTTGCTATTGACCTGGTCTAAGTTGTCTGATTAACTCACGCAAGTGGAAGTGGTGGAGACGTGAAGCAGATGGCTTGACGAAAAGTTTGTGTGAAAAAGTGGATTCCTGTTGTTCAAAATAAAAAAAAATTCTGCAAGGATCAATGATGCTATGATGATTTTGAAAATTCTCTGACTGAATTCTTGTCGTGGCAATGTAGGACCTAGTGAACGGGTGTCGAAATTCTTTCGATTATTCGATTTGATGCTTTTGATATCCTGTGAAAAAGTTAAATGAAGATTGAAAGTTTCAGGAAAGCAGTTTGATGTGAATTGTTTGTCAGTAAATCAGTCAGGTTGTGAGATGATGATGCTGAAGAATAGTGAAAGATAGTGGCCTGGTAACTTCCTGTTTTGCCCAATAATTTTGGGAATGTGCTGCTGTGGTTGTGATTAGAAATATTCATTGGTTGGAAGAAGAAGCTGATATCAGGCGTTGACAATATCGGTGCTGGAAAAAGTAAATAAAAGATCTATGAAATTAATATTTAATAATAAGTGATGTGTTTCACAGTAAAAAAATATTTAGGTTCAATTTGAAAATAAAATTGCAGTTTCATTTCTTTCATCCCTAAAAAGTAATCAACATAGCTCTAATAAGATATAAGATCAAACTTTGAAAGACACAAAATATAAGCTCAACTTATCTGTTCGTGAAATTGACGAGTATCTTCAATTATTCCATATCAAAAACAGCTCCGAGCTTACGATATAACTTTTTCATTATTCATAAAACAAATCCTCGTCAACTGTGACTGTAAATATTTGCTCCACTTTCCGCTACAAAGGGACCAGCACATCGACATATGCTCATGTATAAAATATGAAAGTTGTACCAACGGACAAATTATTGTTTGCGATAACATGTGCTTAATTTGCACGTTAACATGTGAAGCATATATACTGGTATGTGCTTAAGGCATTTTCTGGTTGTCAACCATTTCCTAAAGTATTTATTTAATGCTGCTACTCGATCCTGTATAGTCCTTTGACACTGATATGATGACTTTGTTTTGATGCCGCACCCGTTTTGAAGTTGTTCACAATATTCCAGGAAATTTGACTCCTTTTTGCTTATAGACTATGCTTGCTTGAAATATGGATTTATTTTTTGGTATAAAGAAAGTATTAAGGATAGATTCACCTCGATGATTGCTAGGGATTGAAAGTGAAATTGATTCAGGATGTCCGCATTATTTTGTGTATTTTTGTGGAGATTAAGATGCGGGCTTGTTCGTAAATCTGTTGAAATCAAATAACGTTCTTGATATTACCTAGAAACATTGAATCTCGCAAACGAAGGTGACATCACGATTATTTATGATTCAACCAAAGTCATGAAATATATTCTAAGTTTTGTGTAACTATTCAGAAGAAATTGTTTGCATTGAATCGTTTTGAGTAGCTTTCCAAAGTGAAAAACAAGTCCTTCCGACTCTAAACGATAATTTACAATATCCATTTCTTGACTATTCAACAGCCTATCCCATCGTTTTCCAGGAAATTTCAATCGATAGATCAAAGTTTGCGTTGTAATTGAAAAGATTTCTTTTCATTCTAGGCACCAAATGTTGATTTCGACGTGAAATAGGATTTATATAGAGTCCTTGTTGAACTCATTTGAAAGTCCTGCTGTCTAGAATAAAATCTTTACATAAATTCATAAATAATATGAAAAAATTTATAGTATATTTAAGTTTTTATTATCCGGAAAATACTTTTTATTATTCTGTTTGAATTGATTTTGATTAATTCTTGAATTTTAATGAGTCAGAAAAGTTTGAAGAAAATATTTTCATTGTAATGTCGCAGTTTTTCAAAATCTTTCACTTTGTATCTCTGATATATTTTTGTTATTTTAAATTCGTTTTGAGTTTTTTTAGTTCAATAGATAATTCTCAGAAATAAGGTTCAAAGTCAATATAAATATTCATTTGCCGATTGATGGGCCATGGCTCTTCTGTGGAAAATGATCAAATAGAGTTTTATAGAATATTCACATTGATTTTCCAATTTCCTAAAAATATAGGGGGGGGGGGAATTTTTGTAGAAAAGCGTTTTCTTGTATTATTTAATATCGTTTTTTTCAGTGATACAAGTAAGACAGTAATGGATTTAATTTATAAAAGAAACTTAAATTATGTTTTAAATTTTTCGGATTTGTTCTATCTTTGCTATTTATGGAAATAAATTTGAAATTTTGTATAGCGATTGCAACAAAATGCGTTCTTAAATATTCCAACCAAGAAAGTAATTTCTCGACCTTATTCGAAATTTTTGAATGAGAAAATGAAACTTTAATTAATAAGTCAATGAAGTGAGGTTTCTTTGGCAATGTAACTGAGCAGGCAATCTAAATCTTTCAGGAATTTTGCAATCATTTGTTAAAAAACAATTAAAAATTGTAATTAATTGTAATTGATTATATATAACTTTCGAGTCGTTGGATGTTTACAAAAATATAAAAACGGACTGCATCTGTGAATCAATCTGTAATTTATTTTAATTAATATGTTTTTGCGAAAAAATTGCCAGAAAATTTACAGACGTTCAGTCCAGGGGCTAGGAAATGTAAGTGAAGTGTCGTTTCAATTTATAAGTTCAGCTTCTTGAATATTAAAGGCTTGGTGATTTTATTTAAATTCAACTTGTCCCGCAAGAATAGCGATCCGCAACGGAATCAATAGACACATTGCTTCCATTGTCAAGTACCTACTCCTATTTTTGTTGGGATAAGTAACTCACATTTGAACTTTGCAAACAGAGTACGAAAAAAATCAGCAAGATCCTTAAATTTTTACCAGATAAACCTTCGTCAAGGACCACTCGCAAAGTGAAACAATCCTTAGAAATGAGTTCATGGTGTCTTTCATGTGTTGACGGTCAATCTAGCCTATCAGTTTGCCACTTTTCACTGTCAACAATCGTTATCGCACCAGCGTTTACCGTTACTGGTAACTGCGTGGCTGGTAGTAATTTCGGCACCCAAGTTGAAAGTAGGACTCACACTGGATTCACTAGAAATTCAAATGTAAAACTTGGCGCCAGCATATTGAAATTATTTTCAATTTTTATTAGTTAAATTTCTAAATAAAAATGAAGAAGAAAACATTTAACGATGTAAACATTGTTCAATGTTGAGATACGAAGAAAGTGCACAAGATACACCCACTTCTGCTGAAAGTGTTTGTTTCTTCTTCTTTCAGATTCTTTCACAATTTGAATGATGGCATATTGTTGTCTGTAAGGGCCTATCCATATATTACGTAACACTCCAAAGGGGACTAATTTTACATCGATCTCATTACTTTTATTATGAAATCAACCTTTAATGACTGGTTTGCGAATCAAAAGAAATTTATAAACATTAACACATACTACCAGCCTCATAAACTTTGTTCTGGAAATCAAAAGAATCTTTACAATCTCCAAATTGATTTCGTAATTAAAAACACATCTCTTCTACTGCGTTCTAATAATTGCCACCAATGGAACTGATCAATCAATTTTACATCACCTTCCATTTACACATCGACCTACAAATCGAAATTTATCAAACACTAAATATTCATGTTTTTCGTTGGAATTTTCTTATGATGGAAAATTGGTTATACAATCATCTAAGGCAATAAATATAGAAACATTTTCATGTAAGAAAATGTGAACTGTTGGAATAATACGTACTGCGGTGTCTACTCATGCTTTTCTTAGGGAGGTGCTCACGTTTCAGACAACTTTTTACATATTTTAGAAGCTGGCTTTCAAACGGTTTTGTAAAGCCATTTAATTGGAAATTTTCATCCATAGGAGGCCAAATGATTATATACAATCTGAAACACTGAAAGATCGATTGGACGTTTTGGAGTATCATACCTATGCCCTAGTTTTACACTTATTAATATTCTTGTTGCGACGTAACAAGAATCTATCCTCTGTCAACAATTGTATGTGATGGAATATGTCCTTACAGAAATGTATTACGCAAGGAAATCCTTAGACATCATCGAAATAATTTTTTCACGTTATTAATTAGGGTGTCATTGTAAGACATCAAATTTATAATGCATTGATTTGTAGATGAAAATCTTATCCTGTTAAAATACAATCGACAAAATTTAATACATATTTTCTATCGAATTTTATGCTCTACATACATTTCCATAAAGTGCACTTAAAACAAATTAATTTCCACCTGATGGCAATGATAACAATAGGAGTGGACATAATCCTGAAATTGAAATGAATACCGTTCGAATGAATTGAATTCCATTTGAATGAAGAGGAGATATATTGAATTTGAATAGCTTTATTGATTGATTAAATTAAATTGAAAAGGATTTCAGTGCGACAATTGTTGACATGCAATTGCGAAGAGATTTTTTCCCAGGATTTTTCAGAGAAACGATAAATAACATTCTCGCCTGTTGAATAGGTGACAACATTTTGATTGCATTGTGCTTAAGGGGTTACATAGGTCTTGAAGGAAAAACAAACAACTTTTCAAAAAAAATATTTTAAAAACCAAAACTCTATTTCATTTAAAATTTACACACATGCAAGGTTAGCATTTCAAAAGTTGTAAAAAAATTTCAGCTAAAAACATTGAAAATTGTCAATTTTCCTGTAATTTTCCTCGTCCAACCTTTTCTGCGGCAGGCAGAATATTTCGGTGCAAGCTCATTTCAAATCAAAAATTCAAAAAAAAAATTATAGTTTATGCCCTTGGCTCGTGATTGAACGAAGGAATTGAAGAAAAAAATTAAATTTAAAGTCTCAACATGGATTTGAAAGAATTTTCGTCTCATATTTTTAGAATTTTTCTGATTCTCATCGTTTTTAAAATATTTTTTACGTATAAAACAAAAACGAGCCGACCGAATGAAAATCCCTTCGTTCAAGCACGGGTCAATATTATAAAAAAGAACTGTGCAAAGTTTCAGCAAAATCGGTTGATTCGTTCTCGAGAAATCGGGCCTACCGCACGGAAAAACAAAGTTTAAAGATTTTTCTACCGCGATTTACTGAATTAAAGTTATTTTTTAGCGACTTACATCGAGTCGTCGATTCCAGGTCCATACAGAAATTCGTTCGCCCCATCCGTGATATCCAGAGCATCCTTTTCATGTTGTGATGTTTGATGAAAAAGAAAGGAGCTGATTTTACGCGGCAGAACCGCGCTGCACGCGTATAATACGCTTGGCAAGGCAGAGCACACGTACCGACCATGCGGTATTCAAATCTCTATAACTCCGGTAATATTTCTCGAATTTACTTCAAATTTGGTGTGAATACTCTTGAAGTACTATACTTTTATATGAAATAAATAATATAAAAAAATCCATCGATTTCTTGAAAATACAAGACCTATGTAACCCCTTTAGTGGCACTAGATTAATATCGATCTCATTTCAAAAAAATACATTCAATTAATTGGAACGGTGAACACTTTATTAAAGTTTTGACAAAAACTAAAATAAAAAGTTTGCATGAAAAATTCAATCGATAATTTCAAAGTGCTGAGAAATTCAAAATCGATTTAATTCGACATTATATAAATAAATAAAATAAAATTCATATTTGCTGCTATTGTTTCTGGGCGTGGATTTTATATGAACGAGTTCCACATCTCCTTTATTTATTCAATAATATTTAATATTTTTGCAATATACAGTTACTCACATAATCTAGCATACACTCATATAAAAATTTCTAACTGCTAAATAATTTATTTTGCTGTTTCATTTTATAGATTTTTTTTATTGGTACAAAGGAGCAACACTAAAGTTAACATATTAATTCATTTTTAATATAATGTTTCATGTGTAAAAACATTTTTTTTAGCAAAAATAAAAATACTCAGATTTTTTTTACACAAAATTGCACGTACAGCTTATTAAATTAAAATATATCAGTACAAATATGTAATGACTAATTTAAATAATATTTTGGGGAATATACCTTGGCTGTTTTTAACTGCTTCCAAACGTCGAGACATTGATTTCGCTGTTTTTTTTTTGTAAATTTTGGTGTAATATTTTCCCATTAAGTTTTTTTTTTATTGATTTTCATTTTTATCATACAGTTTTTCAGTCGAAATGTGGGCTTATACCACGAATTCTCAATTGTTGTGGTCAGAAGACTGAGGAAGAGTTTCTAGGAAGATGCGAGGAGCGTTGTATCACAACCACTCTTTAACTATATGTCCTGTATGTTTCGGGTCATTATCATACTAAAAGTAATATCCTGGGGACATTTGAAATTTTTCTGCACAGGACTACAAATTTCTTTGGAAGATATCAGAATATTTTATTTTATAAATGACTGTGTCGATAAACTCCAGTTTTCCAACACTATTAGTTGACCGAACCACGCCATGCTTCACAGTTGGGCATATGTTTTTTTTCTTATTTTGCTTCGTATTTGGTTTCCTCTGAACGATTTCCTTGCCGTAATAACCAAATAAGCTGATTATTGTTTCGTCCGAAAATATAAAAAAATATAACATAATTTCAGAAGCTGTTTGAAAAATTTACATGGATTTTTGCGAATTGAGACTGGAATTCAGTCTATTTTGTTTCGAAATAAATGGCTTTTTTTTCTAGCAACTCAACTGTTGTACTCATCATCCCGCAAAATGCCACGATCTGCTTCTATTAATATCGACTCTTTGATTCTTAAGGACACTTTACACGACAAGTTGGACACACCGATTTTAGGATTCTCCGTAATTCGGCGTATGATGTAACGTTTGTCTCTCAGGGATAATTTTTTCTACTTCTCCCTGCTTTGTTCCTAAAAATACCTGTACATTTATACTTATTTAAAATTTTTGGGACTGTGAAATGATTTCTGTCCACTACTCTTCCTATTTCGCGTGAAAATTTGCCGTCAGAAGGTAATTTAGTAAATATTTGCAGTGTAGCTCTAAGCATTTTCGTAACAAACTACACTACTCTTAAATTTAAACATGAATGATAAATTTTATAATTGCAAACAAAAGAACACTCAACAGGCTACAGAAAGCGCTATGCTGCGATTTATGATATTTCGCGGAACTAAGTAATACGAGGGGCGTTTGAAAAGTCCGTGCAAAGTCCGAGAGATGGCACCACCGGCGCGTATCGAGGTCATTTTTAGTTAGTAGCATCTCTTGAATGAACGCACACCAAGTTTCAGTCATATTGGTCTATTTCTTTGTGTTTGGCATTCGTGTGAGTCAAGGAAGTCGAGTGATTTTCAAGTAATGGACGAAAAAAAAATTCGTGTTTTGATTAAACATTACTTTATGAAAGGCAAAACGCCTCAAGAAACCAAAAAGAAGCTTGATAAACATTATGGTGATTCTGCACCTTCAATTAGAACAGTTTATTAGTGGTTGTAAAATTTTCAGACTGACCATATGGGCACAAGTGACGCTGAACGTTCTGGATGGCCTGTGTAAGGTTACGACTCCAGAAATAATTGACCAAATCCATGATATGGTGATGGATGACAGAAGAGTTAAGGTGCGTGAGATTGCTAGTGCTGTGGGCATCTCGACTGAACGGGTACATAATATTTTGCATAAACATTTGGACATGAGAAAGCTATCCGCAAGATGGGTGCTGCGATTGCTCACGCTTGACCAAAAACGGAATCGTATCAAGTGTTGCAAGGATAGTTTGCAGCTGCTCCAGAAGAATCCGGAGGACTTTAAGTGTCGTTTCATCACTGTAAATGAAACTTGAACACATTATTATACACCTGAGACCAAACAACAATCTCAACAATGGGATATCAAGGGGGAATCTGCATCAAAAAAGGCGAAAACTGTTTCCTCAGCCGGAAAGGTTATGGCGACTGTCTTTTGGGGTTCGTAAGAGATAATCCGCATCGACTATCTGGAAAAGGGTAAAACTATTACAGGTGCATATTATTCATCGGTATTGGACCGTTTGAAAACCGAGCTGCAAGAAAAACGCCCGTGATTGGCCCACAAGTAAGTCCTTTTCCATCACGACAACGCACCAGCACACACCCAGCAGTTGTAGTCGCAAAATTAATGGAAATAGGATACCAACTCGTTTCACATCCCCCCAATTCTCCAGACTTGGCTCCCTCGGACTACTATTTGTTCTCCAATTTGAAGAAATGGCTGGCGGGACAAAGATTTTATTCAAACGAGGAGGTGATTGCAGACACTAATGGATATTTTGCAGACTTGGACAAATCCTATTATTCGGAAGGGATCAACAAACTAGAACATCGTTAGACGAAGTGTATAAGCCTAAAATGAGACTATGTCGAAAAATTAAAAAGGTTTACCCCAAATACGTAGGCAGTTTTTATTTTTGCACGGACTTTTCAAACGCCCCTCGTATCATACATTTTATAAAGTGAACGCTCAATTTTGTGGAGGAAAAAATTGTGTCATATTTCTGTTTTTTTTTTATTTAAATGTAAAGTTCTACATCAAATTAAGATTAGTATCGCAGATAATGTTTTTCTTTTGGATCTAGAATATGTTTGTTTTCTGAAATCGAAGAGCAATTTGAGTTATTCAAGTTGAAGTTACTCATAAATGTGTGTACGCTCAATTACGTGAGCAACTGTATATAGTCATAAACCATTAAAATCAATTGTAAGATATAAATATTTTACTTCCCAATCAAGCTGACTAGAAAATATCCTTTCTTTTTTGTTTGTATGAGTGTGATGAACATTTTTTTGACAATGTTTTGAGGTTTTTATTATCAAAATCTCAACATTCTCAACAGAAACCCTGAAAATATTATGATGGAATTCACGTTACAATTATTTCACCGTCAATCAAAATTATTGATACAACATTTTTACTTGAAATTTTTGACCTGGATCTTCTGAACTTAAGATAGCTTCCAATTTCTTAACTTTTTCATTCTGGAAACTGATTTGTTGATAAACCTCCTAAAGACAAAATAAGTACACAATATTTCAAAACTCTTTTGTAAATTTTACTTAAGGATTACATAAGGTTTTTTGATATAATTACACCAATTCATATATAAAAAACACATACTTTCATATTGTATTTATACGTGCTTTGTTTTGAAATATAAAAAAAAAATATTTAATATTATATGTTCATCTCAAGTTAAACCACAATTTCAATTGATTAAAGCGAAAAAAACGATCAAAACGATGAATAAAAAATTTTCGCACAAAAATCCTGATTTGTAAAGACATTTCAATCAACTTTCATCCCACGCAAAAATACTATACGACAAAGACTTCTGTAATTTTTTTTTTGATTTTTCTCGTGATTTTTTTTACCGCATTAAAAGTAAAAAGTGCACAAAAAGCATTTATTTTCTATAAAATTCAAGCTGAAATTGTTCACTGTACACGACCTTTCTCACTCCAGTCATATTAAGCATTCATAAAATGAACACAAAAATATTTCAAAATTTTCCGGCAAAAAAAATAGGTAGAGAAAAAGTCTGCACAAAAAACCATTTATTGTTTACCCACATTCATGACCATCGTTTAGAAATTTCACCTGACATACTACGAAAAATCTAGTGAAAGGATTCAATGACGTTGTGTACTTTGCAAAAGGTATTATAGTTAAGGCCACCACATTAAAATTCAAGTGAATGTATGCTAACAATGGGGATTTTCGTGAAAAGCGTTATCGTTTTTAACGAGATTAAATGCTGCTGTTTGGTTTTTCTTTTGGGGGGAACCGTGAAAATATCAGGCTTAGCACAATAGCATGCGAATATGTCGCAATAAAGGATACGTTCGGCAGCTTTTGGGTTACATAATAGTTGATAGTGTAGTAGGATAATAAACCATGCACTATTTGATGGAGTTTGATCGCGATTGGTTTGATCCTTTGTGGTAGTGACGGTTTCTTTTGAAAGTGATTTCACAAGGTAAAATATTTTGCTTGGGGCCATTTTTTTTAGGATTTATGAACTTTAAAATAGGATTGCATTGGGAATTTTTAGCTCCATTAGAACACCAGAGAATTTAATGAAATCACAATAATTTTATTGTCACTTTTACATATGACCATCTCAAAAACTGATTATTAAATGACTTATTAATTATATATAGTTTCCGAGCAAAGAGGAATAAAAAAAAAATTAAGTTCATTTAATTTTTTTTCAAACAAATATGCCTATTCCAAATGACTTTAAGAAAATACGCGAGAAGCTATAGACTGACTTGATATAATAAAATCGTGTGACTCACAAATGATTCGCCAAGCGCTGCAGTAATTTAGAAAATAAATAACTTAATATTAACGAAAAAATTGATATGTAATGAATTGTTTTCCAAGCATTTATTCAGACAAAGTTAGCATAATATTTCCAAAACTTAACTAATAAGACTATATACAATTAAGTGGTTCACAAATTTTGATTTGTTTTTGTTTTTATGCCCTTGTGATTATATTTTCTAAAAATTTCATTCGAAATCCTTCGAAGCTGACGAAGTTACAACGTCTAACGTGCGTGCAGTCATTGTGTCAAACAGGCCAGGCTGCTATGACAACAAAATGTCAATATTTCTAGAAATTTTTTATCAAAAATTTCAAACATATTTTTCTGAAAATTATGTTTTATAATTTTAATGGCCGTGTACTATAATATCGCGGAAACTAATCAACCAATTCACTTCAAATTTTACAATAAAATTTTTCATTTTATTATCTGGTAGTTCTAAAACGATTTGAAATCAAATTAAAAAAAAGTAATGATGAATAAAGTTCTTTTTTTAAGGAAAAATATCGTACCTCTTTATTTAAACAATCACCCTCTTTTAGAAAACTCAAAACTTCAAAAATTAAATTCGGAAAAAATACCTACTTATTTTTAATTTGTACTGAGGGTTTTCTAAAAATTTGAAAAATTAGGAGACACAACCATTACTAGAAAAAGATGGGTAACAGAACTATTTTTCCAAATTAAAATTTCACCTTAAGTTCTAGATCTATTTACTAAAAAAATCTATTCATAAATTTTGCATAAATTCAATTTCAGGGTCATTATTAACCTTTATTTTGTTGTCCTACCGTTGATAAAAGTTAGGACGCAATATGAGAAATACATAATACACCACAATTTTTTGTACGAGGAGGTTGTGTCCTCGCGAGTCGTTTTTTTTGGGTGACAAACGCATTTTTGCTGCAGTTTCCACCTTCAGTATCAAAGTAAATTATATAATTAATTATTATATTTTAGAGATCTTTCTTTAGAGAGTTTTTAATTTGTGATTTATTTTATTTCCTTCTTTTTTTGAATATTTTATTTAGACACCGACGGAAGAATTCTACGAAAAATAAATGTATTTTTCAGCCAAATAAACGGCTCGTGCAGGCAAAAGCCCCTAATTCAACAAATTGTAGTATATTTCTTATTTTATTAGTTTTACAATTAAATCCTAAAGTTTCATCGGAATTAATTTAAATGTTCGATGCAAATCAAACATATGAAATCGTAGACTAATCTCTTTTTCATTGTTTTTTATTAAATCTGCTATAAATGTTGGCTAAGAAGCAAAAATTCATCAGAATGTGTATCATTTTGTTACTTAAAATAATGATTTTTTTTGCTTGAATTTTTCAAATCGAAAATATTTATTTATTGGATTTTTTAACGGCAAATGCATTTATGAAGAATATGTAGTTTTAAGAAAGTTTTAACAATGGAATCGTTTGGATTAAAAAACCAATGCCAAAAAAATATAGAAAGCTTTTAAGAAATGTTTGTTTTAAGTTCGGAATATATATATATATATTTTTAAACATCTGAAACAATGCAAATCTACTTCTATGTAAAATTTATATAGAATCTTCTGAAAAATACATTAAAGTACCTAGCAATATGCACGAATCATTTTTAAATCAAAATTTGTATACAATAAAGAAAATAAGCTCACCTTAAATATTTTTCAAATAATATTTGGAATCACAAAAATTACTGTCATTTTTTCGGAGAATCACTGGAGGTTAAATATTGTTTTGTATATAAGTGGGGCTTTATAAACAATTAACGCATTTCTATCTTGAGCCAAAAATTTATGTAAACAATTAATTGCGTGCATTCTTAAGCATAAAACGGCTAACCGCCATTTCGGATTTGTCGTTGGTGACAATAAAGTTTAAGTTGCTGACTAAGACCTTCAAATGCACCCCAATATTAAGTTTAAGCCGAAATTGTATCCGATCGCTGTCAAATGTTGTAAGGAATATTTAAATCTTACAGATTAATACAATAAATAAACAATTTTGCATAAGGACCCTTGAAAATAAAAGTTGACTTAATACAGAGCTAAAATTTGAACAACTTTATGGACATCACTGTGTTCTGAAGAAGTTGTTAAAAAAACCGTCAGTTCATAAATTACTCAAGAAGTTTTGAATAGGTTAAACCACAATTCACCCCAAAAAAATTATTGAACAATGATTGCTTGAAGATACTACTACGAGCGTTTGCTGGATAATTAAAAAGTTCATTTTTCTGAAACTCTACTGCTGAAAAAATAACATATCATTCAACCAATACCATCAAAAAATTGAAATCCAGACTTCAGGCTATTATACTAAAAGGTTACAACCATAAGTTCGTTTAGTCACTATTTACAGTCTTACTAATAGACTCTACTTTGATTCAAATGATTAATTTAATTTGTCATAAAATTCAAAACAGTATAACATGAACGTATCCTCGTTCATCCCATAAATAGCTTAACAAACATATTTCACGGACTATTCATATTCAAAGCGACGAAACTTAATTTTAGATGTCCTGACAGAAGGCAACCTAGAAGACAGGAGACAGCTAGACAGTCTTCATCGGCTAACCGAAACATTTATGATAGATTGCATTTAAACGGAACGATAACGAAATTATATCCGTGATCTTTGACACGCACAATAGATATTTATGTCCTTTTATCAATTTTGATAGATATCCATAGAAATTCTGGTCAGACAATGTTCAAAGATTTTTGCTGAGTTAAGCTTGTGAGCTTTGTTGCCAGCATCTAGGTAGTTCTAAAATATTTTTGTGTGTAATTTTAGTTGTTAAAATAATTCTTGTTGTTAGCAAAAGGATGATTACAGATTACCGAATTCTTAAGATAAATTATGACAAAATCAAGCCAAAGAAAAGCAATACTCCTATCTTTTCCGCATAATTTTGATGTAATAAGAATTTTTATTCATACTAAAATGTACAATCAAAAAATTTCGTCGCACGACAGGTTTTAATGGATATGTTATGATCCGACAATTTTATATTCCTTCATATCTATCACAGAGATAATATACCAGTGGTAAAAGGATGCAATGACATGAATCCAAGCAAACTCAGCATTTATCTCCTTATACAACCGGGAGAACATCAGGACACATAAAAACCATTCTCGTCCTTCTATTAAACCCTGACCATTTTAAATAATAAAATAAAACCATTTTATTCTAAAATACCATAGGGACATATCTCCTTTTTTTATTATATGTCACTCATCCATAATCACTTCATATATTTTTGTTCTTATAGTGAAAAATAAAAAGTTTTGCGATGCTTCCAGATATAGATATAGACGTATTCAAGGACGAGTAAAACGGATGAACCAGAAATAAAATGGATTGGCATTTGATAAGTTCTGATTTTTTTCCTCGATACAGTTTGAAAGTTTCGAAGCAAGTCATGTGTAGATTTGCATGAAAGTTTGTTCGATATATCATGAAAAAAGAATAGAAAATCAAATGAAAATTTTAGGGAATTCAAAATGAAATGTCCTAATTCGTTTGTTTCTATATTGAATCGATGACGCAGCAAGGTCTGCATGTAGTCCAACGAAGCCTAGAGGGAGGTACAAACCCCCATGGTGGAATAGTGACATTGCGGAGCTGCGGAAGGAATGTAGAAAGTCCTTCAATCGAGCTAAAGAATCTAATGACTGGTGTTCTTATAAAACAAAACTGAAGGAGTTCAAATCCTCTATCAGAAAAGCTAAACGCACCTCTTGGAGAAGCTTCTGTGCAGAAATAGAACACTCCAAGGATGTCAGCCGCCTGCGAAAAGTTATGACGAGCTCCCCCTCATTTTTAGGGTCCGTTAAGGACGCAAATGGAGTCTGGACGAAATCCAGCTCAGAGACTCTGTCCGTTCTCGTAGATACGCACTTCCCGGGCAGTGAGGGTGTGGCTGACAAAGCGGATCCACACACGCTCCCGGAGTGCATGCCAACTACTGTGCCTGTAAATGACAGGCTACTACGCTGGGCAATCAGCTCATTTCAACCCTTCAAATCCCCTGGCATGGATAACATCTCACCTATCGAGATCCAGCAGGGTATCAATATAGCACTGCCATGGTTGAACGCCATTTTCAAAGCATGTGTACGGATGGCTTGCATTCCACAGCAGTGGAGAGAAGCAAAAATAGTTTTCATACCTAAAGCGGGTAAAACATCCCACTCCTCACCTAAGGATTACAGACCTATCAGTCTCACCTCTTTTCTGCTAAAAACGCTGGAGCGACTGATAGAGATCCATCTGAGAGCTATTCTGAAACCACTCTCTAATGCGCAGCACGCATACACAAAAGGGAGATCGGTTGAAACAGCTCTTCACTCGCTCACCAGCTACATCGAAAAATCGCTAAGCGTCAAAGAATACACGCAAGCAGTTTTTATAGACATCGAAGGGGCTTTCAACAATATCAGCCATAAGGCTATTGGTAAAGCACTCGGGGGAAGCAATGCCGACGACAACCTGATAGGGTTCATCGGTCAATTGCTTAGCAGCAGGAACATCAACTCCACGCTAGGAAACAGTACCTTACGAAGGAGGGTTTGCAGAGGCACACCACAAGGTGGGGTGCTATCACCCCTTCTATGGAACCTAGTGGTGGATGAACTCCTGTCAAAAATAGAAGCGACTGGCTGCAAAGTCGTAGCTTATGCCGACGATGTTGCAATAGCAATATCGGGAAAATTTGTTAACACCCTATCGGAAAGACTCAACTTTGCCCTAGGTATTCTTACCAAATGGAGCAAAGAGTGTGGTCTGAAGATAAATCCGCAAAAGACGGAATTTATGCTCTTCACAAGAAGATACAAAATTCCACGATTTGCTCCACCTAAACTTGGTGAGACAAGTCTCAATCCGTCTCATCAGGTCAAATATTTAGGTCTGATCTTAGACTCCAAACTCGCATGGAAAGCAAACATAGCGGAAAGAGCGCGTAAAGCGGCATGCGCAATCTACTGCTGCAAAAGAGCTATTGGGAAAAGATGGGGACTGAAACCCAAAACTGTATCATGGCTCTATACAGCGATAGTGGAACCAATCCTTCTGTATGGCGTGGTTATTTGGTGGCCAGCAATGGCAAAAACATCAAACGCGAACCTGGTTAACAGGGTCAGGAGGACTGCAGCTATTGCAATCACCGGGGCTATACGCACTACCCCGACAAAAGCATTGTTTATGCTATTAAATTGGCTCCCGACGGAGCTCCTAACGAGACAGCAGGCCAAGTGCTCTGCTATTCGATTGAAAACTCTAAATCTCTGGCGTGATGGGAATATCGGCCACTCCACCATATTAAGGAGGGATGGACCAACGCCAGGGAAAGTAGACCTCACTCCTCCGATTCCCTGCTTCCACCACAGTTTCAAGTCCGTCATCCCTAGCAGAGATGACTGGATCATGGAAGGAAATAGGACACAGGAATCGGTCGACATCTACACTGATGGATCAAAAATGGATGGAAAAGTTGGCTGTGGTGTTTACTCCGACCAGCTAGGTCTGAGACTATCCTTCCGGCTACCAGATCACTGCAGTGTCTTTCAGGCAGAGGTCATCGCCATACATAAGGCAGTGGACTGGCTGAGAAATCAGAAAATTTCTATAAGAAATCTCAACATTTTCTCCGACAGTCAAGCTGCTATCCAATCATTATCCAACGTGTATACCTCATCCAAAATTGTAATGGAATGTCGCACACTACTGAACGCGATGTCGCTTCACTGTGAAGTGACTATCTGCTGGGTGCCGGGTCACAGTGATATACCTGGGAACTGCGAAGCTGATGCCCTAGCTAGAGCTGGCACTGAGCTCCAGGATTATACACTAACACCCCAAGTCGGCCATCCGTTGGCCTCCGTCAAGCTAAGTTTCAAGCAGTATTATATAGAGGCTGCGAACAGGGCCTGGCTGCTGGAAGAAACCTGCAGGACAACCAGGCAAACTTGGCACGCATTGAGCTCAAAGCGCACCAAGCAGCTCCTCAACACGAGCCGTGAAACATTAAGTTTCATCGTATCCGTACTGACGGGGCATTGTCTCATTGGCAGACACGCAGAAAGACTGGGTGTCCCTTTCCACGATTTCTGCCGCAGCTGCAGATCGGAGGAGGAGGAGGAAACGATCCAACATTTTCTGTGTGAATGCCCAGCACTGTCCAGGAAACGCATGAAAACCTTAGGCTCACCCTTCCTGGACAGCCTCACGGAAGTAGCTGATTTGAACATTAGTTGCGTCGCCGGATTCATACGAGAATCGAAATGGTTCTCGTCACCCAACAGGTTTTAGTGCCGCTCCCTATTAAAATGTGGTATCACAATGGGCCTATCTTGGCCTAAGTGAGCCGCCTTTTGACAAAGGGGGCTGCCACTACAACCAACCAACCAACCATATTGAATCGATATTGATTTGGATGGGATGGGAACATGTGCTACTGATTGAATATTTGTAGATTTTATGATACGTATCGAACAAGATGATGAGGATGTGTTTTAAAATGGCTCTCAGAAATGTTGAAAATATTTTTTTTTCTGAGATGAAATCTGAAATGTGACTAGAATTTCGATTGCAATCTATCAAAAAATATGAAATATCCAGATGCTCTATGAGTTCCGACAACTTTTATTTCCGGTTTATTAAAAAAGCAAATTTTAGAGTCCTAAAAATTCCAATTTATTGCTCGATGATTTTTTGCGCGAGCAATGTTGTAAACTTTCTTTTTCTTTGTATCAATTTTTTTCAAATTAAATGGTTCCACTCAATTTCGTATTTCATGATGAAAAATCATCACAAATTGCAGGATTTCATTCAATCAGTAAATTTCAAACTAATATTTCAAGAGCTAATTATCCATGAGTACTCATTAACAAACAAAACGTCAACTTTCTGAACAAAAGCTAAATAAAAACAATATTTCCCTCCAAGTAATACTTGAGAAAAAATCATATCAACAAAATGTTTATTAGTTTCGAAAATCCTTCAATAATTTTCCTCAAGTGAAAACAGAAATTTATACATATTTCATCATAAAACTCGACAAGTATGTGAATCAATTGTAACAAGCATATATGCAAATCTGTATGTTAATATCCTTACAAATGAAAATAGCAAACTCACTGTTTCGTTTAACATAATTGCAGCATAATTGAATGTATTTATTTTTTGTATGTGAATGAGTATTTGTTCGTAGAAAATTGCATATTGAAATATTCGGTAATTCACATGTAAGCTGCATAATTAAAAGAACAGAATATTATACTTGTTTCGAACTATTTAACATTTTACTCACATCGAAAATATAATGAAGTTCCCGTAAGTGGAATTTGTGAATATTTGCATGTTTGTTTCCATGTTTTTCGAATAGGATATCACTTGAAGATGATGCTGTGTAATTTGCTTCCTGAAAAGTTGATGAAAAACTTTCTGCAATAAAAGAGAAAATATGAATATGTCATGACAAAGTCTAATTAAAGATTTGATTTTAAAAAGGGACGAATACTAAATATTTATGATTGAAGCTGTGCTACGAATAGATCAAAACAACTGCAACTATGATTTGCTGGAAAATGCATTTGTTTTTTTTTAAAAAACTTATGCAATGAATAAAAAATACGCAAACTTTGAGCTAAATAAATTAATACGAACTCAAATTCAAAAAATGTTTAAAAGTAGCAGTAATAACGCCAAAAACATCATATGTTGTGCACAAATGTGCTTCAATTTGTCTGAAATGACGGTTGGTGCCTTAATGTAGACAATGAAAATCCTTTCATGGTATTTTCAAATTTGTTTTAAAATAATTAATGTATCCGTTATCCGCTCTTTAGTTTAAGTTCATTATGATCCGTGAAAAAATTTGTGCATATATGTTTGAAAATTCTGCGATAACTTTCATTACTAGGATCAAAAAATTAGATGCTAGTTTTGCACATAATCTTGAAAACGTTGAAAATGTTGAACCCAGTAATGAACCAGCAAATGGTAAGTGTCGTACCAAAGAATTATTCTCTCAAAGACTAGAGACTTGGCTAGCTACTACAGTTTGATGGGAATTTTTTCGAGTCTATGCTCCTGCTTTTTGTGAAGTTTGGCATTCTTCATAAAACGCCCGATTACACGAAATTACCTGAAAAAATGCATCCAAGAAAACAAACTCAATCATGATTGAAAACGATACCAAACATTCTAATTGACTTGGTTCATTTCATTCAAAGCTAAACCTTGAATTACCTTCATTACACTAGGCTATCTTTAAGCCAAATTTACCTTACTGGGACTCAAATCTGAAAAATGGTCAATAAGGAGGTTAGATATTATCGTACTAAATATTCGTTTAGTTGACCGTACATCCCAGCTCAAGCAATTAAACTCAGCCGGCCATGTTAAGCTCAGATATTGGAATATTTTACAGCGTACCGCGTGTGATACCGCATAATATGCGCAGTTAGGCCCTCTACATACTTACTCAATCGAAGTTATGACTATTTCGTGTATAAGCGAAGGGAAAGTCTGGGTCAGATATTTCATTGCTTTACCGTATCACTCCATGAAATTCAATTTTCATATGTTTTCAACTCCAAAAATAAGGTAAATAATGCCGTTTTAAAGTTAAACGTATGTCAAATTTGGTTTCCCAATAAATTAAACCAACAATTTCTACATTGTCTTAAAAGAAAACACATTTTTAAGCTTTCATTCAACAATTTTACTAAATGCATACTAAACACAATAATGTTTCTATGTAGGTCAAGGAACAGATATTTCAGGAATATATTAAAAGAATGCCAAAATTTTGACAATCCAAAATTACAAAACTGTTACAAAATACTATTTTATAATACAATTACTAAAACACATGTTAATAATCATATGAATCATGAAGGCAAAATCTTTTATTGAACTATACTCTAAATTCCTGTCATTTTTCTATTCTATTTCCCGCCATAAAACGAGCATCCAATCTTCACTTTACGATCATAGCCAGATGTCGTTTATCATGCAGAAAAGGCTCATATGTTTGTTGCACATAATTATTCCTGTTCTGCTTTTCCTGCAGCTTTTCAAATTTCCTTGCATGACAGTACTAATTTACTGTGGGTGGAACTGCTACCGATATAATACAAGCATTCCCTGGTTGCTTTTCCTAATATTGAGGGGTTGATGCAAAACTAATTCATACAACTTTGTAGGTTTTCCTGACGTTTGCTTTTGAGCTTTGCTCCGCTAGTGAAACTACTTAACGAACCAATTTTTCGTAACTCAACACCTCAGTGAAATTCATCAGACTGCCGATGTAGCATTTTCCGGTACACGTAGTATATTTCACTTAAGATTTATATTAATGTATAAAGTCATCACAGAACACATAAACTGTCTAGACAAATATTCAAGATACTGATTATAAAAAGGAAGACACTATCTTGGAAAAAATTTCCTGCAGTGATCCAATGCCGATGACCGATCAAAATTTCTCTTGAAATCTTCATACAAATCCAATCCGGTGGTTCTACCGTCTCTGATGAATGCTCATTCATGACTACCAACTCAATGTTCTTCCATATTCAGCAGCCAGCCACTCACCAGCATTTATCGTTACTGGCAACTGTGTAGCTGGCGGCCGCTTTGTCGTTTTGATATATCATCCAGAGCTCTCTTTGAATGCTTCTAACGCATGATTATGTTACTTTTCGCAGAAATCCCATGCTTGTGCCATCGCTTCGACTAGATTTCAGGGTCAAATTCAATCAAAACTTTTCGAGAATCGTTTTTTCTTTTTTCAATTTTTTGAACCAATAATTAACATTTTAAAAATAACAATTAAATTTGACCATATAACGGGAATTCTAATGACGCGTTGGAAAATTTTAACATTTGAAACCCGATTTTCTTGAAATACTCAGCACGATAATGCCAAAAGGTTTTCTTATCTTCTGAATCTTAATAATAGATTTATTAAAAGAAATTTTTAAACTTTTGTTTGTATGTATCAACTTTTATAAATTACTTAAACATTTTTCAATTCTACGTGAAAAATCAAAAAATAAATAAATGGCCAATATTTGCTCGAAAAATAAAATCTGGCTCCAGGGACTATAATTGCTATCATAAAGTCCTGACTAGATTCTAATGGAATTATTCATGTCCATTCATTTTTGATGATATGTTGTAGAACATCAGGTGAAATTTCCATTTTAACGTCTGGCCGTGAATTTGAAAACTTTCTGATGGCAAAAAAATATCTTTTTAGAAAAATGCTTATTTCTTCTTCAAGAACCATTGAATAATATGTACACTGTACTCTCCAAAGAATGGATTCCATCCAGCCTGATTTTTAAAGCCACCGGACATATTTGATTCGAATCTTTTTATTAACATCATTTTTCTTATTTTTTTTGACACAAAAATCTAAAATTCTGATGAAAAAAGTCTATTATAATATCATTGTAAAAATGATTTTTTTTAAATATTTTAAATTGATTTTACATTCGAAAACAATTCAAAGAGTTCAAAAAATATATTCTGAAGCATTCATTATATCATCGATATAAAGAAAGCAATTCAAAGGTGGCATAAACTGAGCCTGAACATTTGGAGGAAAACACTCTTAAAAATCGAACACATCGAAACAAGTTAACAGTGAAATGAATTTTCTACTCTAGCTACTAAAGTAGCAGATATTAATTACACACAGAAAATAATGTGCTTCATCTATAAAAACTTTCAACGGTAGATGTGCCATGCTAAAATTATCTCAGAAATACAATTTTCTTGTTGGGTTTTGTTCATTTTACAGGTTTTGTGGTTTTATAGAAGAACAGAGTTGATTTCTGTCTATTGATTAAAAGGCTCGATATTAAAATAAATAATTTTATTGCGTAATTCAAAATCAGTTTCCGCCTTGTTTTTGACTATTGTTCAATTTCTATGAGCATTGCAGATATCAACTATCATTAAGAAATAATTTTATTCTACCATTGAAATTCAATTTTACCAACAGTTGAAAGTACTACGTGCGATTGTTCGTCAACCTGTTTGACTTTATAATAAAAAAATAGGCCATAAATCAACAGATTCAATTTTATTGACCACTTCTCTAATGATCATTTGGGAAAAAACCTTTTTGATTCAATCATTATTTAAAATAAGTTCAAGTATCTCCAGAAAACAGATTCTTTTTATAACAAGTGTCAGCTTTTATTCAAACATCCTATCAACAATCATAACAATATACTTTGCTTCTTATTATTAAATGAAGCTATTATGCACTATTACTGCGGTCATTTATCTGCTCCTCTATCTTCTCATACTTTGATACTGTTTTTGCAGCTGTAACGATGTCTTTACCTGAGCAAATGCTAAAACAAACCGAGTAGATTCTAGCGCGCAATAAGATACATTCTGTGAAATAATTGAATATGTGGCCTGAAGCTATGGCATTCTATCTTCTACCTGAATATCATGTACGTCACACAGATAGAACTGACCTTGCTGGTGGAATAACATGGCTTGGATGCCCAGCAAAAAGGAGTTTGCATTACTCCCACTCCTGGCATGGGAGAAGAAGCACCAGCAGAAGAGGAAAAAAGAAGATGTGTTGCGTAAGAGAAAAGAATGTAATGGTCTCAATTAAATGGAATCTTTAAAGCTTAACCGAAGGATCGTTTTCATGATGAACATGAAAATTGTTGAAGAAAAAATGTTAAAAACGAAGGAATGAAAATATATGATTTTGTGCATGGAAAAACATTTTCATCGTTGAAACATAGCAAGAAAACAAAACTCTGGATAATTTAGAGGTTTGCATTAGAGGTATTTATATTTGAAATTCCAACAAAAATGGAGCCAGATAAATCTGCCATTACGAACTAAGAGTCTTCTGTTTAAAAGCTTGGAGTGATGCTTAAATTATTAAGATATTTCTACATACAAATATTTCAGTAAATATAATGAAATACCTTCATTGCTTCTACATCTAAGGGTTTTCACCTTTCCCATCCTCTTGGTCCTGTATGGTCCTTGGTCCTTGGTTATCTTATTATTATAAATTCTGTACGTACGTAGATGAATTCACTTAAACAGGACCTCCGGCGATTACAATGTATTTTTGCATTACTCGTACATATTCCAGGGTAATGGGTAGGAAATTTTATGACTGCTAAGCACATTTAATCGGCTAGAGAGGCAATTATGGATGAAGCATCTCATTTGGAAGCCATAGTGGTAGCGACTACGAAACATATACATAGTATATTTGGAAATAGCTACCACTACTTCAGAACATTGCCAGGTAGACATGGCTGAGAGATATTGCATTGGATTCTGCTTAAGGAATTTCTCTAAATTTGTGCGCTCTGTTTAGCAGAAAGACAATCGTGCCTTAGTTTGAAGGAAGTAAATAATTATGATAATGATAATTTTAAAAGAAACCGTTAATGCTGAAGGTTGATTGTTGTAATAACCAAGAAAAAACTCTGAAACTGACTACATGAATAGAATGCACGTCAAAAATCAAAAGCGAAAAAAATCAGAAATTCGCTGTGTTGTCGTTTAGATAGACTGAAATTTTGTTTTTCAGTAAAGAAAGGTTCTCACATTTACGCCAAGAGCTGTGTGCGATTTATACATAAATGTTTTGATCGAAGTACAGTAAATATTTTAAAAAAAGTGAGAAAACTACATTTTTGTATGGAAGGTTGCCCACGTTGGGCGCTGAATTTTTTGTGAACTTAATGAAGATTTTTGTCATGTTTGTTGTTTGGTTTTAATTTTTTTAGGATTAAATATTTCCATTTCAAAGAGTTTTCGTTAATCCTGCAAGCGATTTTAGAAACATCATAATTAAAAGAACTTGATTCAATTATTTTTCATAAACTTTCAAAGCCCCGTACAGAAACCACACACATTGAGAACTGCAAATAAAACACTTTTTCATCGAAAACCAAAAGAAAGTTTTTCCTCTTGACTTTTTGTCTCACAAATATCTTTTTCCAAGGAAATATTCATCTTTCACATCTAAAATAGACGTATGTGCTAAGCATCAAAAGGAGGTGTGCAAACTTTCTAATTACATGCAAATTGAAACAGTTAACAGCTTGCGGCATGTCTATGTCACATAGCTTAATTGAAAAGGAAGACACCTGAAAAAAATTCGTCCCACTTCCTATTTTTTTTCTTGCTTTTTCGACTCTATATGAGCACACATTTGTTCATGGTCGCACTTTTTATCTGTGCGTCTATGAGAAAAAAACTCAAAAATTTCCATGTATGGGTTTTTTACTTTTGGGAAAGTAGATTGAAAGAGTTGCGGCTGTTCTGCGTAACGCTCATATTCAATATTGTCCCTGCATGATGGTCGTGGTGGTGATGATGATGAGAT
Source organism: Oxycera nigricornis (assembly GCA_963942545.1). Classification (NCBI taxonomy): domain Eukaryota; kingdom Metazoa; phylum Arthropoda; class Insecta; order Diptera; family Stratiomyidae; genus Oxycera; species Oxycera nigricornis. Next base: position 99,901,723 of record OZ012662.1, read on the forward strand.
AGAATGATGGAGATGCCCTTAAGTGAGCTGTTTTAGTACTTGGCGCCAAGATGAAGTACTTTGACAATGATAAAGTTGGTGATGATGTTGATGACGATGATGGAAGAGGTTGTGTCAATGACAAGGTTAGGATGAATGAAGAGGATAATGAGTGAAGTGCATAATGGATTGAAATTAATGGATGTTTGCAGTCATGCACCAAAAGTCAATTGTATGAAGGATTTATGCCAAAAAAGGTTAAACCTTTGTCGGAAAATTGTTTTTTCAATATGGTTTCCCGGAAAATGTTTTTAAAGTCAATGAAAATATTGTTTTGGATGCTCGCTGCTCGTTTTCCATGCCAATTATATTATACTATTATTTTTTCAATATTTCAAATTCATTCTTCATTGTTACATTTTTCCGAATCAGATTAAATTTCTGCTTCTAAAATATTTGTAGGTTATTAATGTTTTACATTTCTGATTTCTTCTAAATTTTTTTGTTTCTGAAACAAAATTTGTTCTTTTTGTAACAAGATAATTTTGAACCTAACAAAAAGGAAAAAAATGACAATTTTAGTAGGCGAATACTTTGGATGTTTTTCTATGCTTGATATTCTTTGCCAGATTAAACCCCGACAAAAGTCGAACTCAAAGTGAATTTAACATTTGAAAAATATTTTTGAAGCTATAAAAGAGTATTCTGAGTATTTTTTGGACTTTTTCCAAATCCAAATACAATGTAAGCTTATGTTAAAAAATCTGTGGCTCATGAAATATTCTTGGGAGTTTCAAGTTTCACAAATTTATTCTGAAAAAGAAAATATTTTTTGTGTATTTTCACTGATTTAAACTGAAATATGGAACCATTTTCTTGGCCCTTGATAACTTTTTATGAGTTCCACGGGTATCATAGTTAATTTTTTAGGAAAAATTGTGCTTCACAAAAAACATTTTTGACTGAAACTATATTTCTAGTTAACCCATGCCAGGATTTTTTTTCACTGATTAATCTTTGCATATTTTTGAATCAAGAGGATCTGCTGGTTAATAAGGTAGTTTTTTTGTGAACCAAAAAGATTTACTGGTTTAAAATTAAATGAAATTTGTGATTTGTTTGTGGCTTATATTTTATTTACGACCACAGTTTGACGTGAACTGAAACCAAATTCTATCTGAACCAGGCATTTTTCGAAATAATTTACGCTTTTGGTTTCAGTTTTTTAAAATAAGGCGGCAATTTTAGCAAAAAAAAAGTAATTCATTCGCAATTCTAAAACACTTCAGGAATTTTCAAATCCTTTTAAAATTATCATACGATTGTGTGAAAAAAAATTCTTATTGCACATGAAAATTATCTACAAATCAGATTACTAATTCACCAAAATTCTTTACTCTGTTGTTCAGTTTTAACGTGAAATCCAAACCATAACAATTTAAAATATATTTTTTTTGTTTTATTTTACAAAAAACATATTCTGGAAGGATTTCGAAATGTTTCAAATTGAAAAAAAGTTGAAGACATTTAATTGTGCAATATCTCTTAAAACGACGACGCAATACGAATCGGACAAAATGTTTTTTTGGAAAATATTGTTTAGCAAAATGTCAGCTGAAATTCAATTCCAAAAATGTTGTGCATCATAAATAAAATTGTATTGTCCACAAACCGGAATCATTGATACGAATTATCCATAAAAGGCATTTTTTTTGGTAAATAAGTTTTCAAAATGAATTGGACAATAAGTTCTTTAAAAAACTAAGCATCCTTGACTGCTATTTTTCAGTTGACTTCATTTTAAACTTCGTTTGGCAAAGCTTCCAATAAAAAGGCTACACTATTCCAAAAACGTTGCTCAAATCCTATTAAACCGACTTCCTTTTTGAGACTTTTTTTTTAATAAACCCACGTTCTATATGTTTTTCCAGCAGTTTCCTGTCTTTTACGGAATCATAAATTCCGATGAAAAGAGAGAGAGAGACAGAAAAGAAAGTATTACACCCCATTGAGAAAACTCAATGAGTCCTTTTCGTACCAATAGCTCCCCAGATCCCGACCAACTGTGAAATAAAAAAAATGTATATAAACGGAAAGCACGCTTGTTTCGTTTGAAGCTTTTCATCTCGACCGGATAGAGTGTATGCGAGAAGCGGGTATGTTTTCAACTCAAAGGGTACCAAGTACACGAGCGTATCCTTTTCACATGCCATTTTATGATACGCACTCTTACACAAAACGTTGGCTGTTGCATCTTTACCAGCTCTTTTATCGCTGCCATTCATGTGACCCATAATTAGATCAGAAGCGACAATAAGAGCAATTTAATGGTGCGTTGTCTGTGATCGGAACATCCTTGCCAAGGAGGGTATGGAGTATACTCCTGGCAACGTTGTTGCCATTAGTTGGCCTCATTAACTTTGAACTTTCTAACGACTAACGACTTGTAAATCAAATCATCGCCTTTTGTAGTCATTCGAAGGATCGTTGTCAGCTAGTAAGGTATAATGACGGGAGCACGAAGGAGCTGATGATGAAGAAGAAATGTATTATAATCGCATTAGGTGATATACAGTTGCGAATTGAATCTTAAGATGAATGATAATAAATAGAAGGGATGGAAACGAGAGGAGAGTGAATACAGATAAAATCTTGGCTGGTGTCCCCTGGGAGCTCATCATTAACTGAGCATAATGATTGGCGTAAATTGTTTCGTATCATCACACGATTCAGTATTGAGGCTTCGGTAAAGGTCAAAGCAATTTGTTTAGAGGGACCTGCTAAAGGAGGCTAAATATAATCCAGAAAATTTCAGATGAGGAACTTGAACAGATTTTCTCGTAATTGAAAATGAATGCTTGATCCGCAAATAAAAGATTTCTCAGATTTCGTGTACGTACTTAGACATTTCTTTGAAAAATTCAATAAAAACCTATGCAAAACGAAAACCAGTTGAATGGCACGATCCCTGCATGATATAAATATAGCTTTTAGCATTTTTTGCTGTTCTATTGTCTATTTTTGGCATCCTTATGCTCGGTTGAACTTGTAATCCATTTCAGTGCGCTAAGTATGTTGTTAAGAAGAATATGGTCTTTGTCATTTTGCTTCATGTTGGCATTGATTTGTTCCAAGAAATATTCTCAAAAGTTTTTGCCAATATATTTTCTTGTTCTTTGCTTTGACATGTTCAGTGAATGCGTTCAGGTAAGATTATGCCTATTTTTGGTTGAAATATAAAACAAAACATTTAAGAAGCATCAGATCTCCTTTGAAGTTTTCGATTCTGCTAGCCTAAAAATCATTTCCGAGCCTTGACTTTCAAAAGCTACTCGAGACCTTTATTTATAGCGACAATCAATTTTATGCATGGAACATTTTAGTGATTTAACGCTATCAAATCAAGAACTACACATTCACTGTGAGCAATTCTGAACGTCTCATACATTCATGGGGACAATTTACAGGCCAACAAAAACAAGGCAAACCTCTTCTTACTCTCACTTTTACCGTCCTTGCTTGCTTGACGCTAAGAATAAACGATTTGCTGCCGTTCAACGCCCGCAATATTATTATTTTTCCCAGGCACTTGACGATAGCAAATAGTGGTTGAAGGCTGTTAATGTTGTCGTTGGTATTGTAGATGTAGTTGAGCAGGACAGTAGTTGTGTCCTGAATGTCAACTCGGTACGACAATTTATTCGTGAATGAGTACACGAGCCAATCAATTTGTTCTTCATTAAATATTGAAAGCGACTAAGTATTCGACGCAATTGGGAAGTTGAGAAGATATTCGACTAGGCAAGCGGGAAAGAAACGCCAGGTTTTATTGGATGCATTAAAGCTATTTTAGTTCGGGATGTTTGTCAGGATACTTATATATATATAAATATGCCTTTTCAGTTTGGACCTCTATGTATATTTTTCAAAAGAAAATACACTTCTTTATGACTTTTTTAACGAGAGCTATGCCCATAGATTAAAAAGTATACGAACGTACGTATGCACATACACAGACATTAAAAATTCTTTCCAAAAAGACGTTAAATCTAGAGTATAAGGACTCAAAACGTAATGATATTTTGAAAATATCAATTTCGAATTTCAAGGCAATTATAGAATAAAATCATTGTTCATAGAGAAAGTAGGTGGTTTTTGGCGTGTTTTCGAAATTCCACCCTAAATTTCACTATAATTTCAAAATAAATTGAAAACTTAGGAAACTTTCCTAACATTAGAAAATTTACACAAAAACTTTTTTGTCCTCTGAATTTTTCAGAGAAGACTCGTAAGAAACCCTGGTAAATTTTCAATTAGCAAAATTTTTCATTCCAAACGATTGGCAAGTAATATGATTTATGTAAACTTTTCAAAATATTTCTTTTTCCAAAATTAATCCATAATATTGTAGCTGAAAAAAGTGTCCTTCAATTTTTTATGGAGTTGTCTTCTTGCGCAAAATTGCATTTTTTGTACAATTCGGGATTTTTTTAATTCAATAATTGATTTAAAGTGTTCCAAATATGTTTCTTCAAGTTTTCTTCGTAGAACACTTTCAAAAAGAGATTTCCTTGATGTACTAATTTGTTATTTTTGATTTTGGTTCATCAAAAGCGTTGTTTTTTAAAGCCATCTATGCAATATTTTGACTGGGTTTGGTCCTAGTTGATCCATAGTCTATATTCTATCCAACTAAATTATTTCAATTAATAATTTCCCCAAAAATGTTCCATCAAAAATTTTAACGAAATTTCAATCAACACTTCACGGTTTTCCGAAAAGTTTCCCGAATATTCTGAACCCAAACCGCGTTATTTAGGATCGAAAAAAATTATGTTGGTATCCATGAAATTAATTTTGGGAGTGTTTTGTCTTTATGAAAATAATAAAAAACAGACACTACTCCTTATACACGATTTCCAATTTTTTATTTCAAATATAGGGCTCCGGTAAAGACCTGGGGATTTAATTTACAATAAGTTTAAGATATTCAACATAGATTATGCCACATTCGTCTTCAGACACAGTGTAACACTGAAGAAGGACACAACTTATGTCCGAAATATATATTTGAAATAAAAAATTGGAAATCGTGTATAAGGAGTAGTGTCTGTTTTTTATTATAGAAACACGGTTTAGTATAACTCGTCGAAACTTTATTGATTTATGAAAATGTTCTTAAAAGTCTAGAATTTATGTCTGTGTTTATTATTGATCAGTTTACACTTTGGTTAATGCAAGAAGTTTCATTAATAAGTTACAATTTTGGAAGGAAATCAGGCCGGAAAATTTTCAAATTGATTTTGTTTAATTATTTTCACAACAGTGCAAAAATAATTATAATTATAAGTAACCCTTCATACTCGATTATTTTATTTTATAGTTAAGTCCCACATTTTTACTCAAAGAACTTGTTTATAAAAAAATAAAAGGTTTCTGTTTGCCTTGACTATTGTTTAAAAACACAGACGTGCATTTCATCTACAACTTAAGGGCGGACAAAAAGAAACAGTGTTGTTATATTTTTAAAAGCGTGAATATTTTGTTAAAACTAGATTCTAAAAAGAATTCTGTGAAAAATAGTTAATGTTTTTAGAGTCTCAAATTTTCGTAATATTTTGTGTATAAAAAATAGATAGAGCTGTTATTAATGAGGTTTTCATCAACCGCTTTAAACTAAATTGTCTTCAACAAATAAATCCATTTTTTTATTAAATACAAATTTCTATTTGCAGCTTTCAAAAATTTGCTCCAGAATAATTTTCGTTCAGTCTTTCTAAAATATATAAATATCATATATGTACATACAATTTTTTTCAAAATTGGTTCGATAATTATTTTATTTTTCTGAATCAACTTAAATTTTATATAAACTAGTATTTTTCTGGAAAAACACCTTAGTTTGTTATTTTAAACTTTTCCGGAATTTTTGCAAAAAACTGTGTCGTCTATTTTTGGGAAAAGATTTCTCCAATTTGTTTTGAAAGTTTTTGCAGAATTGAAACACACTTCCTAACATATCAACTTATTATAATATTTCCGCATAAGCTTAGATGGAATCAGCTAAACTTTTCTCAGCAATTTGTCGTTTGAATTTTTTTTTCAAAAATGACACAACTATTTTATTTAATTTTCAAAAAAAAATTAATTACTAAAAAAATTCTCCGATTTACCATTTCTCGTGGAAACATATATGATTTTTTTCTCCTTACGTGATGATGATGACCTCTTCTCAGTCATATATCACGTAGATCAAGTTCTTTCTTAGCGCGCTACAATTGGTGAGGCCTGAATAAGGCGTATACATGATCGATCGCGATCTGTAAATTGACGAGCATTCAATTGGTCAGGGCATTGCCTGACCGCCTGCGAGAACGTTCAACTTTTCATACCTTGCATTGCGTTCATAAGGGAAGATGTGACATTGCTTGCGGGAATTTTTTAAATAGTAGAAGGAATTTTCTTTCCCGTGAGAGTATTCTTGATGGATTCACCTTTTATGCGTTTTCCAACAGATGTCTGTATTTCACTGAATTTTCAATGGAATTTCGTTTTGAAACCATTCTGTCTAACAATAGTTTTAAAAAAAATCTTAGATGTCACGTTCAACTACTTATCATCTTACAAAAAAATAGCACGCGAATATTTTTCCTGCCGATTTTTTTAAGGTCAAAAGTTAATTGACTAAATTCTCTGGTAAAATTCTTGGAAAAAAACCGACAAAGTAAGTTATTTAGTTGTTTTTATTCTAGTGTTGACGTTTTCCTTTTAAAATTATTGCAAATTTACTGCCAAACTTTTCAGGATCAAACACAATTTCGGGTTGGAAAAGAATTATGAATCGAAAAGTTTTTCCAATCTGAAATATTTGTATGGGTTATGTTATTTGAATTGCTGTTGTTTGAATTTTTGGATTGGGAACGTTTAAAAAAGGTTACCAATACTTTCTTGAAATTTTCTTTAGCAACTGTTGCTGTATGCTGTGTTTAGTCATAAATTTTAATTTTAGAATTATTGAGCTAACTGGTTTGCATTCTTCTGCTAAAAGATGGTTCCCTTATTTCCTTCATTGATTTTTCTTAAACTGATTTTAAAGTCATTTTAAGTGATTTTAGCTACTTGAATCATTTTTTGGAATATTGTTTCATCAAAAAATATTCCTTATCAAATTGATGTAAATTTTATTTTATTTTGATGAGTAGGAAACCCCCGAAAATTGTTTATTTTTTCAGGACTATGAATAAATAGTTTTTGCTATAAATTTTTGATTTCGTTCAGAAACTCAATTTCTGATCATTTTTTTCATCCTCATACAGGCATATTAGTGTCTCTCATGACGATAATTTATAACTAATCTCGTCCTCATCAATTTTCCGAAGCAAATTAGTTCAATCCATTTCTCTCCTATGACCGGTTCACTTTCACGCGACCGTGATAACGATATTCACCCCTTTCATATCGAAATGCTGAAAGATCCCTTGTAAAATAGAAAAGTGATTAACGCTAACAATACATTCTGTATTGTAATAACTTTTCTGCAATCACGTATACTTACACTTAATGCCTTCCTAATAAATATTTTCATCCAAATCACTATCCAGTACGGTAAGCTCCAGCTGCCAACAGTCATTAGCCTGATTGGCTTTTAATTACTCTCGTGAAGGAACTCACTTCCTGCCGTATTTGTGTGTTGATCTTGTATCCTGTTGGACTTTACGCAACACCATAAGTTTGCAACATTACTGTCAAGAGGTCGTGTTTCGTGAACAGGAAGGATATTAGCTTGACATTAAGCGAACGTGTCTTGCACGCTTTATAATATGGCTAGTGGAATTCTTCATTGTGGTATTGTTGATTGAAATAGTTTTATGTAATGATTATGAAATTTGTTTGTTGTGGATTTCATGGCAGGTAAATTTTTTTTAAAATCAAAATAACATACAATTCTGAAAATAAGGATAATGCTTGAATTTTGTTTGTTTCGATTTGTGCAAGATTCTTCTGATTACATGTCGTATTAACTGGCACAGTGTTAAATGTACTTGTTCGTCGTGACTGGTTTTGATCTGTGCTAAATGATATTAACTATTATTCACGTTATTTTGAATCCAAAATTTTGAAAATAATGAATAATAACATCAGGACCTTCATCTTCGTTGAATTGTTAAGTACAGCGGTGGAAAATTGATTAGCCCCCTGCCAATATTTTCCTGAAGAAGCCAAATTATTTTATCCAGCTATGCAAAAAGTATATAATATTGCTTTGTTAATGAAAAAAAACAACATAAAATGAACTCAATTATCTCCATTACCGTAAAACAAAATACATTCAGCATTTCAAAAATTTGTGGAAACGTCATTGGCACTTTCAAAAATTTTGTTTTAAAATCAAGGTTACAAGGTTTTTGAGTGTGTCATGATTAATTGAACTGCAAGCTGGCCTTGGTGTGTTTTAGATCTATCATAGTATTGAACTGCTTTACATTTTTGTACACATCTATCGCAAGGAGTCCAAAAAATTTTCAATATTAAAATCCAAAACTTCAATATCAGAAGCTTCAAACCATATTCTAACAGCGGTTGCTCCGTGTGATAGAGCAGTATCCTGTTTTTGTGTTTTCTGGTAAGGATTCTTCCGCCATGCGAACTTATTCCTCGTGTAAAAGCTCCATATACAAATCTGCATGTATACGCGTTGTAATCTATGTGAAACAGGACTTACAGTTGTAAGAAAACGCCACCCATATCATTACGCTGCTCGCGCTGAAATCCTGGTTTCTTCTTAATCGCTTTTCGGCTGTTAGGACATGCCAATAATATTGGGCCATCTAGATAAAACTATTTCTAGTCACTAACAACAACTAGATGCCATTCTTCTATCCATTCCATGTGGCTACGTGCAAATGCCAATAATGACCTCTTACGCATTTATGTTAATAGAAGCTTCACAACCACCTTTGTGTTATGCATGTTTTGATTCTCACTCAGAATTTGACGAACTTTTCAGGGCGTCACTGGTAATTCTAAACAGGTACTGGTAAATTTCCAAAAATCCACAGCCAGTTCTCTTTGCTTCAATTAAAATCTCACGTTTTGGGATTTTTGTTTGGTCCAATTTTACGGTTTTTACCTTATTTCTTGCTGAGACGTATTAAATTGCTGATCATTTTTCTGTATCTTCTGATTTTCGTGCTGATCTCTTGGACTCATAGACTAGCTCCACCAACTTTAGAGAAGGTTGATAAGCTTGCGCATGGAAGAACAAGTGAAAATAGTTGACGAAATTCTTCCATGTGGAATTGCGCAAATGTATTGGCGAAACCGCAATTGTTTGTCAGCACGACATGATTGCATTAGTGTGCAGAGAACATATGTACCGATGCAAATAAGACATTACTGCGCGTGTACAATTCCACACAACGCGTTGTATAGCACATGTGAAGCAATTACGCTCTAGTGTCCATTCTACTTATCACCTATACTATGATTCATACATTATAGCCTAGTAGATCAAGACAAAAATACAAAATGAACGAAAATTTAAAGGTTGGTAGCTTTAAGATAAAAAATCCTTACACTTATCAATTACAATTTTTCGAAAAATCTCAAAGTGATTATTTTCATTATAATTGCTTAAAGAATGAAAATACACAAAACTGTTCAAACCAAAATTTGTAGCTGACGAATTTATCTATAAACTTTGTTTGAAAAGTTTTTCTATAAATGAATTATTTCACGAAATACGATAATTTTATTAGAAGTCAATTGAAGAGTGCGCGCGCACGTTCAGTAAACAGAATTTTTCGCTCAATTACAGAGACAATAATTTGGGACTGTTAATATTCGGAAAGAATACATAAAGTTATCTAAAATATAAAGTAATTTATCTAACTGTAAAATTTATTTATTTATGAAAACAAAGTCCTCAAAAGACAATAAACTAGTTCGATTAAAATTTATTTATTATTTATTGCAGCGAAAACTCATTTTGGATTTCATATTTTCATCGTTTATGTAGCAATATTGTTACAAAAAAGGGAGGAATATTATTGGAGAAAAACAATAGCTTGTGGAAATTGTTGCTTTTTACATGCTATATTTTACTTGTTTAGTTTTGAATGCATTTGATTATATCGTTTTTATAAGGACTTATCAAAATAAAAAAATATTCCTGAATACTGCAAAGTTTTTAAAGCATATAGCTTTAAAATCTTTTATGCGGTTTTTTTATAAATGTTACATATTTTTAAAAATTCACAAAAAATTTATCAATTTGTAAAAAATAAAATATACCTTTTTTCAATATAAATATTATTACCTAAACCTTAGTGAGCTTAGAAACGAACATATATAGAAGCGTTTATGCTACATATCTTTACGCCTATAGTTCAGATATAGCAAACAATTGTGAAAAAAACCTTCTCTACTAGAGGTTAAATGGAAAATCGCTTTCCACAAAAAATTTAGGTATTGGTAAAAATTTAAAACAACAATTTAGTTACATCAATCAACAATGTATAGAATTGAAATCTAAAAATATGAAAATTTTGTCGCGAGCGTTTGGAAAATTGTGTGTATCTCTGAGAAAAATATAGATATAAAAAAATCAAATAAACATTTTAGATTCCAGCACAACCTTTGAAATGTAGTGTTTTAAATTATTTAATTTCATTTTTTTGATTGTTTATGTTAAAGGATTCTTTAAAAAATATCTTTTTACTGAAGGTTTACGTGGAAAATCGCTAAATTTTTCTAAAAAAAAATTAAGATATTGGTAATAACTAAAAAAAAACTTTGAACTGCAACTTTCATATGAAACATTTTTTATAAATGTTTAAATATTGTTTAAAACCTACAACAAAAATACAAAATTCAAAAATGATGATATCCAAAAATGATACATGGAAAATTCCGTATATCTCAGAAGCAAATCCAAATATCCGAAAATTGCTTCAGATAAATTTTGTTTGTAAACTAAACAGCTACAAATTTTATGTTGAGTTTGTTTTTATATTTTCATTATTTAAACAATTATAGTAAAATAAACTAAAAGCAAATTTCACTTACTAATTTAAGATGTAAAGATGTTTTTATCTTAAAAGTTGACCCTTGAAACTACCTTCATTTAAATGTTCACCAGTTTTTTTTTAATTTTTGCGAGATTTTAAGAAAATTATGTGTACTTTTACCACACTATTGGCTGGGATCTTTTGTTTCAAGGAATATAAACAAAACTGTGAATCAGTAGAAAATTAATATGAATACACAAAGTATTCGTGAAATCCTTAAGTATTAAAGTGATGAAGCTATAACTGGCTAATCAAATTTCCACTGTAGTTGTACTTGTAAGAAGTAACACTTCTTCAAGTTTTGATTTGAATTAGATTTCCGAGCTCTGGAATAAAATTGTAATAATTTTAGATATTATCATAATCCCTTTAATTTCAATTTTAAGCGATCAAGCATGAAAAACAGAACAACAATCATTTTCGTATATTTCGACCTACATCTTGCCATATATGAATAACCTTGTGAATAAATGGTTGACTTTTTATATACGTTGCCCTATTTTTTTTTATATATATGAATCAAACTAATTCTGGTCATTGTCCTTCAAAGTCCATTCCAACAATCGACTTTATTTCCAACCAAAATCACTGTCCATTCTCAATCGCATCTAATATACTGCGAATGATTTATACCCGAAAATAAAAAGAAATTTCATTTTATGTCCTGTATATATTATTTATTATGTTCATTCACAAACATACACTTCCTCCGAACATGCTTCGCTGCATACGTTGACAAAATGTTACGTTTTTCAGCTTATCACTCACATCATGTGAGATAGATCCATGTAAAAGGCCACCTACGTTAATATAATCACGTCGTAATAATAAATTAGTGGTGTTATTTCTATTCAATACAGAGATTTGTATCTTTGTATCTGAAGTTAATTTAATATATTCATTAGACGAGCGAGCTTTGATCCAAAAGCAATGTATGTACACGCTTATTGGTTCATTTTTATGTATAGTGTGTGGTTGAAGAAGATTGCTGTTGGTATTGGGGTGGTTGTATCATTGCATATTTATGATAGATTATTGATTTTTCAGAATTTATTAAAGATCGATATTATGATTTATTATAGGATCCGAAATAGTCATTGATTTATTCAAGTTTGATGGATATCCGTATTCAAGCGTTTGTGCAAAGTTATATTCTACGCGTTTTAGAAAATTTTTGCAAGGAGCCAAACGAGCAATAATAAATTTATTCTACCGTTCTCATTTTAAATTAAAATATTTGAACTTTCTTCAACATTCTTCGATTACATTCACAACAAACAAGACTCCCACATACTTAACTGCTGATGCATTACTCCAAAGAATCGAAGCGTCGACACACAGTGAAAGTCATCAATTATCCTTGAGCATTTCATTACCTATAACTTTGCAGGATCAAACGCTGCATTTTAATTATCTCTTCAGTAATCTTCGTACACAACTTCCTGTACATCCTGTAATGCTTTCAAAGACTAGTCTATGTTAGCTCTCATTTTAATTTTTCAACGGAAGTTCACCCTGAATATCCGCGTCATTTTAAAAACATAGACATCGTACAAACAATCAATTTTGTATTTTTGTATCCTAGTCATGTCATTCTGCGGTACTTAGATTTAGTTATTGTTGCTGTTGTTGGATTTTTTTCACACCAAATCCACTTTAAGAATTTTAGTCACGCAAGAAAAATTCACATAATTCATGTTCTATGCGGAGAAGAAGAAAAACAGGCACACGTATATCGAATAAGAAGGAAACGGGACACGAACCAAAAGAAGATGTAAAGATACAAATATTTTTTTTCACTCTCCGAACAGTCCCTTTTGATAAATTTGAATAGAAGGTGTTGACGTGTTGACCTAGGAAATGGGCTGTAAAAAGGTGTTGGACATAATTTGACCATGTGATTTATTGGGTTCAGAGGACAAGGATATGTTTATATTATCATTCATATTAAAATGTGAATGAAAAGATTTCAATTCAAGCAAGCTGATAAGTGGAAAAAAGGTGAGAGAAAATAATATTCATTGTTTAGACTTATTTGATGAAACCTCAAATCCTAAAAGCTTGAGGACATGCATTTTTCCGTAATAATTGAAATGTTTGACCTGTTAAAAGGATCTTCTATCTGAAACTAAAACAAAGTGAATCTGCACACACAACACAACCATATCATCGTAACATCCTGCCAACACTATATCCACTTAGACTTTCAATGCAAAGCTAGAGAACAGGATCAAATAGAGTTACGTTTCAAATGTGTTTTGCGCGTGATGTCGACACTCTCGGACGATTATCCTGAAAAATATGCAAAAGTTCCATCCCTCGCGGTTGTTCTACTTGCACTCCCTGTACAAGCATCTACCGAGCAATGCCTATAAGAATTGTATAAAGTAATTTATTTCTTGGATTGATATAGCACTCAAGAGGATTAAACATATTTATTTTCATGTACACCCTCCCACTTTGACATTATATCCTTATTCGAAGCTTGGGTATTTCTTACACTATGTTTTGTGGGGCCAACAACCGAGGCTATGGTGCTTCGTGAAATGAAGACTTTGGTGACGATTGTGGTGGTGATGACGATGTCATTGATTATGATGATAATAATGCTGGTGATGATGCTTTCACAGCGCAACCCATGGGATCAAACAGGAGGTGGATTTGAATTTGAATGAAGGAATTTGATGATCGCATATGATGGCATTATTACACGCTTTCAGTGATAATGTGGTATGCATGAGAGCTCAAGAGAGTGATTAGAAAAAATGAAATATTGAAGGCTTTTAAGACTGTATACATATTATGATATCTTGGTCTGCGATTTTTTTATCTCAGTTTAACAAGAGAAGACAAGATGGACGTTTTATTTCATTCGTATATCAATTTGGAAGGTACTTTTTGAAGCATATCTTTGCGGAGTTACGGTTTAAGCACTTGATAGTAGCAACCTTTTATCATCTGTTCACTCGTATCAGGAAATAAAACTTTGAGAATATTTACAGGATTCACTAAAATAGCCTGGATAGCCCACTCAGTAGATGATATAAAATTACTATACCTTTCCTGAAATACTTCTTATCATGTTTCAGCCCCCAGATTTTGCAGGCTAAGGAAAACAAGCAACCTCATCTTTTGTTGTAATTGAAACCAGTCCAAAAAAATTAAGTTTAAATCTCTTAATGAAAACAATCAGCACGTTGAACATTATATTCAAATTTTCGACAAATATTATTGAAAAACTTAGCCACTTTTCAACATCCTCGAGATAAAATGATGCCTAGAATTTTTTTTTGGAATGTTTGTGACATTGAAAATCAAAAATAATAATTTTTTCAACATCTTTGCATCCATGAAAATTGTACATCATTTTGAAAGACAATTGAATCATTGTCGATTATCACAGCGCCAAGGAATGTGGCATGGAACGAAGTATGGGAAAGATAATCAACTTTACCAATTAGTTTAAGTGCGTTATTTTGTTTGCATAGAAAAGAATCGGTTGGTTTTGTTGGTTTTGACTGTGTAAATTTTGATCAAACTTCTGGAAAAAATTATACTGAATAAAGTGTGAATGATAAAATTCAAAATTCTACAGAAAATGTGGCATGAAAATTGAATGGAATAATTTTATGTTACACTTTATTTAATGAATACAACCATTGATGCTTTTACAAGAGAAAAAAATAGAAAAATTTTAGCTGCAGAGAAAAATCTCATGAAAATATCTAACGAAAATCGAGCGAAAGATGCTTAACGAAAATTTATTTGAATAGTGTACCACACAATTTTTTTGATAGTTCCTACCGGAATTTGCACGTGATGAAGTGTATTCAATTATATTTCTTCTTATATTCTTTAAAGATTGTAAATAGATATTATTTATTTCTCAAAAAAATATCGATAAGAATAATAAGGCGATTAAACTTTATACAGAAAATATGAAACTAAATGTTTGACTAAAATTTTCAAAAATAAATTTATGAACGAGTTTTTGTGCATCAAATTCTTTTACATACTCGTATGTTGACAAAAAAACAAATGAAAAATATTTATATTCATCCAAACTTTCTCTCTGTTAAGTGCTTGCTTTGTACTCCTTTTTTTACTCTGAAATGAAAAACTAGAAACCTTTTTATTTATATATATATATATATATATATATATATATATATATATATATATATATAACAGAATACAAACCAAAAACTTAACAAAATTACAAATTTTTAGAAAAAGTTTGGACGAATTTTGCATTTAAAATAAAACAAGCAAAAATTGGAATACGGCAACAAAAATGTAAAAAAAATTTAGGGGAAAACATTCTAATTAAATTTTAATAATGGAAATGAAAATATTTCGTCGAATCATAAATTCCAGGCAAAAACAAATGAGACAAACTACAGATGTTTTTTTGGTTCATGGAAAATATTTTTTGGTTTCCAATTTGGTGCTCCTTTCTTAAAAGAGACTCAATTTATAAACATTTCTGGATAAATACGTTTATTAATTTTAAATCGACAATATTAAAAATAAAACCTTCACATTTTTTTCTGTAAAAGCTAAAATATTTATTTCAATAAAATGACTTAATTTTGAAACTTTTCAATATTTTTGCCTTGTAGACAGCTATTCAATCAAAGTAGCTTTGCTATTGCTGATATTAATTCCTTCCGTCTTAACATTGATGCCAAGCTTATGTTATGGATTTTAATTTATAGCTTTCATCAGCATTGATTACAACCAATTATCCTTTTTGCTTTCTGTATTAACTCTATGAAACATGATGCTCGCTTCATTACTTATTTCACTTCCTCTTTATTCCAAGAACAAAGGTGAATAGCATTTTATCAAATTATAACAGCACATATCTTTCAATATTCCCTTAACCTTTCAAAGGGCGTCATCCTTTCAAGGAGCTAAGTTAAAGTTACTGTTCTCTCCCGGCTTCATGCCGAACCTCTTACAATTTGCCCTTTGCTAATTACCTGCAAGTAAACACGTAGAACAAAGCAAGGACGTCATAGCCATCGAACCGTGATTTCCATCAGCCTTACCACTCGTGTCCCGTGTTGATTAAGCCGATTCTCATCCTCTCATGACTAATGATGCCCATATATAAGGCCACCTTTCTCGTTGAACCGAGAAAAAGGATTTCTTTTCTTACAACCCCTGTCCCCGAATTATTCATCAAGTCACATTGACCTCATTGTTGCTAATCTATATCCTGCCATCCTCAACACAACTTTATCGAATATTAGCGGGAGTCTTGTTTGATTGGGCTCACCACGAAAATACCGGAAAAATGAAACGAACTGAACTCCTCAAGTCAAATTTTTCCCAAATGCGAACAGAAAAGAAGGAAAACGATGAATCTTGTTGCGAGAAAGAATTGAAGAAAATCATCAATTCATTTTGTCCGGCTTTGTTTTGGTTAAAGGATCTGATTTTGTTCGTTTAATTAATAGAAACAAATTTTTCTTTCGCTCCATCTTTTTTCCTCTGGGATTGAGCTCCACATTTTTCTACTACTTTGGCGGCTGTGCAACAATTCATCCCTTTTTTCCCGGTGACTGTGCGTACACCACCAAAAATAAAGAATGGAAAATTAGTTCGGAAAACTGATTTTTTTCGGCTCACGGGTTCTGTCCCTTGAATAGCAGCTTGTGAAGCAATAAATCTATGTTGTTGTTTTTTGCATTTCATTTTGGGTATCACAAAATGGGGATGAAAATTGGATTGGGTTGGATTTTAACCTAGGAAAGAAAAATCCAGTTGAACCCGGAGAAAAAAACAGCTTGAATAATTTGTTATTGTTGTTTGTTCGGCCGCCAGTTGTGTGATGATTAACAATGCATAAAGTAAGGTTGTATCCTCTGTCACAGGTAGAAGTCCTTTTAAACGGCGTGGAAGTGACATAAACGACTGCGACGTTAACATGTTTATTAACCGTGGTAAACAATTTAAAGAAGTGAAGCGGAGTTGTATGGAAGGACATAATCGGGTGGGGGATGGGATGGAACAAGGATTGTTTAACCCATAGCTGGTCGGTGTTGTTCTGAATGGTAGTACGTCACATTTTTTGTTGTTGACAAAACACTCTTTAAAAATTTATTTTAGACCCAATCTTAAGCTTTGTGCGTGACCCTACTAACATTTTCTCCAGCCACCAGCCAAACTCGAGCCTTGGCTTCCTGTTTAAAAAAATAACTTAAAACTCAATCGATACAAATGTCCCGAAGGGTTTTGCTATTGACTTTTCACGAAATAAAATTCTTCAAGAAATATGTTCGTAAATTTTTTTGAATGAAAATTTCTGTAAATTTTTTTAATTGAATTTAGGTTTTTTGGGAGTATGTATTACGAAACAATTATTAAGAGAAAATAATGAATAGAAAAAATAGAAAAATTGAACCTTAACACTAAAAACAATCGAGAAAAATAAATAAATCTCATGTTCCGAAATTTTTGTAGCTTAAATATTCTGAAAGAAATAAAACTATTACTAAACAAAATTTTCGGGCGAATAAAAATATAAAAACATTTATTTGAATGAATTCAAACTGCCAAAATATCGGAAATGTAAATTATATGCATAAAAACTTCCTAAGCGATTAATTATATCGATTTTCTGATCCCGCAAAGTGTGTGAGCGTGTGAAAATATGTTAGCGTAAAATTCAATTAATTTGTTTATTTGGAAATGTTTGTTTTTGAGAAATTATATCTTTCCCATAATCTTCCAAAACAAAAACGTTTTCATGGATGTTAACATTTTCAACCAAAAACGTTATATTAATTTGTGTTCAAAATATTGTATTCGCAACCATAATTAATTGCTAGAGTACTTAAGAATTTTTTTTGACGGAAAATAAATCAATTGAAAATATTTAAAAAGCAATAAAAATTATCAGTTAAAAATTAGGAGATTGAGTCGAAAAATTAAGACAATTTTTCTTGGAAATGTCAGAAAAAACGGAAATGAGCTGATTATATATATTATATGATTTATATATATTTTATTTTTTCTTGCATATTTTTCTGTTTTCTGTTTTTTTGATTCCTGTTTTATTTCTTGACAATTCAAATCTCCAAAATAATAAAAATAACATTCAAAATATATATGTGGATTACAAAATTATATAAATGAAAATAAAAGACAGCACAGTTCATCATTCAAAATTTCCGAGTGAATTTCGAAAATTAAAAATTTAGAAGAAACGATGAAATTTTCTGCAAAAATAAATATACAGTAATATTTATCTAAACAATACGAATTTTCCATCTAATTGCGAAAACCCATACCTTGAAAATTTTATAGAGAAAAACATTTAAAACTAATCTTCACCATCCACTGAAATTGGCCTCGGGAAATTGTACAGGAAAATAACGTTGCAAAATATTTAGACGGAAAATTATTTCCCATTTTTTCTCCAAACTATTTTAAAAGATAGGAAGCTCTCTCAAAATAGTTTGGAGAAATAGTATAATGAATTTTTTCTGTAACAATTAATTTGATAACTTCGGAAAAGTTTTGGGAGAAATATTCACTCAAAAATATTTTCTGTTTGAGTAATAAATTTGTTTTTTTTTTTCGGAATAAATTGTTGGAAAATCTGCAAAATCGTTTAATGAAAATTATTATTTGCTACAGTTGGACTGCAGACATGTGTCAGTAACAAGTGAAAAGTAGATTACCCAGGCCCTCCTGAACCTAAAGAAGGGTCCGCAGATTTTGCAGAAAGAGGGAAACACATAAGTTGGCACTATTCTAACATGGACGCCACAGGCCGTAGCAACTCTAAATTATTTTTTGGAATTTATTTGTAAATTTCACAATCAAAAATATCATATCTCACCAATTGTGGTTCATTCATGATGCAAATTCCTTTCAAAGCAGCTCCTGTGAAAGATCGATCCGAAAACTAGTATTCTATTTTGTATTCGTCTGATATTTTTTTTCGCATAGATTTTTTTTTCGACGAAACATATCATCATAAATGCATTGTTAATATTTTTTTAAACTTGTTAACACTGTAGAGTAGCTTATTTTTTCCTTCCAACCCACTCCTCCCTCTTAAAAGTCCTTCTCGGTCAGAATGCCAAAATTTATGGCGAATCCCAACTTTTTATTAAAAGTTCATATTTTTTATAATGTAACCAACTTTAACTAGATACCGTCGATTTGTGGATGAATATAAATATATAAAAAGACTTTAGAGACTTTGTCAAAGAAATCGATGAAAAACTAGAATTTTTTCTGGCACTATCACATCACAAACGGGAAAGTCCATTTTCGAATAAACTTAATTTGTGTTATCCAGTGAGTTTTCAGTCTCTATATTCTGAACAACACTTCAATCAAAAATGTTTCATATATACCTGTCCAGGATTAAATGGCTCCCCACATCCAACTTTCAACCTGTGTATACCCAACATACAAAATAAATGTGCCACGGTTGCAAACACGAAAAAAACACTTTCATCCTGAGGACACGCAATATTCAGCCAAAGAGAATTTTTCCTTCTAAAAGGATAATCTGATTATATTATGCATGCAGCGGGGATTCGAGCTTGTCTCCTATCCTAAGCAAATACTCTGAGCAGTACCAACAGTAGCCTCGTGCAAAATTTTCCAGGTGATTAAATTGAATGAACGAGGTGCAAGAAAAAACTGATTGCACGACATGATTTCCCTTTTCGAAAGGATCATTTAGCACACTTAACTATGCACGAGAAACTTAAAGGATATCGAATGTGTCCCCCCGGGCGAGACACATTTTGCTGTGATGTTTCACTCGGAATTGAAAATGAAATCTTTGGTTAATTCGGGTATCTTATCCATGAAATGATGGTCTCCTTACCGGATCCAACCAAAAAGGGTTTATGCTAAGCTACAGATTGTGTCCTGACATAAAGTATCCAAATCAGTATTCGTCGTTTGAAATTAGCAATTCCAATTGCATAACGACTAGAGAGAATGTAAAACGTTTGCCCAGAAGCATATCGCTTGGGAGGATTCCAAACGGAATGAACAGTTCGTGAAGTAGCAACGTTTTCATATTGATCCTTGTCCACATTATCCTAATTGCAGTTTCAGCAAGAAATGACTGTTCAACACTGTAAGGAGCTGCTGGTGTAAGGACGCATAATCCGAGCACCAGAATTCAGCCACCACAAACATTCGTTTCGTCTCTTACCAAGTATAATTGTTAGGAATTAAATTTCCTTTTATTCCGTTTTTGATTTCCCATCGGATATCGTGTGATTGACGTGCTCAGCATTCAGGATTCAATGCTGATGGCAGCACGTTTTAACATGTAAGGACGATGCGAAAATGGAAGTATGATTTCTTTTAAACGCCTTTCACGTTTTTGTTCCACTCGCATCTAATCAAAGCTATCATCTCTTGTTAAGGACGTCAAGATGTAAGTAAAAGGATACGATTGTTGAAATTCATTTCACAGAACGATTTATGGAAGTTGTTGCATGCTTGTCGAATGGGTGCTGAAAAATATTCGCGAGTCATATGAGAACGGAGTCCAAAATCTGTTGAAATTAACAACAAAATTGAGTGGCGAAATTTAAATCACATTATCAAACTTTAGGGACGGTTCAAAAAAGGTTTAAATACCTATCCAACAAAAGTATTTTTGCAAGTGTTGAAGAATATCAACGGCAGTGATAAAGTTAACTTTTTTCCTCGCTAAGAATAAGGTCTTCATTATACGGTATGATCGGAAAATGTAATATATGCATGTCCTGCGGCTATTTTACCCACAAAAGTATTTAAATTTAGAATTTCGTAAACCTTGGAAGGTATTTTTGAATCTATTTTTGGGAAAATTTGCTCTGGAATATTTCAGGCAGCTTAAATTCATCATGTTCAATTTGTGGAATTGTATGCAGGACTCATTTTGAAAAGCACAAGACTTATAGATGTTTTTTTGTATTTTTAATTCTTCTTGATTTGTTTTATTTCAAAGTGTATGCTTAGAAACTTTGATTGATGAATTTCCCAAAGCAATAAAAATATTTTCAGTGATGTTCAATGAACGCTCAAATATATTTACTCACATTGAAAAATAATACAAACCATATTATGTCTGTGAAATGTCTCATAAAAACCATGGCCATGGTCGTCAAATTCTGTCGCAAATTGTGTACAAAATTGAACTTAATACAACACTTACCCAAACAATTTTCAAAACAAAAGCCAAAAACCGATGGAAAACCACTTCATTCACCATTTGGTCATTACAATCTAAATTTGAGAATAATCAAAACCCAGTCTGGTTGAGTCGTTATCCTTTTGTCTCGCAATCCTATTAAAATTTCCTTTAGATTAATTTCTATCAATCCGTACACTAACCGCATTCAATTCCGAACAACAGATGGACAATACCCTTCCAATAAATTAAGAGTTTATCCCAATTTGCACTCAACCAAAGTTATTTTCTATCATTTCCCTTCACCTGTGCAAATCCTTCCATCTGTTTGGGATTCTTCCAAGCTATTATGAGCAAATTGCAATCCATAAACTGAATTCCTTGGATGTGAATAAAATCTGATCCTAGATCCTTATTTTTTCCAGAGAGTTAATATCGGCAGATGTTTGGATGCCAGACAAAGCATTGAAGATGCCCCAAAGCTACTTCTCCGATCTTTTTCAGTCGATATCCTTTAAAACTGAACTAATTTTCCTAAAAGCATTACAGTAATGTATATGGGGTAGTTTATATACAATATTCACAATATTGTGTCCAAAACCTATAACTTTACGTGGCACATCCCTTGCGTCGATGGTTGTGGGAGACTACAAAACAGGCATAACTCAAAGGATAGTTGTGGTCGAACATCCCGAAAAGTTTTTATTCAACCAGGCAAACGTTACCCGAGTCGAAACAATCTGTATTTCGAAATAGTATAGTTTAGCTGTGGAAGTTCAGTCCACAGATAAACAACCTCTTCACGTATAACAACATGTTGAATTGAGTCAGTTGTGGTTGTCCCCCCAACAACGCTAGTTGCCAGACAAAAGGGTGAAGGTGTCAAGGATTATATTTCGCATTTTGCATTGTCAAGAAGTTCTAGACGTCGGGCACTTGGGTTGGAATAGTAGCGGGGTTAAAAGTAATTTGTAGGATTTTATCTAGACTATCACTTCGCTAATAGAACGTTTTCGGCAATGAACACATGTGCACATGTGGGAGCTATAAAAACCACAATTTATAGCTGCGAAATCTGTCTTTAACGGGCCCTGTTTTTCGACCGACTCCGCACACTGTCCGTTTCGGCTAGAGCCGTTGTTGGTTGGATCGCGAGCAAAAGTCCTTTCGGTTTCTGTCCCGAGAAAGTCGACTAAAATTATTTATTTGTGGGTGGTGTGAAAATAAAGTTTTCAGGACTATGTGGTCATTTGCATATGGCGTTCAAAAGCCTGTCTTGTAGGACTATACGAAATCCTCTGGCTGGTAAAAGCATGCGAGTCAAATATTCTGCTGAATTCATTTGGATCTCATTTTCTAGCCTGAAGTAATATTGATTCATTTCTTTAGCAATGCCACTGAAACTTTCTTCATAGCCGCCCTAAGTGCTCCTTCACTTCCTATCTTACTCCTCAAATTTCTTGTCTGAACTTTCCATCAGAAACTTTCTCAAAGTTATCTAATGATTGCATACAACAGTTTCCTTGCAAAAACTTTTTTAAAGACGCGTTATAGTCATGATTACATCCTATTTGTCCCATCTTCCATACAGCCACATCTTTCACAATCTACGTTGTCCTTCTTCTGTATTACTTGGTGCGAGACATGTTCACATCTTTCTGCGAAAAAAAGCTACGAATTTCCATCATTTTTTGCCCCCCACTCGTTGATTGCGCGAAGGAAGAAGTTTTCTGTTTTTTGCATACGAAGTCCTTGTTGTAACATTTCCACTTGACAACGAACATTGTTGAATATTATCTATGCTAATATTTCACCCGGAATTTTGTTTTCCAAAACGATTTCGGTGAAGTTATTTGAAATGTAACACACAGTGGCAATCGTGATGGAGAAAACGATGATGAGGATGCCGAGAACGCGGACGAGGACGACAGTGCTGGAAGTGGTGGTAGTCGCGATGCTGTGCGGGGGTGGATTTACATCGCTGCAAATATCAAACAAGGATTCATATGATGGACGTGATGCCATTCCGTGGAGATAAATGGAGATGTCTGCGAGCTAATTATGTGGAAATGTTGTTAAGATGAGTGGAAATCTGAGTAGCGGTCGTGGTAGTGATAAGGTCGGGCAGATGTTTTTTTTCGCTGAAATGAAGTCGTTGAAAGTTTAAACGCAGTTAAAAAGAGAGTAAAATGCTGTGATGGGAATGTTGCTGAGATTTTCAGGATTTCGGAAGATTAACGAGAATTTTATTTCTGAACGGGCACTGTTTTTAAATTAAATTTTTTTAATGGAGTTTATGTTTGTTGTCGGCAAGAAAACCGTTTGAACTGGATAAAATAACATTGTTTTAGTGTTATTTGAATTGGGTGCACTGAGAGCCATTTTGATTAGAAAGTAAGTACTGTCTTGGCATGTGCCGGAGGATAAAAGTGACTTTAAAAATAATTTCCAAGTTATGAGAGGCGAGAAACTCGTAAAAAAAGTGCTCAAATTTTTTAAAAATTTTATAAAAATTCCATGAAATTTTTAAATGACTTTATTCGACTTCTAGAATATAGAATTATTCAATAAAATTTCCATGAGCGACAACAACGGGCTCATTACGAGGGCGGAAGCTAGTGCATACCCGAATCAAATGTTCTTTTTGAATGTATATATTTGTTGTTGCAATACCATCCCTCAGGGATGAAATAGTGTTATAAAGATGTTTATCGGTAACTTGCTTAACTATGCTTCATACGTACAAATCCAGGGGATAAAGATCCAGGGAGCTACTAGGCCAAAAGTTTGGAGTGATGTGGTCAAGGAAATTCTCGGCCATCCAATTTTGCGTCGTCATGGTTTTGTGTGAAGAAGCAGAGTCTTACTAGAATACCATATGTATGATCTGTCCTCACGTACATTATCAACCAGAGTTTCACAACTATGTCTCAAATTTCAATGTAAGCAGCAGCTTTCACCTGAAGGCCCTGAGGAAAGAAATGGGGTGGCATGACATGTCCTTCGTAGCTCACAACTCATAAAACCATGACATTCGCCGGAAATTTCGTCTGCATAACACGGGGAACCTCAGTTGGATTTGAGCATAACTACCTATCATTTCTCGGGTTATGTGTTTGTTCTTGGTCCAAATTTGGACCACCACATTTACGGAAGTTCGGGATGCATAAGTTTGTTTAAAAGAGATCTTCTTCGGATAGTTCTCTGATTCTGAGTTTGCTCCAAAATAAACTATCCTCTGTTCATAACGTCCGGCTTATACCGAAGATCTTCGTGGAAAACTTGGTGGATTACGACTTCAGAAACATTAAGATCCCTTGCAATGGCCTGCATGAACTTTGAAGGACTTTTGTCAATGATGGCTTGCATTTGTTGGACAAATTATATATTTCTTGTGTAGTCCGAAAATTTCTCACGTTGGTCTACGTTTTGTAACACTTTTCACCACACCCATCTGATGCTTCCAACTCCTGACGATCCTTTTGTACGAAAGATCGGGAGCAGTTGAGAAAATGGGAGATTTCTAATTGGTGGGTTTTGCGCATATATCGATGATAACTGCATGTCTCTTCATTCCTTGCGTTACTTTATAACCTTCCGTTGATGATTTTAAACGAATAAAATAAACAAAAAAATACTCTTGAGAAATTACAGCCCTACATATCAGTGTCCTTATACATCGTACGCACCTTGTATGTATATTATTATATTATTGTTTTGTTTCATAATTTATTTTAAATAGATTTAAATATTAAAATTTTTTGCAGTTTTTGACAAAAAAAAATTGTTGATATCAATTCGAGATATAATAAAAAAAAACCATTTCAGTATGAAGTTTTTCTTCATACTTGAAAATACGACATTTTTCGCAATTTATCGAAATAAAATGTGCTAGAAAACCTTTTACAATTTTACTTTACATTGCGCCAAATTGTTTGTATTTTTTCCAATTGATGACATAAATTTTTTAAAAATGATTACAATTGAAAAAAGCATACAATAAAAAACTGTAAAATGGGGGGGAGGGGGGGTGGAAACGGCTTCAAAAATTTTAGAAAATATCAAATTTCCAAAAATTTCGGAAAGATATTTTATGCAATATTTCCCATAATAAATTTAATCAATATTTTTATCATGAAAATTATTTATTAGTTTATTTACCGTTACATTTTCACGTCAACTTTTTTCTCAATACATTGCAAATCAATTTGATTTATTGGACAGAAATGTTGCAAAGTAAATTTTCTTCAAGAAATTGATGATGTTTATTCCATTAAATAAACATGAACTTAGGAAAGAATTGTACATTGAAATCGTTGAAATGTTTCAATCTTTTATTTATGAAAATATTTCTTGAGACAATTTAACTGAGTTTTTTTATGGCGAAAAACATCACTCCAGCTATTTATTCATGTTTTTTGGTGATTTGATAATTTTTTATTTATGATTTTTTATCATATCTATCCAAAAATTGTTAAACAATTTGAACTCGAGAAAAATTGACTGGAAAAAAAATTCTGCAACAATCTTAACGGAGAAATAATTATCGATTTTAAAATATGTAACAGTTTTCTAAAAGAATTCATTCAGAATTTATTGATTTTTTTAGAACGAAAAAGTAATACTGATTGAAAAGCAAACTAGTTTAAATGAAAGTTTGTTCAATTTTCAACACTTTATTCGTCTAAGCTTATCCATTTTAGATTTTATGGCAATAAATATTTCTTGATTAGTAAGTAGGTTTTAGTCTTAGAAAATTGAACCATTTTGGATTTTATTTTTAAACAAATTCTTTTAAAATTCAACCGTAAAATTTCATAATCAAAAAAATTCAATAAATATTTTAAAAATTTTGTAGAATTTTCTAAATAAAAGCCCAATTAAATTAAATTTTTCTTCCAAGTAAGTCAAGGTGACATTTTCTTGTTACAAGTTTTCTTTATAATGACGTAGCAAAGAACGTGTAGAAAGTCCCTATCGAAATCTTATTCGCATTGCGAGTTATTCGAGCTCGACAGTTAAAGATATGATATTTTTGTGAATATTTCGCTTTTTATTAGCTGTATCTAAATTTTTGTTTAGGTACATGTCGTTCATCCAAAAATGATTTCATAAAAGTCTAACGAAAGATAGTTTTCGAGATAAAAAGAGAGCGAGGACAGGTCAAAGACAAAAAACTCAACATTTTGATGGAAAAAAATTGAACAAATTACTTTAACATGACTAAAGCTGATAAAGCGACACAAAAGCTGATGATATAATTTGAAAGCTGATAAAATAAAATAATGTATATTGAAAACAAGACAATTTGTATACATCCCCATAAAGAAAAGAGAAGAAAAGTGTTCAAATAGTCGCCCCTAACATTCATCTTACAAGTGCAATTGAACAATTTCATTTAAAGCATATCTTAAATTTTCAACCGTAACTCAAAGGCTTCTCCAAAACTTAATCGTTCCTTTCTATCAACTCTTCTGAATCTTGTCAAGTTTTATACTATTAAAAGTCCGACACTATTCGGTGAACAGCATTCCTTCTAAACTAGTTTCAAACAATCATTTCCCAACCCCTCATCTTGTTATGGTCAGGACACTTGAGCATCTTATTAACTTTCGAATTCGGGGCGATGTCTAAAAGACGTTTGGTTTTGAATAATGAACAACACGCTTCTAGAGAATCGGAGCTTCTTGGATTGTCTACGAAGCGAGAACACTAAAATCACAGTCAATTACCTCAAAGTTAGCCGATTACCAAATTAAATTTCTAACGATTGGCTTCCAGCTTGTTTTCCCAGCTGCTGACTTCTGCGAAATACCTTCCCTGTTACAAGGATGGTGGTAACAGAAAATATCCTTGCATAAGTATCGGTGCAAAATATGGTCGCAAGGGAAGAGACGACTTGGTTTTCACACAAATCATTAAAAGTTCAGTACTTTATTTGGTTGGCTTCTAGTCAATAAGGACACAACGACAAGTCATCTTACCGAGGGGAATATCTATTAAATGTCGGAAAAAGTTGCTTTTTTGTTCCTCATAATTTTCCATGCTTGATCTGCCAAGACTACACCAAAGAATCTAATTTGTTGAATTGCTCCTATCAAAAGGAATCAACCTGAAAAAGTTTGTTCGAGAAAATGCTAGAGTTGATCGGAAACAAGTGCCTGGATTTTCACCAACTAGAATATTCATGCAAAAGTCAGTGTTAGAAATAAGTGGAGGAGGAGCGTGTCCTTGTATCAAATCTTGGGAAAAGTTTTTTGTCTTTACCAATTCAAAATTGAGTGTCATTATTGGATCACTATTGGATTTTTTGTCAGTGTCTTGTCATCACAGTTTAATTAAAATTGTTTGCGATTCGAATGGTGAGGGAACTGAAGCGATGAAAGTTTGTTAGGGATGAGTTTTTGCATGAAGTTTATTTAAATTGATTTCTGCGACAGATATTTAATGATGGCTCCTAGGAATTTGCATCAAATAGGGAGAAGAATTGCCAAGGGCATATCTTAAAGAGGCCTGCTGTATTGATCTGCAAGCATAAAATATAACCAACTTGAGCAGCTCAAAACAAGTATCCTTCACAATCTTTGTCAAAAATGTTTTGAAAATTTTACGATATCTGGCATTCAAGTGAGATAACATTAAAGGAAAACTTCCTATCGCCAAACAACCTCAAATAATCAGAACAGATAAAAAAGTTTCTGTTCAACAAATTACCCAAAGACTGATCCAAACTCTAAACAAAAGCATATACAGCTCTCCTTGTCAACCATAACGTCTTGGAAAATGCTCGTTCACCTTTCAAACAATATAACCTATCAAGGCATCAAGCTTTCCACTAACCGTCAGGAATTTTCCTTCAGCCAAAAAGTATCAGCTATTATTATTCAAATTCCATTTTCATGGTCACTTATCGTTGTTGCTTCTGCTATTCCTGTTACGTTCTTAAGATTTCCAACGTTGATGGTGTCTTCGTTGGGAAGAACCTCAAAAAAAAATATCGCACGACAAAAACTTTTCCATCTTTTTTCAGTTCGTCGTCGTCTCTTTTTTGGTAATTTTCCTTAGCCGTTTCACCTGTTCAAACGGTTGAACAACAATGGAGGTGATATCAACAATAGAGCACAAATGCATAGTCGTGAGCCAAGTTATGGGCAAATCTTGGCATGGAAAATTTACAAGTTGAAAGGAAAAATCTCACCCTGAAGGAGCAATTTGTGGTGAATGTCGCAAGTTAGTGGGCTAATAGTGGAAGAAAAGAATTTTGAATGCAAAATATGTGGCAAGAGAAGACAGTTTCTGGCGAGGAAAATATGGATGGAACGGCTGGCAAATTAAAACGGCTATGATTTAAAGGGGCGGTAGTATATTACTATTTTGGTCAGTATTAATATACAAATTGGATGTTCAAATACATTTTGGGCAGTAAAATATGAGCGGCAAAGTTTATGAAAACGAGGAGTAACATATCTTCATATGAGCAGCTCAATAAATGATTGAGTGCGTGAAAATCCAAATGGGCAGTAAAATGAATAGTTGGGCAGTTACGCGCGAGATGTTGTTAAATCAAAATTGGGCAGTAAGAAATGCTGCAATGAGTAGTTCTATGACTATTCATGGATATATTTTAGTGAAGTTGCGCATAGTTGTGGGTGTGTGCATTTACATACATTCGTGGTTATTTCTTTCTCAGAAGATAACTTACGGAAAAGATCGTATTGACTTTGGTATGGTACTAATTGAAGTATATTAACAACTAGGTGAGCTGATTGAATTTTGAAATATTTTGGCGTGATCTTTTATTTGTTTTTGCAAATCCAAGGTCACTTCCGCCTTTCACGATATCTGGCGAACATAACGTAGTATTGAGTTTGGTGCGATGTCAATCGAAGTTGTATTTAAGTTTGCATTATAATCTAGATAAATTTGGCGATAGTTCTGAAAATTTCTACACATATTTTTATTGTTACTATATCAGATACAACTCTCGGGACTAAGTTGGCTTCATCCTTAGTGCTGGGCACTGCTTTGCCAGAATAGGATCAACAAGGGCCTGAAGTACGTGTTAAATAAAGTAACAATATAGAACTGTCTACAATGTTTAGAAATTTTATAGACAAGATTTAAGTGATTATTTGCACGTAAGGTGTCAGGTTTCAAAGTTATTTGTTATTACATTCCAAAGATGCCCTCTTTTAAATTATGAATTACGCTGTTATACAATTAAAAATATTTCAATTAATTCTTACTTCTATGAAACAATTTTTAAAGATATTTTTTATATGACAATGTTTCGAATTGTATTAAAAATGTGTGATGATCAAAGAAAATATAATTGATTACCAATAGCTCTCACCTTATATCTTTTCTGTGCAATCAACGCTTTTATCCATGCTACTTAGGTAAAATTCCCAAACGGCTCCGATTCAAGAAATCGATGCACTCACAGCTCAGTGACAAATGAGAGTGTGCAATACTATCAACGTATATTTCTTCCAATTGTCTACTAGTGCTACCGTTTAACTCAAAATTGAGTATTTTTATTGTGTAAGCAGAGTTCGTGCAACTCATTACGTGCTTAGTACTAGTATTATAATTTCACTATTATAATTATAACATTATACGAAAATACCTATTCATCACTTCTTTATTTATATTTAAAGTTATAATGTGGTAGCAAAATATCTCAATGAATCGATTGAAGATTAAAGTAAAATCGTTTCTAATGCTGAAATTGTAAAATATAATTATAAGACAGCAAGCTGTCATTGTTCATTTATGAAAAATCTGCTCTCTCCGAAACTTTGAACTTTGAAAACGACAGCACTGTTGACCGCTCATGGTACAATGTCCCATGATCATCGCCCATTTTCATGCAAGTGTGCCGCTTTTCTCACCCAAAAGAACGCTCAACTTTTACTGAGCCCCGAGAACTGGCCAAGTATTTATCTAACTGCCCAATCAATAATTTTACTGCCCAATCAGTCATTTTACTGCCCAAATAATAATTCCACTGCACATTTATTTATTCTGCCGCTGGAGTGACTTTCGAACTGCCATTATAGATATAAATAACGTACCAAATTCAATTATATTACTGGCTTCATTTTACCGCCAGAAATGATTTAATTACTGCACAAAAAATTTCATACCGCCAATATGAATTATTAACTGCTCAGTGCATCTGCCCAACTGTTTAAAAAACTGCTTAAATAATTAATTCCCAATTAAAACTAGGAATCCTTATAGAAAAAATAAAAGGAATCGATGGTAAACGTAATTGATACGCTAAACTCACCAGTAGAGTTTCAAGCCAATCGAATTGTATTTGTGAAAAGTGCAAATTTTGCAATAAATTCTTGAAAGTTTTTGAGCACATTTTGTGATTTTTGATTGATCCTTGTCGACGTATTCAGTAGAAAACGTTTTTGCTGGCGTAATTAGTACTTGAAAGTAGACACTGCTTTGGATTGCGTGACAAGATTGAAGATTATTTGCAAAAAGACAGCGCAGCATTAAAATCACGTCAAAAAAATGCTGAAAGTACAAAAACAAAGGTTATGAAATGTTCATATAAATTTCATCATAGAATAATTGACCCAAAAATGCATTTTCGCTGTAAACAATATTTTCTGTGGAAAGTTTAGAATAAAAAAAAAATTTCTTCTCAAAAATTTTATTGAAAATTTATGATTGGTATCAAATCAATTTTGATAAATCCAATCAAATTAACAGCTTTTTAATAAGTTGCTTTTTAAAATTTTCTGGGTATAGAAAAAGAATTACGTATTTTTTCGGAAATCCAGTCCAGAAAATGTTTAATTTTTCGATGAAAAACTAAAGTAAATTGGACAAAATGTTGATGAAAAGGATAGATAAAAACTTCTAATTCTATGTCGGTACTAAAAACTTTTGCTAGCGTTTTGCAGTCTTTACATCTGTGGTTCTTTTCAAGTGAACATTGCAGAGGAAAAAACGTGTAAAAAATATAGCTTCCGACTGTTTACAGCTTAGAGTTTGCCTAGCATAAAATCACCTTAGGATGAGCGTAAACATCTAGATATTTGTAGAATGTATAAGATTTTGAGCTACAAGGCACTGGGAGAGGATATTTGATCAAGGTTGTTCGTTTAAAGAATGCATCATATCGCTTCCTTACGAAATCTTTCATTGTCAAGACTTGAGCCAATTGATGCAGCTGTGTTGTCAGGGTTTGTCAAGGATATTCTTTAGGCATGTGTTTTGGAGAATTTGAAGCTTTTTTGTGGTGGATTTGGTTTGTCCCCAGACGGATGCTGTGCAATAAAAAATTGGCTGAAATGCGACCTCAAGTGTGGAAATTTTTTTTCGGTGGGGTTCATTTTTATTTTAAACACATTTTCAGGGGTTATTTTTGCAAATATGGTGAACATACATTTATTTAAAAGTAAAAGACATAATTGTTCAACATTTCAAGAGTCTTCCGTTAAATTTTTGTGAAAAAATATTGTGAATTGAGCCACTGACAGCAAATCTTCGTATACACCAAAAAAAGGTGCTTTGTGTTGATCAACGTACCTCATTAAACTGACTAAAAACCAAAAAAAAAATATTTTGTTAGTTTATGAGTTTTTTGAGGTAACAACATCAAGTTTTTTTTATTTTATTAATTTTTTCAATTTTTAGAAGTAAAAAAGACACATTTTTTAAATTTATGAAAATTTATTTATAAATATCAGCGAATTTGTTGTTTTAAAGTAAATTATACAAATTAAAAATACAAAATCTTGATGTTGTTACCTCGTAGTTTATGTATAAAGAAAAAGCGCAAAATTTGCGAAAGATGGGATCACCGAATTTTTGAAAAAAAAAACTAAATCTAAGAAAAATGCGTTTAAAAATTAATAATAATAGTAAAAGTGGTTGGAGAGCATATATTTAAAATGGCTGTTTATTCGTCAGTTTTGCTCCGATCAATCTAAAATTTAAACTAGATACTCTTGAAAAGCTGAATGTTTAAAAAATATAAAAATTAAAACTCTAACCTCCCCCCCTCTTTCTGAGCAAGGACAGGATCTTTATGCACATTTGAATTTTGAAGAATATTTATTCAGTATGATTTTTGAATGTAGTAGACTTTTCAAGAATCGTTCATAGGTATTTGATAATTTTGCTTCAAGGAATCACTTTCCCAATAACAATAAAAAAATATTGTTGAAAAAATGAATAATTCTACTATTAATCTGGAGTAAAAATTACAATGGATTTTGATTTCAAACAAACAAAGCACTGAAACAGTTTTGAAATCAGGTAACCAAGGATCAGTTGGGCGAGTATGGTATTGAAATTTTCTTTTTTATCATATTGAAAAATCATTTTGCTCCGCAAAATACTCCAATCGGTAATCAAAAATAACTTTCATTTTATCAGGAACTACTACAAGTCTTAAATTTGATTCCGTTTTTTGGATATTGAAACTAAGAAAGGAAGAAAATCAAACTAGTATAAAAATTTTCTGGTTTCGACACAGACAATTCAGTTGATTAGCTAAAAGCATTCCTTAAACAGCTATCAGCGATTTCTTATATTCAATAAATAATAAGCAGGAAACCATAAACAGCCTTTTATCAAAATATGCCAAATTTTATAT
Source organism: Oxycera nigricornis (assembly GCA_963942545.1). Taxonomy (NCBI): domain Eukaryota; kingdom Metazoa; phylum Arthropoda; class Insecta; order Diptera; family Stratiomyidae; genus Oxycera; species Oxycera nigricornis. The sequence continues at coordinate 99,934,562 of OZ012662.1, forward strand.
CAAAAATATAAATATCTTCAATTTTATCAAAATCTTTCGCTACTCAGAACTTACTTTGCATAAGACTTTCACTGCCACATAAATATTAAATATTTTAACTAATTTTCTCATCAGCTCTCCAACATCAAATACTATTCCAAACATCCTTAAATTTGGTTCCAGCACAAAATAAACACAACGAAAAATATTTTCAACTCATCCACTCAGCTCAGATGTCCTAACAAAAAAATTAAACCTTCCAATTTCCCTGGATGAGATGATATTCTGAGCCATTACTTCGAGAAGGATTTTCACTATTCTCCGCATCCTTTTTCCCCATCATTTTCGACAACGGTGAAGTAGTGTTGTAATCGACAACATCATCTTGTACGTCTCATACAAAAGTTTGTTTATGTAAATTTTTCGCTGAGGCTACCAAAATGAATTTATCGATCCGAGTCGTTTTCGCACCCAAAAAAAGGATACTGAGTTACGGTTCATAGAGCAGCCAGCTACTCAAGTTACCACCGATACATTTCTCTAGCTATTCCTGTCGCCTAGCACTTGGTGGAAGACACTCTGAGTGTGCTCGGGTTAAAAATATATTTTTTTTCACCATCTAAAAGACTTGATTCATTCACAAGGGGTTGTTGAGGGACGAAATTGATAGACAATGCCATTTTGGTGTAAGATTTCTCTAGTATTTATAGTTTTTGAATAAATTAATATTGCGGTAGATTAAAGTTTCAGGACGTACAATGTTCAATGTGGAAAAGGACAAAAATGGGGGATAATTTATGAGGAAAATTTTATGAGACCCGATGTCCTTCTTCGGTTGAATGACTGACTTGCTTTCAAGATGAAAATGTTGAACGGCAATTAGGATTGGTCGACTATGTTTATGGATAGAAGTTTAACTTTTGGATTTACAGCTTAATATAGTAAAATGGAAAAAGGAGAACTTAATTTGGGAAGTTTAGTGTCAGCTGCATAATTAATCTGTACGGGTTTTTCGTGATGGGATTAGGAGCAGATGTTTAGTGGCCGATTTTTAATGATGAGGAATTCAAAAGAAAGTGACATAATGAATTTATTGGTGAAGGCGAACAAGGGATGATCGGAACTTATTTATTAAAATTTATTGTTGAAAATATATTGACAATAACAGTTAGTGGACCTTAGGTATTCGTTGGGTTCGATTTAGTGCGAATGTAAAGCTAAGGATCCAAACCTTAACATTCACACTGAAACGGACCCAACGATTCCTTTAAGTCCACTATCTGTTATTAAAAGAAACGAAAAAATGCATCGAACCTTCTTCTCAAAGGTATTAAATCGTGTTTAATTACATTTTTCAGGATATCTTTTCAAAAACACCATCATCACATTTTTACTAGTCACCGTCCACTTTTATAGCATGTCCTCCAGCTCTTCATTCTTAGCTCTCGCGCATAGACGTTCACTTTATTCAACGCTACTGCGCTTCCATCATTCAAAACGAAGGTATCCTTCTGTCATCACACTCTACTGCATGTAGTCTCGTCTCGGCTAGCCTGTCATATTTCCAAGTGATGTCCTGATAAAAGTGAAACAGAAAAAAAATGTAATAAAAAACGGAGAAGGGTGAAATAAAAACACGAATGAATGTGCAATCAAAATGAAGCCAGGCAAAGTGGTGGAAACCTTTGATAAAAGTAATTTTACACTTTGAATGTCCTTTTTTTCTGGAAAATTGTGGATGCTGAAGGGCTTGAAGAGATGTCAAGTAAATAGAAGCAATCTGTTTTATGACACCCAAAATGAAGGAGTATGTGATGGTTGGGGGATGATTTAGTGCGAAGTTAAGTAAGTGAGGCAGAGTTGTTTAGCGTAATTTGTGCCTTTTCATCGCGTTTGGAAGATAGTTTTGTGAATTTGTTCTGAAAAAAATTGATTTTTTTTTGTTACGCCGAGAAAGGAATTGACTTTTGGGCCATATTGTCACTTAAATTTAAGTTTAAGATAATCAAAGTAGAAAAATGGTATAGAAAGCAAAACCAAATGATATTATCTGCTTTATGGAATATGTTGCAGAAGTTTGAATTGAATTCTTCGGTCTATGAAGCTTAAGCCCTACATTTAGCTAAGACCGTAGTTAACTGATCTCTCAGCACGTCTCTGGCAAAAAGGATGTCTCAGTCTACTGACTTACGAGATAGACAATTATCTAAGGACGAACTCTATTTAGTGCAACTCCATCGAAAATCATTGAATAGAGAACAACAAAGACTGGTTTCGAAAGAGAAACACATTTTGATAATTTTTTTGACTAAAGTAGTCACCCAAACTATCAAAATTTATCTTGAGAGATTGCAATCACATTTTGATTTTCTGTTTTACACTTTTCAAGTGGATTTTCCTCCGAAAAATACTTTTAGAAAAATTTTACGAGTGGGACTTATGAAAATATTAAGAGAGAAACAATGTCGTCTCTTAATTTATTAGGAAAACTTTTCGAAGTATAATCTTTTGAAGTCTTAAAAATCTCTTGAATTATCTGAGTGTATTGGAAAATAATTTTAAAACAAAATTTTCTTATTTTTTCCATATTTTTTTGCGTAGAGACTTTTCAAACTAAATAAATTTCCAATCAAAATTTTTTGTGGCAGTGAATTTCACAATTTCTAAAAAACTCTACGCATATAAATGATGCAATATATATTTCCTGTGATTCACAGGATACTCTGAAATGCTATCAGAAATAATCGAAATGTTAGAAACATCCGTCATTGAAAAATTTCAATCCAAAAATATTGCGAATCTTACAAAATCCAACAAAAGGTGCTTATCCAAAAATCAAGCGCATTAAAATTCTCTTATATGTTTTTATAAGATTAACAAAAACCTGCAAAGCTGAAAAATCACTAAAAAACGAATATAAAAAGAATTTTTTTTCAAACGAAAATTTGACGATAAATTTCCACCTTAATTTTTTCATTGTAAATTTCCGATTAAATTTCATCCGGAAATGTTCCCAAAAATCAATTCAAAAAATTTATACTCTAAGTTTTCAATGAATTGACTCTAGATCTAAATCTCAATATATTTTGAAAGCTGCTTTTTATATAATTAAACTCCTAAAATGAGCAGAATCTAATGCGTAAAAATCAGAATCTTCTAAATTTTTTGGTGACAAAACAGCAAGAATTTATGACAAAAAATTCCATTTCAAATAAAATTATTTAACAGAGAAAACTAAAGAGCAATTGATATTTCGATTAAATTACCCAAACGTTTATATTTCTGAGGATTGAATTAAAAAAACAATTAAGCAAAAATCTGCGGAAAATACAGCGTTATGTTGGTGAAATTTTAAGTGGAAAAAATTGAATTGGGGAAAAAATAGGAGAATTTGTGATAAGGAAAATTTCTTTATTTTTTCTTCTTCTTTTTTCATTTTCCAAGATGTGAAAATTTTTACATTTATCTGTCCAAATTCAAAGATTTTGGTCCAACACATTTGAAAAACAGGAAATTTTTCATCAAATTATTTTGGCATGAAAAGTTATGCCACATAAAAATTAGTCCAGATTTTTCTGGTTCGAATCATTCAAAAAGTGAAGCTCCCAATGAAAAGTAGTTTCCCTAAAAAAATAGTTTTGAAGCAAACCAGTTTCCTTGTGAACACATGTGAACCAAAATAATTCTTAAGTTAAATACTAAAAACATTTCCATGTGAAACAAAAAAATCCTTTCCGAAAATCTCTGTTAGAAAATTTTTAATACATGAAAGTTTGTGGAATCTGAGATGCAATGAATTGATTTTTGTTTTTAAAACCTTTCATTGTTTCCATAATTTTTGATCCCATTTTAGGCGCTTTTTCTAATAAAATGAATAAAAAATTACCTCTTCAATTCCTTCTCTCATATTTATTCGCTATAAGAATATTCAACACTGGGAATATTTCATTTATTTCCAGTTGCGAATTCGATAACTGATATGAAACCTTTCAAGCAAATATCCTTCCAGTGAACAGCCAGAACTCAACTTCCCGAATTATTTTCTTAAACCATTTAACAACATGGAATTTATTGATCCTCAGCTGAAGGACCACTTGTACCCTTACCAGCAACTGTTGTTGGCGGAAGTAGTCCGGACATACCATTTGAAGTGTAGGTCGGACTTTAACGTTACCATTAAGCTCATTGAAGAGTCAAAAAGGTTTTATGGGAAATACTTTCTAATGGCGAAAATTTCAAGGCACAGAAGTCATTTTAAATCATGAATAATAAACACAATTTATTTTATAAATAGAAGTATCGCACCTAAAATTAATTTCTTGATTAAAATATCTTTAATCGAAAACCTGATTTTTTTGGCTTTGAAATCTGAAATAAAATTTTTCCAAATGGAAGTCTTTTCCAGGTCAGAATTTAAGAAATTACAAACTTGTACCAAAAATAACCAAAATTGCAAAAAATAATACAAAAACCATTTTCTGGATCGTAAAACTCAGATCCTAGTCAATAATTTAAAAGCACACCAAAACCTTCGTTCATGGAGAAAAAATTAAAAAGTTATGCTGTTTTGAAATAATTTTCTGGATCGAAAATTCGAACCTAAAAGTAAATTTTTGACTAAAACATTTCATGTGAAAATTTTACGAAAGTTTACTTAGTCAAAAAATATCGATTAAATTTTTTTAAGCGTAAAGATTTTCCTTCGAAACCAAAATTACCGACACTGCATATGAGAAAATCAAATAGTATTTTGGAATTTGGACCAAAAACATCTAGAAAGGTCTGTTAGATCTTTTTCTAGAACATCTTTGCGTAAAGGAATTTTTTATTTCTTAAAGATTTTCACTACATTCAATATGGAAATTATTCAAGTAAAAGAGCTTCTGATTTTAATTTTTTTAAAAAGACGTTGTTTCTACATTCTTCCTCAAAATATTTTGTATAAACTTACTATTTTTAACAATGGAAAAATCGAACGGATTCTATTGAAATGCAAGACCTCCAGGAAAGACCACCAGTAACAAATAGTTGGTTATAAATGTGATTATGAACAAGAGCAACATGAACGAGTTTCTGACCAAGGAATAAATAACAAAAACTATATTCTCAAACGAGTTCATCAAAAACATACAAAACCAGCACATCTTTATCTAATATGCATATACAACATCTATTACACCCAAAACATTCAGCTGCTCCTCAATTAGTACATTTTATGACCCGCTCCAAAGTATCAACAAAACACAAACTGATGGCTATAAAAAACACTTTCATGTGTTACTACGAAAAAAAGGATGGAAAAGGGTACTAAAACGAACGAACGAACATAGACTCCACCATACGAATGTTTTATATAATTTTAAGTATGCCATAAACCATTGCGAAGGATCCTTTCGTCTACCGATACAGTTGAATGCGACAATATTCCGGGTCATCATTTTCGCACATCGCATTCAACTGGATATTCCAATAACATCAGCGATTTTGCCTTCATTTCATCCATATAGATTGTTTATCACGGACGCTGAAAAGGACTTGACTTTTGGAGAAGGAAATACGAACCACAAAATCTGAAGGGGGGAATTTTTAATTAGGATCATAAAAGTATCAACGGATATTGCGAAATTTTTTGTCATTAATGTTTTTATGATTGCACTAAATATCCATTCTAGTCTCTTGGGCTAATGGAATAACAAAAATGTCCTGTGTGAAATATTCATTGGTTTTAAGGATCAAAAAAATGCTATTTTCTAGAAAAATGTCCTCAAACGACGCTTTTAATCACATTTGATGATTTCAAAACCTAATTTGGCTGAGGTGAAATCCATTTTAATGGACTGTTAAGTTTCAGGATTTATCATTACTAGCAAAGGACACTCGGCAAATGTATTCATTTTATTTGCGACGTATAAATATCAATAATTGGGATTAAAACGCCTTCTGTCAATGGTTTTCATGTTGATGTATTCTCGCATTTTTATTATCCACAAATGAAAATAAATATAATACGTGAATGGTCTGAAGTGCGTTATCGTTCAAATACTCGACACGTCCTATTTGTTTACGATGATAATGTGTTGATATCTTTTGTGTGATTTGTTCGACGTATCTTTACAATTCAGATAAGACTTTTCGGATGGTAGTAATTATTTATTTCGCCTTTTTTCCATTTCAGGCAGCTGAGCAATCATTCATCAATCAGGTGGCGTGATTCAACCGAGTTGATTAATTTGTCGAGTTTCAGCTGGGGAACAAAAAGGATAATTGAAATGGAGTTCAGAGATATGTTGCTATATTCAAAAATATTGTGATCGTATTGTAGCCTCGGATACTGTAGTAACAGGCGGACGGTTTACATAAGGATATCAAGTTCAGTACGATAAAGTTCCTCGTCCAGTTGAGAAAGCCGAGTCTGTATTATCCCGAAACACGTCCTTGAAAATGACTTCGGCCGAAAACGCAACCTGGAACATCACCGACTACTTCAGGCTATATGAGGATACCGCGGGCGTTGTTATCGCGAACGATACCGCGAATCGTACGTTTTCCAGTGTCCTGTACAACGGTTACGTGAATGGTAATTTCGGGATCCTTGCCAGTGCCGAGGCGTTAAGTAGCGGCGGTATTGATTTCGGCGATTATGGTGATTTGGATGGTGGAGATGGTGCGATTGGTGGTGGTGGTTTTATTGATGGCAGCGGAATTAGCTATAATCGAAGTGATGAGCTGACGGTTGGAAGACGACGCGGTGGTGGCATCGAAAGTACTGGGGGTGGAAATAATTTCATGCTTCTGTTGGAAGATTTCGGGGAGTATTTCTATAATTACAATGGAACGGGAGGTGTCGGTGGTGCATCGGGAACAACTGCAGGGTTTGGGAACACAACCGATTTTGATTTTCAGACCAATTGTACGGTAACGAATGCAACAAGTTGCTCGGAAATATCAGCAGGTGAGTGTTTTCATGTTTAGTCTAGATTATAAGGAGCGTTTAAATACCTTCCTCTATTTTTTGTTTTCATATGAAGTTAGTTCAAAATTCATGAAAAGATATTCACGCATCAGAAACTTTTACAGCCGACGCCTCTTAACACTTACATGCATTTCCATGCTCATGCAATTAAAAAAGCAACGGAAGAACATATAATTTACATACAAATTTAGAATCCTTAGAATTTCTTAAGATAAAATATGTTTAAAACGTTGCGAAGCACGACAATTTCGAAACAAAAGTTTTCCGAGAAAAAAATTTAAGCTCCTGGTATTCGTAAGCCAGAAAGATTCCATGAATAAAATTCTCAGTAAACATTTGTTGACGAAACTTTTTTTGTTGGAAGTGAATACTTTGAAACCAAATTAGTTCACTAAGTATTTCACATGTAAGAGGTTTTAACAAATTCAGTTTTTAAGCCTAAACTTGTTTTTCTGTTGAACACGCACAGTACATACCCAAATAAATGGTATGGAGTTTTAAAGTTTCTTCAAAATCAACCTCCTGAAAATGGAATTAATTGTTATTTGTTTCAAACACAGTTGACAAAATATTTATGCATCGAAAAAGCATATGAAATGTTTAAAACCATTGTCGAAAAACGTTTGACGAAAAGTTTTTATGAATTAAAATTTTAGAACTCTAAACAATGTTCAAACCCATACAGCTTTGAAGCAACATTTTGAGAGTCTAAAATTTTACAATAAAATAGTTTCCACTTATAATTTTTTAATGAAAGTACTTTTCCGGCAATCTAGGTAAATACTGAATTGTATTCAAAAAATGATTCATGTTGGAATAACTTGCTTAAATTTTTTTTTTAATAACCATTGCCAAAATATTCAACATTTAAAAATTAATTGACTTTGTCGTATACAAGAAGAAGCAGAGGAGGAAATCTTTCCACTGAAATCCTGAATTAAATAGGTGTTTTTCATATTTTTCTTCTTGTTTCATGTCATGGATTTAGAAAGACCACAAAAATTGTAGTAAAACAATTTGTTTCCACCCTCTGCTTTTTTTGCACATCATGAGTTTATAATCTTAATTTTTCAACGATAATTTTTCAACGTTAAATATTTCGAATTATCATTCCTCAATCTTTCGTGACAAATAAAAAGTTATAAAGGTGTAACATTCTTAGCAATATAGGAAAGATATCGCGAAGTAAAAATCTCCCAGAGAAACATTTTTCTTAAGGTAAACATTTTGTATCAAAAGAAATTGTGGAAAAAAATCTCTAAACCAATTAGTTTTAAGAAGTATTTTCAAGTAATTTTAACTTTAAAAAATTGGAAAGTCAAATACGTGCTGCAAGCCCACTCACTTTTCCAAGCTGCAAAATCAACGTGTTTGATAAAATTTACCTGAAAAATATTTTAATTAAATAAAAACAAACTATCGTTGCTAAATGAAATAAAGAATTAGTTTTTTAACGAACAATTTCTAGTTCAATTTAATTAATTTGGACACATTTTGATACATTATTCACATTTTCATTATTTCACTTAGAACAAAAAAAAAAGTTTTGAAGAAAAAAATTTCAATTCGAAAAATTCTTCGAAGAAACAGATTTCATCCGAAAAAATTGATAGTGCCAAAAATTTCGGTGGAAAATTATGTTTCATCTAAATAACAGTGAAAAGTATTGAATATTTTTATTATAAAAATAATAAGCATGAACTAGAAAATTTCGTACCAGTGTTTAGGCAGTAAAATATGCAATTTATTAAGGTTCCAAAAAAAATCAAAATGTGTTATAGTTTTGAAACATAAAACAAAAACGAAAACTGTTTAAGGGATCTTTTAGGTTACGATTATCAAAATAAATTTTTAACCATTTTTTCAAAAAATGAAATAGATATATCTTTGAATTTTTTTACATATGGTACTGGTACTATCAGTGTACAAAATAATTTTTTTAGGGTTTTTTATTTTTTATTGTTTTTTACCCATAACATTTTAAAAAAAAATCATCAAAAAATGACGGCGGACGTGAATTCAGGTGACTGGGTCATCTGGAAAAAACAAAACGCCAAATTAATCCTTGTTTAAGAGCCTACGGCAGCTACCGGAATGATTTTTTTGTCATTGAAAAATAACAAAATGGCGGCCATTTTTTAAAGCCTACTTTTGAGGGTGGAAAATTGAGTGAAAATCGGAAATTTGATACCGATTATAATGATTACGCTACCGGCTAAAGCGATATATGTATAAAACAACCTATTAAAAAATCAGAGTGAGTGGCGGACACGGTTTTTTTAAATCGAGTCCGCCAGCTTGAAAAAACATGAATTCTAGAAAATCGCGTTTACATTTTTTACGATTTTTTTTATAAAAAAACGCTATGTACCTCTAATCTGCTATGCCTGGGCTATACAAAATTCCTTCCTTTTCTCACACAGCTCTGCGAGCTGTGCTGATTTTTTGAAAAATTGAAGACCCATTAAAAACATTTTGCCTGCAAACATATAAAATTTTCCTGAAGTCAAAGAACTTACGAAAACTTTGACGACGAATCGAAAGTACCTCCTAATAATTGCAAGCCAGAAAGCTGGCGTATGATTCATCTTACTTTTAAAAAGGCCTCCAAGTCTAAAAATGAAAAAAAAACACAAAAAAAAGATTAGATACTTTTGGAAATTCAAAAAAGAAACGTTTAGAAAATACTTATACCAAACAACGATTGCCAACGATTTAAAACGATTGAAACCATTAAAAAAATAACACAAATATATAAAGAAACCGTTGTTTATACCCATAAATTTGTTTTGGATAAAATCCAAGACTTGAAGAAAACAGTGACCACACTAGACCATCCAAACACTAATTTGCAGCCAAAGGTACCAATTCACTTTAGTTCAAACTCATTTTCAATTTTCAGATGCAATATTGAGGGTCAGAGTTGCAACAGCTCAGTTCCGATTCTTCCAAACGTTCCATGATTTATTTCTGGTCTTCATGAAATTCAATAGGTGGACAATTAAATTCTGAGCCTTTCCATGAACCTTTTTTCTAATCTATGCAACTTACTCGCTTCTGATCTGCCACGAAACATAATTTGTTTGGGCTTCGAAATTCATTCGGTAGATAGAATACACTGAGCCATACTTTCCAAAAATTTACTATTTGGTCCTGTGGTTCATGTCTTCGCATCACACAGATTATGGATTCAATTTAGTGAGAAAATAACTCTTCATTCATCTCTTTCATGTCATTTATAAGCATAGATAAAAAATTCCAATCGTCTTTATCAAAAAATATCAATTTGACGATATCAGTTTTCAATTTTAATCCAAATCCCGATTTTTCATTTCACTTTGACATAATCAGCACAGTCCCACAAACTTCCTCTATAAATCTCTTTGCAGACCGACTATTATTTCTATTTAGAATTAATCTTCTCAATCCGCTTTTCATCTAGGAATCCATTGAACTAGTAAATTTCAACAATTAAATTCAATTTATAAGGACTCTATCATTCTATCCGCCCGACCGTTTCATCATCATCTGCTCGTGAAATTGAATGGCTCCAAAAATGTCTGATGGTATCTTTTTTCAAAAATTATTACAGAGTCATCCCGGCTCTATAATTGTCTTTCTTGAGCCACTTAGCAAACTGTTCTGGCTATTCAATCTTTTCGTAGATGACCCGATGAATCCAAAAATGGAAAATGGCCATTATTTCCGCCATCAAGGACATTCAATGTTGAATGTTGGTGATTAAAAAAGATTTTGATGAAGCTGGACGAGGTTAATTGTGTGTTAAAGGGTTTTATTACGAATGTTCTGTGAAAAAGTAACGAAATGGTCCATTTTGAAAATGTCGAGAGGCAATAAAATCTGGGTTTAAGTGATTTTGTTCCCATGTTAAGTGCTGAATTGGACCGTATTGAATTTAATTCATGAAAGTAAATTTTTTTTTTGAAAAAAAAAAATCCTAAAACGTTTTCTAGGTAGGTAGGTCTCTATTTAGGTGACCAAAACGCTTCGAGTTGTTAATTGAATTTTTCTTTATTTTATTTAGAATCAACGCTGATGAAACTAGTGTCTTCATTTTAATCTCTGTATTTTATGAAAGAAAAGTTATATCTATAGCTCATATTCCAGAATTCTTCTTTCATTTTCAGTCAATCATCATTCATCATTGATTTGTTTTTGATAGCATTCAATTCATAACTCCTTTCCTTTTTTGTGTTTCATAGTTATATTTTACAATCATTAATTTTGTTTTATAACTCGTCACCCCCGAGAGCTGGAAAGAAAGAGGTGGGAGTCTTTTATTTATCAATAAAATCAAAATTCCCTCTCATATCCTTTCGAAAATAATGACAATGCTTTTCTCAAATTTCTTGTTACACACATTCGAATGAAAACAGCAAACATTTTCAATACTTTACGATTGTACCCTTTAAAATGCATGAATTTTAATAGAATTCCTAGTTTACGAGACATCAAACTGTTCGAATATGTTTAACAAACCGTAGTCTGATATTTTATGACCCATAAAGAATTTTACGCGTAAGATAGTCGATGACCCAATAAATTTGTGCTAATAGTGAGTTTTAATGGAACATTTATCTATCATCTTCAATTTTGCGTTTTTAAGAGTAGAATATAAAAAAACCTAGTTACGAAGGATTGAAAATTGATCGAATAGTTTTATGGAAATTTTGTTGAACCAAAGAGAATACTCGATGGAAACCAACCAAAAGAGTTTTTTTCATTGTTATAGGCAAAGACATAAGCGCATTTTTGTAAAAAATTCTATGTTCTGCACTATTTTTCATTTGTTGTTTGTTACAAATGTTTCCAAACAGAATAATCTCATTACATACTTGCAACCGAACATATTTAGGTGAAATACAGTTAAGTAAGCATAATAACCTTAAGATGTTACTTTCCTTTCCTTTGTCTTTTAGGAGTTTTTTAAAGCCTTTTTTTAATTTGTACAAGCTAAGCAAAATTTTTCGAGATGTAATCTGGACCGAAATTAATTTTTAAAACCTGAAAATCACATTTTCTCATCGTCGACTTAAACAGATTATTCTTATATCGCAAACATTTTTTCTGTCTCAAATAAAATGAGCAACTTGAATCGAAAATGTCCTTAACACGTTATTTGTCTCAAAATTATATACATTTCTAAATACATAAAATAAATAGAAGTTCAAAAAGGGTTTAACCAAAAAAGTGTAAAAACAATTAAATTCTGTCGGACTATTAATTTTTTGCTTACATTTTCTGCTGGAAAGCATTAATGTTTCGATAAAAACAATTTTTAAAGCTTCAAAAAATACTGGAAGCAAAAATGTTAGAGCTTAGGATTTAAAATTTTGAGTAAAATGAAACATTTTTGAATTCACTAAAACTTGCCCAAATAATTTGTTTTGGTTATTTTAATTTGGTTTGGTTATTTTGTTGTTCATAATTTATACTACACACATTTTCTACTCTTCTTTAAAGCCTTTACTAATCGTCGAAAAGTAAATATTGTCTCTATCAACGAAAAAGTTTTAGGTAATCGACTTTCAAAACTAGTCAAAATTTAAATTTTTCCGATAAACAGAATTTTTATTGATGGTGTTAAAATTTTCTTCTGGCTCTAAATTTCATGTTAGTATTTCTAGGAGAAAAATCTATCGGAAAAACTTGAATTTATACCACAAGTTAAGTTCAATGATTCAGCATATACTTTCAATTGTTTTAATCAGTATTTACGTCAAATTTTGGTAGCATCTGAAGACAAAACGATTTTTAATTTTACTCGTTTATAAGCAATTAAATTAATGTTTAATTTTGACAGTCGTTTTTGGCACAAAAAATATTTTTTACGAACAGTCCAGACTTTCTATTGTTGAATATTATCTTTTAAAAAGCTAAATTTGCCACAATTTTTTTGCAGGTTATCAAAAACTGTTTTGCTTATAAAAATTCCTCGAATGATTTCAAATATTTCCAAATCAATTTTCAAATGATCGAAGTTGCAAATTAATTTTTAAAATTGAATAAAACTTGACTTCTGCAGACGAGGCAGGTGTTTTTATCATTTTATCTATTTTTTTGGAAAAGAAAAGATATGTTTTATTCTTGGTCAGATAGTTTTGTTTTTTGAAGCTCTTTTTATTAGTTTAATATAATAAATTTTAAGATTCCCCTTAGCTTTTTGAAAAATCTGGTTAAAATTGTATTGATGCATGCTACGGTTTTTGCTTTCACCAAATCTTTTTTTCCTGGATTATATTTTTCACATTTTTTATGAACTTTACTTTTAGTTCCAGAAAAAATTCACTTCAATTGGCTATTCTCAATACTAAAACTATTTTCAGTAAACGTTTTTTCTATCGAAAACATTGAAGGATTACTTATAATGTTTTATATATAAAACTGTTTCCATAGCTTTTTTATGACTTTATATAACTTTTTTGGATACATCGAAAATATCGTGAGCAAAGACAATTTTGAATCATTACAAATAATAATGATAACTATTTCCAATTCACATTTTGCTTCATCACAATTTTTTCCGGTCTTTGCTGGCTTTGGAAATTTTAAATACATGAAGAAAATGTTTGTCAAGCCTAAGAAGTATTTAAGAAGTTGATTTTTTGATTTGCACGGACCTATCAATATTTGTTGGCTTCATAAATCAGATGGGTGATCAAAATTGATTTCATTGGAATATCAAAATCTGTTTCAGATTCAAAATACGTTATGAATTTTTCAGATAATTTGATTTTTATTCAATTCAATTCAAATTCATTTTGAAGTGTCCTTTGCTTACCACCAAGGAACACTAAAGTATTTGAACCAAATGATCTTGACTTAATTTCCTTGCCATAATTTTTCGTGTTCAATACGGTTCAGCCTTACAAAGGTCTTCAAGTAATTGAAAAAAAAAATGAAATTTAAAGTTTTGAAATGGATTTGAATGAATTCTCGTCATGTTCCCAGATATCTAAATGATAAAAGAAAAAAAAATATTGTAAATTATCATAAATAATGCTAACGTACAATTTCTAGGAAATAATCGATTTTTTTCTCTCTCTTCAATTTCAGTACATCACAACTATTGGGCGTTAATATTAATATTATTTCCATTTTTAACGTTATTCGGTAATGTTTTAGTGATAATATCAGTGTGTCGTGAAAGATCATTACAAACGGTGACCAACTATTTTATAGTATCATTGGCGTTAGCTGATTTATTAGTGGCTGTTGTTGTGATGCCATTTGCCGTTTATGTTTTGGTAAGTACTATTTTTCTGCTTTTTCTAAAAATTTTTTCGATAGCCGCCTTAAGATTTTTTAAATGTGAAGTGGAATGAAACAATTGTGTCTCCTAAAAAGGAAAGATTTTTTGCGATGTAAATACGCATTGAATTTTAGCCAAAGATTTTCGTTACAGCTTAAAAAAGAGCCGATTATTTCATCGGAACTTTTGCATCCTGGCGAATATTCACTTACGAACCTCAGCATCTATTCATCGAAATCTGTCCTGAATAAATATTACCCGGGATCCATACTACCACTACTATTAATATTATTACTGTTCGGGAGCCGAGAAAAAATATTAAGAAGCCACTTCAGATTGGATCGAAATACAAATCAGCTAAATACTTGTCGGTCAGGGTCCATTAAACTTTGCCAGGACCATTGTCATTTCAGCAAATGACTAATTGGTGATAAAGCTGATAATCTGTTCTTTTCCACTCGTCCTGATAGAACTAATTGATTTTTGGACAAAAGCTGAACGTTTCCCATTGTCCTGATTGTTGTGTGTATGTGTGTGTGTGCTGAAGACGGGTGTTCGTTGAGATGGCAGAGACAGTGAAGAAGCAGATTATCGATTAATTGATATTGACTTTGTATAATACGGACGAGGAAAAGGATCCAGGTGTAAGAGAAGTACACGTTAATGCTCTTAAATGTATATTATGGGAAGAGAAGATTTTGTCGAAACAATGGAGAAATCGAAGGATCGAAATCGAATGATGGGCACGGTATTAAATTGTTAATTATAAAACCAATGGAGGCTTTTCATTTGAGATCTGAAAGAGGGTTGATTTGAATATTTGTTAATGCAGTGTATATTGATTGGCATTATAATTGTCTCGAATTGGCTAATAATGAATTGCTTATCGTCGCCGGTTCAGCTTTTATGTCCTGTCGCTAACACCCTTCTCCATGGAAAATGCTTTTGATGTTGCAAATATTATATGGCTCACAAACTTCAAGAACATTCAACTAAATTAGGCCATCGTATTCAATCTAATTCAATTACTGCGCCAACTAAAATTTTCCCATGAATTCATGAACATCTTAATCCGCGCGAAAACGACTTTGTTCACAGGTCCTATCCTGGAATCACCCTAATATCCTGCCCGCATTCTCATCTCGTTAATTGAAATTAATCGGCAAACAAAATGCCTAGCGTGTCATCTAGGTCACGTTTGTCACATCACCAAGGATGTTGCTGTTGGTAATCGTGAGATAGATGTGCTGTTGAATACTTAAAGAATTTCCACGACGACGACAAGACTTATGCTGGTTTTCTGCATTGCTAAGCGCAACGAGAGTGTCTACAAAGAATGTGAACCAGGACATATGCCATATAGGTACGTAGGACTCTCTACATATCAACTAGCAAACAAAACAAATTTCAACGTGAGTTCTATCTAATGGCCAAGCAACACTGCCATTGCCGTGTAAATTACGCGCTAACTCTTGATGAGATATCCTTTTTACGCGCTGCTGATGTTTCCTCTAACAAATTCAATTTTTGTGTGGCAACCAACAAGAGCACATACACTAAACAGGAGCTGAGAATCTCATTTCATCGCAAATTTGAAGCTTTTACACGCTTAGCACATTATCACGTTGAAAAGTAACGTTAAAAAGGATCTGTTGTTGGTTGTGCCGATAGTCAGTGCTTCTCTCTATCCCTGTTCCTGTCTCTATCCGTATCGCTGCTCGTAGCTTTGTTACGAAACGAGGATTCTTTGGTGTTAAGGGCTCGAAATTGAAAGAAGCATCACAGTTGGTACAGTGGTTGAGTTTGAATTGGCAAGTTTTGGGTGTGATCCTTTTAGCCGGAATGAGTTCAAGGAGCTGAAAAAGTGCTCGACGATGTCGTGTACGGTTAAGTTGCAGTTAAATATGCTTTCACCAGTTCCTTCTTCTGCTTAGGATACGTTTACGCTTGATGTCATTGAGACACTTGGTATTTAATGTTATTATCGGTGATTTTCAATGTTAAGGAGAGACAAATTGGCTTAAATGTCGAACCATACTTTATGTGGTAGCCAAGAAGGATATGTGGATAAGTTACGTTTATATTTCAAACAGTTTTCATTAAAAAATTTAATGTTCCAATCAGGTGTGAAACTTTTGCGAAATGAACAGCTGAAAATAACAAATCCAAGATTAGAAGAAGAAAAAACTAATATTTTTCATTAAAAAATATTTTTCTTCTAAGAAACAAAATGCACTGACCATAGGCAAGTTGAATATTTGTTTCATAAACAAACACACAATATTTTACCATATACAATACATTTATAAAAATATCTTCGTTCTTAGAAATATTGTTTTGCTGGATACAAACTCAAATTAATTTTTTTTTAGCTCAGGGGACATACAAATATTTCTTTTTTGAATCCAGAAAACTACGTATTTTGCTAAACGAGGAAATTATTAACCGATGAACTCATAAAATTGCATTTATTTTGTTGAATTTTAAAGGTTTTTAAATTGATTAAGAGAAATCTAGTCTCTTGTCAAATAGCAAATCCTTTTTTTAATATTGAACATAATGTAATGTATCCAAATATCTAACCAGGAACTCATCCATCCATGATGTATTTATTACCAAATAAATACATCGCTTCATATATGGACAAAAATTGCTTACCACCTCGTAAACTTTCCTCGCGACATCGTAGTCTAATCATTATGTTATATTTGTAATTGAAACAGCCATATCTTACCACGGCAAGCATCTAGCACTTCAGCAACTTGACATCGCTCATTCCAGCGATCAATGCACTGTTTGTTGCATTGACACAAATATTTCCCTATTTTTGTTGCTTGAATCATGTGGGAAGTCTGCAAGTAGCGATTGGTTATTGCATCGATCATTGCATGACCTTTTTGTTAAGGAATGCACTTTAACTGTAGAATTGGGTCATGAGTGTTCGATCAGCTACTGGAGCTAGCATTAAGAAATTGTATAAAAAGCATATATGAATTTAAAAAATATAGTCTCTAACCTTGCTTATTTTTGCAGATTAACTAATTTCATATCATTGGGTCGTCCAGTTATTTTAGTTCATCCCACCATGAACAGAACCAACCTTCCGATTTTGAAGATGCTCATTATGGAAAAGGACCCCACCCCCTTACAACAATTTGTTTTTGCCCCGAACATGGCTTCTTCCAATCCATTTGCTACAATACACTCAATATCACGAAGTCGCTTCCAAATTCAAATTCATCATTAAGTTCTTCGGAGCAGCTTATATAAAAGTCAAAAGAGAAGTATTTAAAATTTAAAGCATCTTCAACTTTCTTCTTGTGCTTTCCAACGAAAATACTTCTTCTTGTTTCAAATTTTCACCAACGAATAAGAACACAGTTTGCTTAAGTTGTGTACTCCAAAAAGTTTCCCGGAAATTTCGAACTTTATTGCAAATATTCCGGATTATTTTCGGTATAATATATTCCTCATATCCAAGCCGACGAAAATGACTACACTTTCCATAAGCATAAAAACTTGCGGTTGTACTTTCACATTTCACTGATGTGCAATTTTTCGACATCGTTGGCAAACGTGCGAGCCACAAGAAATCCAAAGGAATAATCCACGGCTTGACTTAGATCTGCGACATAGTTATGTGCCTGCCTGTCTACCTGCTTCCCGTAGCATTATGATATATCCTTGCACTTTCTTCATAAGTCGTATACACTAAAGCCTCGCAGCTTTTTCTCATTTCACTTGTGGTATTCTTGCTGGCGAAACCATTTCGCGAACAAACTCCACAGCAGTGTATCTCCGCCGGCAAAACAGAATGACCACAAAAACGTTAACATCCCCACGCACAAACTCTCGCACATATTCACATGAACTTTCACCACAACCTCTCGCAGGAAGTTGATGCCACTTAAGTTCTTCGAATGCTTTACCTACTAAAGGATATTTCAAATTCAATTCCCGCTGCATAAACCTTACACAGCTCAGTAGCGTAATCTACGACAACGCCAAACGGAATAATACCACACGCTGTGCTGGGATACTACGGAATCCAGCTAACGAGCAAAGAGCATTCGCTATATGAAAATGAGAACGAGTCCTGGCATTCGATGCAATGTAGATGGTTGTGGTGGATGAGACAAGGCTCGCACGAGGATACACACAATTTTGTTGTTGTTGAATTATTCATAAATACATAGTGTTGAGCTAGCAAGCCAGCAATCTGCAACTGGTGGCTACATAAAGTATGAGAGTATCCTTTGGCCGCATTCTGGTATGCATGTAATAGTTGCTGGTGGAATCTCTTTGGTGAGCAATCTGGTTCGCTGAAAGCATGGACTGTAATTATTCTGTCTACCATGCATTTTTTCGCAAGAAGACACAAGGATGGAGAAATTCACGGCGATATTCCAAGAACACAACAGAGGATGGTCTCTTGTAGATTATCTTCCATCAGAGCCAAATATAGTGCTGGAAGTGCCCCACTTACAAGCTGCATGCTTAACGACATTTCCAGGACCTCACCTCAACTGGAAAGCGTGATAAAATTTCCTATCATGCTGTGCTAGTTCAGCAAGGATTCTTGACCGCATAAACTGAGTGTTGAAAAACCACCAATTTACGAAGCACAACATTACAACCCGCCAACCAACCAGCGAATCAGCCAACATCCCCGAGCATTTTCAGCGTTCATTGCTTTCAGCACAATTTGTGCCTACCTACATTCCTGGCATGTGGAAAAGCATTGAAACGATGTTGCATTGCTGCAGGATTAGCCTGGCATCGGTAAATATACGAACCCATTATCCTGTCGGCAGTATTTTATTAATAGACATCCTCAAGCTGATTAATTCGCAAAAACGATTAAAGATTTGCGGTCCGGATTTTATTCATATCCTTAATTTCATCAGGACAAATGATGACGGTGTTTGTGGTACAGTGTGGCAATTTGCCACTCATCCGCCATTTATGTATATCTCGTCCTTTCTGTAATGCAATGTGCTGTACTATGCTATTGATCATTGCGTTACGTTGTTCCGGATTTTTATTTGCTCGTCCTTAATGGATTCGGAAAACTGCCATAATTGAAAATGTAATTTTGTGCTGGATTATTTGAACGTGTGTCCTGTATATCTGCTACTACTACTGCTGCCGTTGCTGCTGTATATCCTGAATTCAAGGATGGATGGGAATATTTATTGGTGATGGATCCAAATGTTCTTGGATGGAATGAAAGGAGCAGTTGGTGATGAATGGTGAATGAATTAATTAGACAAGATTCAGTTTGCTTTTAATGCAAATTGATGGGTTAGAACGATCCTGGGCTACGATGAAATATGGGTCTGTTCGGTTTGGATATATTAAAAAAGAATAGGGATTATGAAGCTTATGTTTGATCGTAGCCAGCAACTACTAGACATCATGTTCTACCAGTCTCGGGTATTAGTGGAAAGAAATTTTTGAAGGTCTCAAAATTCCTACATTTCAATTACGCAGTCATCAACTGGGTAGAGGTTTTTTGTTTTCATTATTATCAATGGTTTAAATCGGATCTAAGTCTCCTGCGGATATAGATTTCGCCAGCCTTGGTCTAAAGATTACGTTCTTCAAAATTTGAATCTTTAAAGCTATTTTTTGTCTGCATTCACTGAGTCTTTCCTACGTTAGCTTGACTACTTTGTTGAGTTGCTTCCAGTTACTTGACTTGAAATGGTTTGCCTGGGACGTATGTAAGAACACTTGCATTACAAGTTGAATCCTCACTGACCATTTGCTTAATAAGGTCATGAATTGTTATGCATACACTATCCCATCAACTTGCCTTTTCATGTGCTTGCCTGTTTCTAATAAAACGATAACTTATTTAAACACAAAGAATTTTCAGAAAATTTTTTTATCTAGATTTGTTTCAGTCTTTGTCCAAATAAAAACACTTATAATTCCCTTAATAGGGAAATACACAAACTAAATATGATTTGAAACTTTTATATGTTCCTTTCCAATCAGAATTTTCTTCCGTCTAATACAAGTTTCTTCCATATTCTTGCGCACCACACACAATACATACAAATACACACATACACTAACTGTGACTGATTAAAAAACTTTTTCTGTTGCCAAGTCTATAATCTCTTGGTTGAGAAATATTAGTTTTATGTTATTGTTGTTTTTCTTCGTAACATTCTATTTCTTAACGAATAACTTTGTAATCCTTTTTGTTCAATTATTTGAAATTTTGCCAAGAATGTTTGTTACTTTCACGTTTATGTTGTTATTCCGATGAGACCATAATTGAAGAATGTAATTTTCAGAGATTTAAAGAAAAGGTTTTGTTTAAGTTTCAACTTAAGATTGGAAGGATTTCAGTGAATTGGACGTTTAATTAAAATAATTTTGCAATTATTTTATTGGAAATAATTGAAATGTTTTGATCGTTTTGAAAGTACAATGATTCGTTTTGCTTCAAAACATTTTGCAATTTTCAGAGACTGCATTATTAAATTAAAGCTCTCAAATGAAAAAAATAAAGCACAATCTTAGGGAGGGGGTAAGGTTAATTCGTACAAAAAAAGCATGTGTTTGTGAATTTTTTATGACGGCACAGGTAAAATTCTCTGTATTGAAACCAATAGTACATTAAAGTATAACATTTGAAGATTATTGTGTAAAATTTTTACGAAGAAATATTAAAAAAATGCGAGAATGGCAGCAATTATTGGGACTTGTCTCGGAAAAAAGTAGAATTGCAGTGCCCCTCATAACTTGGTGCTGGATCATTTGAAATCAAAAAATCAAAATTCATTCGATAGATGATAGTTTTCCCCAGATAACGCTGGGATGGTTTTTTGAAATTTCAATTTTTTCACTTTTGTGGGACACTTGGAAGGGAAAAACGCGATTTTTTGCGAAAAAATCGGCTGTTATTTTTTTTATTTGTTATTGTAAAATAAAAATTACTAACAAATTCGAAAAAAAGCTTTCCAGCGTTACCTTGTGAATTATGTACTGAGATAATGTTCAAAATATCAAAAGGATCGGTACAGTAGTTTGGAAGTTATGAGGGGCACCGACTTTGAAAACGTGAGTTGTGGAGAAAACGATTTAAAGTTTTGAACACTAAAAAATCTGGTATAAAACATTCATAAGCGAATTTTATCATAGCTCATAACTTCGTCAATTTTACTCCAATCGACTTGAAATTTTGACTCAATATTCTTGAAATATTTTGCATTCAGTTGAAAAAAGTAACAAAAATGCCTTTTAATACCTTACCTTCTTCTCTTAAACTGGACCACATGAACCAAGTTTCATGTTGTTCACCCGTTGGCACTATTCCTTCTATTTGAATTGAAAATGCTTTAAGTTTAAATCTACTTTAAGGGGGGGAAAACTTGTAACTGCTCAAAAATCCGATTTTTTTCTCTTACATTAAAATGATTCAAATACTCTAATAATACGCAAAAAAAGGTTTGAAGCGATATTCGTATTAATTTTTAAGTGATAGTCCGTTATAGGCAGCGCGGCATTCTCCAGTAAGTCGAGCACACCTGCCGCGCGTCCCTGCCTACTTTTTCTTCGGCGCTATGAGCGGTTCTCTAATTGTGTATCCCTACCATGTTCTTATAAAGCTGAAATTCTAAGGAAATATGACCTGGAATTGCTGACTAATGCATAAGTTATAAAAAAAACTAATAATCAATGGTTTTTATCTACTGAAAACTTTAAACGCGTTTTTCTCAAAGTAGTACTTTTTCAACTACTGTACAAAATATTTTAAAAAATATTGAATCAATCCGGCTCAAAAGAGTCTTATGAACCTACTTATTATGGTAATTTTGAAGAAATAATTTGTTTATTAATGCTTAAAACGCGATTTTTTTAAAAATAATCGATTTTTTTGTTTCATCTAAAATTAATGTAAAAATTACATTTTTTTTAAAAAAATTCATTGGTCAACTTTTGTTTTTCTTCTTCTGAATGTTGCAGGATCTCCCGAAATGGCGTTAAGTTGTACGAGGTATTTTTTGAGGTGTTTTTTTCAGCCGTTCACATCGTCTCAATGTGTTTTGAAAAATTATAAAATATATATTTTCAAGTACTTTGAGACAGGAAGGATTTCATATCTAAAATCTTCTGAATAAACAACATATATTTTTTAAATCAATATCATTATTTTTAAATTTTACATGTATTTCTCCCTTATGGAATTATTGTATCCTGAGCCCATTCAGAGATGACAAATTTTTTAGTACAGTTTAATCCTTTCAGTATAATTTTTTATGTATATTTTTTTGTTTATTTCTGAATGTTGAATGTTATCTAATCTTTCAAATATATATTATTGCGGTAGGCATATTTTATCCATAAAATCGAGGCTATCATACCAATCAATTAATAATTAGATCATGTACTGACCTAGTCAAGTACAGCCTGGATAGTGCGTAGAGTTACGCTCGGTTTTCACAAGAAACCTATTGGCGCCCTTCTGTCTCGTAGGTTGATAAGTAGTCTGGTGGCTATGCTCTTGCTATGAAAGTCAATCATGACAATGATTTGTTGATTATCAAACCATGCCAGTGGCATGTGTATACAATTGGCAAGTGCATGTTGTAATGCCATTTGTGAACATACATATTTAGCCCATCAAACGCCCTAAACCACTTTAAAAGGTTCATAATTAAATGAAAGCACAACCACATTTTTGACACTGTCTATGTAAATTTGCAACCAAAAACTAGGACAACACAATATCTTCTTAACCACTTCTCTCATTCCAATCCACACATTTCAGCTGTATTTGTTCAAACTCATTACAAATCCCCAAGGACCTCGCGTATGACGATTCCATTTCATTTCCGGCCACACATAACCTATTCAACTTGTAAAAAGTCGTGCCCGCACCACACAATTCTAACTTGCAGTTATTTGTCTTGAGTCGTTAGCAAGGACTAGATGTTTGTGACTGTTCATATCGGCAGTGCATCTAAGCGTAATGCAGCTCTCGTTTGCAGTCACCGTCATCCATTTAAAGCATTCCATGCTTTCATCCTGTCACCGTATGAACATGAAATCCCTACAGGCTTTCTCATCATCTTGTGTGTCCTTGCAACATATTCCGGCAGACAGAAACTCATCGTCGTTGACGACAACTCCATATATTTTGATTGAATTGAATCTAAAGCGAAAGAGGCTTTTAACAGCTCAAAGGAAATTTCTTTCGCTTTTAACCAGCTATTGTCCTTGTCAAGTTCATGATTTGTCCATGTAGTCTAGATGGAATCTTTTGGAAGAGAGACCCGGGCTATACAAGAGCTTCAACCGAAGACTCCAGTAGTTAGGACTACTCGTATAGTAAGGAAGTTGGAGTCAAATGTTGATTTGCTGTTCAGTTATGATGTATAAAGTTTTCCAGGACTCAAGAGTGCAAGTATTTCGGTTTCATATTCATGTCAATGAAGCATCCTTAAAGGGATGAAATAATGGAAGATGATGTCGCAAAGATTTTGAAGAAAGCAAACAGATTCTTCTGTTCCTTGTTCTTGTTGTTCATTATTATATTTTTAATCAAAGACGAAATTAATTTGATTGGATTGTATATTTTTTGTGAGATGTATTGCTTAGCTACTTGAATTGATCATGAGGTTTAAAGGATGCTAGTCTAGGAAAGCTTCCGAAAAATACAAGTTTGCAAACACCCTACCATATAAAAGTTGAAATGTGTTTTACATTCTCATTATGAACCAGGACGGGAGTTCTTTCAAAGTCATCTCCGGTGTACTTTCAAATCACATGAAATACATTCGACCGTCAAAAAATCAAACCAAAAACATTCATCAATCTTCATATGAACATCAAACCAGCATTAAATCACTTCAAAAACATGTTTGTTGTTTCTAAATGATATTGACAGAATTTTGATGGAATTTTAATGGTATTTTTGGTGAATCAGGATTGAATTTTATAGAGAATTATAAGTGATATGTTCAGGATGAATCGAAAGCTATTTTCTCAATTCTTTGGTATTTTAGTCTTTTTTGGTTCAAAGTTGATTAAATTTTTAATTTGCTTCTGAAAAATATTCCCAATCTTTCTGGGTGACTTTAAATTGATTTTTCCATTCCTTTTTTGTATTTTTCAAGGTTTGGCACTGTTTTTTATGCGAATTAGCCTGAAGGACTCAAATTTGCGTTACATTTAATAGATATGAAATGCAAAACCTAATCTGAAGCGGACAATATCATTTTTCTTAGATAGAATAGAAAATAGCAAAACTTAATGTACAATCAGGTCCCGTATTGTTCCAAATATTATTCAAAACTCTGATCATTTCAAATATTAAAATAATTCCTTTTAATAACCTTCTCTTCAAGCTCCTCCATACAACAAAGCAAACATCTTGCAAATTTTATCGCGAAACCCTACCGTGCACATGAATCCTTTTCACTATTCACCCTCTTGATCCGTTAGCTACTTATCTACTTCTTCCAGTTTATTCGAGCAAAAAAACATACCTAGATGCATCTTCTACTTAATTTCACTCTTTAAATAGCAACAAAAGAAATAAAAGTATCTTGCTTGTTCCGAACATTGCATGGACAAAGACCTAGTCTTGACACAACAATATCTGTAGACTGATATACATCCACCACTACGACAAGTAACATTGAACGAAGAGGAAAGGATGTTATTGCTAGTAGCGTCGTCCTTTATAAGATTGTACATTGAATTGTGTCTCATCATAATTAAATATCCGTCGTATTGCGCTAGTTTTCTGTTTGCCGAAGAAGACCAAGTTCCAGCTCGATGACTCCTATTGAATTTTGTCATGTTGCTCCTGTGAACTGTGTATTAAGTTTTGCTCGGATAGGATATAAACCTATACGTATATACAAGTCTAAGAAGAAACATGCTTGGCTACTAGACGTTTCTTGTACTTGAAATAACGAACGAAGAATAAGGATCGCTTTGTTTGGTTCACATTTAGTTGCATCGACAAAACGTGAGCTACAATTTTAGAAAAAAGGATGAATAAAATTCATTCACCTTTCGGGTGAGGTCTCATTGTTAAATGGATGTGTGTCTAGGATATAACGACAAATGATTGGAAATTCTTGTGTGCTTTTATGGCTTATTTTCGCATAAGATTTTTTGTGGATTGTCAGTATGATTTCTTGGAGGTACGAGACAGACTCATATGAAGAAAGACTTAGGCATGGAAGATAACCAACTTAAAAAATCTCAATCAAAAAATGGCCTTCATTTTAATTTAAACTGGCTAAATACAAAAATCCGCAGATATTTACAGCAATTTGTATAAATGTGACACGTCAACTGAATTCTGTGAAGAAGGATAAATATTCTGCTTTACTTTATAAACTTTAATTGTTTGCAGACAGTTTTTCACCTAAGTTCTTTAAAAATAGCTCTGCATTATTTGTGTCCTTGTTGCAAAACCCTCAAATCAGCTTCCCTTAGTCCAATTCTTTACAAAGCTGGAACTGATGCGATACCTCGTTTGAATCTATTCCGATTAGGGCTCGTTAAAATCGTTATGTTAAAATTTAGTTTCAAATCAAAAATGAACAAAAAGCGAAATCAATTGGAGTCGCAACTGGACACGGAGTAGTGTGGTGCAGCGTTTCCATTAGCCAGAAAGATGATTCAACATTCGTGCAAGACCTGTCAGTCGATGAAGTGCGATTTTCTTGAGTTGAGAGAGAGTTAGAATCCACACCAACACCGGGAGCAACAGCGATTTAGGTATCGAGACGCAGTCAAAAGAATTTCGCTGTAAGTAATGTTAATTGCTGAAAATGTGACCAGATTGTGAAGTGATAAATTCAAGATAACAGATAAACTAGTTTGATTCACGCATCAAATACCAAATCGGACTTATTCTTACATAAAACCATTTCCAAAATACAAAAAAAAAAATTATATACTGGCAAATAAACAGTAAAGACATTACCTAAGATCCAGTAAAGCAGTTTAAATCTTAACCATATTCTACAAGCTTAAATGGAGAAGTATCCTTGCTGCCAAGGGCTAGTCCAGTCAATAATGGCGGAACTCTATTGCTGCTTGGGATATTTTAACTAAATTTTGAATAATTTTCGCATGGAGAGAAAATTATTCACTGCTTCTTATAAATGTGTAAGTGACATGGCATCACTGATCTGAATGAGACTTTCGATTCTTTGAGGAAAGCTAGCAAAAAAATTTAATTTCGCTCCTGGATCAATCTTTAGTATTTCTGATTTGATGCATAGCAACGTTTTTGAGCAACACGTTGGATTTAGCTCTCAATTAGTGGTTCTAAATAACGCTCGCTTTCAAAATGTTTTGCATACTAAACTCATTTCTTTCCAATTTCCGCTTCCAAAGGACCCAAAGTAACATTAAAAAGGGAAAAAGTGGCCAATACTATCTGTTAATATAAAAAATGAAATAGATATGTTTGTATCTGAATTGGTAAGCCATCAAAAAGTAAAGAAAACACTGGTTATTCTCGTAGGTACGCCAAAAAAAGAGGTACTTGGTCATAATCATCCAGTTTAGGGTAGGAACCAAATCGAATCGCTTCCCATCAAAATATTATATGAAAATGACATCTTGAACAAAAGCGTTTCACATAAATCTTTAAATCCTTCCCAGAATCAATTTTTTGAGATTTTAACTGAATTTTTAATCGTAGACCATGTTTCCAAATGAAATCATTATTCTGGAACAAATGTTTGAGAACTACAGGAATTATTACAAATTTCCAATTTCTAACAGAACTGTGGAAAAATATAAAGATAACTTAATAAGACCCTATAAATTCTCATTAAATGAACGCATTCCAAACCAATCAAAAACATATGAATTCGTCTGAAATCCATCCAAAAAAAATATCCCAGACGCTTCTTAACGCAACTAAAAGCAATCAACAATCAATTGTCGTTCAACCCTTTTGTGTCTACAAAACTACCACGCAATTGTCTTCGGTTAAAGGATATCAACTTCAAGACAATACTAAAATAAAAATAAAAATGTGGCAATAACGCCAAGGCAGACGTAAAAGTTAAGTTGGCTTTAATAAAAGTCCTTCTTTGTCTGGCACATCTAAACACTCTTCCACACAGCCACAGATACACTTGATTCACTCCTTGTTTTCTCAGTTTATTTTTCGTTGAGTGGCAAGGGATACCTTTCAGGACATTAGAACAGAAACTTGTCGCTGTAAGCACATTCCTTTATCTATTTTCCAGCTGCTGCTTGTACGATGACGCTTCAAAGTTTTTTCAGTCTCTACATATACACATTTTTCCTGTCGCGTTTGTCGTCTTATGTTCGTCCATTACCATCGTTGCCTAGAGAGTAGAACATGTCTATTGTTATCCTTCGTTTCTGTACGGTTTCATTGCCTAAGGGGCGACCATATTTAACCTAGATTGTAAGTACACATACTAAACATACCCGAGTCTATCTATCTAGTCTATCTACTACATCTACTCGTATGAAGAAAATCGTTCAGATACATTTCCAGGTAAGTAAATACTCGTGAAAATCTAGTACGCTGTTGTTACAGTTGGCTCCGATCCGAAGCTATTTTTTGTCGTGATGGAAAACTTACATTAGGGGTTAGTTGATCTTGTAAGGGTTTCTTACACACGTACCAAGTGGCACCAATTTTATGTTCAAGCAGCCACCGCAAATACGTAGACATCAGGATGTTATCGAATCGTTCCACTCCTGAATTAGTATGATGCGGGCAGAGGGATGTTACGTAAAATCAGTAATTTTGCTTTGAGTACGAATCTAAACAGTTCATTTTCGTATTGGGATGGAAGGTGTCCTTAGGTGTAGATATAGACATGTCGTTATAGCAATGAAATAAATTTTTCAGAAAGTAGTTTTTGATGTAATTTTTTCTGTATATTGTTGTTTTATTCAGTGGGGTTGTCCTTTGGAAAGCACACGTTGCCCAAATAGCGCAGCATTCAAATACTAGTTGGGATTTTCCATTAATTCGAGAAAATTGTTGATGAAATTGAAGAATCATGTAAATTTATGACAATTTCTCATAGAAAGGTTGGTTTAGTTTTATAAAACAGCATTTGCCCGGGACACAAGGTACCAAAAAGCATATTGTGAAAACAAGCCTGTATTGAACAGGCTATTCAGTGTAGCAATGTTATCGATCTGCTAAAAATTTGCACACTACGTCACTACTTACATTGTTTGCAGATTCGGGTTGTGCGATAGGTATTGCCTAATAAGAAGAATATACCAAAATAAGTTATTAAAGATCTCTATCGAGTATCAAACCATTTAACGATTAAGACGACACTTAACTAAAAAAACCTAATCTCCTCAAAGCGCGTATTATTCATGATCCTTCTTCCAGATACAATAAGAAGAAACGCTGTCTGCCAACGCAAAAAGTCAATTTACGATGGAATCATCTCTAAAAGCCTTGCATTTACGTAGCCAACTCACTGAAAACATAATACGAAACAATCCACCAATCAAGAAAAACAAACAAAAATCTAATTACTTCGCGCCCCACCCCCCAATTTTAGAGCACAATTATTGTTTCGCACGATACGAAAGCCAATTCCCGAAATCAATCGATTTCATGGGAATTAGACATAACAATTCCTCTTTATTGCTTCAGCATCGAAACATGCAAATCATGTGTATTAGACAACTTGCAAAGTATCCTTCCGGTAGGCATAAACATATCTCCATACATGTGTATCATCCCGGCTATAGGATGAAAGGGTTTTCGAACTTGTATAGACATCGAGGATAAAGGCATTCAATTAAGCATCGATTGCTTCGTGTATCGGGTGAAAGTCCTGGCAGCCAATGTTTAATACTGTGTCTCTATCGATTTCCGCAAGATGCTTCCAATTGAAATTTCCAGGAATGGAAATGAATGGATGGGATGTCAGAAGATTTGCACTAAGCCGGCTATCACTTCTTTGTATCGGGGAGAATGCGAAAGCTACTTGGTACGGTTTCGATTTCAAAAAGAGGGTTTTCAGACGGTTTAAAGCACTTAATCCTTTCGGATTGCAGGTTTTTCTTCGGTCGGATAGAAAATTAAGTGATCCTTTGAGTTGAATATTC
This sequence comes from Oxycera nigricornis, assembly GCA_963942545.1. Classification (NCBI taxonomy): domain Eukaryota; kingdom Metazoa; phylum Arthropoda; class Insecta; order Diptera; family Stratiomyidae; genus Oxycera; species Oxycera nigricornis. Next base: position 99,963,901 of record OZ012662.1, read on the forward strand.
TTTTGAGAGTAAGAGTGAAAACAACGCTTCCTCAGTTTGGCTTGACTATTTTGCGGTGTGAATTCTTAACTTCATTAGCCTTGTGCTTGCTCGCCACTTGAAAGGCATCCTTCACCAGTCATCGTACAAAGAACCGACAAAATGCTCATCACTAATCCACTTAGAAACTTTCAAATTAATCCAAAACGTAGACAAACTTCCATAATTTGAGCGAATCGACGGAAAGTAGGAACAATTACCCACAAATGATGATCCACTTCGATGGATTTCCATTTCAAGCTGTTGTTTGCAACTTTTCTGTGCTGTTAGTGGCAAGTTGGTTTCTGGTGCATGAAATAATTTCCGTGAAAGATAGTCGGATAAGCTGATTATAAGATAACTATTTCGAAAATTGCCGATTTGTGAGAGACAACAAAAAGTTGATGGCTTAATCAGACAGAAATCAATTTGAATTGAATTGTTTTCAGATTTCATTTGGGATTCAATTTTATCACAGAAACGAGCTGCTGCATAATAAAATACATTTGGTAGAATTGTATTTCAAAAAAGGAAAAAGGGATTACATTTTTTGCAAGGAAATATTTAAAAAAATGCATCTAAAATCAAACTCCCAAAGAAAATTGCATTTTCGTTACAACCTTTTTTGACTTTGAAACCTTGTTTTCTTGGGAATTTTCGATTTTAATTCTTTCCGCTACAGTTATTTTAAATCAAATTAAACACTAGCATAAAAAATGAAGTTTTTCTAAGCTCTGGAAGAACTTACAGAACGCTCAGAGCATATTTTTAGTGAGATTTTCCAACTGGGAGACCCAATTCTTGAACCGGAATAGTCGGAGGCAACGTCTTCAAGAGGTTATGTTTTCAGAAGGATAAAAATCGCATAAAGATGTTGCGCTATTGCTGATAATTTGTTTTCAAGGGGAAATTCTTACATTTTCATACAATTTGTATGAAAAGGATGAAAATGTACGAAAATGTATGAAAATTCTTACATTTTCATACATTTTGTATGGAAAGGAGCAAAATATACGGAAAAGTATGAAAATTCTTACATTTTCATAAATTTTGTATGGAAAGATGGAAATCGTAGGAAAACGTATGGAAATTCTTACATTTTCATACATTTTGTATGGAAAGAAGGAAATCGTAGGAAAATGTATGGAAATTCTTACATTTTCATACATTTTGTATGAAAAGGAGGAAAATGTACGAAAATGTATGAAAATTCTTACATTTTCATACATTTTGTATGGATAGAAGGAAAATGTACGAAAATGTATCAAAATTCTTACATTTTGTCTGGAAAGGAGGAAAATATACGAAAATGTATGGAAATTCTTACATTTTCATACATTTTGTATGGAAAGAAAGAAAATGTATGAAAATTCTTACATGTTCATACATTTTGTATGAAAAGGAGGAAAATGGACGAAAATGTATGAAAATTCTTACATTTTCATACATTTTGTATAAAACAGATGAAAATGTACGAAAATGTATGGAAATTCTTACATTTTCATACACTTTTTATGAAAAGGATGAAAATGTAGGAAAATGTATGGAAATTCCTACATTTTCATACATTTTTATGAAAATAAACGAAAATGTATGAAAATTCTTACATTTTCTATGGCAAGAATGAAAATGTACGAAAATGTATGGAAATTCTTACATTTTTATACACTTCGTTTGAAAAGGAGAAAAATGTACGAAAAAGTATGCAAATTCGTACATTTTCATCATGAAAATGTACGAAAATTTTTGAAAATTCTTACAGGTTTTGCGAGAGCTTGCATATTGTGCGTGGTTAGGCCCTCCATATACTTATCTTATCAATGCTTCTTCTCCCTCTTGGAAGTGAAACGGGAAGAGCAGCAAGGAAAATCTAAAACTAATAAATTATGACATCATTTATTTTGTGAATTATTTAATTTCAAACTTAATTGAATCCATTTTTGACAAATTAGAAACCATCTTATTGACAATATAACGCCGAATTTGTGTCGACGTTGACTTGTCTATATTGTTTGGAGAAAAAAATCTTCGAATCAAATTCACCAGTTAAAAACTATCATGGAAAAAAAGAAAATAAAATGCAATTTTGTGCCTCACCTTCTCATATATTTTGTGATATATTCTCTTAATCAATTTTTTTCAACGGTAGTCGTTCGTATCTTTAGCAAGAGGCACTTTATGTAATGATTCATATAAATGAATAAAACAAATATTCTAGTAAACATCTTATTTTTGAAGAAATGTTTTGTTAAAATCATCACAATGATGTGGTTTGCACTCAAGACTTTCAACTATTAACCTTGGTATTTCCTCTTCTATAAAAGCAAAGACACAGATTGTCTCGAATAAAAACAAACAAAATGCTGAACCTTCGTCATTATTTCAGCAAGCTGAAGCTCTTCAACCTTCATTAAATTTCAATTAATATCCATTTCTATCAAATTATCAAATATTCAACAGTTTCCTATTGTAAAACACAAACCCAGAGGTAACGTTCAAATTCCAGGACACAAAACCATTACAATATACTAAATTCTTGCTAACAATAAGCATTCTCAATTTAAACCGAGCTAATTACATAGTTCTCTAGTTTCATCCAACTAAAGCTACTATTTCACAAGGACATCTCACACAAATTCAATTTACGTCAGACAGATATGAATCAAGAGTATATTCCTTTTGCAATTATAGAAAGTACATCAAGGACGATGTTACATTGATTTCCCAAAGGTGTTCTTCAAGACCATACATGCTACACATATCTCACATACGATCCATCGAAATTCTTTTTGTCGACTGACACCAGAATTAGATTAAGACTCAAGTCTACAAGTCATTGACTCCCACTAAAATCCTTTTGTCAGTTCCCGGAGAAATACGTGACGTATATCAAATATTGAAATCATTCAAATAATAACGAAGGCTAAAAGCATCAATACATTTAGGCGCACAGTATTCATCCCCTATCTGCCATATTCATGCGTTACATATCGATCTTTTGAATCCTTGCCGAAGCCAACGATTCGATGATACCGAAAACAATTCAACAGGGAACACTTGTCCCGATTTCGTTGTTGCTTTTAAGTACGGATAAGTATGAGATAAAACCCCATGTCCATCACATACGATTAAACATAGGAAAATTGTCGTAAACGTCGATGAGGACGAGGACACTCGCAACGATTGAGACGAACCCAAGTGGTTTCAAGTTTTCTTTTATCTTTCATACTATCTATAATCAATTTTCCGTTGTGAAATCTATGTCTGCGTGGAGATGAGTGTGTGTAGAGGTACGTCTTTTTTGAACAGACCCTTACGCTTTTTCCCACCGATTCTACCAGCCGATGGTACCAGAGCAACAACGATGATGATGAAGATGATTATGTTGATGACAATAATACAGCGAATAATCAGACGAGGTGAAGGGGACGGCAGGGATCAGCAAGGATGATCATTGGTGAAATCCGTTTTCTACTCCTACTTTGACCGGTCACGAAGATAATTTTAAGTCCATCTCATTGGATGCCTTGCATATTGCTGGACGGTTGTCGCAGGACACGAACATCACTCGAGCTATCTCTTTCGGGTACTAGATGAGGACAATCCTTAATGGAATTTAATGTGAAGGGATAATAGATTTTTAGATGTGGCAAAAAAGGAACTAGAACAGATAGGCATCATATTCATGCGTGGAAATCGAAGGGACGGAAGAAAATTTCTTAGGATGGTCTCTGGTTCAGTCAGTGAGAATGTGTATTTGAGCGTCAAAAGGATGATAGGTTCAGCAACCGAGTGTTGTGAACATTTTAGCAAGATGGTAGACAAGTTAAATTTAGGACGTATCTTGCTCGAAGGACTGAAAGCTTAATATTGACACTAATCAAATCTGGAGGTCAAAAACCTGTTGAAATACTTGAAGGCAGCAAGTACGGTTTTGTTCATCGAGTTGAAAAAACTTTTCACTAATGGTTTATATCCTTCAGTGATTTAGTTTTAAAGAAGACGCTCAACCAACAAATAAATAAATGTTGAAATGCGTTACCATGATCTTCAAAAATGGTTGCATCCTACTAAAATTAAAAGTATTTCTTCAATAGCCACAGTTTTCCCAGAAGTCAATCGATGAACCCATAAAGGATCTATATTTTTTTAATTTCTCATTTTGAAAACTGATCGCTACTACATTTAGTCCATAGAATTGGAAGCAAAAAAGCTGGTGGACAGAAAAGCCTTGAAACAGAAAATATTAAATGTAAAAAAACTTCACACAAAAAAATTTTGAGGCAGAAAAGCTTGGCAGCAAAGACGGACTGGAAGACTTAAAAATTTTCTTTTCGTTCTATCTCGAAAGACGAGCAAAAAAGCGTACATCCAGAATTGGAAATCGATGAGTTTATATCATGTGCTTTTTACTATGTTATTTTTAGATCCAACGGCTACTAATTGATGCCAATCTCAATGTCTAACTCAATTTTGATAACTAATATCACGAATCCTGATGCTATGTATCTCATCAAATGGATGTGCATCAACCACCTTTCCGATCTCTCCAAATTGTAAAGAGTAAGTTCAGATAATGGTCTTTCATGTTGACTAGGATGATTTTTGATTTCATGCATTAAACATCATATGGACTAGAAGTGTTTAACACATCTTACATTTGTGTTGTTAAATCTTTCTTAGTCGATCTCCGAGTTCATTCGTTAGTTCTATGAGTTATTTTTACTGAAATGAGATCCTTTCTTCGGTGGTATTCGAAGCGTTGCTTCAAAGCAATCTACTCTCAATTTGACATATTTTCTCTGTTAATCCAAATAAGTAATAGGTTCTTACTCTTTTACATCCTCTACAAAGGCAAATGCGTCTGATATCTCCATCCAGGCTAAGTTTCCCATGAAGAGGTGGATGAAGATGGATGAAGCACTCTCATTCAAGTCTTTGGACTCGAGGTGAATTCCTAACTCTTCAAACTGATCTGAGTTTGAGCATATTTGTGCTAAACTTTTTCCAATTCAACTGAAGCTTCCATGAGATTTTCGCTTAATTTAGTATTTTATGGTACTTATCATTTGAACTATTTCAATGTATTTGATCTCTGCCACACACTAAAGTCAATTCCACTGGATCAAGAATGGCGCCAGAACTGATATCGCTCATTGCTTCAAAAATCAGTTTCCATTTGTTTCATGCTTCAATCAGAGAACATCCAAATGTTTAGCCCGTTTTTAAATTTTTAATTTTTTCAACAACAAACAAATATCAAAAAAGCACAAAGGATATTTGCACTGTAAGCTGCGAAAACGTTTACGTGAAAAATTCAATTTATTTTTTGTGACACAAAACATTATGCTATTTAGCAAAAACACCTCAGAACTCTGAGGGCCCTAACAGAGGCTGTGGTGATTGAAGACTCTCAACGTTTGTCAGGATCACATTGCAATGACGAGTCCTTGTTGTCTTGACACGCCTTATACATATACTACCACTTTGGAAGACAAATATCATCATACGACATTTTATGTAACATGAATGACAATCAATCTATCCTGAAAATCCTTAAATCTTGAAGATGTTGATAGTCCGTCCAACCAACCATAACTATGCACCCTTCTAAACAACAACGATTCAATCCCCATGATTTATACATCTATAAAACGATATATTTGAGTCTTTAGCTGTTGGAAGTGAAAAGAAAAATAACTCCTCTGATTTTCAGTATGTGATTGTATGTGTTCTTTATTCCGATAACTTTTCCTTGCTGAAATGGATATAACATTAGATAACATTAGATCATCTATGATACATATTTCCAAGATTTTCACTTATATCCTCTCGATTCGTATCGTCTTTCGTATCATTCAATTTTATCTTACAATTTTCTTATTTAACATTTGAAGATGGATTAAATTTTAAGATACCCAAGCCTGATAATAAACAGCAGATTAAATTGAATAGTATTTGAAACAGGAAGGATTTGTTTTTTAAGAGAAAAACTGATTTGCTATTTTCCGAAATTGCATTTGAATTTTGTCAAGCGAATGAAACCTTTGCAAAGGATACACACAGGAATTTTAAAAAAATTGAATCACATCTTGTAAGGACGATAGAAAAAGCCATTTAATAAAGGACAAATAGATTATAATGAAAATTGATGAATTGAGGTTTGCTCATCATAATAAATTGAATCAGTTCTTGTTGTGAAATTTGATAGATTGGAAACCATATTTCCAATTTTTTCAAAGTGATTTAACATTGCTGTATTGAGTTGATGATTAAAAGGATAAAGGAATTTATATGAATTGTAAATTCCTTTTGCTGATTATTGGGCATTTTCGTGGTTCCAAAATTGCACTTTATGATTTGAAAATATTCGGTTGCAAATATAAAAATCATTCAGGATTTCAGAAGGATTTGACCCCTCTGTCTTATTAGTTTATTATGAATCCATTGGATAAAATGAGTGATAATCGAAAGCAAAATGCATATCCCATTACTTAATTATATTCTGTTGTATTTTAGACTATCTGTGAAAATTACATCTGAATAAACACATTCAGATAGCAACAGCGCAAAAAAAACATAACTTTTGGCAAGACATCCTTATTTTCCATTAGCCAAAAATATATTTTTGCAAAAGCACATTTGTCCTTACCGCGAAGAAAAAACAAACAGGATGGATTAAAAGATACAAACACTTTGTTGGGTATCTATACAATATCCGTGTAGTCAGGATACAATGATTCACTTCAGATAAAATCATCGCATAGTCGAGTCCCAACAAATAAAACGGAAAAAATAATGTTAACACCTAAAATAAGATCCGCCCTTAGCATGGCACAGAAAAAAGCCAATTTACCATTATTATCACTTCATTCAGATCAGTAAATTGATCAATTCCAACCGTTTCTACCATACATGCATATATATGGTACCTGCATTCGTATCATGATTCGTGTCATTTGTAACAAACAGTAACTTTTCGTCTGTTTTTAGTATGAACGTATTCGAATCCATGCCAATCGATTGGTTCCCATTCAAATTTTCCTATTTCCTGAAATTGCACCTATAAATCATTGTCTGAATGAAGAGAAAAATTGTCCTAGATGTAAGCAAGTAGGTTCGGCTCATACATGCTTCTATAGTGAATGTGTGTCTGTTGTATCACATTTTTGCTGAATAATGTAGGGGAGTTACTCGTGCTACTTTGCAACAATCATGCTGCTTAGTGTGTATGGAGAATATGTTTCTGATTTTCCATTTTTATGGTCTAGGCCAAAAAAATCGACAAGATACAAAAATACTTTATGGGTTGGAAGACTGAGGTCACGAAACGTGCAGAAATTTAAAAAAAAAGCTAAGAATTTCATTCAATTTTCCAAGAAATGCGGAAAATGATTCAAAGTGTAGGTAACACTGGGCTCACAAAAATATATATAGCGTTTCAAATCACATAGTTAATTGTTAGCATTGGATTAAAAATCACAGTATTTTTTCAATATCTCGTTTATTAAAATATTGATTCATTTTGCAGCATGTCTATTAAAAATCGTGTTCATAATTTAACTAAAAAAAATACCAACCATCTTCTTCCACTTTCCAGAGCTGCTGTATTCACAAACTCTTATAAGCGATGATATTATACTCACCCACTTGTTTGTTACTCGACGTAAATGCCCCAATTTTTTCATCCTTACCAAACATACCAACCTCTATTACATCCTTGTCAAATTTTCAGAACTTTATAATGAAATCCTTACTCCCGAACCCCTAAGAACTTTTGACAACATCAAAACCATGTTTGTTTCTGAAAAACATTTCAACAGAAAACTTTCGATAGGGGCAGGAGGTGCAAACCATACATCGGATGTTGTTGCATACAATCCATGACATGTTACTAACAAATAAACAAACAATCTAACTGGGTGGAGAGTATATATATATACATTTATATCATATGGATGTTTTCTATAGGTTTTATCATTCTCGAATATGATTGCCTGAAAGTTTATCGAACTTTCTGATAGATATTGTAATGAGTCGATTTTGTACTGTGTTGCATTGATATGCATTGTGGCAGTTTCTTGTAATCCATCAGCTTGAAAATTTCATGTAGAAGATAGTTTTCGCTTTCAATTTTTTTTTGTCGATTTGGAATTTTTGTGGATAGAACTTGTTTGAATCTATGACATGTTTCAAATTGAAATTTTTCCGACAAGGCTTTTAGACGAGCAGAATGCGAAAAAGTTTCATGCATCTAAAATAAATTGTTCATTCTTAAAAAAGACATTAAATCGAGAGCTGTTTGAAACTTTTTTCTTATTTCTCTTTTGAAATCATCAATTTTTATTTTACTACTTTTGAAAGGTCCCGGAATGAAAAGCAAAACAGATTGATGCTGATATTTTCCAAAAATTATTTTTAACAAAAATTACCGGCACAAGATGAGATGATCGATTAGTGAGTTAAGTACGGAAACTTAAACGAGTTCATTCAGATACAGGATTCTTAAATAAATTTTGAATACATAAAATATGCATGAGCTCGTACAGAAAAATTAAGGAAATTATTGGGGGACAATAATTTCTTTGCCATCTATCAAATGGTTTAATTACATATTCGTCGCATTAGTCACAAAAATTAAGAAATCTTGCTATTTAGCAAAATTGAAATGAATCGAAGCTTTTCCTATAAAAATAGTAAAATTTTTCAGATTCTTTTCAAAATATTCACCAGCATATTCAAGAATAATATACAAAAACAGTTGTAAACTAACTATATTTGACTATAATGTTCATAATTAATTATATGGACACATTTATAGTTCTGATTTGTTCAAAAAGACACTAGCTTTCGAGCCAGAATATATAAAAGTTCTTGGATTTAAAAGGTTTTGAATTGAAGCCGAAATCAGTAAATTTTCATACTAAAGCCTGCCCACGTTGGGCGCTCAAATTACTTCAACAATTTTTAGACGATATATTTCTAATTACATTTTCATCTGGAATCAAATTTTTCTTCGTAAAATATTTTAATCCTTGATTAAATTAACCTTTGCTTCTAATATTGAAATAATTAATTTTGGGACTAAACATGAGATTTGAATTTCAAAAGGATAAAATTATGTCCTTTTCGAAACACAAAATCCACAAATTTGATAAAATCATTTTAATTGATTTAAAATTTGTGGAACTTATACCAGTATTTGTAAAACATTGTGTGTGCCCAGTGTGAGTAAAATAACTGAATTATTGCACACATGATATTTTTAGTGGGTAAAAAATACTTCAGGCTCTCCTGCGTCCAAACAATGAATTTAAAATTGATATAATGGCTTCTAATAGTATCGAAGAGTATGGATGCTAAGCTTTCACGATATGTCAGTGAAAGAATGACATGATTGATGATGATGAATGATTTAAACAAACTTCTCAAGTCTATTGATTTTTTATTTATATGGAATCGATTGGAAGAATCGATTCAAAATATAAGCCCGATTGATAAATTTGAATCGAAATGTTTTTGTCTGAAAAATCAAGCTTTTATTGATGAAACAGTATTTTTCGTTTGATCCAATAAATTAAACGACCAACATTTTTTGTGGAAATCAATTAATGCAAATATTATATTAAATATTTGTTCAAAAATTCGAAATTTAGTACTGAACCGAAGAAACTGTCTTATGAAAATGATTAATTTAGAAAAATTTCATCTATTTAAAATGCTAAAGCTACATTTCTGTACACATTGTGAAAATTCCACTAGACTGCGATCAGATATAGTAAAATGCATAAACGTAAGGAGAGCTTTTATATATGAATCTTTTTTTTTGAAACTCAAAGTCTCTTATTCGACCGTTTTGATATTGTTGCCAAAAAAATTTCTGCGTGGTTTCGAACCTTCAATTTTTGGAAATATTTAATTTTTCCAGAAGAGTTTTTTTCCTTTACTAAGAAATTTGCTAAAAAAAGTGATGAAAAACGAAGAATTTATATGAAAGCATTCATCTATTTGTGGAAAAATTCCACTGTTTTCCATCATGATATTTACAAATTTTACTGGGCAGCCTTCACAGATTTTTTCATGTTATCATGTTATATGAAAAGTATGGATGTAATAATAAATATTCTAACCCATTTTTGTTCTAATTTTTAGGACTGAAAATGTTATTCTAACCCATTTTTAGGACTGAAAATGTTTTTTTCCATATTTTGTCAGTCAATTACATTTCGACAGTAATTTCCTTCAAGCATTTTTTTCCCATCCTTTCTATTGAAACAAAATCAATTTCCCGGAGTAATGTAAATATCCATGTTGTTTGTTTATTTTTTTGTGTTGGAAAATCTATCCAATCCTGTGATTTATCGTGGATCCAAAAAAAAACGCCTGGATTTAATTTATTTTACTTCATTTTCAAAACATTTACTGAGAAGAGTTTCTCTCTGATTTGAGCTCAAAAATGTTGTCCCTATAAATACCATTGATTTTATGCTGCAAATTTATTAAAAAATTATTTTGATTTTTTATCACATTTTACTCTATTCCCTTTTATTTCGTGTCTTCAATTTTCAAAAAATTGTCTTTCATGGAAATAAAAAATTGCAGCTTCTCATTTTGCCGTTAAAAATATTTATTGATTGCATAAGTTCGTGTCCCATTTTCATGGAGGGCAGAAACTTCACCGAGCAATAATCCTTCTTTTGTTTTGTTGCATGCAATTTAAACGTTGGGAAATTGATATGTTTGTGTAGCATCACACGTTGTTCTGATAAATTCATTTATGTAAAAGAAAGTGAAAAAGTTGATGTTCCGCAGAAAAATATTTAGGATGTTTATTCGAACCGCGTTCTTGCTCTGCAAGAACTACGTTCTGGCATACTTTTCGGTATGAATGATGATATTGTGAGTTCTGAAACGTACCAACGAGAAATTCAACAAGAAACTAGGTAGTTTTGCATTTAGTTTCTATCGTTTCCAGTAATAGCCCAAATCAATATCGAAAATGACTCACTTTCAACATATTTTCATCTTAACAATTCGACTCATTGCCTTACACCTGCTTTTCCATCCACTAAACCATAACATAAAGCTACCTATTTATATTTAGTCTGATGTACTTAGCTTTCACATGCATTATTTCACATCATTTCATACCTATTTTCGTTTTAAGAACACTAGAAGGACCCATAGTCCAAATTATCCACTCATCTGCAATGTGAAACTGTGAGCCAGGACTCACTCAGAAACCTGAATTGACTTAAAAGAAGAAGAAAATAGAAAAAGGCAAAAAGTGCCATTTCCTTCCGTTTTACGCCTTTCATGGTCGCATCATTATTGACATGATTTTCCTACTGTGAAAATGCTTTTTCTTTCTCTCTCTCTCTGATCACACCACCCTCTTTAAATGGATGAATTTGCAGACGTTCAAAGAATTTTAGTCTTATTCTGTCGGTACGAAACGTTTTATTTTTTTTCTGTTGTATATTGGATTTCAATTTCTACATTTCCCGAGTGTGAGTTTTTACTTCTTGGTCGCTTTTGATTTTTGTGTTTGATCGATTCTTATGACATACTGGAGAACGCATGGTACTTTTTGTGGTTGAATGTCTGTATTTATTTCAGTTCATTTCACCAACATAAAGAGGATGCTTCGTATTAAACGATTGAGCTTAGAATTTTATGGGTTTGTATATCAGGACGATGTACTCATAGGCAAATGTTCAAACATCAGGCAAGAATTTAGGGGGACTTAAAAATTATCACGTTTTCGAAAGAATCTCAGAATTGACTTTAAAGAGAGTAGATAAACGATTTTCTTCGAAAAAAGACGAAGTTACGGTACTTATTTCAGTTGTTACGAAAAGTATATGAATAATATTAAAAGTTAGGCTTAAATCTCAAAAAAAAAGATCCAAATACATATCAAAGCACTCTGCAGTACTAAAAGGCTTGAGGCTTTATTCTAGGGACATTTGCACTACATTTTATTTTCCCCAAACTAGCGCCCAGCGTGGGTCAATTTGCGCGTAATTTTGCAAATATTCAACTTTACACAAAAAAAACGTTGAAATTCCACGGCCAACGTCATTTCTCCATTGTGTTTTTAAACAAAGTATATAACTTCGACGTCACCATATATGCGCACCACCTGTTTTTCAAATTGTATCCTCATTTTCTTCAATTCGGGTGAAAAAATTAAATTTTTCTATAAATCATGGAATTTTTTTCTACAAAATTATTTCCCAAGCTGTTTCCAAGAACAAACGACAACACATCTACCACAACATTGAATAAGGTACACTAAACACAATATGTGTATCCTGGCATATCGATTGCTTTGAAAAAAAAAATATTTTCCAAACGGTTTTTGAATACCAAATCACGTGCAAAAGGTGAAAATTTGTGTCAAGCAAGAAATATATGTTATTAGAAAATAGTTTATGCGTGTGTTTTCGTCCCGTATCCTAAAACTAGAACGTATAATTTAAGATATACAGTTGCGTTGTTATTTTTACTAATAAGTGTTGGTCCTTCGAATGTAGCCTTTGTTATTTTCAGCTCATGTGTAGCTTAGAAAGGATTCTGACATTATGACTTGTACTATGATGATTTATCGGATCTTGGCTACGTGATCGTATAAAATAGAATTGTTCAAGGTTTCATTCATACCGGGGAGACATTTGTGGACTTCGTTTTGGGTGAAAAAGTGAAAATATTACGGTTTCAAGTAGGATTCAAAAAGTTAAGTGGATTCACTTCATGCTTATTTTTTGACTTTTTATGTGGATTTTCTCATCCACTTGTTGTTGCCTACCAGAAAAGCACTGCAAAAATATAGTAAAATTATTTCTTTTTGTGATGCTGAAAGAACATAAACCTTTGATTTTTAATCCTCCTTTAAAAGCGTAATTCGTCAACCTTAAATATCCTGAATTTCATCGATGTTAGATTAAAATTCTGCTATCTCACAAACATCATCCCGTCCAACTACTTTCCTAGGACTAACTTTACAACGTACCCACTCTGAACTATTTTCAAGCAAGTGACACAAGCAGCCTTCAAAAGGACATCACAAAAAGTGTCTAGGACACAAGCTACCGCCATTTGGACGGCACATACTTTCATACATACAAAGCTAGGGACACCTACAAGAGATCAGTCAGTTTACGAGTGTGAAAAGTGGTTTTTCTCGTAATTTTCATGATGGGCATAATTTATTTGTCTCATATATCAGATTTTCCTAACTAAAAGCAAAAACTTGTGTGTGCTGGATTTTATGAAATGAACGATAGGAGTTGGACAGGAGAATGTTGGGTAAGATTTAAAGGATGAGTAAAAGGATTTTTGTTTGGAGAAATCGTAGATTTAAGTATTTAAGTATGTTGGTGTCATGATTATTTGTGGAAGCCAAGTAGCATCTTTGAGCTTTAGCAAGATTAAATCATTTATTTTCAAGCTTTTGATGCTATGAAAGGGTTGGATTTTTAAACCAGATAGAATTTTTCAGGGGATAATCATTAACAACAGCACACAAAAAAAACGCTTCCCCCAAAAATTTTCTTGAGGAAAATAACACATTTATGCAAAAGTATTCTCACCGGTGGAAATTCTTTTGTTGATTTTAGTCATTCTTTAAAGATTGATGTTCCAGCCTAATCAAGGAGATTTATGAATCTATTATCTTTGAAGAGCGCAAAAGGGTTGAGGCTTATGTGTCGACAAAACATAGCCAAAACTTAGCAAGATAAATTCTGATACGAAAAGTGCTTGTGCAAAGATCTTTTTAGAAGTGAATCGAAATGACAGTGATTTTACTAAGTCCATATTCAGGAAGAGTTTTTATGTTCTCACTGCGGACGCATCATACTTTCAAGCCTGGATAGCAGCTGCACAAGATATTGATGTGGTAATCTACATACCTTTCTTTATTTTTTAGGGTTAATTGAGTTTGCCTCCATTCAAAGTATAGAACATTCTGGTACTTTAAAATTGAGTGGCAGTATTGAAAAAAAGACTTTTTGCCTGTTTTAATCAACCAGCATTTTAAAAGTCGATGTTAAAAGCCAAAAAAACTTATTCAATACAATTTTGGGACGAGCTAACAATCTTTGCTAATTTTTCAACTTTATGAAACTGCACGGTGCTGCAGGGATTTCTTTATGACTAAATAAATCTATGTTCAAAACCAAACTCTTACAAAAAATGATCTTTCTTAAAGTGGTATGACATTGAAAGACTAAAAACTTGAACTTTCTAGAAAAAACAAATAAGTATTGAATAAATCTCTTAACAATTTCTGAACAAGATAGATTGATCCGAAGATAATTGTTGCAAGTTCAAAGTTGTTGGTTCCGCTTTACATCAGTTCACAGCACCACAAATCAATATCTGAATCCAACTTTTTATCTACCTACATCAAATAGGACTTAGTTTTCAAATCTATTGGGTTCAATCCTCATTTAAAATTTCTAACTGAAAAATCCCTATGGAGAGACAGAAAAATAATCAGCAGTTTTCTGGCTGCAAATTCACTAAAACCAGATCTTTCTTCCCCTCTTTTCCAACCAACATCCCTTTCAGCCAATTTCTCATCCAATGTTGCGCTTAACTAAACCTCACATACTCCTAATAAATCAATTTAATATTCATATTCCAATCATGTCCTCAATTTTGATGGTGAAACTCATCGCAACGTCTCATCACCATCCACGCTGCGTATCCTTCCTTTTGGCTACAAATAATATATCTCTCACGTATTTCAGCAAAAAAAAATTATTGAATCTATCACCGACATTTTTAAGCTGCTGGAAATGTAACCCAAGTAATATTCATATCATTTTGCTGTCTCGGTTGAAAAGTGGCTTTATTGCTGTAGGTAAGCTCCCTATCTTTGGGCTGGAGTATGACTTGCAAAGACTAAAATATGCTTCCAATGTCTTACAACTCATCGTGCGCTTCTGTTAGATGCTACAAGCGAATTTGCCGTAACCAAAATCATACACCTTCTATTACAAAGAGGATCAAGTCAGTGTGGGCAGGATGAAGCCAAGGAGCTGATGATAGAATCTGATAGGTACCAATGTAAAACATTAGCCACTGAAATAGATCTATGGCAGACATGATCCCATAATGCTGGAGGGTTGCTCGTCTGCAACCGATATTTTGGATTGTGTCATGCCTGGACGAAGGAAAGAATACTGGGTCCTGGACTCAGTGGTACGAGATGAAAAATCGTCCTTTTCGGAGGCTTTTATCTATCATAAAATCAGATTACACCTTAATCAATATCATTTATCCTCTTTTATATTATTCAAGGGCGTGGAAATGTGCTACCAATTTTTTTTTTGTTTCAGCAGAGTTACCAAATATGTTCTATATTTCTCCGAGCTATTCACACGAGGATCTAATTTTAGGATAGAAGAACATAATCACGTTTCCTAGAAAATGGTTTCTTGAATTTTCTCAATTATTGTCATTATGCTTGATGTATGATTTCCTGGATTGATTGATTTGCTTTGCGCAATTTTGAGCATAGACCAACACAATTTCTTTCCTGTATTCTCGGCAGCTCAACTTTCCAACATCTACTCAAATTCGCACAGCCCCAATACAACGATAATGTATTTTTATGGTTCGGGACCGAAGTTATTACGGTGAGATTTTCGTTGGAATTTCTCTCGGCCTCCTTCCGGAATAGAAAAGAATTAGGTGACTCCTCGATGGAATTTGTTGACTTTCATCCCCTTTCATTTTCGAGAACGTGCGCTCAAATTGCTTGGCTCCGTCGTTCTTCGTCACCATTTCCTGCTCAGTATATCCTGGTAAATACAACTTCCAGCTCCATGTCTATCGGAAATTTACTTATCCAAAACGTGAGGACGCCCGTTTCATTGCTTTTCATTCATCTTTCAACGTGTCCGTTTGTGGCACCTTAGGACCTTAACATTTGTTTCCGTATTCCGAGTTTTTCGTGTCTATTTCCATGCACATGATTTCCTTTTTCTAAAGCTATTTGATTTTTGTCCTTATAGGAAAAACAGATCTATATTGATGCCGAAAATATCCTGGAATTCTCAAAGCATGTTCGACGGATGTGAATGGAAGCATCCCGACACACATGCCCACAAACATTAATTGCAATGCCCCCATGCTTCCATCTTAATCCTAAATATGGACTAGGCCGGCTGCGCTATTATAGGCGTAGATGTAAAGCCCATGTGATTATGACCATAAAATAGAATTAGTTTTAATGACTGCCCGAGGATATCGTTGTATGAGTGACGAGCCCAAAATGGTTTTTTCAGGACATTGCCATTCAGTCACGCCGGTCAATGGTAGTACGAGTAGAAAGCTTTCTTTGTTGAATGGACGGTTGGCATTTGAGGTCGTGTTAATTTTTCGATTACCAGTCATTAGGAGCTTCCTTATTCTTTCTTATAGGGCAGTTTATTTGATTATGGCTAGGATTCACTCGCACTATCTAAAAGAGAATGAGGCTAGCAATAAAAAATGAGGCGAGAATGTGAGAAAGCAATTGAGTGGGAAAGGATGTTCATTATAATGGGATTTGTTGATATGCTGGAATGATGTTGGTGCTTTGGAAATTCGGCGTATAATTCTTCAATTTAAAAAGGATTTCACACCTCAGTCATGTAAATTTAGCTGTCAATAACAGCCCAAAATGAATGAATTCAAAGTGCAGCTCAACTTCATTTCTGTCTGATTTCGATAGGAATTGGAACGCCTGCGTATTGCTCGTCAATATGGAAATTTCTTTGATGTTCAAATCACATCAACCAAAACGCCACAAGGCTACTCGCCCGTTTACACCCTCCGTGCTAGGTCAGTTTTCCCTATACAGAAATACTATTAAAAGCTCTCCGTGATTGAGCTAGTTAAAAGAGACCACCCTGGGTAGACTTTCCAAGACCTGCTCTGCAAACATGCCTTTAGAAGGGGTTGGGATGTCTGCGTGTATTACCTTCTTTGATTAAAATCTTGAGGCCGTCTTTTCGGTAAATTACTTTCACCATTACTTACACTATGCCTAGCTGAGAAATGGTATCGCTCGAGGGTGTATCAGGCCAAGAAAGTACAGCGCAAGTATTAAAACTTCAACCAAAGGCTAAGTTTAAGGTTACACTAAAGTCCTTTTCTTCCTCACCTAACATTGAATTGCAATTAGGAATGCCGACGTGAAATTAAAGGGAAATTAGAAACGAACAAATGCTTTAATAGGAAAATTTATTTGCTGATTACATGAAGCCAGGGTAGGGGTAGTAGTAGCACTACATTAGAAGGTACTTGGAGCTGGTCAAGATGCATGCTGAAATTTACTGGAACTGGTGTCCTCCTTTTTTCCACTCGTTTTTATGCTCGATGTTAGTAAATGTGAAAAATAACCTGACGACTTGTTCTTATCGATATTTGCTGTAAATATTCAAATTTATTTGAATGATTAGTCACGACATTTCCTCATTCATGGTTGACTTATTTCGTTTCGGGGTAAAATGCTTTTCAAGTTAATTATTTCAGCGTGTGATAAATTTTTCTAGAAAAAACACAAACAGTAATACTTTCATGTTTTGCTGCTGCTATCGATATGGTGGTATGTAGATTAAGCGAATAGCGTCATTACATTGCTAATAAGGGATTGGTAAAAATAACATTTGACCAAGAGGTCAAGGGTTGTTTGGCAGTGCTCGTTTAAGGACTAAATGGATTTTCAGAAGGCGTTTGTCGTTTTTTGATGGATTGTTGCGTTACTTGAATAGAATATTTTCCTAAACAGGCAATTTTCACGTCAGAGACACTGATTTGAACTGTGATTTCAAGAGTTTGTTAGGTCGTAAAGAAATATTTATAGACTAAAGTTTACATTTCTATTTCCAACTAGGTCGGAAATGAAAAAAATACAAACCTTAGATCCCTGAGCTCAAGGCAGCAAACATTATAACTGCTAAATTTAAATGGATGTAACTGCAGTACCAAATTTGATCGAATTTAAAATTCAGCGCCCAACGTGGGTCGCTCGGTGTACAATTCATCGGATTTTCGTTTATAATCTTAATCAACCCTTCTTGGATTAGCCAATATACTACATTCAAACTTTTCTATCTATAATTTCAAATAGATATGGCAATCAGAAAGAATAAAGGGACAGCGCGGTGTTTCACACTTCTTTCCATACGAACCATACATAGCTTAAAAATGAAATTATTTTATTAACGTTTAACTTCAACACAATATATAAAAATCACTGGTGCGTCCGCAAAAATTTCTATAGCTTAAGCACTGCTTTCATGGTTTCATTTTGATGCCCCCTGGTGAAGTATAAAAAATATGAGCGTGTAAATTTTACATCGAAATTGACATAAAATCCAATAAAAAATTCATATAACATAAAACTTCACCCAAAATTAAACGGAAAAATGCAATATACAGGTGACAAACAAAGTTAAGTAAAATTCCATGTAATATTACACATCGTCTGTCTTCTATCCATGGGAAATATTCTGATTTTTACACCTGCCCGTATAAAATATTTCAAGAAGTATTACATTTTACAGATTTTCTTGTACCATGAAATATTTTCCGTCATGTGATACGGCTTTTAAGAAGTTTCAAACATCGAATGTAAGCTTAGGTAAATTGTATCAAGGTTACAAAAAAAAGGTGAAAGTGAAGAATGTCTTCACTGTCATAAAAGAAGTCACAGAAAAAATAATTTATTTATTAAATCTTTTTATCAAATCCAACATTTTTTGCTCCCGCTCGAATAATTATTTCGGCTTGTGATGCTTTATTTAAAGGCTGTGAAAATTCAAATGGGTTTGAAATCTTTCAGCTAATTTTTAGACAGAATTTTTCTTCACATATTACGTGCATTCAAAAACAAACAAAAAATAAACATGGAACGGTCGGCAGAGTTCATGGTGTTTTAGTTCAACTGCTTAAAATCATTCATTGATGACAAAAGTTCTCAGTTTCTAAAAACTTTTAAGTCAGGTTTTCTTCCATGTATTTTACTGTTTTCTTCACAACTTTAAAGTTTTGGTGAAATTCGAAATTATAGTTTGAAATTCACTCAGTAGAGCTACCAAATTTCTTATTGATGTGACGGAGTGTCCACCGCCAACCATACAGTTGACGGTAACAAGAATTGCTGGCGTCAGCTACGGTTGGTGGCGAATAGAAAAAAAATGAATCTCAAGAGGCAATATTAAACATTAAATAGAGCAACAGCTTAATTAGCGAGAAATTCGACCTTTATCTTGTATTACATCATTTTGTTTTTAAATTTTCTGTTCAACTGTCTTTTGAGCTGCATTCCAGCTATTAGATTGTATAGAAACCCATTGTGATTTGACGTAATAAAGTGTTGATTGAAAATTTTAAATTCTGCACAATTCTAAGTGAACATTTTTCAAGTTCTTGTGGTTGGTGGATGGAAGGTTATAGCAATTCAAAGGGTGAACATACACGCTTTCTGAATGTTTAGTTGTACACGCATTTTTTTCTAATTGTTTATTAAATTTGGTTACAGTAATTATGATTTGCTCTGGGAATAATATTGCATCGCGAAAGCGGAAAGTGGAGTTGGTTCGCAAAAAAAAATAGCCGAGTAACGTGATAGGTATTGCCGTAAATGCGATGGAAATTGATTTTGGAGTTCTTTGAAATTATTTTATGTGAGTGATTTTATGATGATTGAAAAATTCAAGTTGCGACAAAGACTATGGAAAACCATCGTTAATCAAATTTTTGCTTGCCAACTTTCTAATCTTCGCAAGGCCGAGTGGATTCGTCAGAAGGACCCTATATTGTAATCGAATAATTCTTAAACAAAACATTCTGAAAGTTTTTGAGGCAGCATGTAAATTTTACTCTAGTAGTTGATACAGTGTTTTAAACAAATTTTTTAACAATAATCCTAGGAACTATAATAAAAATTATCGAAATTCAAAAGGATTATCTCAAGGTATTTGTTTTTCAAATAATGAAAAATTCATCGATACGAAATTTTCATAATGCGTATTTCATTATATGCAAGCTTTTTTACATCACCATATCTTTCCTGCAAAAAAAAACGTTGAACTTATTTCTTTCGCACCAAACATTTTTTATTAGCTATGAATCTATCTTGTTCTTGTTTTTCGTGCTTCAAAAATTATTTGTCGCAAAAAACTTGCACACAAAAATTTGTCTTCCTTTTAAAAAAATTTGAAAGTGAAAAAAATCACTACAATTCATTTTCAAGCTAATGTAATGTTGGCTCTAATACCTTCAAATTCCAAGAACCATTTTCTCTTCCATTGCTTACCTGTATTTTTTGGTGACTGCGGAGATATGACCCGTCATTTTGAACCATTATATTCTTAACCCTCGCCAATGATGGACTTTTTTTCTTATGGCAAGTATCTTCTGAAAAATATAAAATTGCTTTAATTTTATTTAGAAAGATAATAGTCGAAATGTAACGAGGGAAAGCATGTTTTGTAAAAATAATACCTATTTAAATAGAACTCTAGACTTTCACAGTCCTCCCTTGAGAAACCAATTGTTATGCCATTATCTCTTCAATTGGTAATGTATTTCTCAACCTTCCACTCTTCACCCATTCCAGAATTTACCATTCGCTAACTTCGTAGTAATTACGCCTCACCTTGTGAACAAGATGGAATTTCTGCTAACCATAAAGCCATATCAGCAGATCATTTAGTAACATTTTTTATTTTTATTTTTGAAACTACATTTCAGTTTTTGCTGACGAAAGTAAGTTTTTCACTACATAGTCTTACTGAGATATTTTCCTGTTGCCTACAACCATATTTATTGATGATTTTTAAATATCATTGCTATTTGTTTTCCTACCATTGGACATGCATTCTTGTCAATTTATGAATTTACGCAAAACACAATAACTCTTTAAGCCTTTCAATTCCGTTTCACATAAGAAAATTGAATAAAACAGCAAAAATCTGCATTTTAAATCACTTAACTCGAGTGCCATTCAAAATATACACCCAAAAAAGTCGGGTTCCCGAAATGGATGTAACATTGGAAACGCACATATCATGTCCTTTTTGCCATATGATGTTTAAAAATATATTATTCAATATTTTCGACAACTGTTTCAACAAAATTGATATAAAAAGACAAAAAAAGGATCAGAAAACCAACCAAATGCATGGGAGTTTGCAAAATATATCCTTATTTTCCAAGAAAAACACATTGAAATTTTATCCACACAAATACAATATGAATTCACTGTTGCTACTGTTTTTATTTTTGCTTTCAAAGATTGCCTTTTTTAGTTTGACATGCTCTTATTTATTCCCTTTTCAGCACTTTTTGCTGCCTTGTGTCTATTTATGTGCAACAACAGCAACATAAAAGCTCGAATATCATTTTGCATATGATATAATTCGTCTTGGGACTTGAATAAAAAAGGAAAGAGTTCCGTCTGAGGATATGCACAGAAAAAAATAACAACGTCAGAATGGATTATTGAATAGGGGGTGTCAGCATAAATTTCCGCCAAGGGATTAGAGTAGTACATATGTAGCTTTTAGGTGGTAGTCCCATTATACAGTTTATTTTTTTTCTCTCTTCCGGTTTATTTAAATTTTGACTCGGAAATGTAACAGATGAAAGTGAATTAGATGGAGAAGGGTTCTCTGATGAAATTTGAATTTCGCAAATGGATTAAGTTACTAGCTGATGGTGGATATTGCCAATGATACTGGTGAAGTTGATGGCATTTATTTCAAGCGTTTTAACAGAGAAAACAGCAATCAAGAGTGAGAAACGCACAAAGCTTTAATTTTTTTCGTTGCATTCAATCGAATCTTTAAATTTTGGTAAAGACTAATATATCTCAAAATACTCCTGATGCATGCAAATACCAACTAATGAAATTTAGCAAAGCCACTCTAAAAAATATATATTCTTCCTTGAAGCAAAAGTATGTAAATTTGCTTTAAAAGTATTGAACTTAGTCCGATTTGCCCCTGAATCACCATTTGGTAGGTTAATATTTTTTGCCTGCCAACCAAAAAATATTTAGTTTAAAATTATTTCCAGTTATAGCAAATTAAATACTCAAAGAAAGATCAATCTTATCATTTATTCTATAAGGAAATTATGATTTCACGATTTTTTTCTTCGAAAAGAGCAATCGACCCAAAAGTTCATATTTTCAAGTCTAGCATTCTGTATTCGCCAAACGACATTTTCAAGGTGTAATTGTTTAAATCCTTTTGGTAAAACATATGAATTCCACTTATGGTTTACTTGATATTCTTTTAAAGGTGAACGAATCACTTATTCGCTTTAAAAACTATGTAGGTAAATTATTTTACTCAACTCTAATATATTGCTGACATTTTCTTTCCCTTTCTTATAAAATAACAAAAGTTTTTCTAAAAAAACATTATCCCATAAGGAAACATTAACCACACCATATACAAATAATATCCTTTACAACACAAGCAAATTTCACTTTCAAATCTTTCTTTATTCAAAAATTTATACAATCCTGTACTAAACATTCCACCGAACATATATACCTAAATAGGACTTCCGGGAATAATTTTACATTTTTGAATGTGTTCATCCAAAGCTCATTTGCCTTGAATTATCCTTACGCAAAATACATGAAATTCGCCACACACGCCGTATGTATTTTTTAAAAGGTATCTCAAGTTCCATACTGCCTGCCATCATACCCACATACGAAGAAGGATACAATAAAAATGGAGCCTTTTGACGTAAATAAAAAAAAAACAGAAACAGGAAAAAACACAAAGTCCATTTTCATGATATATGTTCAATTTTCAGGATGATGATGACAACAACTTGACGAAAACACATAGATCCTTGTCAATGTATCTCGGAAATATTAAATTGTTTATTTGGGACACGCATACAAGAGTGAATTCACAGCGTAAACAAATTCACATTGAATTTATCAATAGTTGAATTTAACTCCTGAATTTGAATAAATATTTGATTTAAGCTAGTAAATGTGTTTGTTTCGGGTCAAGGATTCAACATTTGCTGGTTTGAAGATCAAAATAACAGATGGTAGAGATCATAGTTGGTTTTTTGAGAATAAGAATGGTAGAGAACTATGCAAAAAAAAGCTATTTTTCAGACGAATGATTGCATAAATATCTATGTTGAGTGATTGTTGTATAACATATTTTCTACAAGAGAATATGTTCCAATTTAACACCTCAAATAAAGTTATATAGTATTTTAGATTCTATTGAAATGTTCAACTGAAACAGTTTTTTTCTTTTTACAATTGGGTTTATTTTACTAGTAGTGAGACTTTTGATTATTCGACTTTAAAACGTTGCTTAAAAAATATACCAAAATATAGTTCAGTGAAATGCTAGAAACATAAACGCACTAAAATTGAACTTTTTAGATTATATATAAATTAAAATGAAGCTTGAATCTTTTTATATATTTTTGTAAAAAGAGTTTAAACTACCTGGCGCTCACATGCGTTGTGCAATCATCCAAAAAACGGTTTCGAAATATAATTAAGGAGTTACTCTTAACTCTAAATTTTTGGCAAATTCATCCCTTTTCTATTATATTTTCTTAACGTACAGTAGATACCTTGAAAACTTTTACATTGAATTTTTTTTGCCAAAAAAAATATTATAAACATGCATTTAATTATCAGTTTCGAATATCATTTACTCAAATAGTTGGAAGGATCGTTACGTAAAATTCTACCCATTTTTTATGACTTCGACTTTATTACACAAAAATTAATATTTCACCCGAATTTGATTTTTAATTTTTGTTATTTTTAAACGCTTCATAGCTATATCTCTATGGCATTTTCAATCGAATTATTCCTTAAAAATCTGTCACAATCTCATCTCAAGAAAATTTCTTCAAGTAGAGTTTTAACTTATGTTTTCAATGAAAACCTATTGTTCAAAATGATATTTTTATTCTTTTTTACACAATCGAATGATACAAATTAAGATGCATACTTGTTATCTCTTAAGTTAATTGAATAAAATAAAAATAAAATTGAAAATTTAACTTAATTTGATTTTATTTAATTCAAATAAATTTATTTTAATTTATTATACTAAATTAATTAAATTAAATTAAATTTTTCATTTTTTTACCTATGCAACTTTAAAGAAAGAGGTAAGTATATTGAATGGAATGAATATTTGCCCGAGGTGAAATATACAACGTTAAACAAAAGGTTTATAGGTTACAATTGGACTCAAACAAAAAAAATCCAATGATCACCCTGGCCTTTAGCCCAACAATATATTCTTAAAAATTTCAGCACAACTTTTCGTATGTTTTAACTTAAAATATTCCTACGAAATTTTCATTTTTAGCAATAGTTATCAATATTTTATTATAGTTATGCTACTGTTATCATCCTAAAATGAATTTGCCTTGATATTTCCAAATATGTTTTACTTCAGATAGTTTGCACGATTTTTTATTTTGTATTTTTTTTTAAAGAACCACACAGGATCAAGTTTTGCGCTCATTTATTCAAAATAATTTTTCTGTGGAGTCTGTAGGTCTGGATCTTTTTTTCATAAGTATATTTTATTCTTCGAGCACATGTTCAGGAAAATTACATGTTTGGCAAAAAATTTGAATGTATCTTTAACGGTGAAATAAAAAAAAATTAATCGTCTGTATTATTGTTTGATTTAAGGGGTTACATAGGTCTTGAAGAAGAAAAAGTAAATTTTTCAAACAATTGTATTTTAAAAACGAAAAATTGGTTTTATTTAAAATTTACACACATAAAAGTTTTGCATTTTAAGAAGTTTTAAAAAAAATTCAGCTAAAAATATTGAAAATTGTCAACTTTCCTGCAGTTTTCCTGGTCCAACCTTTTTTTACGGTAGGCAGAATATTTCGGTGCAGGCTCAAATCAAAAATTCAAAAAAATTCTTATAGTTTATGCTCTTGGCTCGTGCTTGAACGAAGAAATGAAAAAAATAAAATTTAAAGTTTTGAAATGGATTTGAATGAGTTTTCGTCTCATATTTTTAGCATTTTTCCGATTCTCATCGTTTTTAAAATATTTCTTCGTATAAAACTAGAATAAGTTGACCGAATGAAAATCCCTTCGTTCAATCATGAGACAATACTATAAAGAGGAACTGTGGAAAGTTTCGGCAAAACGGTCGATTCGTTCTTGAGGAATCGTGCCTACCGCACGGAAAAACAAAGTTTCGAGAAAACGCGTTTAAAGTTTTTTTATCGCGATTTAATGAATTAAAGTTATTTTTTAGCGACTTACATCGAGTCGTCGATTCCAGAGCCATACAGTCATTCGTTCGCCTCATTCACAATGCTCAGAGTATTCTTTTGATGTTGTGATGTTTGATGAAAAAGAAAGGATCTGATTTTACGCGGTAGAACCGCGCCGCATGTGTATAATACGCTAGGTGAGGCAGAGCGCACGTACTGACCACGCGGTATTCAAATCTCTATAACTCCGGTAATATTGCTCAAATTCATTTGAAATTTGGTGTGAATACTCTAGTACTACACTTTCATATGAAATAAAAAAAATTCCATCGATTTTTTGAAAATACAAGACCTATATAACCCCTTAATGGGTCATGCATAATTTTCTATTACTGTTTCATTACCACCATTTCTATTTTATCAAGCGCGTTTTCGTAACTGCTCAGACAATGAGCATATTATCCTGCAGAAAAATTAAATTAATTTAACACAAATGCAACTTTCTAGAAGCTTAAACAATGATTTTACAGTTGTAAATTCATGTTCTCATTCTTTGAGTCTTACATAAATCCTTGAAAACAATAACCATGAAAAGTTGATCATATAATATACCCACAAAATGCTGACCTACTTCCAATCTAAGTATTTCAATTTTCACGCCAAAGTTCCGAGACAAGCAATATTCCCAAAAATAAATGGGACAGCATTAAAAGTTAAATTTCGTTACACAATCATCCAAAACATCATAAAATCACATCAAAAATCATTGCGTAAGAAACTGCCTATTATTTGCATCTAATAGCCTTGAAACCAGCTCGAACACATTTCATTTACAAACAAACCGCACGTGACCTATCCGAAGGATCTATCTTTTCGCAAATTTCCAATTAGACACTCAACTGAATTCAGTCAACAATTATTCCAAACCATAAAACGCTTCCCAATTACGATTCGAAAACCAAAACTTTGCCACTTGCACGACAAAAACATTCAAACAAATACAACAATATTAATTATAAACGAATAATTGGAAAGTTTTGTCCTGCTATTAATTAGTAACTTTTGGTCTTTCCGCGCTTTAATTGCTTGTCGTGAAAATTCTGCAAAAGAAAACTATGCAACGGGAGTTTAAATCCTCCCCCACGTCTTCCCTGCAGTTAACAGGACAAGCTTTTGATCCGATGATGCTATTTTGCACCCTCTTCGTTCATCCCTCATTCACCAATGCAGTTGGCAAAATGCAAAAAGGCTTGTACACCACGTCATGATGGTAAAAAAACTTTTCAGAATTTTTTTTTGAAAACTATTTCCCTGAGTAAATTTTCCAGGATGGCGAGCAAGCGACGTGGCCGCTAACAAGGGTGAATCCTTGTAATGGAATTTTATGGAGTTACTGGGAAAATTCAATGGTGCTTTTTTCCCTCTAGCTCTGATTTTGGTTTGCCACAACTCGAATTATGAACAAACACTATGCGGAGAGTGGAAAAAACCAAAAAATACACAAAAAGTCGAAGTAGTGAATCATAGACACGATGGACAAACAGAGAGTGCTTTTCCGACGGCTTCAATTTTTCATTGTTCTGTGTTCATCAGAGAATGGAATTCTGTCGGCTAAGTAATAATGAGAATTTAATTTTTTCACCACAAGCGATCTTTGTGTCTTCTTTTGTTTTCGTTTTTGTTTCGGGTGCAAATTAAACACAAGAAAAGAATGTGCCCTGTATTTGCTGGAGTGCTGGTGGATAAGCACAAAAGTAATTGGGGATGTAGTACTTCATTTTTCTGGGTTTTATTCTTCGGTAGGAAGAGACATGATTCTTGAAATCATTTTTCAATTATGGAAAAGTTTGTCCTTAATATTGAATGATGGCAATTCTCTAGAGAAGACAGAAACTAAACAAAATTAAATGTAAACATTTAACAATTGATATTTACCCCATAAAATGGCTTCGAGGCAATGTACTACAATATCAAAAATTAAATAATCTTCATCCAATTACAAGCACTTCAATTTATATTTTTGAAAAAGACATGAAGTGCGGACGGGCTAGTGCATACATACATGCATCACTTCACTTCGGAGATAGCCCTCGTCAATGTGAAAATACCCTTGAAAATTGTTAAGAGCTTGTTTGCATCAAACCACAATGATAATATGCTTTTGAAATATACATTAAATTGGCTTTATAATGACCATTCAAGTATCCAATTACTTTCGAAATGAAATATATTTTAGGGCTCCACCGTTGTTGTTGAAATATTTTTGATGTTCCTATTATTTTTGAACATAACTCGATTTTCATGTTATATTCAAGGAGTCAAACTGTTTAATATAACATTGAAGTTATATTTATACAATTATCTCTTCATCAAATTTTAATTTAATCTTGAGTGTTACTACAAAAGTTGTGATTTCGAATCGAATAATTGTTTTTGGAATCAAAAATAATGTGTGTGATTATTTTTCCACGAAATTTTGTGTGATTTACTAAAACGGTGTTCATTTCTGTGACAGGTTTCTTTTTGTCAATTTTTCTGAATATCGAAAGAAAATTAACGAATAATTTTTGGAATTTGTAAGAAAATCACGTTCGAATTCTCTTGAAGCATAATATGATTTTATCGAAAAACTTGTAAGAAATATACTTGTAAGAAATATAAGATTTTATCCGCAAAGCCAAAATCATTCAAAATAGTTATACAAATTGCTCCAAAATTTTTTTTAAATGAGCAGTGTAAGGGCTAGAAATAGAACCATAAATGCATTTAAATGGCTTTGTTTCAATTAGTTTTTTAATTCTTCCCGCAACTTTTCAACAAATTTTTTTCAAAATAAATTTTCCTCAACACTCATCTCAGAGGAAATTTTGTGATTTTTTGTTAATTTTTCTATTGTTATATTAATATTGGATAAAATGTAGTTTTAAAAATGTTTTCATTTCTCTTTTTTGAATAACTTTCAGTGATTTTCAAAAAAAAAACGGTTTTCTTAAAACATTAGTTATTTTTAGACAAATTTCAACCCTCGGGACCTTTTTTCGGTAATCTTGTGTTGTGTACGGGAAAGAATTTTTTAAAATACAATTTTTCTCAAAAAAATCATGTTAAAATTTGATTCAAAAAAATGCGAGAGAATTTACCAATAAATACGCAACAAATTCAAGATGTTATCCAAAAAATCTAAGTCGATAAAATATGATAGAAAATGTCTCATTATAAATGTTACGGCTAGCAATGATTCTTGTTGTCCGTCCTTCACTCAAATATCTTTGGAAAATTGTCCGCTTACATTTTCGAAAATATTTTTCAATGCGTTTCATCAAGTTGTCGACATAACGAAGTTTACACTAAAACATCATAAAATTCTTAAATAGGTAGCAACAATTGAAACAAATTCGTCAGATTCTTTGATTCAAAGCATTTGTTAGTTTTTTATAGAAATTTTTTCATCGATAGCTGAAGCCAATTTTATTCTTTAAATTTAATTAATTGGATAATTTGCATAAATTGCTTTTGAAATTTTTCCGAAAATTCTTTCACACATTTTAACGAAATTAATTTTTGTAGTGTGTTTTATTTGTTCGTGAGTTTTGTGGA
The DNA here is from genome assembly GCA_963942545.1 of Oxycera nigricornis. Lineage (NCBI taxonomy): Eukaryota > Metazoa > Arthropoda > Insecta > Diptera > Stratiomyidae > Oxycera > Oxycera nigricornis. Next base: position 99,992,776 of record OZ012662.1, read on the forward strand.
TTTCCTTTCTAAGCGTCACTGTTGAGTCTAATTGAGTTTCTCGAAATGTTGATATGTGATTTTTTCCTCGCGATTTTTTGGAAACAATAAGTCTCTTGTGTGATCTTTTCTCCAATAAATAAATATACATATTGGTAAAAAAAAATCTGTAAACCTGTGACGTATTATAGAAAAACTTGTTTTTCAAAAAAATATCAAAAAATCATATTAAAATCTCGTTTAAAAATGTTACATGTGGTTTTTATGAATGAAAATGTCATAAATATTAAGAATTTCTTCCAAAAACCCAAAAAATTTGTCAATAATGCTTAGAAAAATTACTTAAAAACTCCAAAGCGAAAAATTGAACAATAGTGTATGATCAATATCGGTTTTATCTTGAAAATTTTGTTTTCGAAGTGACAAGTAAAGGATATCAGAAAAGACGAAAAGTTTTGACAGAAATGTTTGAAAGTAAATTCAATATAAATTTTCCCAAAAAAAACTGTGCAGTTGTTTTTTACAGAAAAATATTGAATCATGAAATCTTTTTGAAATATAAACAGAAAAAAAAAGCAGAGCAGGAAGCACATTTATTTACTAACTCGCTGATCAACAATTTTCGAGTTTAAATCTGTAAATTTTTCTTCAAATTATTTTAACAGAATTCAGAAGAAATTTTTAATGTGATTGAATTTTAATCCTAAAATTTATCTTCAAATTAATCTTCCTGAAATCTCTTCTAAATACTTTTTGGAAGAAAAAGTGCGGAAGATATTTCTTTCGTGGAAAAGTCCATTACTTCCACGAATAGAGAGGAGTCAAAGTCTTGATTGATGACGATAAATAAAAATTGAAATCGGTAATAAAACCTTTTACACATTTACAATTCTGTATTTCTAGGCCTACTACACAGAATGAATTATATTCAAATCTAAATTTGAAGATGATTCACCTCAAAAATGGAGATAAAAGCACCACAAATTGCTTAAACTTAACAAAATTCTAATAAGTGAATTGCCTCGAACTCTTTTTCTTGATGAATGAATAATCGTTATAAATGTATTCACCTAAACGCACGCGACAATCATATCTCATTTTTGGAAAGATCCTGAAAATCATACTCTCTGCTACCTTGCAAATTCAAAACAAGTAGTCCATGATGTTCACTTAGCAAACAGCTTGCAGTTTCTATTGTTTCTGCAATGCTTACATCCTTGCAAGCCATCTTTTGCGTTCTACCAACTCCTGTATCTCACTGAAAACTGACGGTGTCCTGAAAAGAGCAAAAACTTTTCGCATTGTATCCAAAGTTCGACCGTAAACTTGAAAATTTCAATTAAGCTGTTACGAAAAATTCGAAACACTAGAGTTTAGCTAGCATCTACTTCCTTTTCACTGCAAAGAATATGCCATCCTTCATCGACACTTCAATTTGCTAGGATTCGAATCGATATGTTTACCTTTGCCACGTTCAAGGAAAATCCATACTTCCTGTATCTGCTGCACACTATTCATCACTACGATTCGTACCCAACTGGAAAGTGGATGACATTATACTATACAGTCGGTCCACCTGCTTCCACTCCATGCTTCCATCAAAATCTTGTCCCTCTCCAAGAATTTCAAGTCCTTCGTCCTTATGAATACAGGGTCCCGTCTTATTGAAATTCCGTTCGCGCATTCTGAAATGCTATGCTTTTAGTCCGGCTATTAGGTACAATGTAAGTCGAAATTGCCGCAGGATTGCCATAAATTATTACAGGAAATTCCCATGAAATTCACCTTATTTTTACAGGATTTTCCGGAAGTATTATCCAATGGTATTGGGTCGAGACGGGTGATAGAAAGTTTAAAAACTTCATTTTCTAAATGGCGCGTGATTATGATGTTGATTTTGCAACAAGGATGTTACGGATACACAGATATATGATCTCTAGGTCAGAGTACGTGCCAAAAAAACTCTGCAAAATCATATTGGCTTTTAAAAATGCAAGGATACACGCAAACACCTCCTTCTTCGATTGGCACTTGGAAAATTTTCAAAACTGATAAATATCTCACATTTCATTAAGGATCTTTACATCCGCCATCGTTACCGGTCAACATCTACTGTTAAGTGTACACAACGAAGCCCGCTGAGAAGGACGAAGCGTGGACTTGGTTGACGTGAGACAGGAAAAAAAATGCTGAAATAAATTTAATTTGGCCATAGGACGATAGATTCTGTAAAGATGATAGATTTGCAACGGGCCGACATTCTACATAAATTTTCATTGTTGAAAAGCAATTTATCTTCATTCGTTTTACAGGTGAAAATAGATTTTGATGTAAAACTGGAGGAAGATTGAATGTGGTATGAAAAGCTTAGATAGGACTATCTCTTGGCAGGAAGGAAATAGGAGATTGGTAATTTGATCCCAATTTTGACAATGATAAAGTTACTTGGATGTTAAATTGAAGTGTTTAAGAAAGTTCAAGTTTCAGTAGTTCTGTGAAAGTTTTTTCGAATTGAATGTTAAGAATTATTACTTTGAGTCTATAAATGATTTATTTTTATTGCTCGTTGGTTCTGTTGGCACCTTTCTGGTTGTATTTTTCATGTATTGTATTCAGTTTTGATTTTTTAGTATCTTGAAATTGAATCGAGCGAGAGTCGAATCACATTTTGAATGAATGGAAAATCGCATGTGTGATTTTTTTGTCAATAAATAAAATAAATTTATCCATACAAGACTACTAAATCAAAACATTTGACGCCGCAAGAAATACAAAATGAAAGAAAATTTAAATATAGGTAGCTAATAGGGTTTACTTTAAAATAAAATAAAAAACCTTTACAGTGCTAATAACGCAATTTTTTGGCAAATCGCTGGTGATTTATTTGAGTTTTGTTACTATCATTATTTAAATAATAAAAATAAACATAAAAATCCCAAATTTGTAGCTAATGAATTTATCTATAAATTTTCTTTGGAAAGTTTCACTGTAAATAAATTATTTCACGAGGTAAGATTAAGTGTATTGGAGGTCAATTGACGGGTGCGCGCGCATGTCCATTAAATTGATTTTTTTTAATGCTCGATTAAAAAATCTATAGTTTGGGGCTCTTACTACTCGGAAAGAATAAACAAAGTTAGCATGAAATGTAGAAAAAGAACTCAACTTTCACATGAATATATTTTCATGGTTGGAAAAATAAGTTATCTAACTGTAAATATATTTATTTATGAAAAAATACGTTCATAAAATATTTAATAATTTCTGCAGAGAAAATTTCTTTTGGACTTGATATTTTTATAGTTTATGTAGCATTATTGTTAAAAATGGGATGAATATTATAAGAGAAAAACAATAGCAAGTTGAAATTGTTGTTTTTGACATGCATAATTTTCCACGTATTTTTAGAATTCATTTAATTTTATCCTTTATTAACATATTTTAATGAAAATTTATTCATAAATACCGGAAAGTATATGCTTTCGAAACAATTAAACAGTTTTTTCATAAATGTTAAATTGTTAAAATAATTCAAAACTATTTTTATTTCAAATATAAATCTGTCAATTTTTGGAAAATATAAATTTTTTTTAATATTAATATTATTGCCATAAATTTGTGAGCTTGAAATTGAACATACCTAAAAGCGTATGTGCTACAAATTTTGTATATTGAATAATATGATTTTAATTTTTTTGATTGTTTTATAGCAATTAATTCAGAAAAAAATTACTTATTACTTGAGGTTTACGTGGAAAATTGCTTATATTTCCACGAAAAATTTAGGTATTGGTAAAAATCTAAAGCAGCCTTTTGGTACCTTTATTGACTACAAAATTTACTCAAACGAATTAACTTAAATTGAGAAGGCCTAATCTAAAGAATGTAACTCTGAAAAAGTGGAGATTTCGTCGCGAGGGTTTGGAGAATTGTGTGTATCTTTGAGGAATATGCAGATACAAAAAATATTCAAATAAATATTTTCAATTCCATCACAGCCTTTGAAATAAAATTTATTAAATAATTCAATTTTTTGATTGTTTAAAAGCTAACAATTTTTTTTGAAACAGTTTTTTCTAAAAGTGATTTTTTAAAAGCTACAACAAAAATATTTTTTTTAGAAATGGTGTTCAAAATTGATACTTTGGAAAATTTCGTATATCTCAAAAGAAAATACAAATTTCGAAAAATTCTTCAGAAAAATTTTGTGGGTAAATCAACAGCTAAAATTTTTATTTGAAACATTTTTTGGTTTTTCCTTTATTGAAATAATTACAGTTAAAAAATAAATAAAACATTTCATACTGATTTACCGGGTAATTGCATCGCAAAGATTTTTTATCTGAAAGTTAACTTTTTTAACTACCTACATTTAAATTTCCATCCTGTTTGCAATTTTCGCGAGATTTTAAGAAAATGATGTGTACTTTCAATACACTTTATCCACCCATTATAAAAATATTGGAACTGAAAACCTCTTTTCAAAATGATTTGCATAACTTTCATTTTATTTGAACTAAACCATCGACTTCGCTTTGATTCAAATAGTTTTAACAAGAAACTAATTTTGATTCATAACCTATCTTTGTAAAATCAAATAATTTTATGGCAATGCCCACAAAATGCAAATTTTCAACGTCCAGGACACGCAATCAAATCTACTTGCTTGCTTCGCCAGCCAACTTTTCCAATATTGACTCTTATTGTTGATGTTTTCACTCCAATTTTATTTCTTTCGCTCAAAAAACTTTTCGTCTGACAAAACAAACCAAAAGTTCCACCATAGCTTTCACTCCGTTCCTTGTGGATCACCCTATTTGATCCTTTTGTGTAGATTGTACCCAACTTTGTGTAACTCCCGTTCGGATTAAGAAGTCACAATGACCACAACGTGATTCTTAACCATTCTTAAGACGTAAGATCACATTAAAATCCACTACAATGTAAATATGTCCGTAGGAAAAAAATAAGTTCAAAAACTACTTTCGCATTCTGCATCCTTTTGGCTTTGTTGCTTCTGTCAAGCTATCCTATCCCATTGTCGTAGTTTTCTTCAGCTCCTTGACAATACTATATGTTCGGTCTCCGTCGACCGATGCAACATTCTTTTGGGAATTTGTTTTGGGGTACATCAGTAAATGGTATCATGTCCATGGTCCGCATGTCCTGCGAGCATTAACCCAAATCACGTTCAAATTTGAGAAACATCTAATATATGATAGGAATAAGTAATTGGGATCAGAACGGTAAAGAAAGGATTCGTGAGTGCAAGAAGAAAAGCAGAGGAAAAAATACGATTCATGGTGGACATGGAATTTATTATTTATTATTTATTTTTTTGTTCACGCGCGTGACAGTGTTCGTCTTAATCGTAGTTTCCGGGTTAATTGAATCGAGAATATTTTTTCCGATTCTTGGTCCTTCAGGAATGACTGTGAGAGGAAATATTTTGTTGGTATTGAGATGTTGAAAAGACTGGTGACGTGGAAATGAAATGAAAAATCGTGTCGTAGTAGCAGAATGTTTGATTAAGTTGAGAAGATTGCTTAGTATCAGGTGGTGTTCTGAGTTAACATTGACAAATTAATTTGTAATGGAGGGTATAATGTGGTTTAAAGGATTTTCGAAACACAATTAAATGATTGTATTTTTCTCAAGGCTAATTAATTTGAATTATTAGAGAACATTGACACAAAGTTTTGGTAAATACCATTTCAGTTATTCAAATTAAATTATTAAATGGAAGCAATTTTTTGAAATTATTTCCAATTAAATCTGTAAACTCAATCAATTTTTCGGAAAAAATTTGATATGAAAAAAGTTGTGCTGTGTCTCAAATAAAACTTCATAATTTTTTCATCAAGCTCTCTTTGATCCGAAAAATGTAAGCCAGCAAAGAAAACTGATTCATAAAATAGTTGTAGTTTAACAAATAATTTGAAGGAAAAAAACTAAAAATACAAAAATGATGAAAATATGAGCCATCGAATAGGATCCTTTTCAAAAATCCTGGCCCTTAGTGGATTTTAATCTCTGTCAGGTATCGACTCAAAGCCCAAATGTAAGACTAGATAAATTCAATATAATATAATATATATATATATAATAAATCACTTTTGCACGTTAAAAAAAGAAAATTTTACCAAAAAACAGAGTTCTGAAAATTTATAACAGAACGAATTCAGAATCCATTTAAAAAAAATCGTATGCTCGGTTGAAGCTGTTATTTTTCAACAGTAGGAAACAATTGTTTTTCATTTTTCAGATGCTACTTGACAGAAAAACAATTTCACCGTTGTGAAAGACTTTTAAGCTACGGAACGGTTAAAATCTCCGACATTTCCGAATTTTTTATTCGTTTATTTTTATGTTTAGTTACAATAAATTTGTATCAACAGAATATTGTTTAAAATATTCAACAGCTGCATCAAATTTTTATTTTATTTTGATACTTATGTTTCCAGGCGCCAAGAATATGTTACTTTGTAATGATATGTGTAGTGTAGTGAACGATATCGCGACGAAAACTCAAATTAACATGACTTATCTCGTTGAACTAATGGTCGTTCAGTCCCGGGGAAAAGGCAACAAACGTGATAGTCGTGCAGACTATTTCGAGTTTGGCCTCTACCCACCTAGAGGTGCGATTCCTGTTGGCAGGCCAGTATTTAACTGGACTAATCCCCGAATATTACGACGAATGAAATGAAAGGTGATAAGTTACCGCACGAGCCAAACAGAAATCTCTCGGGCAGCCGTGTCACGGATGTAAAAGAACGAGCTGCAATGCAGCTCACCAGGCAAAGATGTTGCTGCCGGGGCCCACCCTATCATGGCCTAGCGCCTGTTTGTCCGCATGTGTGTTGCACGCTAAGCCCACTTATATCTATCTCAACCAAACGGTCTCTAAAGCCCAAAAATCAAGAATAAGGACGGTAAGGAAAACTCGCAAGGATAGTTTTTTTGAATCCATGTTTATTTTTCCAGCCGCTTTTCTTTTTCTTTTTTAATCGTTCATATTATCAGCTTATGCATATAGATAGGTAACCAATTTGCATCAATTATATTGCCACACAGCTCCCGACCCAATAACGGCCCAAATCCAAGATCAACTTCGATCCCTAATTACCTCGGCCAGGCCAAGGTCTCTTGCCTAGAACCGCATGGGTTTATGATAAAACCACTGACTCTTTTATTTTTGAGATTTGTTTCATTGATCATCTGAAGTCGATCATACCTGAAAAATTTTCCCCAGAAAATCATACCAGATAAAACAACATGGAATTTCTTCAAATACTTGCCCATTAATGAACAAATAATTCCTTCTATTCAATACCAAGCCATTTTCACATGACAAAATTAATGTATAATTTTCGCTCATGCATATCTAAATTGACTAATCTACTATATATACTCAAATCTAGGCATATACAAACGTTGAGCAATTTATGCAAAATATTTGCATACGAATCGGTAAAGTATTTGGAATTCAATTAATGCGGTGTATTTTCCGTTAAGTACTTTCCAGTGGAATATAACAAATTGAAAATGGGTTGACCATGCTCAAATCTGCTACTAGACCAATTAATCAGTTTCAATTATATATTTACATTGTAAAAGCATAATAAATTATTTAATTATAAACTGTAGATATACCAGAGAAAGTAGTAATGACACCCTATTGAAAATTAAGTTTGATTTGAAACATCAAGCATTATAGCGTATAATGTTTATCATTTATTTGCTATTTATTATTTGATATTTAAGTGATTTCTTCAGTAAAAGATCTCTAGAGTAAATTTCTTGGTAAAAAGACGCTTCTATAATACATTGTTAGGCAAGACTTCTTAATTTTAAGCTTTATCAAAACCGTCGAAGGTTCGATCAGAATTTAACTTAAAAAAAGGTAAAAAATATATTTCCTACCATTATTATGCCTGGATTGGGTTCACCAAGTTTAATTGAATTTGAATCCATTTTGCCTATAAAATTTAAACAAATTATTTTTATAGCTCTTTAATAGATTGAGGACCATTTACTCCTAAATTGGTTAGCAAATGTCGTCCTGTTGGTTTCGATAGCAAAACCTTGTAACCCCACTGTATTTTCCAGAGCTGTAACTTCACGTCTAATTAGACTGGACATTTTTTTAAACATATTTACACTGTTCGATTCTTGATTACAATACAAATTTTTGAAAAAATTCATTCTGCCCACTCAACATTTTACAGTAGCAAAATTTTGAATTTTTGTGTCGACGCATTTCGGTGTACAAGGGCAAAATTTATTCAATTTGTTAAATTATTTTCATTCACCACTCTCCCTTAATTTCTTCTAAATCTAATGTGAGTATCTAATTTTCTTAACAGCGTCCAACAATTCGGTTGTATTCTCTTAAGCCAAAGCATTTATAATTATCACTTATATCATTATTAGACTTGCAAATAATTCACAAAATTAAAACTTAATTGGTTTACTAGTTCACTAGCAATTACAATCCAAACTATGTTAAGTTTGATTGAAGCAATATTTTTGAAACATAAAAAATGAAACTAATAACTATTCCTTTGACAGTTATATCAATCTAATCCTTTATTATAAAAACATTTTATAGAAAAGTGGTTTAAGGAATGCTCTTTCATATCCGGATGTTTTTCAACGGTAGAACTCACAAAATAGTCGAATATTATGCAGAGTATGTTGAGTCTGACGAGAATTATTTTGCTAAACATATTCGAACGTTTAAAAAATTGTGTTGATTTTTAAATTAAAGATTTCGACATATGAGTTGCATTAACCTAATACTCCTGTGACATGGAAAGCACCTCGTATTAATTTGATTTTTCATCTTTTCTAATTATGAACATCATGGCATGATATTTTTTTTAATTCTTCAACCTAAGAACAACACTAAAAACGGTTCTTCAATTTAACCTTATAATATACAAAACCTATCTATAGTGGAAATGTTAAGATAACAATTGTCTTTTATTGTGTATAAAATACCATTCAATGATACTTATCATCTGATTCCTATGACTCCATTGACCAATTGACAACGACATTAGGAAAGCAACAATCAATATTATTTCAATCTGATGAAATATGACCTAAATCACAGAATGAGCACTAGAAAAACATTCCCTTACAACAAGGACCAAAAACATATCAAATTGCTCTAAAGAAATGCGAAACGATACAAAACTAAATAAGTCTACGTTTAAATCACTTTTATCCGAACAAAATCTCATAAATAACTGAAATTTTGGGTCAATATCGTAACTAACATCTAAAAAGGTATAGTATTTCACACAAATAAATAAAGAAAAAACTGAAGATATATTGGCATGGCTATTTGTCTCCGGCACTTTGTAGCAAAGCCAAAAAATTTTGGGACACAAGTTTCAGTAGAGCCGTGCCAATAAGAATAGCAAAGAATCTTTTTACCTTTGTGTCCTATTTTCTAGTAGGAGATTTTCAGTGATGCAAAAACTAGGTAAAAATACAAAGCTTGCAATTTCCCTGGTTTCTCAACAGACATTTTACGTTGATTGGTTGGTTTTTTGTTATCAATCGGAAAGATTATAGTCGCAAAATTTTGTGACTTCCAATAAATCCACATCGCATGCAATTTTTGATAATCCAGATAATTTTTAAGGATCAAGATTATTTTTGTTGTATTAGGATCACATAAATGCCGTAAGGAATATATGTGATTACATAATAAGTCATAAATGAATAGATTTTTGCAAACTAAAGTGCTTATCAATGCGATCGATTCTGATTTACATAAGTTGAAAAATGTATGAGCGGAAGCCCACGCTGGGCGCTAAATATTACCTTAAATTTTCGTCGCTTAAAAGCAGACATAATAAACCAATAAAACCAAAGTTTGTTTTAATGTTCATTTAAACTCAACTATAAACGAGGAAAATGCAAAAATAATTAAAGTTATTTCGATTTGATTAGCTTTCGCGAGCAAGATAAAAATGTTTAATGGAAATAATACATGCAGTATTGTTTTTTTTTGGGTTTCATGAAAGTGAGGGTGAAAACCTATTACAGCCTCATTTGAACATTTCGTACAAACTGAAACTGTATGAATTTAATGGAAAACTAACCGTTGTTATATAAAGTTGAAAAAATAAATAGAAGATGCCATCGGCGTAAAAATATAAATGAAATCTTCAGCACTGTGAGCATATTCCCCAATTAAAAACCGTCTGCGAAAATTTACCAAATAATTTGCAAGTTTTCTTCAGATATATGTAAAACTGAAAAAACATTGAACAAGGTTGTTTATGTAAAACAAAAATTAATTTAATCAGCCACTGTTATTTGAAGTAAAGTAAATTTTTTGAGGCTCTAATTTTGCATCGATTTTAAAACATGACTTGTGGCAGATCTTTCAAATAAACTGGTGCAAATGATTTTTGAAGAAAATTGACTAATTTTATGCTGAACGATATTGTGTGCAATATAATATTCACAATATTAGTGTAAACGCATAATTTAAACCCCTCCAAAAAGTATTGGAAAATTATACAAATTCAAATAACAAAATAATTTCCATCATTATTCAGAACATTTCAGTTAAACTTTAGTTATTTTAACTAGTTCATGCATAATCTTGGCAAAAATATGTAAATTTTACTGTTGCAAATTTGCAAGAAATGTAGTGTTTGATTTGAATTAAACTTGTTAATTAATATTTTGATTATATTCTGAAAAGCATTTGTGGACGTTTAGCAGTCAAATTTCACTTCAATTATTTTTCCAAGAAACAATTCTGTTGTTTTTTTTAAATGCTGGAAAATAATTTTTTTAAATAAAAATTAACCAAAATTTACTTAGGCATATTTTCCATGTTTTTAAAAACATTTACATTTGTTTCTACATTTGTTGGAAAAAATTGCAAAACTTTTATTTAAAAAAATGGCATCTTCCGCTTCAGTTTAGGCACACATATACATTGCTTACTATTTTCGATGACATCATTAGCAAACTTTTTAGAAGAAATTCAGCCCAGATACAATTTTGCATAGTTTTCTCAGTCTTTCGGTATAATTAAATCTCTTTGAAACTAAAATCATAAAGATAAATAGTTTTTGAATAGATTATTTTGGAAATATCTCTGAAAAAATCGGAAAGCTTCACTGTAAAACTATATGATAATTCCTTATAAATAAAAAAAATTTAATATCCTTAAATTAATTTTTTTTATATCTTCAAATTTATTTATTTTAAATCTTGAATTTTTTTTATATCTTCTGAGTTAAACTTTTTGTTCTTGCTATGAAACTAGAGTTTTGTATCTATATATAGTTTTCCGTGCTTTCATACAAAAGTAGATAATCATGTTTCACATGTTGTTGTTACTTATTTATTTTATTCAGACGTTTCTGAAGATAATCATAATAGTATTTGGCCAGTAACTTTTGTCTAAAAATCATAATTTTTATTTTAAGCATATTTATTTCTAAAAACAAGTTGATCATGTTATACAGATTTCTTAAATCTTGCATTCAAGCGCTTCAAGCTATACACCAGAAATGCTAAGCAAATTTTAAATACCGTTACAAAATTTCAAAAAACCATATCTATTTGGTATAAAAATCCACCTGCATTCCCAAAAATTACTTTGAAAATGGTATTCCGTTTCAACCAATCCAATCTTAAATTTACTTCCAACTCGACTTTCCTTGGAAAGTACTTCAACATCCAACCATCAGCTCTGAATGTACATGATTCACAGGTGCACTTCTGCAAAGCCAAAAAGGATTCTCAGTTTAATATATCATTTCGGACCTGAGAGAACTCTATTCACATGACTGCAAGGACGACAATATACACTATCAATCTCTGTCAGCTATGTTTCCAATTTCCGTTCGTGGAAAATCTGTTAGTAGAAAATTGCAGCACTCCTCAAAGATAGTCATGACCAAGTGCTACGAAACATCCTTTGTGGGGATAGAAATTCCATGCGTTTCTCACTGGCAATATATGTTTGTAGGTTACGTAGATAGCTTAAATTAAGTGGAGAGTTCATTTTGTTTCTGTTTGTGCTGGAAAGAGTTTTTTTTGAGTAGTTTTGGTACGGATTGTTTTTAATCTACGTAATTGTGAGCTGTAATGATAGATTAAAATCAGAGAATCGATTGTAAAAGTATTTCATTTGTCTTTTAATAAAGAAAGTTTAATTCAAAATGTTTATTACGTGTTTATGGCTTGTCCTAATAACTTACATTAGGTATCTTCTATCAATTTGAAAAATTTATTCAATGCTAACCAAAAAGCTCAACCGTTTTCTCCCAAACTCATGAGCCCAGAGCTTCATTATACATTATTGTTATCCTTTTTATTGAGACTTTCCAACATCGTCAACATCTTACTTATTCATGCATCCTTCAATCAATACACGTCAACCAATTCAAATTCTTTTCGTGCTATACATTTCCAATGAACACATTACAGCTGAATAAAACGAAGTGGAAATAAATCCCTACTTAAACTCTTAATGTGACATTCAGCCTGTAGACAGGGACATATTCTGGCAAGTTACTTCATCTTGAACTTTACTCGAACACTGAAACTTAAACGAATTACGAAGCAGCTAAGACCAAGTAAAAAACAAAATAAGATAAATGTGAAAAGCACAAAAGAAGTTCGAAAACATATTGCACGAACACCATTCCCATAAAATTTAATGGCAACGAATTGCACTTTGTCAGAATACTATTATTGTCGTTTTTATTGCAAATGAACGTTTCGGATGAAATGCGAATCTGTTCGATTCGGACAACAATTGATGGCATAATGGAGTTCATGATTTTAAAGTTGCAAAAGTTACACGCGACAGGACTTTCACGTTTGCTTGCATTAAATTCTTTCAGAACAATGAAACTGTTTATATTAAATTGTTTCAAAGTATTTCATTTCTTTTCTCCGTAAATAAAACGTAGACAATTGATAAGGGTAGCCTACTTTGCATTGAAATAGATCGTCTTAACAGGACACTATAATGCAGTAAAATTTAAAATCACATCGATATCAAACTGATAGTGTATCCTTTTGCTGTCAATATTTACTCTTGATCTTACACCCACTAAGCTCTATTCTCTGGTCCTGCATTGAATTTACCAACAAATCAGATCCTGCCGATACTATTCAAATAAAATTGATGGGAACGTGTCAACATTAGCTTTGGTTGTTAATCCGATACCACTTGCTTCGAATTGTCTTCTCAAGTGCTTGGCCCCACTCTTTTGGATTAGGGAAGCCTAACATAACACTTGGAAAAGGATGAATCCTATCACCTGGAAGGGATGTGATGGGTATTGTTTGTATGAAGGGTGATTTCAACTATCAACCAGAAACAATATTGAGTCATAATGCTGGGTTAGTCTATTTTTATTTTCCAAAACATTTAGGAGAGGCGACACATGGCCAGCTTTGATACATATTTTTTGGGGGAAGCTTATTTTAATTCCATATTTTTACCGTAAAATCCAGGGTTTTTCATCAAAAGGTGACATCAATGCCTGAAGTATGCAGTCTCGACAAATATAAGGAACGTTATTTACGAACGTTCTCTCAATTCAATTTAAGAATACAACACTTAAAAGTTTTAGAATCAATTTTTCTGGGTAATTTCATTGATAATATTCTAGAATAAAATGATAAATAGTCTCAAAAACTGTGATTTATTTTGACTGCCGTCCAGGAGAATGCAAAAAAGTGCATGAGATATACAACTAAAGTGTAACATCACGTAATTGCAAATTTCTAGCTTTAGAAAAAAAATCATAAAATATCATTTTTAAATTTTTGGAACTAACTGGCATTGTTCATTTTCGAAAAAGTAATATAAAATCCAACTCTGATAACGTGCCAAAAAAATTGTAATAAATGAGCCTGACAAATTTTCAAGATAAATTTAATTTCCGAAATTCAATTAGTTTTGGATAAAAAGTTCACTAGAAAAAAACCATGAAAAATTCCTACATAAAACTTGTTTCAAAGATTACTTGACAAAAAGTCGAATAAAAAACAATCAATCAAATTTATGAATACGGAAATACCTCTCGAAATTTTTAAATAACAATTATCCATTAAAAAATTTTGTAGAGTTTCGCGAAGCAAAAACTACAAAGCAGTACCAATACAAGAAATTGACTAGACATTGTTAAAATTGAACTTTGACGACTCATTAAAACAATCAAAATTGAAGCCAAAATATTTTTCCATGCTTAATACGAAAATGTATCTGAAAATTCCTTTAGTCATACCTTGTTTTTTTTCAGAAAGTCATTCATACAACTTTTTTTACGGAAATTTTCGCAGAAACATTTCAAAGAGGAAACTCCATACCAGAAAAAAGTCTGGTATAATGCTTTCGTAGAAAATTAAGTCGAAAGTTAAGCTTAAACTTGAATAGAAATTGAAAATGTAGAAATTTTTATAGAGTAAAGCTCAATTAAATTGTATCACAGTTTTAAGAGAACTGTTTCAGCATTGATACTCATAAATTTTCTGAAAAAGTTTTTTCGAATAATTTCGAAAAAAATTTAAAATAAAGTTTTTTTCAGGATCATAATTCAATATGGTTATGGAGATAGGCTCATAATTTAAAAATGATTCCAAACGCACATCCGCACATACGTACACACACACATAGAGACATCTCTCTAAAAATGATGGATTTGGATTTTAGAGACCGTAAAACGTGGAGATATGTCAAAATTTGGGATTCGTAAAATCGACCCCATAACAATAATTTCCCATAGGGAGCTGAAAATTTAAAAAAGAATATATAAATCTAATTATCTGCTGAATGCTTTCTTCATGACTAGAAATATAAAAAATTGATGGGAAGAAGTAGATTGTGAAAAATTTCAATGATTGATTGAAGGATGCTATTATCACGCTTTCAAAAGTTATTGATTTGTCCAGCTCTGGCATTCTTGGAGTACAATCGAACTGAACTATAATCTAACGAGTCCTAACCAGATAGTTGCAAGCTGGTACCACAGATACTAAACTCCCCGCTCTTGCATCAAATAGAACTGCATCTCAAACCAGACGATATTTTCAACAAATTTTCTTGAAATATTCAAAATATAGGTACACAAATCACAGCCCGATGTTGAGAGTCTGCTGAAATTTGTCTTTTAATTAATTTTAAACTGCTTAAAACCACACTACATATTTCTAAATTGAAGATCTATCAATGCTTTCAATCATTTGGTCTTTCATAATAATGTAAACACTTTGAAGTTAAGCTTGGTTCCATTTAGACTTTTGTTCATTTAAGTTGCTTTTGAAACTTGTTTAAAGAAGCAGTTATATTTGAATCATTAAGCTTTCCTGGAACTGCTTCCCTTTTTAACATTTTAAGCTATAATCTCTAGAAAGCCGGCTAAATACCGTTTCAATCGAAATACATTTAATCACAATTATCGAGTTAATACCAGTAATACATCGCTAGTCCTTGTAACCATTAGAATGACCAATTAATGGACTTCATGCACCTAATTTGCTACAACCACGACAAGGTCACCGCATACACGCAACAACAACTCCCACATATCCTTAATCTCTCTTGCATATGAAATGGACGCAACAATCATGTTATAAGGTCAAGTTACTGGTCAAGTTCATCATTCTAAAACACAAACGCATATGTAACTAAACTAGAGCCAGCTGGACTAGTCCTAATAAGGAGGTGTGACCATAATTCACTGCTTGCCTCCAATAATTTGATAGGACGTCCGTTACAAGAATTTCGTCAGCTATCTGTAAGCATGCAAGCCTCGTTGCTGACAGTGCTCGTCGACCTGAAGCGCCCTTCCACTTATTTAAATCGAACTTTCTGCTCCATGAAGTCAACAATGTCCTGCGGTTGCTAACCACTGGAAAAAAGTCCAAGAAAACCTATCCTCTAGCACGTTTCGAACGCAAGAAGTATGAAAATCGTGATAGTGGCACGCTTTAAAGAGTATAATTTGAAAACAGGATAATTTATATGCATTTCTACCTTCTGGATCGGTTAGAGCCAGGACTGCTGGTGTGGTTGCAACAAATTGCTTGGTCGACTAAATGCGGGAAGGAAGAGATGACCCACAAGAAATGAATGAATGAATAAATGGATGCAAACAAGTACTAGAATGGTTTCCTCACGAAAGGACGATAGCATGAATAAGTGTATATGTGTGATTGAGGCCAACTAGTCTGGAAAGTCTAGAATGTGAAGGACGAGCATAGTTGTTGGCAATCAAGCTGAGGTCATGGTAGACTCCTCTTGGTCAGCCATAGTTGAATCTGAGTTTTTCATGAATAAATTATAAGCTATGTGGTAATGATGAGTTGTGGTGCAACATTAAATTTGTGGTTGTAAATGTAGAAGTTGCGTCAGACTGGATTTATGAAGAGATTTGATCGATTTGATGGCTTTTACGAATCAATTTAATTATAGTGGTTACATTCATCACACCAGTCCGATTTAAAAATGTGTGTAATCATGAGCAACTAAAGTTTAATGGCTTTTTCACATATTTTTCAGCATTTATCCAATATACCATAGCGCCTTAATTTTATGCTAATATATTTTGACTCGAAACTTTGCATCATAAATATTTATAAGTGAGTTTATCCGCTAAAATGATTAATATTTCTTAGAAATTTTTCTAGCTGAATGCTAATTCAATCACTGTCAAGCCTTCATAATGTATTCACACCTCAATATACTTTCAGCTAAAAAAGAAATATTAACTCTACCTTTTCCGCCGAAACTTCTTGAAGAACACTTCCCATTGGGACTTTCACCAAACAGTCTTGCCACCTAAATATTCATCACTTCAGGCGGTCCATTGCTTTTCGTGCATTTATTTAAATAATGAATCAACTCATTCACTTTGGCTCCTGCAAAAAGCTTTCACGATATCCTTTCACTCGCAATATGTTAATTATATTGCTCATGCAACAAAAATTTCCATTTCCTCCACCTAAACAATATTGTCCAAGACAACGAGACTATTTTCACAGCTTGACGATTTTCACAGTCACCGTCATCGTCATCGTCCTTTTGCTTTGTCGTCACACTTACGAAAATATCAAAGGAAAGTTGGAAACTTTAACTGTTCGGGGAGTTCTTCAGATAATAATTAACTCTTACATTTTCAGATGATGTTATGCCAGTTAACGATACACTTAAAGTGATGAGGTTAATTTAATGTTAATATCACAGCAGGCCACCTGCAAGTAGTGTTTATGGCACTTTCTTAAGGAGTATTTCGTGGACTGCCTTAATGAATATTTTGTGGACATAATTTGGTGGAAAATGTGTTGGGGTACATTTTTTGTTCTTTTTCGAGAGACAACATGAATTTTGAGTGAAATTTATCTCATGCTTTATTTTGATGGATGATTTTTCATCTGTTTACAGATTTTTTCGTTCTGGTGATTAACTTAGAAATTTCTTGACTGTGATTTGACATTAATAACAATCATCTAGATTAAATGCAAGAAAGTTTTGGACGTATTCTTGATATCGGTTTAGCAGTTTTGACAATTATTCGACTTTTATTCATAAGCAAACGGTTAGAGAAAACAAATTGCTTCAATTTTTAATGAATCTTATCCAAGCCCTGAAAACCGTCATTATCCATAACTTCTGCGAAAATTTCTGAAACAATAATTTTCGGAAACTTTCATGATGATGAGTTTTTAGACAACAAGCACAAAATGGCCCATCAACTTTTTCGTCCTTTTTTCGAAAATTGGTGTGCTTTTGATTGCTGGCAAGCTAGTTCTTCAAACACCGATTGCACGAAGCTATCACAAAAGTGACTATGTGTTTCGTACGCTTACTATCTGTATAATCGCGAAACTAAACCATACTAAGGTTGAATCAAAATAACTTTAATCAAATTCAGAGATTGGGACGAAGAAGTCATGAAAATGCGCATAAAAATTCATCTTCAGCATGACAGTACATTCTTCATGGACTGCATGACTTCAACTGGGCTTTCTAGGCACATGTGTAGTTAACTGGGCCCACCCTTTCGCTACTTTGCACAAGATCGTATCATGGCGTTAGGCACCCCATATAGTTCAGCTGGGACGAAGCACTACGGTCAAGTTGCAGAGCACATTTCAGAGTTGACTGAAAAAGTTCCGTGGTATCTTTTCGTGAAGAGCTACTTCTTCGAGTTTGAATTTAAGGCTCTGTCACTAGCCAAGATTACCCCTTGCCTCCTTACTATTCATTTTCAGATGATGTATGGTATAAGAAACAAAAAGCCGATCATGCGTCGAGCCTGGTCGTCGTATTACGGGTTTCACTCGTCACTTGACCCGATTCCCCATCCACAATTCTCAAACGTTGTTTCAGAAGAAAAGGTAAATTCCCAGCTCCGAAGTTGATCAGAAATTGGAGTCATTTCATGGTTCCGCAGGACGTTGTTACTATAACGGCTAAAAGAAACTATCATAAAAAGCCGCTTATTTTGAATTTAAGAGATGTGTGCATGCATTTAGGAGGTATCATTCGATTGACCATTGATTCTGGCATTAAATGAGATTATGTCTGTTTCTTAGCAATACTAAAGATTGATGTGAAATATTGATACGATCTGATTGATGCAGTAAAAATGGCAGCATCCTTAAAATTTGAATTCATAGGTCTCTTTTGAACATATACAAACACCTGGTCACTACGGATCGTCATTCATGCGACTCATTATCCTGTTTCAGCTCTACAAACGTCGCACTAATCCGTTGTACCAAATACACCCTTAATACAAAACACTCAACTCTTTACGAAATTTTAATAGAAAAATATTGTCTTGATTTCAACTCACTTGATCTTTGAACAACAGTTTCATATTCAGTTCATCGACGCAACGGCTTAACTATCACCGCAGTGGCTCGTTACCGGTAACTGTGTGGTTGGCAGCAGTCGGTCTTAGCATCCCAGTGAATGCTATGGTCACACTTTACCATTGCGTTCTTTCTTAACACTTCTTTCAAAATGGCTTTCAGAAAAGTTTACAAGAAAACAATTATGGATTTGAACTCACACAAGACTTTCGTCCTGTTTATTAAATTCAGAGTTAAAATCAAACGCTGAAAAGTACTTTTCCTATTTAAGATGACTATCGGTGAAATATAATTTGGATTTCTTATTTTGTTCTTGGAAAAACTTTGAATCTTTTCGGTGATTATTTAAACACAGCCTTTTTTTTTCTTCAACAAAAATCAAACAAATGCATTAACAAATTGGAATGAAATTCTAAAACAATTTTTTCACACGAATTCCTTTCTGACAATTGTTTCAACTGAATTTAAGATACGTAATCTTGACCCAAGTTGTCTTTCTCAAAAGCATCATGTACCTCTAGTTTTTTTGGAAATCCTATGTTTCGTTCGTGTTTCCACAATCCAAACGCGGAATTCATCTTTAATTTCCATTTACACGACGGCAATCTTCTATACTTTCACAATTTTCAGAGATACCCAAGAAAATTCTTCGTCGTCATTCCATCATCAGCATGTACAGCATCTCAAAATGTACTGCATTAATGTTTTGGAGGATCTGAAAATTCAATAAAGTTGTTCATTTGACAAAATTGCCAATTTTCCCAAGATACCTCGTGGTAGCATATTGTAACAATTATCTTAAGAAGCACGATATCCTGCATATCCTTCCCTTATTCTAGATTCCCTGATGAATATTCCAAGTGGCAACATATGTGCTACGATACAGGCGGCTTTCATACTGGTATGCTCAGGCATATAATCCGGGTGAAATATGTACAAGTTTATGCAAAACAACATAAAACAATATTGTTGTTGGCTTCCATCGTATGGGCGGGATTTTTTCCGAAACGTTCCCTTGCAGATGTGTAGAATCAATCGAGTGTATGTAGATTTCGTCGTCAATTTGAAACCATGACCAAAGTATACATTTACAAATTTTTATCGGTAACCATTATCCTCTTCTATCCTGATGATGGCTCCAGTTGAATTATTTATAAATCGGGATCGGGGCATTTCCTTTGATATTTCGATCGATGGTATTTTTAACCACCTAAGGATTTTAGTATGCCGTATTCGAGCGAATCTAATGCGGGAAGAGGTTGGCGTTTATCGATAAATGGACGAATGCTGCACGATAAGGGTGCTGTATCGTCCTTTGAACCTTTCAACGCGCCAAGCGCCGTCATCTCTTGGCCAATGCCTCGACTGTTATAATCAAACCTGTATCTATAGATACTGCTGCAAGTTGTGCTCTGCGTTTGATTATTGCCCTGAAAAAGTGTTCGCCTCTTGAATTCCTTTGTTAATATTCATCTTGTATCGAGCAATCGTTGTGTACTCGTATTTGCAAGGATACGGACAAGGATATTTGCGCTTCTTAGCACAAGTGCTTGTTAGGCTGGAGATTATTTAAGAAGGAAATGCTGATTGATTTTTATTTGCATTTATGTGAGCGTGTGTTTCAATGGAAAATTGTGGATAATTCATTCAGCTAAGAAATGAGGGAAGCCGTTTGAACAAGAACCATCCCTTTTCATTTTATCCAATTGAAAGTCTTGGGAAAACACCGTCGAATGATGGAAAATTTTCAAATAAAAAGCTCCTGCGGGAGTAAATTGTGAAATTTCATTGACAGCCCTCAACATTGAAACCATGTTTACAGCGTAATTGAATTCACGATTAAACACTTTTTGCATGGATGCGCATGTAAAGAAAAGCCTTAATTATGACAATCGTCGTTTTTCAAAATAATTATTAGTCTTTGTAATGAATAATAAATTGTTGCTTCGTTACTGCATCCCTAATTAGGTAGGAGAAGTAGTTACTACGAATATTATGAGGCACAGAGGGAATGATAAACTGCAGAGGTTGTGAAATACCACCCACATTCTAGGGAAATTATTATAGATTTTTGATACCAATCATTTAATGTCACCGCTCGCAACTGTTCGTCGAGTGCACCAACCATTTCGATCGTTGAGAATCAACTATGTAATATATTCATCACGAAAGGATGATTTGGTTTTTCAGGCAATTAATTAACGCTGAAACCACATGGGTAGTCTAAAACCTGTCACTCATCTCTGTCACACTCATATACGAGAACACTGATTTCAAAATAATAATTCCTACAAAATTTGGTTTTTTAAATGAGCGTTGGTCTACATAGAAAGATATCTAACAAACAAAACGATTTTCTGAATCTGACAAAATAGTTTTTAACCTTGAAAGAAAACTAGATCCGCAAAATTTTATTTACAAATAATTTTAAAAATAAACCACAAATACATTTATTTCGGTTGATTATTAATTTGTGGCCAAATTTCATTTACAAAATTTATTATAAATTATTTTATGTAAATTTATTTATTTCCTTATGAAACTCCATTAAAGTATCTCTAAAAGACTTTCATTTCAGGGCCCATACAATAATCACTATGAACTGTGTTTTGTTGATATAATTGAACCATTTTAATAGACGAAATTTAAAAATTCTTCAAATTTCCTTTAAGAAAATAATTGTAGACTCCCTAAATTTATTACTGCTGGCAATTTTTTCGCACTTTCAGTCTTTTCTAAGTTTCATGTCGTTGTAACTACTCTTTTGCACAGTTTGTATTCCAAACATAAATTATTTCCTTATGAAAATTTTAATTTTCTTTTCAGCGTCTAGGTTTGGATAGTACCAACCGATTTTTTTGTCATTAGTTTAAAATTCCTTCGTAAATTTGATGAGGCTCAAGCGAAAACCTTAGCCTAAATGCATTTTAATTTAGTTTAAGTTGAACGACAAAAATCAGGAAGAGCTGATTTTCGATGATTATTCCGTAACTTAGATTTTTACTAAATAAAATAAATGATTATCAGCAGACTTTATTAATGAAATTTTTAGCTATAGCTATGAAAATGTGCTTTTTTAATTACCATTTCTGAAAATGTCTGGAAAAATTAAGCTTTTCGACAAACTCTTACAGAATTTCCTATAAATAAAAACCTTGCAAAAAAATCTTAAATAAAAAAAATGACAACAAGTCGAATAGATTCAAAAAACTCTAAGCATATTTTTGGGAATAAAAATTCAAAATTTTCAAACTTCAATCCAAAAATATAAATATATCAACAATCAAAAAAACCGGCCTCATCTGAAATATTTCTGTACGAGACTATAAAAATATTGCCTTTCCTGAGGTTCAAAAAAATGTTTGTTGAACTGTTTTTACATATTTTTGTCTCAAATAAAATCGCATAAAGTCAAAAAGAAAACAGAAGCAAAATAATTTGACTGTCGCATTTATTTCGTTGTATCCTCAAACATTTGGCAAGTTTTTTTAGTGAAATTTTCGGCTTTTCATTTTCAACAATGAATTTCAGACAGTGATAAAGTTCTGAGAATATCAGCAAATAGTGCAGAGCGATTTTTTAAATCATATTTTCCAATTATCTCTTTAAATTCTTTTTGCGTCAGTCTAAGAGAAGACATTACAACACGACTGGAGTACTATGGAAATTTCACATTTATATCCATCGTATTTCATCTATAAAATTTTAAATTCTTATTAAAGCGAGCAACATGAGTTATTCTATTTGATTTTGAACTAAACCTTACTTATATGAAAAAAATTACGACCGCAAACTTTCCTAGTCAATTATCTTTAAATCAAGCTGCCCAAAGTCCCGGGTTCATAAATTTCAAAAATCATATTCCTAAGAAATATGAAACACACCACCACCCTCAAAAAAGGCCGAATAAATTAGGTCGACCCTACAAACGTTTTCAGGCTCATATTTATGTTCACGCTAAAATAATGGTCCCAATGAGAATTAAAGCTTAAAGTTCTATAGTCTTTATCTTTAGTTATCACCGTAATATATTTCCTCTGCATAAACAAGATGGTATTTTCTATTCTTGTGTATTTTTCTAGCCCAAAAGTTATATTCGTATATGTTTTTGCTGCGACCTTTTATCTTTATGTTAAAATATAATATTTAAGTACATTAAACATCGTTCTGAAGAACTTCAAATATTTATTAGGGTATAAACTCTATGGTTTACTTTTCTTATAAAAGCAGTATGTTTGACAAAGTCCTTCAATGTTTTAAAAATAAACAACTGGCATTGAAGATTCCATGATAATTTGAATTTTAAAAGTTGATGATCACACTCTTACCCAGTCTACGAAATGTTTAATGAGCCTTTTCACCCTTGCTATTAATTTTTAATATGTTCGCTAGAAAAGTCAATTAAGCGCTTCCGAAGTGAATTTTAATCAGCCTGTAACGAAAACCGCATCGTTTAAAATACCTTAAAAGGTTGAATCCATGGAAAATATTAATTCACTTTCAAATAAAATTTAAAGCTTTTTGAAATTAACAATTTTCAATTTAAATTTTCAATGTATCGCAATTTTTTTACTTGCATTTGTCACAACTGCTATTTCTTTTAAACAAATATTTTTATTCTGTTCCTCTTAAAGCATTTGCAGCTATTTCGGAAGCCATCATAATCCGTAAACGCTGGCATGATAGACCAAATCTGAATTAGAACGTAATAAAAGCCACCCAAAAACAACAGAACAACTCGTTTGCAGTGAAGAAAGCAAAACAAATCACAATAAATCCCCTTCAGGCGTTAAATATGATAAAGTAACAAAACACTTTGCAAGATTTGAAAGGATTATCTACGATTTACTACCAGTCACAGCACAATTATGTTCATATTGCCTGCGGGAATTTGTTTTGAACTGATTCCTTTTGATGTTGAAATATTCCCTGAAGACATTGTCTTTTTGACTAATCACAAAATCGGTACATTTTTAAAGACATAATCAAAATTGTCATGAGTATGATTTTAAAGTCAAAGTTTGTGACCAAGGCTACATAATTAGGAAGAACTTCTGTTCGATTGACAATTGTTTTAAAAATTTGGCTCGTTATGCTTGTGTACATCAATCAACTGACTCTAATTAAATTTAAGATATCCTCAAAATCATTAGCAAACCGTATCGTGTGCCCATTTACAAATTAACTATTGTTGACACACGCTCATTGAAATGGCATCCAATTTACGCAACCTATTGTCCATTGATCTCTAATCTACACTTGGATAAGCCAGCTGTGCAAACCTGTGCGACATCTACAAATTGTCTAATTTACACACTCCTGATTCACAATCGAATTAGCTTTTCAATTGTACCTGCTTGCACGCAATCATTAAGCATGTACTTTCAATGCAAACTTGAAAATTCTTTGCTGACGCGTACCGCTCATTAGTTTTGTGTATCTAAAAACATGACGGTTGCAATTCAAATCCCATCGGCATCAACACGTCCTTGCGCCAGCAGCAGTAGCAGCAAACGAGAAGTCATTCTACCTTGCTCCATGCATTAAAGTATTCCTGACCCAGATCATTCACTACAGCTGTGCAGTAGCCAGGATACTCTCCACTAAGGCCACGAATACTATTTCGAGTTGCTGCAGTTTCGCACGTAATTACTCTTTGTAAATTATGCATGCACGTATCTACACCCAATTATTCCTTTCTGTATGCTAAATAGATACATTATCCTTAACTGGAATAGAAATAGAAATGAAATTAGAGAAAAGTGGGTCTCAGGTCCCTTGACTAGTCACACAGACTAAATTTTCAATGCAAAATCATATTGGCGTGACGGTGCCCGGACAGAACGAACATATATTTGTGAATAGCTTGCCAATAAGCAAAGGACCTCATTTGTATGCAATGTTGAAAATTTACCATCATATTGGCTTTTGCGGTTGATTATGGTCCTCTGCAATCAAGTTTTGATAGAAGAAAGAGATTTGCAGCGTGCAGAACTCGATGCAGTTTATGTGTGAATTGTCGAATGTAGATTTGTCATTATTTCCAAGTAATTCGGAAACTTTAAAATGCATGTCAAACTTTAATTAAAAAAGGATTATTGCTCAAAAAATAATGTGCGTAAAATTCCATTAAATCGATTAGAAATTCTTATTGAAATTATGGACCCCCTTTAAACGGTGCTACTTTCAAATATATATAATTTGTTTATAATCTGATTAGAATTTTTATTCGGTCTAAAAAATGTTCATTTGCTAAGCTTACATTCTTAAATATTTAGCGATTTATGTATTCAAACCGTCTGTGACAGACATTGGAATGACTACACATTAATGTCGAATAACTTTTTGAAATGACTTCTGAGGGAATTAAGCCTATTAAAATTTTCTTTTTAGGTCTTATTTTGACATCAAAACAATAATATTTTGTCACATAACAAATTTCTTAGTCAAGGCTTACAGGAACAGATAAAAACAAATAGCGCCCAACGTGGGCTCAATCACGAATAAAATGTAAACCCATTAAAATACTTTCTGTGTATATTTTAAAAAATTTTGAACTTTTGTGTGATCTGGTCGGTACATTTCCTTTTTTTAATCTTAAATTTAATCAGTGCAAAATATATTTATATTTTATTTCAAAATCGATCAATTAGTTACCATATTCGTTACTTTTATGAAAAACAAGTCCAGTAGGTGTACCATCTAAAAACTATTTTACTTGTATTTGTGACAAATAAATCTCAATTTTATTTTTCAGTTTTATTTCAATTTTCTTTGCTTCATCGAAATATTTTGAAAAATTTATAGTTGTTGACATAATATTCAGAATAATTTAATCTTAATCGAGGACCAAAAGAAAGAAAATATTTATTTCCGGCAATTGATTCATGTTTTGCGCGCTTTTCATGAGTTTACAATTTGTTTTGGATTATGAAACCTGATTCAATTTACACCACAATTTAGATTTTAAATAGCACGATAGAATTCTCAGTACTATAGAGTTTAAGACTATTAAATTTGCATACACACCAAGAACATTGAGGAATAATGGTTTTAGAATTTTTTTTCAAGATTTTTCCTATGAAAATTGTTGAAGCAATTTTAAATTTTATACGCTGTTTGATAAGTACAAGAATAAAGGAAATACTTGCAAGAACACATAGGTTGAAAACAATTAAAATGCTTAGGCTGAAAATTTTGCCTCAGCTTTTATTTTTAGGCTTCATATGTTACGCATCCTTCAATGAAATTATTGCTTTTTTCTCGTCAAGGATTAATATTTTAATGACTTTTATTATTTATCTCTACTTTATATTGAATGATTTTCAAGCATTGAAATCATATTTCTAAGCTAAAATAATCAAATCAAATGAGCATAAAGCAAACTGAGATCACAAATCAAGACAAATTATTCAATCGCCCAAAAATATCAAAATTGAAGTATCTTATTTGAAGTTCAAACCGATTGTTGAAACCTTCTCACTTTCCATCTCGAATTCGCACAATATCTAAATAACTTTATCCATTATGACTACTGTAAAATCAACGCACGTTAACCATTCACTCGGTCATATTTCATCTCAAATGGGCAATTTCACCAAACATTAACATCTCTTGGTGCTTGTTTCGAACTCCAGTTACATTGCATAAAATATCCCAGAATCACTTAAGACTTTTGCAGACTTTGCCCATTAAAATGAAGAAAACGAACATTTCCCAAGCTCAATATTAATTAAAAACCACCTCGCAACTGAAAACAAGAACGTAAATAAGATATTCTTGGTGTACTGCTTGGTCAGCAGTACTATGCCCAATTCAAAGAAATATCCGACTAACAATCGGCTGGCCGTGTGCAATTCACCACAAGAAGTAGCAAAACGGACACGGAGGGTGCTATAAAACAATCACTCTAGTTCTGAGCTCCTGCTTGTTTGAAAGTTGTCTAGTAAATTAGCTGGTATTATTTCGATCAGCGTCTGCGGAGGAAGATCTATTGAAAAACTTTCTACTTGCAAGGGGAATAAGTCTGAATTGTTTGTTGTTTTTGTCTTCGCGGGAATTCTTTAGTGGCAATGTTACGAACAATGGGATTTCTCGCAGTTTTCATTTCGCTGAAATGATATATGACTGCTAGGGGAATGGCAAGCAAGGCTGGTTTCTTGAAACTGTCACGATGGTTCGGGCTGTAGTTTCTTCCTTGAGAAGTTTTCAAAAATTTATCAGGTCCATGTTTTGTTTTTTTAAATATTGATGGCGAATCTCACAAAAAATATAAAAAAAGTTAGTTGAACTAGCAAAAAAATTTCGGTCAAAATTTTGTCCCATTTTCATATGATTAAATTTTCTTCCCTTCATTTTTTTCTGCTGCCAGAAATTAAATCTATAACAATAATGTTTCTCAAGTTGGTAAGACTACTAGAATCTTCGACATTCATGTCTTTTAATTTTGCAAGACTATCCATTACAGTCGAAGAACAGCTACGTGCGACCACACACCCACGCAATTGAAATTCTCAAAGAAATGCGAATATATCACTTCGTGAAATTATTTTTGCTCAAGTTCTTATTTCCCATGGTACGAAAGATGCGAAATTACTTCAGAGCCATTACTAATGCAGAACTGAAGAAGTGTACAACGTAACCATCATCACTACCATCACCACTTCCGTCATATTCTTCATTCAGACTACAAAGTTCACGAGACTAATGATAAACGTCCTCTTCGCAAATAGTCATTCCATTTTCGAAACAATGTCAGAGCAATATGGAAAGATTCTCGAGGCAAACTGCGGGTACTTGGCCCCACTTAAAATAAAATATTACTGATCCTCTAGTAACTGTTTGTGATATTTGTTTTGCTAGCAAGGCGAAAGCAGTGTCCTAAATTGAAGAAAATATATGTTGGTTGAAGAAGTGTGTTTTTCTTGATGGATCGCTTTCGCCACGAATGAACAATAATGTTCTATTATGAGTTGAAACGCTTGTGACTGTAGGTCCTTTATTGGTTTCAAGACTACTATGGGCTGTTACATTCCTCTTGTGCTTACTTTTCGTTTACGAAAACAATGAAAATATAAATTACGGTCCATGAGTTGTGTTTAGGAATACCATTTTTTTTTTGAAAAATACAGTTTTAAGACTCCATAAAATATGGACCATAACAAATGTTCCTTTTCGTGTCGGGTAAGCTTGGCGATTAATTTTAACTCAACGATGAAAATCAAAGTCAAAGAAATATTTGGCAACGTCTAGATTAATATATCATATCAATTCATGAATAAGTAAGTCACAGTTATTACACATGAACCAATAGTGTTTGTGCCCACGCTGGGCGCTAAATGTGTGAAACTGAAAATAAGATGTTAATTTGAAGTATGTTGTAACTAAAAGTATTTATTTATTTTTTAATATTATTTTCATCAAGAATGATATGTTTCAGCAACTTTGACAAAAAGCTCTTAAATATATATTTTTTAAACATTTTGACCCATAATTTCGTGCATTTGTTTTTATGGATATACAATCATTTATTCGTGAGTACATTGAAAAGTCCCAACTTAAGGTAGTTTAAATTTTAGAAAACAATACGATTGAAATATTTTCGAATTAAATTTACTAAACTAAAAAACGATTTCTTACATTTTTCCTTAAGACAGTATTTTTTAATAGTTCTTGACCAAAATTTTTGGCTTTTAGAGTCTGATAAATTTTAATTTTACTTAATTTAAATTTAAAGAACCTGAAAATTATATAATTTCCCAGATTTTGGATATCAAAATACGTATAATAATTTAATTTTATCTTTAGTTCTCTTACCTTAAGTTACATCTAGAAGACTTGGTAAAAAACTCACTTTAATTTCGACTTTTATTACTCCATCTGAAAATAAAAGAAGACACAAGTTAATTTCAGACATTACTCAGCCACCATAATAAATGTCATAGAACAAAATAAAATACATAAAACACAATCCACCAGTTGTTGTTCTTCTCCATCTCTTCGAGTGACATCTCTACCGGACCAAAAAAAAATGTAAACAAGTATCATTTCTGCATTATCCTTGAGTAGCTCACACCGAATTGGATAATAAAAACAGGGTTCATCTTTCATAAGAATTTTTACAAGGCTCGAATGCAAACAAGCCAATAGTCAAGCGCAAGAAAAGCTTCTAGCCATAAAAAATAGGCATTCTATCAAATACTGCTTCGTGTCCTTCTTCTTGCATCCCCCACCAAATTCTTAGCGACAATAGGCGCCCTCTTCTTTGACTGTATTCACTTGGTATGGGCTTTTTTCCCTCGTTTTGAAACTAATCAATCGGCTGCAACCATGGAAAGAATATCTATTGACGGCTGGTGTTGAAATACCATTGGTAAGCAATAAAAACCGAATAGAATACAGAACCGAAAAAATATAAGGCATGTGAGTGCTAAACCAACAAAAACCGAACACGAACGCAAACATTCGTATGAAAGAAAATTCAATAAAAGTTTGATTTCAGCCGTATTTTTCCTCTTGAAAAACTGTAATGGCACCAAACGAGACAAGTTTCTCGAAGTCGTGCAGTAGCAAGAACAACAACAACAACAGTAACGTTGAGACAGCAGGGTGAATGTGCCCCCGTCTAAATGGTTTCACTGGATTTTACGAGCTATTGCGCTCCACCATTATGAACGCCGAAAATTGCCAAACTTTTGCTTCTTTCCATTTTTCTAGAGTATGTTCCTATCGTTTTCCAGTCGCACCAAACATTACTTTCACTCGGTCTACACATCCTTGCTGTTCATCCTTCTTTACGTTCGAATATGGCATTTCATGCTTGACGTGAATATTTTCATCCTTAACCACACCCCAATTTTTGTAAACTATTTGTCGGACGGTAAAATCTACTTGATTTTCTATCGAAGTTAGTGTTGTGCGAAGATTCTTAACGGCTGAGTATGTTTGTTTATGGTCTATGGAAAAGACGAGTATCTATAAATGCAGGACGAGCAAATCGAAAATAGATACGAACTCATGATCGCTTTCGCATGAATATGGTCATAAAACATAAGGATCTATTTGAAAATCTATCGTCAGCTTCAATATGGAGAGCACTATTGTTTTATGGGGATGGAAAATTGGTGTTTATCTTGAATGAAAGAAAGTGTTTGTGGTGCTTACTTTTATGGAAAGTCTAAATAATTATTTCAAAGCTTTGCAGTTTTAAGAGTTCTATATTTTTTTCTTTCCTTTTTCATACTTCACGCCTAACACAAGAAGTATCTTTAAAAAGTTTCCGATAACTTCACCGACTGATTGATTGAATGTGTGCGTGAAAAGTAATCAATCATTTATTATTCTCTCTATGAGTTTTCAATTACACATCGTGTAAAAGGAAAGTGGCATAGACATAGGAGCTAGAGGACAACATATCAAATTAATTACATGCCAAGAGATAGAGTGGTGTAGCATGTTCTGATTGTGCGATGATAGTCTAGCAAAGCAATATGAAACTTTCCAGCTAATAAAGTTAATTATTTTATGTTGAGTGTGCTCATTTTCACTGTGGTCGGTAGGATATTTATGAGACTTCTATGATTTGTTGAGATGGTTGACGTGAATGAAGTAGCGATGATGGATTTCTAGAGCTGTGATGAATTCTTTGTTACGGATTCTTTTTATCAGAAATGTTACATGAAACTGGGATGTTAATTGATCCAGGGGAAGAGACTCTATTAACTATTTAAGCTCAATTCATTTAGGCTGCAAAAAATTTCTTTAATAACTTAGCAGATCCTTAAATCAAAACTTTTCGTTAAGCATGGTAATTGCTGCAGTGAAGCCCCTTCCCAAGTAATTACCTTCTCATATTGATTCATTCATCCTTCGCAAACAATATTAAATCTGATGTGGTTAAAATACATGTAATTAAACCTCTAATCGATGAAGCATGCCAAGAACCACATGCATCATGTTCCATTCATTAAGTAATTTTCCTTCATGCAAACATTGTTTCATCTTTTGCCATCCAATCTTACATATGCCAACAGTCATTTTTTATATGCTAGTCATCCAATTCGTTTATCATAGCGTCATTTGGCTGAGTGTTATGTTAACTAGTTCGCTTCACTTTGACCAATCCGTTACATTTTCATTCCTTATCACATCCTCACCAACAGCCATATTGCTCTAATTCCTAATCAGTATCTCTTTGTACGCTATCATGCTTCACTTGACATCTATCTCCTCCACTTGACAAAATACGTACGTGCATGACCATTAGTGTATATGGACAGTAACAAATTACTGACGATTTCATAAGCAAATGTCGTCCTGAAACTTACGATTCATGCAAATGTTCAAGTCGATCTGTTTGCAGTCTTATCTTCAGGATGCTTTACATGTTCACTATGATGGAATACCGAACCACGTGAAGAGCTCAAGGCGAATGTTTTGGACATTTTTGAAAAATGTTTTTGAACCCCGCTTCGTGTCGACTAGCACACTGGAATCCTGGTATTTTTCAGTGGCCGCAGAGCAAGTTCTGCAATCATTAGGGTACAGACAATTTCTTGATGTATATTTTACAACAGAATGCATTACTAAACCCGATTTGAAAATGGAAAAATTGTGCTCATCTTCATGTGTCCATCGTTTTGATGAAAAATTTTGGAGATTTTTCAATGCCATGGCGTTTCCACAGCATTTCAAACTAAACCACAAATAGTTTCGTGGATAAAACGTTTGAAATTTTTCTTGGAATTTGAAAAGTACTGACATTTCATATTTATTTTTCATGGAATCATTACATGGCATAGCCAACTTGATTTAGTCTATTTTAACTGAAAAACTGTTAATAACACATTCAATGCTGCACCTAAGAATGGATTTTACATTAAACTTTAGATTTTAATTTGATTTTACGATATTCCAGTGGTATTTAATTTTTTGAGTATTCCAGTTCGAATATTATTCACAAAACTGACTTTATAACCAATTGTTCCATATTAAACCGTAATAAAAATTATCGGAAAATCAAAAACCAAATACACTAGCTGATCACTACACCATTGAAGTGATTACGAAATGAATCATCATCAAATTCTTCTCATTTTGTATCAGATGTAGCCCACGTTGGGCGCTGTATAAAAATATGTTGTTTTAATACGCTGAAAGTGTTTTGATATGTGCCAGTTCTAAATATTTAAAAATTTTATTTTGATTTTAAGATAAGAAGTAACCATTTCCAAGACATAATTAATTTTTATAGTGAAAATTGTTCAATTTTCTTTTCTATTTTGTCAGTCAAATGTTTTATGAACGGTTGCTGCTGATCATTGAATGAAATAAATCTTAGAAGCAGCTTGCTTCTGCTTATACAATTCATTGCACTCTATCTGTTATTGTTTTTGATCAGTAGCCATTCATAGTAATAATTATGACAAACTCAATCAGACGTCAAAGAACAGTCGTATTCAACACCCCAATTCAGTTATTATCAATATTATTCGTACAGAACTTTAACGTAGAAGCTCATAAATAATTTCTTCATCACCAAAAATCTTAAGCATAATGAAATTTTCTATCACTCGATAATTCTGCTTAAATAGAGGAAATAAATTTGAAAATAGCATAACAATTTGATCAAATATAGTTCAAAACATACGATAAGACATCATATTTCCATTTTCATACATAATATAATTTTTTCTGTTTGTAACCTCAGAAATGCTATATTTTATTGAAGTCCAATACTAACATGAACAGCAATCAGTTACGACCACCGGTAGCCAACTATTTTGCTATCATCCCTCGGAAAACTTCCCTTAAATCATAAATTCAAATTTTGTTTACTTCAAATTCAAAGTGTGCCTGCATTCATGATAAATTGATGATAGCTTTAACAAAATCATTCCACTTAATATACGAATAACGCTTTTTTGCCAAAAAAAGCGGACTATAAATCAAAGACTTCTATTTTATAAACCTCTCTCAACGAACTTCTCAAATCAATTCAAACGCACCAAATAACAAATGGCTTGAAAATATTTTCACTATTCCAACGAGAGAAGCAATAAATTTTATGCTTGACTTAGTTATTCTCGGTTGGTAGAGCAGGGGTGCAAGAGACGTTTGACAACTACCACGAAAGGACAATTCAAATGGTAGTTAATGTTGTCGTCCAGGCAAGAAATCAGCAAACTGCCTATATTTTATGTTTGCTATAGTGTCATCGAGGCAAGACAAAGTGTGCTTCCAATTGTATAATTACTATGAATTTATGTAAAATATCCTTGTATTTAATTTTCTAAATTGAGCTTATGAAAATTGTGTCTTTTTTCATACAGTCTGATATCAATTAATCAAAAAATGTAAGGTGTTTTTTCAAAAATATTTTCCATCTTAATATCAAAGTTTAATGGATACATTTTCAATCTCGTTTTAAAGGTCATCCTTTGTGAAAACCTAAAAGTAATCCATATTAAAGATAGCTTTATTCCAGCAACGTCAAGTACTCAACCAAGAAAAAAATGACCATTCAACCAAAGCAAATAGAGATCTTAAACAGAGCAAACTCACTTTATCAATTCGAAATCATTAATCACCTTCCATCTCGAGGGGTTGAAATTTCTGCCCTGAGGACTACATTCACTTCAAACTTTTCTACATTTTTCTTCGGAAAATCGATTTGACACAATCGTAATTCCAAATGTATGTAGAGAGGTATGGTGCGCTATAACGATAAATACTATTTCATCAATTTATTGTTTGTTTGCTTTGAAATTTGATTGAATATTGTGGCGCTAGAAGCGTACAACAAACATTTTGTTAAAATTTAAAAGTTATTATAATTTTCCGATATGGTTTTGATACAAAAAAATCAAAACAACAATGACACGTTGAGAGCTTCTTAATTTTTAAACCACAAAATTCAATTCCCTAAAATGCATTTCAACAATCAACTTAAGTATGCCCACAAAGTGAAAACAATCTTACCATCTACCACAAAAGAGGTAAAAGAAACGAAAAACGAGAAGCCACAAAGAAATTTCGTTCGAATGAAGTCGATCTTTGACTGCCTTTTTGCCAAGCTTGCTTGGAAAAAGAGAGATCAAAGCTAATTTCAATTCACCACAAACAAATTGTAAATAAATGGAAGAAGAGAATTTTCCTAAATGCACATTTCCATTATTGGTTTTACGGTGAACCACATTCAAAACAGTGCCATTGAATAAATATCCAAAAGTTTTGCAAGGACTCTTACGGAGAGAAGTTTGGTGAAATTGAAGGAAACAAGTGGATTTTTAAGGTTAAGTTCGATTGGAAAAGC
Organism: Oxycera nigricornis; assembly: GCA_963942545.1. Taxonomy (NCBI): domain Eukaryota; kingdom Metazoa; phylum Arthropoda; class Insecta; order Diptera; family Stratiomyidae; genus Oxycera; species Oxycera nigricornis. Next base: position 100,026,947 of record OZ012662.1, read on the forward strand.
GTTGATGCAAGTTCAAACACAGTCAAAACAACAAATTCTGATTGATTTTATGAAAACTAAGATGCAAATAAACTTTTTAAAATGTTAAATTACATTTAACTGACTGCAGATATTTGAATGGAGAAAATTCGTAATGATTTTTTTCTGTTCATAAAAGTTTATATTTTTTGGTGTGCAATTAAATGAACTTTACATTTGAGTAAAATATTCATTGTGAACAAAACTCAAGGAAAACAAAGCAAATACGTCCAACAACAATAACGATTTTTCATCAAATTAGAGTTCAGAAGATTTCATTCTCCTTGAACAATTTTTCCTTTCCACAAATTAATCAGATATTTTTTCAATAAACAAATTACAAAATTTCATAAAAACGTGAGACTAGAAATGATAGCCTAAGTAATTTTCTCTGGGACAAATTAATAAATGAAAATGGTTTCATAAAAAATTTCAAATTTTTCTACACTGAAACTATGTAAAAAATAAATAAATGCGACACCTTTTGTACATGAAAAATAATGACAATTTAGCAAATTTATCAACTAAAGAGGTTTCCTCTTAAATGCAACACCCTCAATTCAAAAAGTGTAACTTCACTGAACGAAAATCGATCGATCTATTGAAATATTGTGCAAATCAACTAAATATTCTTTGCATCAAAAAGTTATATGTCTCGGACTATTTTCCACTTTATTTTAATAAAACTGTTAACAAACAACAACGATAACTTCCTTTGAAGTGGATATTTTATTTTTATACAAACATATGTTTCAATAGCTACTTGCTACCTTCCTCAGTGTTGTATCGTTACTAAATGACAAAGTCTGTGATGCCTATATATACCTAACATAAGTGGATACAATTTTGAAAATAATCCTAAATGTATACAAGGAAAAAGATTCCTCTATTATCTTGCAGAATTTGAATTGAAATCCGTGAAGTTTAATTCCGTTAAATAATGGAAACAAATTCACATTTCTTCGAATATAGTTTTAAATAGTGTTATTCAACTGAAGCATTTTGTGACCATGTTTTTAAAAATATTCATATTCGATTTTAACACTAAAATTCATGAAAAGCGCAAAAATAGATATTCCTTGTCATTTTTCCGCATTTGATATAAAACTTCTGTACATTTGATTTATCTCGCATCATCCGTTGCAGAAAAAAATGAAATAATTTGAATAAAGCAAATTTTGTTCTGATTGACCGATGATTGAGTACTAAAAGTGAGCAAAAGCATGTGTTTTGCTTTCAAAAAATATATCCTTATTATTATCTACGGAAATAATTTGCAACATAGAACATTCTTTCGAAAAATATTCGTTCAAAAAAATTGATGCTACAGCTCATCTATAAAATTACCGGAATATGAAACAATAAAAACAATGTTTCATAATAATTTTCATGAAAAATACCTCTGTGAGAAATGTCAAAATTGTTTGTGCATTCTCCGTATCAAAAACGTAGTTCTTATTGCAGTTGACCTCAAATTCAAAAACATTTCGATTAATTCTTTAAATCCCATCGCAAACTTTTCAGGGTCTCCTTCTGTGTATAATTATACCCAGACAAAACTAATACATCACCACACTTCTGTCTCAAAAGTTTCCAAAAAAACATTTCTATAATTTTTCGCAAAATTTAAAAACTTTTGCTAATGAAATTATCATTCTTCAAACAAAAATTTGAAGTAAATTCTAAAATCTTTAAAAAAAATTTTAATTCTGGGAAATAACTTCAAAAAGATTTTTTTTTGTAATTTCAAAAAGACTTTTTATGTTTTTTTTGTTTTATGATTTGATTGAAACAAAGAAACTGCAAACAAAGTGTCCATAAGCTGATCTGGATTGCACAAATTGTTTTTGCGAACTATGTTCTAATGTTTCTATTTTAAAACTAATTTCCCAAAATTAATTCAAAACATTTACCTATGTTGGCAGCTGAGGATTTAAAATAATTAATTTCGAAAAGAATCATTGGTAGAAAATTTAGTAGAAGCGTTTTTATTATAACTAAAAAACAATATTGGACACACATCACTACATTAAAGTACATCGAAGTTTTACATACGAAGGAAGTTCCCATAAAATATTGGGACTATTTATCAATAAAAAATAATTCAAAAATGTTGAATTATTTCCACCAATATTTTTTTAAATTTCAAATAAATACGCGAGCTCCACTTCATTTATTTATTTTGATTACTTGATTTAATAACCAATCAAAAGTTACTATGGTTTGGGTCAGAAAAAACTGTGTCACATTCAGGACAATTTTATTGCTTTCATTTTCCATGACAATCCATATGTTGTTTTCATCGAACTGCACTCTATTTTTTGATCACAAAGTTTTTAATTTTTGATATTTTCTTTTCATATTTTGTAGATCGTTCGTTCTTTTTCAAAAGATTTGCATTGCCAATTGTTTTTAAATCTTTTTGAAGATTTTGACCAAAGCTTATTAAGTTATCAATCAAGAGTTTTTTCAAAAATGCACCGGATATAGTCCTTTCTAGATCCAGTTCTTGCTTGAATGCGCTGAAGCTTGCTCAATTTTTAATTTATCTTTTTCTAAAGAATTTATAAAGGCGATATTTTCATATGATAATGTTGTATAGTCAAAACTATGTTTGAAATTCGATATTCAACGAATCTGAACAACAATTGTAATTTGTTTTTAAACTAATCCTTTTCCATTCAGAAGATTGGCACTTTGGTTTATGATTGAAATATAATTTTTTGTCATTATCGCAGAACATATTTACTAACCTAGAAAGTAAGCATGACTCTCCTCAATTTTACTCCCAGAAAATCAACAAAGGACCAAACAACTTCAAGCATCATTGAAAAAGTGGCAAACAGGACGCACGACTGAAAACGAAATGCCTATAAAAAACAATCAATAAAAGTTGCTTCTACTCTAAATATTCTATTAAAGTCAAATGCAACTTCCAACATAGTGGAATGCACTCTATATATTCCTTAGTGGTTTTCTTTGTGAACATTCTTTCCAACCGCATCGGGACTATTGGTTTGAAATAATTTACGAACAGTGAGAACATGTCGACAGGGAGTAAGGACATGCTTCGATGGAATATTTTATTACCATTTGGATTTGGGGAACATGTTTTGTAGTCGCAGAGCAACTTCTCGCAACACCATTACATTCCAATAAAACATTGTTTTAATATATATATTTGAATAAATATTCACCGGTCTCTGTTGGATACCATCCACTTTGCTTTTAATTCAAAATGTTTCTGAATTATCTATGAAAGCAATATTAATTTATTTTCTTGTCCATTTCATTCACTTTTGCCCTCAATTTGAACAGGCAGTCGTCGTCTTGGGCCTTTTCAGATAGAACTTAGCTTTGATCTCTAAATGAAATTTGTTGTTTGATATCGAATTTGATGCTTGCTGTACTTCTTGTTCTGGTTAAGCTTTTTAAGTAATTTAATTTTATTGCTGCTCTCTTGATGGAGGGACTGTAATTTCATTTGACTAGGAAATGGGAAATAGGAAAGATATGGAAAGTATAAAAGGAAATTGGTTGAAATAGCAATTGTAGATTTATATATAATTTTTTTTCAAGTGAAAATTCTATAATATTGAAATTTTTTTATTAGCCAGAAAGCTTTTTAAGATCGCATGAAATATGATATTAATTAATATTGCCAAAAAAATATTGACATGAGTTATGAACTTTGGTATGATAAATGATGAAATCAAAAGATTTGCAATAATCCTAGTGTGAGTAAATTTTGGATTTTAATACAAAATCCTCTGATGACATCGTGCATATTTGCTTCTCACATAAAAGGACTCTACGAAGTGTTACTGTGATGAGCTCACATAAACTAGTTACAATTAGAATTTAAAATACGATGTGACAATCGATGAAATTTTCAATTTAAGACTTCAGTTTCATATTATAGCAAAATGAAAAAAAGTTTTGTTACAGTGATTTTTTCTATGCACTCCGTCACTAAAATCGCTTGAAATTTTTTTAGTTAATAGAAAAAATTCAGTAAAATCTCTTTCGAAAAATTTGCAGATATTTATGAACTAAACAGACTTGATCTGAGGGTCATAGCAAGCTTTTTCATTAAATTTTGAAGAAAATTTTTGCAAAGTGTCTTTCATTGTCTTTGTTGATTAAATTTTTGCAAACAAAAATAAATTACCCTCGCCCACTGAAACTGCATTTCCCATCTTTTTAAAATACACACAAATAAATACGTTTTCGACGTTTGGATTTTTCAAATTTATCAAGTTCAAACCTACAAAATCTCATGGTAATAATTTTCTTGAAAAATAGCATCATTTATATTTTCCTACGATTTTTTTTCCAAAGATAATCATAGCAGAAAATTCTCAAATCAAACAATATTCTTGGAGGCGATTTTGTTTTTCAAAATAAAATCGACAACAATCTAAAACCCAAGAAAGTTTCTCGACGAAAAGATTCATTGCAAAAAACACCAAAAAAATTTTAAAATCAATTGTTAAAATATAAACTCCACCCAAAAATTTAACTAAATCATAAAGTAATTCCATGATAAATAATTCACTGATTAAAATTTCACACCCCGAACAACACAAATTTTTTAAAAAAATGCTAAATATTTTATTAGCAATTAACGAAATTTCAAATAAAAAATTCATGAATAAAAAGATCCAAAACGACATCGGAAGACTATTTTCATTATGTTTTATGTGCGAAAATTTTCAAACTAATAAACGTATTCATTGTAACTGAATTGCGATAACTAATTTAGAATTCTAAATTGTTTTTTTTTCAACATATTACCGAAATCAAGAAACTCTGGATAAACAATTATAATTTATTAACATTGTTGAAATTTCACGAAAACAATTTCCCGACACTCATTTCAAATGCCGACAGAAAATTTAGTAGACTTTTTTCACAGCTGAAAATTTGAATATCGAAGAAGGCGATTTTGTTTTTGAGACGAAAAATTTAAGTCCACAACAAATTAAAACCCAGGAGAATTATATGACCAAACCTATTGATTATAAAAACAACATGAATACTTACACACAAATTTATCAAAATAAATCTGCTAGATAAAATAATTCTATAATATGAAATCGGCGCTGAACGATTTACTAAAATTTCGCAAAATAAAAATTTAGCCCAAAATGTTTGTAAAAACTTCAACGGCAATTTGCGAAATTTCAAGAAAACAAAATGCAGGAACAAAATTCTCAAAAATGCCGTCAGGAAATTTAGAAAACTGTTTTCATAAATGTTTTGGTTTACGAAAATTTGCAAAACAATAAAGATATTCTTTGTAAATATATTGCGACAACAAACCTAAACAATACTTTTTTCTAAAACTAAACTAAAACAAGAAAGTCTGAATAAACGATCAGAAAGCTACGAAATAACTATCAATGTTATTGCCACTAAATTTTATTTTGAATTATATGAATTGCCTCTGCAGGAAATGATTCGACTTACATTTTCTCTTATTATTTTGCTGACTAGTGGGTGATACAGCTTCAACAGAAGTTATATTAGCCTGCTCTTTATCTCTATGGGACACAGGTCTTAATAAAATCCAGGAGGCTTACAACGTTCACATCCTGATCGCCATCGCACTAACAATAAAAAAAACCGCCCTGAGAAAACATCCTCTCAGATTTGATAATCTGACATCGACCTTTAGCACACATCATATCCTGAATCCCATCATCATACAATCTCTCTTACATCAGAATGTCACGAGGCAATATAAGAAATTAGAAAGTTCAAAGTATGCAATCAATCTTTTAGGTAAAAGGCCAAAATGTTATCCTTTTCACAATCTCAAATACCTTTTTCCTCCACTATCACGATCATATTGACTCTCCAGCGTTATTCCAATCGTCGTCCTTATGTACCTTACGGCTTACAGTGAATGGCAAATAAGCTATTGCCATATCCATGGAAAATATTCAAGTGTGGCATTTTGTATCCTTATTTGAGAGGATTCCAATTTTTCTTAACATATATTTCAAGTCGAATAATGTAAAATCAAATAGTGAATTGACTCGAGAAGAAATATCATCGTTTTTTGTAAGGTATTACGATTGCTTGAAATACGTTTGACATAATGTTTGACCTTTTCAATTTTTTGTTATCCTTTAAGATGAATGCTTAGTCTGCAATTTATTTTGAAAATGCCATAAATAGAAATTTGAATTGATTTGGAATTGCATTTGATGCTATTTTTGGAGCTCAACTTTTTGGATATTTCAATAAACGCCAAAGCATCACAAACAAACTATAACAAGCAGCTTAACAAAATTTTATTAAAATATATTGAAATATTATTATTAAATATTTTAAAATTCCATTAAGGAATCGAAAACAAAATTCCAATAAACTTTAGTAGGTTTTCCAACGAAAAACTTATAAATTTGCCTTTTTTTTAACCATTTTGCAAACACGATGATTTTCCGATTGCGATTAAAACTGATGAATGTGAATTATTTATTCTACAGTCTTCCCTTTCTTCGTAACAATGCTACCATCATCATTTTTTTTTATCAAACACCTTCCACGTTCAAAACTATCTTTAAAATATTCCACTAAGCTTCTTAACAAGATTCTCCCATCCTCACAAGCACCGTCAACCCCTTCAAAATTTAATCTCTCGCCCAACTTTTCCGTTTTGCTTACTTTACCACAGTCGTGATCAAAAGACCAACAAATGCGGAATTGTCGTACGTTGAGAAAAAGCCGCAACAATGATGTTTATCAAAAGTCTTTCAAAAGAAGGCTCAAAAGCACGTTTGTCCTTTTTTCTCTTTGATAAATCACCCGATGGCATTTACCAAATTTAAATCACGAGAAAAAATCGGCCCACCAACTCCAGTTTGCAATTCGTCGTAACCCAATCCTATCCTGACATCGGCTAATGATTAATTTCGCGAAAATTTTCAACCCTTCGCAAATGGAAGCCGTATATACAAATGAAATTTCCATTTGTTCCAACCATGGTCGTTTGATCCTTTTGTTGCGGTGACGAACGGTCAAAACCGCCTGAAAATGAGCAGAAATTGAAACAACTGAAACACTGATTAGACCACTACCGGCTGTCTATATTTTTCGTCCTAATTATTATTATTAGGAGCGTAATTTCAGGTCGTTTTTCGTTGAAATATTGTCATCAGAGGATTTTCAGGGTTTTCGTTTGTATTTTGGAATGTCACCGTGATTGGGTGTTAACGTGAATTAAATTTCCATCAATTTCCGTTTGGGACTTTTGTCGCGAAAATAAATGGCAAAAATAGAATAGCAAAGTAAGACTAATAAATGGACGACAGAAAAGTTTGCATGATAAAAACTTGGCCTATGCTAATTCGAATCCACATGGTAATGATGAATAAATTAAGCGCAACATCAAAGGACCCTGAATGGGTTTTATGGAAAGTTTGTTGAATTTTTAAAATGCAAATCAAAAAGGACGTGGTTTGCATACAATGTCATAGTTTGTGAATCTTTACTTTGGTCATTTCCCATTAAAGAAGTTTTCAGACAATTTTTATATAATATTCAAATTGTTATTAAATGTTGCTACTGTTGGAAAGAAGATATAATATGAAATGGCATTTTACAACAAGGTCTTGGGCTAGTACATCGTATCCTTTGCAACATTCTCCTGGCGACCAACACCCAAAAGTTATATTGCCTCTGTTATCTCTTGGCAACTATCTACATATCGTCCTTCCCATTTATCCTCTAGAAACTCAATTTGATTCCCAACGTTCCTTCTAAACGATTCTTTCCTTCCGTTATGCATTCCATGCTTGGTACTGGACAGGATCAACGGATAGACAACATTCAATGCTCATATGCAAAATTCAGTAGGTTCATGTTCATGGACTCTCAAGTGGACAACCGAACGACCGGATAAATTTAGTCCCGGCCATGAAACGAAAGTCCTTCTTGAGTTTTTGGTCAAACTTGCCCGAAATCAGTTTTTGGGCGAGAAAACTAAATCCCAAATCCTGTTTGTTGTTGGTCGTGGTAGAATTGAAATGTGTATAGTTGGATTTGGCTAAACTCTAAACTCTTCCTGCAAACTCTCTAGGAATGAGTACGTCAGGATATTCAGTAAAACTTCTTAGATTTTAAATATATTTGCGAGAATCTATGAAATATCTGATGTGCATTGTTAAGTGAGGGGGATGGCAAATAGGATTTAAGAATGCATGGCATTCGGTGTAGATGCATTTCAATGGAATTGTAGAAGGATATGAACAATTGTTCAGTAATAGAAAATTCCATTGAAATATCACAGATGTTTTATAGATAGCAAATATTCATCAATGTCCAAATTCATAAAATATATAATAAATGAAGGAATTTTCTTTACAAGTTTTCATTCACATCACAAATCAAAGAAAATATCTTATTGAACTTTATTTATTTCATTGCAGGTAAACGGCGCGTGGTCTTTACCAAATTTCGTATGTGATTTTTATATAGCAATGGATGTGATATGTTCCACATCATCGATTTTTAATTTAGTTGCAATATCGATAGACAGGTAAGCATTTGTAAAAATACATTTTTATCAGCCTGTTTGATTTGAAAATCAATTCACACTAAATATATTTGATTGAAATATATCATATGTAAAATTTTGAAACTAAATATATATATTTTAATCATAATATATTTAAAGATTTTATCCAAAAAGCTCAGAAATTGACCCTATTTACTGATAAAGACTGAAATAGTAAGGATTCCGAATGAATGGTGTTCTGAGATAAAAAATACATGAAGGAATACGTTTAAGCTCGAAAAACTTTAAATGGGAAGTGTGGTTTCGGGATGACGGACGGCATCCTCTTCAGGTGCTGTCATTTACCATCCGCCACCAGACAGCATGACCACGTAGCCTTATTGATGGATTAAGCTCATTATACTTCAACTATTTTATTATTTATATCCGCGAAGAAAACCCTAATATGTATCAAAAAACTTTGTTTTGAATCACCCTATTTATTTTATTTTGGAATAAAACTGAGCTTGATGAAAACTATTTTGTAAAAATCAAACAGTTTTTTTTTCAAGCCGATGTACCAGGTATTTTTTTCATAAAACTTCGGAAAGAGAAAAAAGACATTCACATTAAAAAAAATTGTTAAAATTCTGATAAAAAAAAATTAAATTCCTCGAACGGACAAACATAAGAACTTCCACTAAAAACTGCAAAATAGAAGCTGTTTTAAAAAGTTCAACTAAATCTGAAAAATGTCAGCAAAAAATTGTCCCTCTGAAAATGAAAAAAATATGTGCATCCCTTGATAAATTTAATATAGAGCAATTTTTACAACTGAATAATATTCGAGTGAGCAAAATCCTTCACCGAGATTATTTTAAACTAAAAAATATATATGAATTATCAAACATAGTGAAGAAGAAGCAAACGATATTGTATTTTCAGAAAATTAGGGAATAATACATTTTTTCGGTATCAAGAAACTATTTGAATTGTTCTATTTGCATTCCTGAGTTTTGGCAGTAATGAAAAATATTACAAATACAAACATGCCATTGAAAATGGTTAAAGGGCATGCGAACGAATTTTCGTAGTTTGTAGTTATTATTTGTTACCTGATTTTTTTCAGAATTTTCGTAAGCTTCTAAGCCAATTCAATGAAAAGTTCAATTCCTGTTTTGTCTTCACTAGACAAATTTTTGGTAAGAGAAACAAACTCTAACTCATTCAAGAAACTTTTCAATTAAATCTTCCTTTAATTTTTCCGTGGAAATTCATTGCGGTTTATTACAGTTTAAATTCAATAATTCAATAAAAATTAATTAAATCGTACAAAAAAAGCATTCAAGAACACAGTGTTACAAAATTTAAAAAAAATATAAACATATCGAAGCACTTTTAGCGTATCAAAGTAACAAATTTTTATACAGCGACCAACGTGGGCTAAATTGCATACAAAATGACGAGAATCTGATGAATTACATACTCATTTCGTAATCGTTTCAATCTTGCTTGGTGTATTTATAATAAAAGTGTTTGAAATTTACTGGAAATCAGCTAGTGCATTTCTTTTTTTGATTTTTCAATGATGCTTGTAACAATTCATATGCAACAGTTGGCTATAAAGTCACTTTTATGAACAATGTTCGTACTTGAATACTCGAACAAACTATATATCACTTAAACGGAGGGAAGTCTCAAGTTTAAAGTAGAATCCACCCTTAGTTACAGCATCGACAGGGTTTTTAACAGTTGTTCAGTTAAAATAGACTAAATTAAGTAGGCCATGCCAAATAGGGATCTCCCAAGAAAAATAAGGACAATGGACAGATTTGTTATATTTATGCGATGATAAATGAAATCTCAGTGCTTTTAAAATGCCTACGTAAAACTTTCGCAGTTTTATCCACAAAAATATTTGCGTTTTAATTTATAGCGCTTTGCAAACTTCTTGGCATTTTGAAATTTCCGGAAGTTTTCAACAAAATTATGGAAAGATGGAGATGACCATAATTTTTCAGTTAACAATTGTAAAGCCTGCTTTTATAAAATTTTGGTAACATTATTTTTTGTGAAATAAATTTCATCATTTTTGTATTCAATTTACATAAGAAATTATCATATTGGAATTTTTTGGACAATGCAATCATTTTTAGTTTTTTTTTGAGGAAATTTTAAATTTCATTGACCTTAGATAAAAATATATATTGGGCTTTTTTTCGTCGCTTATTTATTTATATTTTTCCAATTTATTCGTTCAAATAATTATTCAATTTTTGCACAGACTCTTGACGATAAAAATAATTTGCAATATCAGAAGATAAATAAGATTTTTGTTGTGTGATTTTTATTGTAAAATCTCATTTTTGTCTATTTATCTTTATATTAAATATTTTATCTACACTCATGTCTTAGGGAGGGTCTATTGATCATGTCAGGGTTTTAATAAAAGGAGATATCATTTCAAATCTTTCGTGTGCTTAAGTGACGAACCCTAAATTTTCTTGGTGTAAATCTGCTTTTCCTTATATTTTTTAATCATATGATTTGAAAATGTAAATTAAAATTTATATTTCGTAATTAATATCAGTTTGAAATTTTTATCAAAAATTACCAATCAATTCAAAATTTTCTCAGGAACAGAAATGAAAGAAATCCAACAAACAGTTAAATTTTAAACTATCAAATGAACAGTAATTTTATCCATGTCTAAAATTGGACGTATAAAAGCAAGAAGCGCTTAAATAAGCCCTCCCCTTTTAAACAAAGGTAACGTAGCTAACAAACGCTCCATTCATCTTAATTGGAAATAACTTATGGTTGCAAAATTTTATTTTAACCTATAACAATAAAAATAGCTCTCCTACTTGGACTACTCTTGCATGTTTCAAGCCAATTCAAATCCAGCAAATGGTAGCCAGGATATTACCAACATCTAAATTAATTCTAAAATTAATATTCATACTCGAAAACTGTTCGCACGATTGCCTGCTAAATTATATTCTAGCCTTCAACCTTGAGTCACTTGGCACGTTATTCCACCCGAGATGTATGCTTATCACTGACATGATGCAATCATGAAACAATTTAATTTACATGCCTGTAAACATTCTTGGAAGGACTTTCCATGAATATAGCCTAAGCTCGCTGCAAATATATGTATACATATACATCCAAATGTTCAAACATACCTCCCAGCCACATAAACTTTCCACGGCTGCTTTGTTGAATCTGCGTACTAATTGCATGATGGAAATCCACCATTCACATATGAGAGTGTGTGTTACATCTTCATAATGAAATTAATTAAAACCCAACTCAACTCCATGCACCAATGGGCGAGGTGTAAATGTTCTTGGGCTAATATAATTTCGTTTAATTGATGGAATCTAAATTTAGCACAGCGAAGCTTCTTGCTATTCAGTTTTATCACACTTCCTTTGGCGGCAATCCGACAGAAATTCTTGGAAGCCTACTGAAAATTTTCGGGAAAGTCCATTTCCGTATGAATAATTGTTTTCCTGTTTAGGATCTTGCCTCTAGAACTTTTTCAACCGTAGGTAAATTAAACAATGGACCAACGAACGGAATCACCTCCTCCTGATGGATTGCTGACGGATACGTGGGTGACGTCCTTAGAAGCTTTTGAAATTGATGTACGCATACATAGATAGTAGATATCCTGCACATATGATGTTGATGAAAGGATAAGCTTAGCAGTAACGAATGAAAAAATTAATCGAGATCTATCTTTGCATGTCTCAAACAGTGTTGCTTAAGCTTATTTAGGAAAAAGTCAATAGACTTGCAGAAAATTTAAGTCCCCTGTTTCATATCAAAGCAAAAGGATATGAAAGTTAAGCTAAACACGATCACATTATTCTACGTCAACTCGAATAGCTTTGACACTTCAAAGAAACGCAAAGGTACCAAAGCGTACCCACACCAGAATCCTTAAAAATCGATCCATACCTTTGAACCAAAAATCTGAAACCTAATTTCTCCGAATTTTCCCACTGAAAGGATAATTCCCAGTGGTATCTAGTGAGCAGTCTATTTCGTATGCAATTCACTCACAGGAAATCGACGACAATTCTCAATTCTCTTTATTGGCAAAAAAACCCAATTGATCCGTGACTCACAAAAACATCTACTCCATACCAATCGTAAAAATTGTCACTAGTCGTAAATATTCTCCTTTTTTGTATAGCATACATGCTACCTAGGAAATGTAGACAAGACAACCGGGAAGTATGTAGCGATCCTCCCGGAAATGCAGAAACATTTATCTTTTACGTGTATTTTGTATGTAATTTTTTCTCGTCTCAAACTATTATCCGGCAAACTCATCTTTCATTGTTTGTTATATTTCATTTCATTCGGCACCATCCTTCCGTGCATCGATCCGTGAAAATTGGTAGCGATATATTCTATTTAGATTGCAGATAGTATGTAAATATTGTAAAGCTTTGAAACATCCTTGAAATGCATTCGCTCACGTTATTTTTGATAGATGTACCGTGAAATGGATGTATGTCCTGATGGTAGGATATCAGGAGGATATTTGTAGTAGGAACTAGTTACACTTTGTAGACGAGTGTTATTTGTACTTCATGGATCTATATGATACGGAATATGATGCATTGAGAAGTTCAAATGGAGAGATCAAAGAATTTGTGAGTTTTTCCTTTGATTTTTATGTTTGCTCAAAACGAGAGATGATTATGCTTCAGCTGCACTAAATTGTTTACAACTTGTTTTTTTTTCAGAAAATGTAAAACTTTAGGAAGCTTTCCTCTATTAAATTGAGGCAAATATCAATATGGAACTCTTTTTCGGTTTAGTCTACCATTTACAGTATGTTTGGTAAGAGTGTGACGCTCCGCATATCTGCCTTATCACAAATCGACCTGAATTAGATATTTACCCTTATTGGTACATCTTTCCTCTATTTTGAAATGGAGGAGTGACATTAGTTCAATTTTACGTTTTAGGAGGAAAACGCCTATTAAAAATGAGTGATACTTTTAAAATTCTGCTTGAGCCTGCATTTCTATGTTGCCACCCCTAAGGATCAGAAATAACTCATAAGGCTTCACCTTAAATAGTCAGTCGCATTTGTTAAAAAATTGACAGAGTGGAATAGGGAAAGCGGTAACGTGGATAATTTGCATCGCAGAGGAAAAATGAAGAGGAAGTCAACAAAAGACAATAAGACGATAGTCGAAGTATGTAAACGAAACCCAGTACTTCGTTTAGAAAAGCATGAGAAGTGCTATGCAAAAACACAATATGGAGACCAATGTTAACAGCAAAACAAATCGAAAGGAGGCTACAGTGAGCCCAATCAAATAAGGAACGTGACTAGGCAAAAGTAATCTTCACAGAAGAATCCTTATTTTAGCTAACAACGACGTGTGTGGCGAAAAAAGACCAACCCTAGATCGAGCGTATTGTCAAACACCCTGGAAAAGACCATGTTTTTGATAGCTTTTCTACGCAAGTTTTAGATTATACTGGAATCTTGATGGCCTCAAAAATGGTGGCACTATATAAAAAAGGATTGATGCCGTTCGTCAAAATTATAAATATAACTACAAATACGGTAACGATTATAAAAAGTGAATCCTTGAAGAGGATAATGATCCCAAACATCAGCTTTTAAAGTGGAAAATGTGATCAAGGTACTAAATTAGTCATCACATTCGCCTGACGCCAATGCAACAGAAAACGTCTGGGTGTATATGGAGAATAAATGACCAGAAAAAATATACGCCGAGTCGAACATCTAGGAAAAATTCTGAAAAAGATATGGAAAAATTTTGATGCAGAGTACACAAAAAACTTGGCTCTCTGCTGTGCTTGTAGATGTGAGGTGATTTTTTTAAAAAACGGAGACTAGACGCTTTATTAATAGAATAATAATAAATAGATATTATAAAGTGCTTTTCAACCGTGAATGAAGATTTCAAGATGTATCAATGTTTTTTTTTTAAATTACGGTCACGTTTTTACTAAATACCACTGTACTTCATCGTTCTGTCATTAGGATTAAACTTACTTTCTGCCAAATTTGATCCATCTTATATGAAACCCAGAATAGTACACTCACGGCTGTGTAACACGAATAGATACCATTGAAGAATCCTTAAGTCTATTTAGACCAATGCGGATCTGTTTTCAATTGGCCGCTGAAAGGGGCACATTGATTTTTGCAGGAAAATCGGTGCAATAACTGGTATAACAATAGTTGACTTATCGTCTCTCTCAAAAAAGTCGGGAACATTAAAAAAAACGATATGTTTAAAAAATTTGAAAAAATCATTTTTTTCCTACCTTTCTCACTCCTAACTTTAAAATAGTTCATTTTAGAGCAATGTTGTGTAAAAGTTGCGTAATAAAATTTTCTATAAAATATTATTGGTCAAAAATTTTAAAACCGCAAATAGCAATAAACATTTAAAAAAGAAAAAAGGCCTTCTTATTCAATTTTTTTACCACTTACAATGCATTTGAGATTTCCATAGTTCACCTAGAAATTTTTTTCAGTATAATAATATAGCCTACAAGTTTTTATCAAAATTGATTCAGTAGATTACCCATAATAATTGTGCAATCTAAATTTATGTAACAAAATTAAAAAATTTGATAGCTTGCAAGTCAGAAACTTTAGCTTTGTTTAATTTTTTTTGCATATGAAAGAGCACTTCACCTATCAAATGCACGTTACAAAATTAAAATCGGATAATTAGGGCGGCCTCAGAAATTTTTGATAAACTTGGTAACAAACTCTAAAACAGTGCTGGGCTGCAGCGGATTCAGTTGATGGAAGCATGACTCCTACGAGAGATTCTGAGACGTCCATTTTAGGTCACCAATACTAAATTCAGGCTGTTGTACAAAATAATTATCATCGCCAATGGTCCACCAGCTCAAAGCGAGCATTGCTCCTTGATACTGACAATGATCCTTTTCTCATAATCAACACCGAGGCTGTCGTAAAAATTGAGCAGCTGGGTAACCTTTAAGCTGCATCGATTGATTTGAAAAAGAAGTGGGTATGCACCAAAATACACTATGACAGGATACGCGCTGTGGCGCCATTGATAATGACAATGATTTTTTTGATTTAAAAAATTTAGAAACAAATCTGATGATAGAGCACCACTGGGTAATGAAAGGGGTTAGGATGTATTGATTGTTTTGAGAAGGTTGAGAGTGTCTTCAAAAGATCACTAGTCCTGGAGTCAGGGCTGTTAAGCCAATGATAATCACACTGAATTTTCCGAAGTAAGAGAAATAGTCCTGGGAATGCAGATAAGCTGGGTCACAAAAACTCCTTGCCCACCATAGTCGTTTGCAGCCTTTTGTACAATCTAGTTGCTGCCAAATATCTTTTATGGGTTCCATCGGACCAGGTACAACATCTAATCCGTGCGTTACATGGCTGCATCATGACACACTCAATTGTGGCCCAGTATGTTCTTTTGAAATGTGGATTTAATTCAACAACACCAAACAGGAGTGGGTTTTTATAGTATTTGAAATATTTATCACTTGTAAAGAGATCAAAGAGATACCTTTCAATCAAAGTTCCCTTATACCATTGTCTTGATTCAATGAATATTTAGATGAGAAATGCAGACTACTTTCATTTTAAACAGTGTGGCAATGATCAACTGAATCACGAATGGCAAAGAATTCCTCTTGATCCACTTTAACTGCTTAATTGCTAAATTTAAAAAAATTTAAACCATAAATTTTAAACCTAATTTTTTTGAACCTTTCAACCACTCATTTTTTCCTATTTTTGCTGTATTTTCAGATATATTGCCGTAACGCAACCAATAAAATATGCTAAACATAAAAACAGTCGTCGTGTATGTTTAACCATATTATTAGTTTGGGCAATATCAGCCGCCATAGGATCACCAATTGTTTTAGGTTTAAATAATACTCCCGATCGTGTACCGGATCTATGCTTATTCTATAATAGTGACTTTATAGTATATTCATCGTTAAGTAGTTTTTATATACCATGTATCATTATGGTATTTTTATATTGGAATATTTTTAAGGTGAGTATGAATATTTTATTTTTGATGTTGAACTTTTGTCTATTAGTTTGTCCTTGAATAATTCAGGCCCTACGTAGTCGAGCACGAAAACAACGAGCGGCTCGAAAACCCCATATATCAGATATAACCACAGGTGGTAGTATTATCGAGAATATAGCACAAACTAGACGATTAGCTGAAACACAATTGGATAGTAGCAAGAGTGGATCAAGGATTATGATGCCTGAGGAGCAACCAACAAATACTGCGTCCGGATCGAACGAAGAAGAGGACGAGAATGCAGGCTCGCCAGATATTGAGGACTGTCATGTTATTGTTAATGATAAATCTACCGAATTTATGCTGGCTACTGTTGTCGAAGAGGCAGGGAAGTAAGTATCTAAAATGAAACTAATAAGACCATTGGGTCACATTGGGTTCAACGGATCTAAGGTCCATAATCTTCTCTGCATTACGACTAGCAATTGATTTATAATTTAAACATGTGCTGCTCACTTCAATGTGAAACGGTTATAAATTTCAACAATCCATGAGTAGCCATTTAAATTCATAGCACACGAAACAGTTTAAATTTAATCTTCATAAAACCCATCAGCATCCAATCTAAACTGAACACATGAACATTTATTGCAGTGTTGTTGCACAAATCACGTCACAGCCGCAACTTTCGGTCGCTGATCCAAATGGTAATCATGATTCTGGTTATGCGCCATCAAACGTTGATGATGTCCTTGCAGGAGCAACATCAACACCACCAGAGAGTCCAATGCCCAGCGGTAGTATAAAACGGAGCAGCCTAAGTAAAAGGAACGGATATGATGGTTCGCCTAAACGAGAGCCACTTAGGTAATGGTCAGGAAAATTGACTGCATAGAACAAATCCTTCTCTATCCAATCTCGAACCATCCAGAAATCCTTTCTATTCAGTTCCGTGCCATCTTGGTTGGCCAGCATCACGTCATGCATGCATATTCATTTCATAACCTCACCATGACTATGCATTCACCTTTCTTTGCAGTGTTGCGATGAAACCATTATCGTTCGTGCGTTATGGCATCCAGGATGCCTTGTCTTTGGCAAGGAACGACTCAACATTATCGACAGCATCGAAAAATTCTAGCTCTAGGAAGGATAAAAAAAATTCACAAGCATCCAGGTAGGGGTGATGCATTTTCTTGTTTGAAAAATAGTGTGGTTTCATGCAATCTATTGTAGCTATTTTTCATTCATTTATTCACCTTCCAAGGACCTTTTGCATGCCTTTCAAAAACTCCTTTTCATGTTGTTTACTAAGCGAAAAAAAAAACTTTTGAAAGACTTAGTTGAACTCATGTTCTGAATAGTTTAGATAAAATTATCTAAACTGTTTATTTTCATGATTATTTCTTCAAACAAATATTTTTGGATCCCGATTTTTAAACACATCTAAAAAAACATTTTGTGGCTCAGCATAAATTCGATTTAAAAAAATCCATTAAACAATCCCATAAAACTACATTCAACGCAGTCTTGCAGAAATCGTTTAAAAGCGAACCGTAACGTAATTTTAAAATGTCCTTTTCTCTTATATGAGTGTGTGCACGTATTTCAGTCCAACATTCTCCTAGTTTACACAACTTTTTGCTGTATTTTTTTCAGCTGCTATCGTACTAAAAGAATTGGCTTTGTGCATATGATTCTCCTTCTATACGCTTCTTTTTTTCTTGCTTCATTCGCAGGTTCACAATTTATAAAGTTCACAAAGCTTCGAAGAAGAAACGTGAAAAATCGTCAGCAAAAAAGGAGCGTAAAGCAACAAAAACTCTAGCAATAGTTTTAGGTAAGTTTCAAAATAAAGGACTTGCCAAATAACATAAAAAACACACACACACATAAAAAGTTGTGGGTGACTCGGTGATAGTTTTGCAACGGAAAAATCTTTCGTCGTTGCCACAAGGATGGTGCAGGATACAAAGGTTAAGTGCATTTCGAGAGAAGTTAAACGTATATGGTTGAAGTTTGCCCTAGTTAACGATGTTATATGGCTATAAACATATGTAGAGTCAGATTTGAATGTCTGATATGTAAAAGAGATGTTGCATATCTTGAAAAAAAGAAGTGAGAAAGTCAAAAGCATAGTAAACGGATGGTCGTATATTGTTTTAGGTTGTTAGTGAGACTTCGGTGAGCTGTGAATAGAGTTTTTAACGGGTCGCAAGGAAGGTTTGCTGTTTCAGTTTTGATGCGTTCGGATAAAATGTTATGTAGTTAATGAGATTTGCAGGTGGAAAATAATTACTAAGGCTGCCGATTTTTAATTTTAAAACAAAATTACTAACCTAAGCATATTTTTATTAAAATAACAACAACAATATATTCGTTGATAGCCTGACTAATCTACGAATTTTCTACCTCATATTTTCTCCAATGAAATTGTAAAATTTTTCGAAGGATTTTTTCGGTAAATTTCTTAAGAAAATATTTTCAAAACAAACTGAAGCTGCTAGAAAACTTTTTGTGTGAAATTTTAGCAAACAAATCAGTGTCAAGAAAACAATGCAAGGGGCCCAAAGGGAAAAATGCTTTTCTCATGAAAACTTCCACTTTGCAAACGTCTAAAAGAACTTACTGCAAAGATTGTATGCAAATGTATTTCATAATTAAATTCTCACTGAAGATATCCTTAAACAACCAATTTAATTTTGAAATTTATGCAAATAATTAACCACAAAAAATACACGGATATACTGGAAAATAGTGAACCCTAAAATATTCGTAAATCCGAAAATGTCGAAAGAACCGGAGGAATGTCTTTCGTATTTTTTACCTTAAATTATAAGAACCTAAACGATAAGAATCCATAAGGAAAGTGTACAGAAAATGATAAAAATTTAATATCGTGTGATACATTTGTATATGATTATTCTGCATTGAAAATTTTGCATTTCAAATGCAGAATTATTTTTGATGTTACTTTTACATTTTATATTTTCGATTTCTTAGTGAAATCTCGTTTTGTATTTTTTAGCTTTGTTAATATTTCCTGTAAGGTGATTTTCCACAGAAATTTTACAAATTATTTCATTTAACAGAAAAGATAGATTTTTTTGAATGTTTGCAAGTGTTAAAAACAATAAATTATAACATTTTTTGCTTTAAATATTAATTTATCCTTATTCATATCAGAAAGTCCGGAATTTGTATGGATTTTTTGTATATTTTTTTCATTTTTTTCAAAAGATAAGCTATAATTTTTATTTCAAATTTTTTTTTTTAAAAACCTTAGGAATTGGATCCGAAAAATTTTCAAAAAAAAATTTTGCTGTCCATTTTTTTCAAATTATTGCATCAAAAATTTAATGAAATTAAAAAGGGCATGGATTATTTTCATACTGGAAAGTGTCTGAGAAATGTTTTTGTTCACTGGAAAAATTATAGAAAAATTTATCTATGAAATTTTTCCTTGAATTTTCGCCAAGTAGATCCATTAGTAGGAAGCTATGTGATTAGAATATAATTCGGTTGAAATAAAAATCAGTACCATCAGATGTTGTGAGCTCTTATCAAGGCTAATTCCACCAGCCGAGAAAATGTATAGTAATTTCAACATTTTTCTCGTTAGTAGTTTGTTTTTGATTTTTTGTGAAATTTTTTAGGTAGTTTTTTTTTGTCACGATACTTATAAAACGGTTTCTTTTTCGAGTTTGTGTCCTTTCTGTGTGATATTTCACATTTTTCAAATAATTTACAGAAAACAGCAAATCTTGGTAAAATTAATAAGTAACCTTGCCAAGAATTGGGTCTCAAAATTAGGAACACTTCCAGTCGAGATTTGGAATTTTGAAGAATGAGATCTTAGCATTTATTTTTGCAAGACTCATAAATAAATGTGAAATGAAAGCCTGCGCATATATTACCATTGATATCTTCAAATGGGCAACAATCTTAGCTTTATTATAATATTATCATCAAAATTTGAAATAAGTTTATTGCAAACAAAAAACGAAAAGAGAGTAGTTCTGCGAGGCAAAAACTCTTCAAAATTTATAGTTTACAAATATTTAAATAATCAATACATTTAATAATCCGTTTATCTTTCTATTTTCTTCACCAGGTGTATTTTTAATATGTTGGGTGCCATTCTTCACGTGCAACATTATGGATGCATTATGCACAAAACTTGGCATGCAGGAATGTAAACCAGGCGTTACAGCATTTATACTTACCACATGGCTAGGATATATGAATAGTTTTGTTAATCCCGTTATCTATACAATATTCAATCCAGAATTTCGTAAAGCGTTCAAAAAAATCATGAATATTGGATGATTTTTTGTACAATTCTATTTCTGTTCGTTAAAATTTATAATAAGGACAGCAAATGGATTGGTGAGTGCAGTTTGTGCCAAAATTCTTTATTCCAGTCGAAATTATTTAGGAATTTTGAATTCAATTGTTTCAATTGTATAGTTAGTAGAATTTATGGTGAACGTTGTTAAACCATTTAATATTTTAAGAATTGTTAATTTTATTTGTGAAAATACTGTCCGAATTTGACGCTTGATAAGTCACATTTGTTTCTGAAAAATAGTAATTTGGGTGGAAAAAATATCTTGCATTTTTTTAAATAACACTTTCAAAAATAAGACGCAAACTTCATACCCAATGAGTATGTCTTTTGCTAATTTTTACCATGCAAAACCCTTTCAATTTTCCTTCAAACTTTCTTCGGTAAATCTCCGAAACCACCTTGGAAGCAGCCCGAATTATTTCTTTTGTTTCTGTTGAGAAGATATTCATATATTTTCCGGAAACACTCACATGAACACCAAAAATACGTCAACTATCAATTCTTTCATCCATTTTGCCAAATAGAACCTGGATTTTTTTAAATCTAAACAATCAAAAAATGTACTCACAATCCTGCCCAACCCTTTTATTAACTGTGACCGTTTCTAGCTTCCATTGAAATATTTAATTTAATTTTATCAGCTTTTACTATGAATTAACATATCAAATAAATATTTATCTCAATTTAAATTTCATCATCAATATTCGATTTTGTAGATATGTAGAAAAAAAATTGTTAAAATTATTTATAAAATTTGAAAAATGATTTTAAAAATTTGGGAATAATTTCAAAATTATTTTATCGATGTTTAAAACTGGTTGCGACGTCGTTCTTGGTAGTATGTGGATGTGAATTCTTCTACATCGATTTATGTAGTTGTACGACCATTGAATCTAACTTTAAACGAATCTCAAATGCTGTAAATTTTATATCCAAATGAATGTCCGTAAGCTCAGTAATGACTTTTGTAAATAAAGAAGAAATTCAAAACACCAGTAGATGTACTCTTCGAAACAAAACACGCAACTATGCATATAACAAAAATTTAGTAAATTAATTTGGGAAAAATCATCAAAAAATATTTACATTGTTTAAAATAAAAATTAAATAAGTGTGAACTTATCGAAAGTTAATCAATCACAATTTCAAAATATTTTCAAATATTATTATTCGAAACATTTTTAAGAAGAAGTTTATGATCTTTACGAAAAATCAAAATGCAATCAAGACAACAACAAACTTCTTCCAAAAAATTCGGTAGAATAAAAGAATTTATGTTGATTTCAATTACGAGACATTTCTATAAAATTTTCAAAATTACTATGAAAATTTTGAGAACGGAAAATTTTTAATAAAAATAATGAGCCCCAAAATGATTTTGTGATTGATCGAAACTTTCAACAAATAATAAAATCTAGAACTATTTCTGTTTCAAAACATACCAAAAAATTAAGTCTAATGCTAACGATAAAGTGTGGTATGAAAGAGTTAAATTTAAGATAAATAATTTATTTGTTATCAAACAACATTCGATTGTTTTATAATCGAATCGATAGTACAACAGGAATATATATTTAAGACGTAATCAAATAATGTTGAAAAAATATATCATTATAAGCTCTCTTCGAATAGTTTGGGTGATGTAGTGATTTATAAAATCAAATGCTAATTAGTGAACTAATACAAAGGGAAACAGGAAAAAAATTGACTAAGAAATCAATTAGTTTAACTATTTTCTAAGCAGTAAAAATTTATTACGCTGTTTTATTGACGAAATTCAATCGTGGTTAGTTTCAATCACGATTCAATACCAGTAGATAATATGTATTTCCCATGTGTTTCTACACTCATAAAATACGAAATCTTAGATAATTCCATAAAATTAAACTAGTTCTAAATGTAATACACTAAAACAAAATATAAATAAAAAATCTTCCAAAACGCTTATTAACAACTAAATTGAATTTTTATCAATATAAAATCAATAATTTATGTAAATTATTCTAAGAGAAATATTATGAGCGCTTCAAATGTTCACACGCATAATTCATAATAATTTATTTGAAACGTATGTATTTAAGCTTAATAAGATATTATAAGGGATGGTTTGAAAAACTCGTAGACATGTGTAGGTTTAATCACACTAAAATAAACCCTACATGAAATGTATTGTATAAATTATAATTATGTATAAAATAGAATTGTGCTCAACTTGTAGCTTAAATTTAGTCTCGACTAATAAAAACGTAATGACTTAAAACTAATTTTATTTATGTTTTTAGACTTAAATATGATAGATTATTATTTCCAATAGTCTTTTCTAAATTTTCTAATAGAAATGGTAGCTGCAAATTTCATTATTAATTAAAAGTTTATATTCGGAGCAAATTATCTATTTGTTTTATTTAAAATGATTGTTAATTTATCTGTATTATAAATAAATCATATTATTGCTAATGTGAATTGAAATACTTAATATATTTACATAATTATAGTAAATTATCTAAGCAAACGATGAAAGGAAATAATGTAAGAAATTGTTGTAAATGAAAATGGAAAAATGGAAAAACCTATTGAACAAAAGAATTAATAAAATAATATTTAAATAATATTCGTGTTTATTTTTAGTATGCATTTTGAATATTTTAATTGTTTTAGTATTCATATAATTTATTCAAATGTTAGTCCTTAAAGTTGCGAAAGTTTTCAGCCGAGTCGGAACCATCATTTATTATATGTATTATATTTTAAATATGTCTACTGGTTCCGAAATTCTTTTAAAAGTTTCCCTGGTCTTAATTTTGGTCTTGATTTACTTTTACACTAATGATGCATTACAGATCATGAAGAAAATCGGCGCCATAATGAAGTGGCGGTAATGAAGATAAATTTTCAACCTCATTACCGCTAGTGTAACAGATCTATATATATTTGTCTGTGACATCTTTGTACCGAAAAAATGAAAGAAATTTGGTTTAACTTCCCGATTCGACGGTTGATATAAAATTGTGACAGATTTGAGGTTAATGTCCAACGATCTGAAGGTTAATAAAGATCAGTATGATGATTTTTATTGACTGAAAGTGTGGACTTGATGTTCTTTCTTCGCAAGAAAATCTACATTTTCAATTTCAGCAAACGTGAAACAATTTTTATTCAAATTTGGGATAAAACGACTGTTCTTAACAATGAAATACTACTACTTTGTTACTTTATCATTATATTGTCTTAGTTTCTTACTTTAACTCTGCATTTAAATTTCGGTGCATGAAATCGAGCTCTGAAAGCTAAATACTCTATTAAATTTCGTAAAGATTTTATTATTGGTAGTGATGCCTCGCAGAATAGCCAAAATAATGACTCGAAAAAAGGTTTTCGAAATCAACAAATTAATGAAGAAAAGTTTTTTTAAATTTCATTAATAAAAACTATTCGAACAGTGATTTATGTTGTTTGTAACAGATACTTTTTTTCATATTCCTCTCAAAACTATGCCTCTTTAAAATTTATCCTACTAATAATATTTTTGCATTTTCTTCAATTGCCTCATAGATTTTATGTCAACAGTTTTATCACAATATCATCATTTTTTCATGTAATATTTCAAAAAAATAGTTCATGACGTAATTCCTGGCCTGTTGCGCTCAAATTTTAGCACGAAATCCCTTAAATACTTTTTCCAGATTGTTTTTTTTTCATAATAAAATATGCATTTCGAAATGAACAACCATTGATGCTTATTCCTTAGTTGATGAAATATTTATTCTTCACTTGAGAAAAGTTTTTTAAATATCTTTAATAAAATAAAGCACACCCTCGACATTCTAATTAAGAACTAGGAGTGCAGGTTGTTATTAGTATTTAATGTTTTCAAAAAAAAAAACTTATCGAAACATTTAAGCAAAAATTCTGTTGCTACAAAATTTAGGTGAAGTTCTTAACCGGGAGATATTTTTTTTATTAAATTTAATGATCAGAATTGTATTCCCTTTTGAATCGAAAAATTATCCCTCACTGGCAGACGCTAAGTTTTTGCAGATTTGAAAATTGTAACGGACCAACTGCAATAAGTTTTTTCCCAAAATTTGTATTTGAAGTTCTGCTACCTTTCTTCTTAGAAATTTTTACAAAATGTTCAATTAATGTCTGTTTAGAAAAATTTACCAACAGTTTATTGCAATTTTTGATGCTTTTTCAATTTAGAACTGCTTTTTTGAATAAGTATTTTTCCCCAGGCATATTTTCATCGATCAAGTTTTTATGGAAAAATCTCCTCTTGAATTTTAATTGCTTTAAAGATTTATTTTATTCAAAAGATAGCTTTCAATGTAACACATTTTACTCCGACTTGAAGTTTTTATTGTTTAGGTGAATTATTTCGTGTGTATTATTTTGAAAAACTATTCATTTATTTTTTTTTTCAAAAAAGTATGCATTTCCAGCGGAAAATTGGCCTATATGAATATTATACATAATTTAAAGTTGTTTTATAATACTCAACAACTTTAAGTCGAAGAGTTTTGATTTCTCAAAAATAATTCATTGGATGTACAAATGGATTTTCTATTTTAGTCCCACGCATATAAGATTTTATTTCAAGACATCAAAATCGCGTAAAACAACTTTACTACTATTACTAAAAAAAATTGAAAAATAAATATTTTTTTAAACTGCGTTGTTATTTATCAACTTAAAAAAATTGAGTGAGTTTTTCAGCGATTTTTCAAAAAATAAATCCCTGTAGCCCCGAAGAATCTACGGTGACTTTGATGAGTCCTCGAGTAAAATATCGAAAGACAGTGTAATACATTTTGTACTTCGTACATTGAAACAAACTTCAGTTACAAAGCTAGCTATTTTCTAGAAATACTTTAGGGCGGAACCTCAAACGATTGGGTTATATTGACCGTGCGGACTATTCTCGCTATTTTTTCTGACTTCCTGATAAGAATGGACTGATGCCAGTGTGTGATTGACTCACTTGAAACTCCGTCTTTTCATGTAAGAAATATGTAATATTAAGGTTATGTCTTTACATTAACTTCTCTTCTCTTTATGTGTGTGTATGTGTGTGTGTGTTAATCAACCTTTAATTTTATAAACAATCCAATTACAAAAGTCTCCAAATTTTTGCCATATATGTAACTTTTAATGGAATTCCTTTTCAAAAAAAAAATATGGAAATATTTTCCAATAGTTTAACAAAACATATTTTAAACACACTGTTTTCAAAAATATGGCTATGAAAAAAATATAAATATTCTCAATTTTTTAGGGTACCACATTTTTGAAGAACATTTATTTTTTCACTTTTTCCACGCTTTTCCCCAGATAGAAAAAAAAGAGAGAAAATTTATTTCATATTATTATTCGAGTGTTTGTGATTGTTAAAGCAATAATTTTCTTCGACAAATTTTATTTAATCTCATTTTCGTCAATGAAAGCATTTATCGTTTTGGACAATTTTTCTTCAAAATGTTTCCTCCTTTGATCAAAATTGGAGAAAACTTTAGTCCAATGAAATTCAAAATTTATTGAATGATCATACCTATTTTAAACGTGTCTCCTTTCAGTTTTTGGTTGGCTTAAGACAAAAAAAAATCCAAATATAAATCTCTTTTAAAGCTGCTTTATTTGTTGAAAAAAAAGTATTAATTGCCACAGGAGTTTCCTACGATTATTGATGAATAGTAAACATTTTATCTACATCATTCACATTTTAAAACAGCAACGTTTTTCAATGATAAAAATCAGTCGACTTCTTGAAATCAGCTCTTGTTCGTATAATATTTTAAATATGTAATCAAACCAAGCCAAAGAGTCAATATTTAGTATTATTTTTGAATGATTCTATTGTTTTTTTAAATTTTTAGGTGTTTTAAACTCCTTGAAATTGTGTGAAATAATATTCGGTTGATATTTGAAATAATTATTTGCTATTTTCACTTAGAATTCTCGTTTGTTGTGTTTGCATTCTATAGTACAGTATGTATCAATTGATTGAAATCATGGCGACCAAAAATTTTGTCCTATTGCATGTCATTGCTTCAAATTTTCAGGCTTAAGTTCTTAATAATCCTTGCTTCATATATTAAATGGTGAACAAATGATATGGACTGGCATTTTGGATACTTTTACTATCATGGAAGTTTTACTTCTCCTTAAAACTCATATTTCACACTATTGTATGCTTTCAAGTTATTAAACTCTGTATTAAAAATCAACAAATAATAAAACAGCCTGAAAAGTCTTCATAGAAAGAATATCAGCTTTTAAAAAAGCATTCAATTTCCCTATTGATCCTGCAATTATTTTACTCGTCGCAAAGTTTCCACGACACTGTATCGAAGCTCGAAGTGAAATCGCACTTACCAAAGGCAAAAAAGGACCTCTATCCATCATTATGGTTATAGCATCTATCAACTTTCACGACAGCCAACAAAGAACCAAATTAAAATGATGAATGGAAAATAACGACCTGGCCTCGTATTTCAATACAGCAAACAACAGGTCAAGCACTGCATGCATAGGTGGTTCCACTGTGCACACCGATTGGAGTTACCATTGAGACGTTCTTTTGAATTTGCATATTCAGTAGATGCGTTTAGATTCTTTTTAATATTTTAAATAAAATTCTGTTGTTAAAAATCATAATAATCTTGAAGCCATTTACATATGCCCTGTATAACTTCATAGAGAACTATTCCCTTAACAACCGTTTCATCTACTTGAAACTACTCGTCCTGGCAACACATTCCTCAAAAATAACATAGCAAACTGATCGCTTCAAGCACCACGACTACCCTCCCGACAAATCCCATCCATTTCGATAATCACTTCAGCACTAAAAACGCTGAAATCCTGCCTCTGTCCCAGCATAATGATAGATTGTTTCAGGGATCCGAATGGCATTAACGTTGTTTAATCGAAGGTAGCAGTGGATTCAAGACCCCGATGGAAGCTCCATGGGTACAATAAATCGTCGATTTTACAGAATATTTCACGTTAACAAAAGAACAGCGGAAAAAATAGGATTCGGGAAAAAACTCCACAAAAATAATAATAATAGGGTGGACGATATCGAGAATGGAACGTAGAAAATCAAAGACGACAGTGGGCGTGTGGGCAGTAACAAGGACATTATTTGGTCATTTTGTTCGCCTTAATTGTTTCAATGCTAGGTAAAGTTGTAATGCGATCGTAGACTAAAGTCCATTTTATCAATTTTTTCTAGCTTTTATTTGCAGATTTGTCTTGTCCTCGTCATGTCCTGATTGTGAAGACAATAAGACAGACACGACTTATTTTTTTTTTCACGAGCGAAGAATAAGATTTTGATCAGGAAAAGTTTTAGGTCTTTGCTAGGTGGCCAAATTGAATAGGACCTTTGACTATAAGAATCAGAAGGAAAATGGGGGAGGGTAAACAATCATGCTCGTAATTACTGTAATAACGTGCCACTATTAAGGTTATTTGGTACTTCATGACTGTGCTGTTTATGCGACGTGCCAACAATGGAAACCAAGTTAAATGTGGTTGTGAAGGACGTAAAGAAGTGGAATGAAATTTATGGAACTGATTTATTAGAAATCAAAAGAACCTAAATAAATTTAACATCAAACTTTTAGCAAGAATAAGCGATTTTAATTGAATCAAATTATGCCAGCCATAAATTTAATTTTATGAATAATTTTTTTGAAAAATTGTGCCAATCTATTTTGGTCAATTGGGGTTTGTCTCCGCCAAAAAAAATTTAAATCCTGTAAAAAATGTTTCACATACTTATTTTCTACGAAAATTTCAAATGAAAACAAATCCAAGCTTCTAAAAATAAAAACAAGAAACAAGCAAATCACTTTTCAAAATTGAAAGAGGGCTCGTGATGAATAATATTTCTTTTAATGTGAAAGTAACAGATTATTCAAATTTTAAATAATACCAAATAATTGTTTTATAAACATAAATTAAAATACAATGAAAATATCAATAAAAAAATTGTTGTGAAAATTTCACGGAACACTTTATTCAAAAATTATGAAGTAAAAATTTCACAACAATGTTTTCAGTTGTTTGTGAAATGTATAGAGTATTTTACTAAAAAATAACTACAATAAGCAGTTGACAGCATCATTTAAAATAACAATTTTAGCTTAGCTTGAATATCTATGTCACGAAAAATTTATACTGGTTATTTAAGTATTTCGTAAATGAAAAATATTTCAGAGCTAAGATTTGTGTACAGGAAAATAGAAAAATTAATGCGGACATATTTACCTACAAGAAAATATCTTTCAGCAACTCTTCATCGTATGTTATTTCAGAGAAAAACGTATGAATATCATTATCATTATTTACAACATTTTTGTTTATAAAACAAATCAACAATTAAATATGAAAGACGTATTTATTTAGTATTTTTTGGAGTACGATTATCTCCTATTCTCTGGGCATACAAAAAACAATTATTGACGGAAACACATTGCTAATAATTTATTAAAACATCAAAAATGACGAGCAATTTTTTTTTAAAAAAACAATCAAATTTTTAATGGTGTTTCTTATCAAATATTATACTTTCACTTTTTATTCTTTATTATATTTTATTTTTGATATAAAACGAATTAAAAACTTCCAATGATTAAATAGTACCCATGAAGATTTTTGAAAAAAATTCTAATGCATGAATGTAACTTATGTTGCATTATAAAATATTTTTAATATCTGCAAAAAGTAAATATTTGTGAGCATTGTATTCAGTATTTGATCTCCAAATCCCCAGATCCCCCGATCCCCCAAATCCTCCACTCCCCGACCCCCCAAATCCCCCGATCCCCCAAGTCCCCGATCCCTCGATCCCCCAAATCCTCCAATCCCCCGATCCCCCAAATCCCCCGATCCTCCGATCCTCCAAATCCACCGATCCCACGATAGTCCCAAATCCCCCGAGTGCGAATAAAGTTTGCCTTTTTATCGGCTAAAAGAAGACCCCTTGAACAAAGCAGCTAACTTTTACAATACACTACCGGACAAAATTAAAAACATAGCGAACCCAACTTCCAACGACACTAAAAGAATATCTCCTTCAGGACCAACTTTCCACGTAAGTTGCTCACTAAAGTCAAAGCCAAACATGTAGTCAACAGGAAATAATTTGTAAAAATATAGTCTGAACTATTAATCTAACTCAAGGGACACTAAAACTTACAAATTTGGTACTGTCCTTTATACCGAATCTTATCGGCTGGGAAGTACTATGTCCTAAAATTTTAAATACGGAGAATTACTAAATTTTGACGGAGAGAGTGATTGAAGCAAACGGAGGTGGTTTTAGTCGGTAGAAATCCGGCATGCCAAGAGGCAGGAGCTGATTGGTATCTTTTGAAGATTTCCACCTCCCAACGTTGGAAAAAAAGGCCAGCACATTTTCAATGATAAAACTCATGCTGCAAATTTTTATTACAATCTTCTTCAGAAAATTTTTAATCTGATCATACCAAAAAATATTTGTTACACCCAGAAAAGTATGTTCATGTGAACAATTTTGCGAAAGACAATTTGATTATGAATTGGTATTTGCGAAAGTATGTAATTGATTTTTCGACTAATATTTTTTGCAGCAATTTCTCAATAGCATATATTTTTCCTTTCCTTTTTGTCTTGGAAATGTATAATATCTTCGATGGTTTTAACCAACTATTTCTAAAGTAATTTGCTGGAAAGAAGTTATTGGTAGTTTCAATTTTTCAATTTTTTAACAGCCTTAATTCAAAAATGTGCTGTAATACTGTTTCATGTTCTACTAATTTCATACAATTTAGATATTCTAACGATCATGTTCATGCAACCATAATTTTATCATGACCCTGAGAAAACTAACGATAAATATTTTATCAGATATTCCAATTTCAACGTTCAAATTTATTTGATTTATATCTTGTACCCTCTTTATTTTTTTTGTGTTTCCTATTGACTTGTCACAAACACTTTAATCTTGTCACTGCAAAAATATTAATCATTTATTGCTTGCAAGTGGAAGTCAAAATTCTGGAATATTTCCAAGAAATCGTATTCGTGAATAAATTTCCAATTTTACTCCGGATATTAGTTCACCACCAATATTTCCTTTACGTGAACACAATAAACCACACGTACTTTCAACAGTTCTTCACCCCAAAAATGGGACCCGTCTATAATAGTATTTCGTTATCCCGATAAACTAAAACTTGAGGCTTACCACAGCAATTCCACCAACAACGCAAACATGTAAATTACATGCGTTCAACTAAGCCTCTTTCACTTGCAATCCTTTCGTCATTTTCAACCCCCTGTTACCGAATTTCGCGTACGACGCCTGAAAATCTAGCAAAATTTATATAGCCGACTCTTGTGACTTTTTAATGAAGGAAGATATTTCGAGGTGAAAGCGATTAATGCTGAAGATTAGCATATGTTGTGTGCAGGGGTTGAATAAATTGACTAAAATTCATTTGATGTTTCGCATATGTGTTGGGGAAATTTTCATTGCTCTTGGCAAACGCACGTTTTGAAATTAATGAGCTCCACATAATCAGCGAAGTGTTTTGTGTGTAGCTTTTTGAATCCTGGAAAGTGGCTAAGGGATTTTAATTTTCTAAGAGAAAGAAGTCAAGTATAGAATGCCTTTACCATTGAAGTATTTGTTTGAAATTTACACCCAAAATAAAGATATGAATGTTTTATTTACCCAGAACTAATCATTAAGAATTGATTAAATGCTTTAACCAAATGACGAGGTCCATAATCGATCAAATGCTCCAACAGTTTTGAGTCCAGAAGCTGATACACTTATTTTAGGAAAAGTATTTCCTAACCCACAAAAAATATTGAAATGTACACAATTATCGTCGATTGAATTAATAGATTGTAATTTGAATTTCATTCAATAAAACCAAAATAAATGTAGATCGAAATATTGCAATTTATAATGAACCAACTGAAATATTTCGTCAATTTTGAATAGAAGAACGGCTCCTAGCAGCCTTTTTAAAAAAATATCCCTTCTTTGTAGTCTTAAAACAGAAAAGTTTCAAATGGAACCCACGTTGGGCGCGAATAAACAGCAACCATATTCCTTCATATGTGCAGCATAACTTGTTTATAATCTATTTCATCATCATATTGAAAGCATGTAATGACCATGACAAGATATAAATAATCTATTTAATTATTCAAACCGAGATGTTGATGTTTTCTTTCAAAAAAAGATTATGTAACCCACAATGGCCGCAATCTTTCACCGAAAAAAGATTTTATTTCTATGAACTCGAATCCTCTCCGGTATTGCTCGAGTATTAATAAGTCCTTTTAATAGCCCACTCGAAAATCTCTCAAAGTATTCCAATCACTAAAATGATTACATTCCTATACCCATTATGTATCTTTTAAGGACATTCAAACCATACGATATAAATCCAAAGAGCTTTCGGGAGGTGTCAACAATTGCTACACACTTTACCCTTGTGACCACATTAATGGCAACTTCGTGAGAGGTTTTAGCCAACCTATTAGTGTTAAGCTCGAAGATTGTGATGACCTTGGGCACCATTCAAGTATAGATTAATACCCGATAGTATCATCATCGCCAACCGAAAGAAGGACATGTGGATTGCGTATGTAAGACGGTAGAATGACTCCAGTTTTGTTAACTTATGATAAGAATCACGAAGAATAAATTGTTAAGAAGTGAAATACAGTTTTTTGGAGATGAATCGAAGGTTTTTCGTACACAATTTTCTATAAAATATTGCTGTCTTAGAATTATATTTGTGTTCTTTGTAGGTGACATTTTGTAATATTGAAAGGAAAAAATAATTGGGAATTATTAGTTGAAACCATTGGAAAAGTGTTGCGCTTTTGGTTTGAGTCATTTTTTAGGCTAAACAATAGAATTTTATAAAATTAAGAAAAAAACTTAATTTTTCACTGAAAGCATTGTGAAAAATATAGGTCCAAAATAAAATTGTGGATATGGCTTTCGTCTCCTCTACATATTTCACACATTTCAGTATTGACTGCATACCAAACTAATCTGTGAAACGGTGGCAGATGAGTAGTCTTCGAAAGTTTTTAATTCGACATTGGTGTTAAAGGCACAAGCCTCCAAACGGTTGTACGTAGAAGCCTCGCAACACATAGATTAGCAGCACATTTGAGAGCTATATATTTTATCGCCTTTAAAGCCACTCAGAAGGAGACGAAAATAATGTTACAATGTAGGTGATTTAGAAGGAATCCGCTATCGCACCGTATAACGATTCAAAATGAAATGTCTTAGTTGAACCTAAAAGATCCTCTAGTTTGAAAATCATAGTATTTTTTCTATGTATGTATTCTCTTAGATTGTGCCCGCTGATCACTTGTGTGCTGTTTTTTGAGATGGCTACTATCGTGCAGTCCATTTGCGTTACATTAACAGGACATTAAGGATCACGAAGCTTTATTTAATATGTCTCTTACGACTTTTTCGTACACTTTCAAATTCGAGAGGATACTTTCATTACTTGAAAGCCTTAAGTGGACATCATATTTTAATCGCCAAGGATGAATTTCGATTGGTAATTTACAAATGTCGTTTTGACCACTTTCAGCGGGAACGACGAACCGTCAACTATGTGAACACGATTTTAGTTTAAAACACGTTATCCTGCTCATTTTTTTTATTCCACAAGAAATGTTGATGTAACTCATTCAAAAAAACCTCTTTAAATTTCATTTTTGGATCAATATCGATTTCTGCCAGCCATCTTTAAGTGCAATGACTATATTAGCCCATTGTTATTTCCAATGTTTTAATACTATCCTAATCCTGTCACAACTTTCTATCTTATTGATGTTAAATGGTGGTTTTTGGTGGTGTGAAACAAATTCATGGTTTTTGGCACTAACTGATGATAACATTCATTTATATCTTTAAAACTGAGCAAAAAACAAATTTTACAAATCTTGAACTCTAGTTCTTCATCGTCATAAAGTCAATTTTTAAATAAGTGATAAGTACCAGAAAAAATTATCGCAATTTCTCTTGAACCATTTTAAACTGATTCCCTTTTTTAATCTAGACATTTATCAAATTTCGGTCTTTTCTGTCACCAAGCATTAGAAATTTTACCCTCGACGCACAAATTAAACAACTATCTTTCAGGATGCCTCTTTTCAAGTGGTCCATGTTTCATCAGTATTCAAACATTCTCCCAGAAAATCTCAATAGATTTACATAATCTAAATTAATAAGATGCCATCGATAACTTGGACTCTTTCCTCTATTCTACTCTTACTTTTGTCATTAGAAATTTCACAGTCAGGTCAAATGTGTCCTCTATAATCTTCAAGGCAAGACTTTAATACCATCGAACCCATGAAAAATGTTTCAACGTCCGCAATTAGTCGACAACTTTCACCATCGTCTCAACTTATATTGAAATTTCACGTGGCAGCGATGGAGATGTAAAAGTTTTATATATATATAACCAGCTGTTTTAGATATTCCAAGGCGAAGGAATGGCAAACATATCACATGAATACAAGTACAGCTCGAAAGTTTTCACTGATACACATGCAAATATATTATGTGGATGTAACACAACTGCGGGAAGGAAATGCTTTGACAAAGTGAAGTCATTTTAGATTATTGAATTGATTTTTTCGCCGCAGCTGTGTTCAGTTGTTGTTGTTTACTTTTTTGTCCATAACGGTTGCCTATCCGCTTTTTCGAAAATATATCATCTAGAATACTGAAAAGCAAAGAAAGTATGTGAATAAAGTGGGAGAGTTGTGAGATATACCTATATTATATTCTTTAGATAACGAACCTTGGATGAATTGAGTCGCCCTGACTTGAAGTTGTGAATAGAAAATAATATAACTACAGTTTGAAGAAACGTCCCAGGGTTTTCAGGAGAATTCTGTTGAAAATTACAAAATTGATCTTCACAAAGCAAAAAAACGCATCAACTGTTAGATCACTACTACTAATCGCTTCATTTGCACACCAGAACTAATAATTCAAAATAGCGCCCAACGTGGGCGTTTCATCATACAAATACGATTTCAAGGAATAATTATACCCTAATGCTTATTACATTATTTTAAATGAGCTCCATAAAGTCAAATTGTAAAGTTGTGTTGATCTGTATTTATGTCAATGGTTTCTGATGATAGCAAGGGTAAAAATAATCTCCTATTCTGTTTTATATACTACAGAATACCAATAGTAGCATCCCAGCTGGTCTCCTCATCAACCATAAGCACTATCTGCCATCAAGCAATAATGAGCAATTTATCACAAAATATTAAAACAAAAGCCACTCTCGCTGCACAAACATGATAGTTGCAATTTAAATCCATTGGATACAAACATGTTACCCCTTATCCTGTCGTCATGCATATTTGAAATTAAACTACCACTTCTCATCCAAAATGCAAAATGTCAGTGTTAAATCCCTGCAGGCTGTATCACAATTTTCATACCCGACTTCAACACCACCACCACCAGCATCAGGTGATGCCGAAATGAACGTCAACATCAGAAATGCAACAAGTGACCAGAATCTAGGGCCAAGCAGAAAAGGATACCTGCTGAGCTCTAAACTAACTCGAATGGGCAATGGTGCAGAATCGGATATAAATCGATAAGTTATATCTGCACTACGTGCATTTATATGAACAATTTTCATCTATGTACACCATACCAACAATAATGGAACAACTGTATATGGATTAAGTCTACGAAGGTGTTGAATTTCACTTGTTTGAGTAATTCAATTCTTATCGTAGCTCAAACACTACTGTCACCACCAGGATTTCCCTTAAAATTATAGTTTTCGTTCAGTTCAATTCGAACGAGCTTCAAGTGTTACTAGCATAGCATACGATGGAGACGAGAGAAATTATTCCGGTGGAAGGATTTAATTGGATTTTACTTCACTACTTCATTGATGCACCTTCAAATGAATCTAAACGGAGACTTTCTCGACCAGAGAAATGAACTGGTTTGCATTGATAATAATTCTCTCACTTTTGCCTGACTGCAATGTTATTGAACATCGTAAGGATTTATTGTAATTATTCATTTTGTTCAGTCTCGAATAATATTTCATTAGATTGAAAATGCAAATGGCTTGGATGCTAAAAGGGTTTTTGTTTTAAGGACAAAGTGCCCAAGGATACGGTTCGAAAGATTAAACGATTGTTGAGTGGTGGAAGGTGAACGTTGGATGTTGAAATTGGCAAGAAGTGGTTTCAAAATAGATTCGATAATAAGACTTGTAGAGCTGTTGCACTTTCGTTTCAGCATGGAAAGAAGGAAAACACTTTTAAATACGATTATAAAATTTCCGGGAAGAACTTTACTATAGGAAAAAATGTAGGAAATGATGACTTATAATCCGAATTTAATTAAAAAAATTAAAGCTATCTTCACATCTTTCAAGCACTAGTGCTGACGAGAAAATGAACCTAACATAGCTCAGACCACATCAAGGATTATTGTAGAGTATGACCGAATGGAGTGATTCCATTCTATTTGACCACACTCTAGAAAAATTATGTTTAAAAATTAATTATTCCATTTTGAACTACTAGCATATTCCGTCGTTGAATGTTGTGTACAATTCGACTTATGTTCGAAGAAATTATTGTTTCAAACGAACATTTGCTCTATATTTTTCACGATACAAGTTTTTTTTAACGTCAAAAATCAAATCATATTTTCATTTCAACCAATTGAATTGCACATTATCTACGCACGCATCATACAAGCCCACCCCAAACAAATTTTGTCATTGTTTTATTCCTAAGCATGTGTAAAAACCCCGCGAGAAGATATCAAGGACTAAATTTATGTTGTATCTAATTAAACTGAGGAATAAACTTTGTCTGCTAGTCTCGCAACAATGTTTTTGAATGTATATCATTCATTCTCGATTTTCATCTTGTGCTGCATATATGAAATTTAAACGTTGAAAACAAAAATTCCACAAAAGTTTTAAGTGTATTTTCATGCAGTATCATCCCAAAAAAATTGAGCTCAAGCAGAGTTTTCATCGTTTTTTTTTGTGGATCACAAAAACTCGTGGAACAATTGGCTAATGTATGGAATTTGATTTTCATAGAAGACAACTTTGAATAAAAATTGCTGGAGGATAAAGGTCAATGATAAATTCTAGGTATCCAAAATAAACTTCTTACTTTGAACCAATTCATTAAAAATTGGACATAAATTCATTCCAAAGGACATAAAAAAAGCATTCAATTAACGAGGAATAAATCATACATGGTCACCTAATGACCGTTAGGAGTTTAATTAAGGCTCGTTACATAATTAACACAAACTCTAGTTATCCCATCAAACAAAAATATTGGCTCTGGTTACACATTCACTTCGCTGTTAACCCCGATAATTTGACTGGAGTAGACCTGCTGTACAGCATTAATAGATGAATGTAGTTGTTGTTGAAAATTTTTTGCTATCACTGAATGGGCATAAATTAACCATGCCGTTTTTAATTGATTCATCCGTTTTGACAGCATATAGCAAATTAAAAAAAAAGTTTTAACTCAAATTTGATGATTTATCAAAATGATGGCTGAGTAATTAAGAAACGAATTTAAATGCGTGCAGAACCAATATTTTTGATTTCACTAGCCGCTTTTTCATAATTCTCTGAATGATTTGTAAGGATAATTGCTAGGAGTAATTTTTAATTCAATTTCAAAGGAAGTTCGATTATTTTCATCAACATTCTTATATGGACTCTAAATGGAGCAGATCAAAGAGTATTTTTCGAATGGAATTATCCCACGCTTTGCATTTCCTTTTCATGAAAACTATAATCAGTATACGACAAATAACAATAACATTACATACTGAGTCTTCCACCAATGTTCCTCTGTCATGATTTGTTTTTGCGATATCTTGAATTTTTTTAGAAATAACTACGAAAACTACTCTACTCAAACGGATTCAATCGAATCATCATTGAAGTCACATCACTCTTATTTACGATACGACTCCATAATAAAATTGATTCCCATGCAATTGAAAATGGTATTCTGAAGCTTGGATGGAGGCTCTATTTCCCATCTCCGGTTAAATTCGAAACACCAATCAGTATTTTCTAATGGTTTTCCCTACTCCCTGGCAACTAACTGATATCCATCACTACGACATCCATAGCCACTATTTGGCTCTGCAAAACTGTTTTGGTTCCACTACAATTTTCACTGCCAATGGCTATTTGCTGTTTTCTTCGTGAAATTGTCCATTGAAGTGAAAATGGTCTCTATTATTCGTTTCAAAATTTCCATTCCGGTCACCGCATTAATGGGATGGTTAAAAGCTCACATTTTTGGTAGAAATGGTTGCTAAAATATTATAGGGTACCATTTTGTCCAATTAAGGGAGCCAAAATAACTAGGTGAGACTGGAAAATTGTGCCGGAATGAAATGAAATTGAATTAAATTTCAACCACAGTGGAAGAAAAGGTTTCTTCTGTATATCATTAGAAACACTGCCACAAAAGACTAATTTCAATCATTTCATGGAAACATTTCCAAAGATGTTGGAGAAAGTAAAAAACAAGTATCTAGACATTATTTGCGAGATACGCAAACAGTTTTTAATTGACATTATTCTTCGAATAAGTCCCGAAACTGCACTTTATAAAAGCCAGCAAAACGGTTTTCAAATTTCTATTTATATTCTATTTGAATAGAAAAAAATATGTTTTATTTGAAATCATTTTCTACGTCAAAAATGCTGTCATTCTTTAAAATTGTTGAAATAAGTTGAAAAAGAAAAGTCATCAAAGTTGATTTGTGAAGAAAATTTGATAAAAATTTATTTGTCAAGCATAACATGATTCTCACAATAATAAATTGATAAATTTTGTTTTTTCTTTTCAACATAGAAAAACTATGAATTGTAAGGATTTCAAGGAATAAAACTATTAAAATGTGTATGTTAAATTTTAACATGCGTGAACTCAGTTCTGTATAAATAAAACATTATCGTCAAAAGCTGCAAAGCAATAGAAGATTTCTTTATTTTTGTCAAAGGGTGGAAAATTTATGAAATATATTCAAGCGACTCAAAAATTGTATACAAAATATTATTTACGTTTGATTCAAACCGAAATCAAGTATGCGTACAGCAAAATAGGAGTTTCACTGACACCGAACAAATTAACTTTCGAAATTCAGGTGACAGAGAAAATTTTAAATTACTTTTTCTACTTCAAAAATATTTTTAAAGCTGCATCTTTTTATTTCTAATACTACATTAACCGTTGTAATTAACCAGCAACTTTAAAAATCTCTACATTTTATTTCATATAATTGGATTCTCCGATACTATTAATAGTTATATATTCTGATTTTTTTTATATTTCTTCTCTTTTTTATATTTCTTCTCACAAACAATTTTTCAGTGTTTGTTGAAAATTTCAGAGACGTTAATAGTTCTGCTGCGCCCAACAATTCTATTTTAATTTCTTTGCCTATCTTAAATCGCATAAGCAATTTTTTACAAAATCTTACACAACCTTTTTTATGATCTTTAAACAAAACTTGTGTGAAAAATTGTTGATAAAATTTCCTTAGACTTTTTACGGCGACAACAAATCAAAGATTTACGGAAACTGTTTTTAATTCAATTATACCTAATGATCTTTAAATCATACAATAATCTTTTTATGCGTTTATAAGCTGCCAAGATATTTTCGCAAAGATAATTAAACATTTCTGGCACACAGATATGTATATTTCCAAGCAAACGTTCAAAAACAAATACCGCAACATAACTTAAATATTTTTAAAAATTACTATCCAAACAAATTTAAAATTCATAGAACATGAAAAAAAGACATACTACGAGTATCATGACGTCAGTATCAATTTGGTAAATATTTTTTTTATTTTCAAAACAGCGCCCAGCGTGGGCTACTATCCATGCAAATTTTCCTGGTTTATTAAATATTTTATTCAAAAACAGCTTCCTCGGACATTTTTTATTACATTAAAATAAAATTTTCAAAGCAGATAACGCAACAAATTTTGCAAACAAACAATTTTCGCATCAAATTTGGATTTTTCACCCAAAATTTGCATAAATATCTGTGAAAATCGATAACCACAGTTTCCAATTTCTCTCTGCAAAATATATACAACTCAATCCAAGCCAATCTGCTTTTGAAAATTCACAGAAATATTTAAAGCTAACCCTAAATATTATCCTTTCACTCATCCTGTTCATATCCTGTCGTTCAATCGTTTATAACACACTAGAAAACTTTCATGCTGGCACCATTTGCTATGTGATCCGAAAAATTCAAATATATATGGTATCCTTGCAACGTATAGTTATACGAAGGTGACTGCCCCATATGCTAAGCAAAGTGAATTTTCACTCTATATATGGCGTTGGATATCCATATAAATGTGTATATAATAAATATATCACAAATCATACTTCAAAGAAATAAATATTTTTGAAAAATGCTTAATGTCAGAGAGAAATATTCTGAATTTGCGGACGTTCGTATGAGTCGAGTCGAAAAAAAAGCGGATGAATGTTAAATGAAAATGGGACATTTTCAACGTAAAACGCACATTTCTATATGGATGAAAAACACACATATAAAGTGATGGATAGTGATGTTGAAAATGAGGATGTCCTAGCCGAGACCGTATGTCGAATTGTGACAAATCATTCATCTGAACTGAACCAAAAATCTCCAGTTAAATGTGTACAAAGTTCTTTTTTGCAGGCTTCCAATGCTAAATGTGCATTGACCCATAAAATAGACGCATCTATTCAAAAACCTGCATTTTCAGTATATTCTACAGGATGAAACAGCTTTCTGCAAGCATCGTGTGCATTTTTTCGGACGTATGTATGTCCTTGCACAAAAAGCAAATTGTCATGGAATTACCGTAAATGGCATGGACGTAAAACAAAATTTGATTTGTGTGATTTCATGTGTATGATGAAAGTTGAGTGTATTCACATTTTTTCACGAGGAAAGCCTATCATAAATATATATCCGTTTCAGTTTCAATTTCAGGTTATGAGGGTGAAATGCTGCAAAAAGGCTGCATGAAAATGGACGCTTGCATTGTGTAAAATTCATCTACTGTTGCATATGAAATATTCGTTGAATGTTGGCCGAGGGTAAATGTGTTTTAGAAAATTGTGAAGCGGAATAAATGCGTTTGTTTATATTTTCAAAAATCTAGCACTGTGAACTTTCAGATTCGTATCAAAAGTGTCTAAAGGTTTTTCTTCAAAACAAAATGTTTCAATTATAATGATTGGCTATAGTTAAAGAGCTTTCACTGCCAAACGAGAGAAAACCTGCTCGAAGTAACTATTTCTTTCCTTCAAGCTTACCTACCTTGAAAATAATCCAATATAAAGTTTCAAAAAGTTTCCATTCCATCCACTTCCACTTTAATTACACTTTCTGACTAGACAACCACAAATACCACAAAAGTCACGGTTTCAGAGCTTTAGAATCATTCACCACGTACAAAAAGTATTCAACAACTAACTGATTTTTACAGACAAAGCAAGCCATGTTGCATTACAAACCACATCCTGCAAATTGAACGAAACGAAATCAGCTCAACAATTGTTATTCGTGTGCTTCGATCCTTAAGGTTTGTTTCCTTTGCTCGGAGAGATACATTGGACCCATTAAATAATTACATTGCAGTGTAAGTATCTTTAAGATTCTCGCTAGCTAGTTACCTAATGGAATCCTGAAAAGAACATCGAAGCACATCTGTTCAGATCTATGTATCTCAAATCCCATGCATGCTATGCATTAGACTAGAGTAAATTGCTTTAATTCCATTCAGACTCGCATAGTTTTTGAAAAACTATTCGTGTTGAATGACTTCCGAGGTTTTTAAATTTCTCGATAGTAATTAAATGTTTATTACAAATCCTGTTTAATTTTACAGTACCCAAACGGAAAGAGATGTAATTGTTTTCGTTACATATGTGAGATTTGTTTTGGTAAGGATTATTGAAAGCTATAACCATTATCCATGTAAGAATCCGCAAAATTGAATTAAAATCAAATGTCCTAGATAAGGAATAGAGGTGAATAAAATCGAGTATACGTATCTGTTGTGTTAACACAGATGTGAAAGATACTTGAAACTTTGCAATTTGAGTAACATATTTAATTTTAAATCGTGGATTGTTGAAAAATAACGAACAAGGCAGAGCTGATGTTAGTAATTAAAAAAAGGCATTAGAGTAATTGGATGTAATGTTTTGGTTAAGAGAAATGAACTACTGAAAAAGTAGGTAACAAATTATCAAGTTCTAGTCCTGTAAGAGGTGGTTCTTTGAACTAGCCAGAAGTTATATCATTAGAACTGAACTTTAGTCGTGCACCAAACACTTGACAGGCTCTAAATATTTTTAAGGCGTTCTTCGCCGAAAGCAATGCAAAAAATAATTTTACACTTCTTTCTTGGAAAAATAACATGTTTTAGCAGTGGAGAATCATTCCTTTGGCATTCAAAAGCCTGGAAGATTTTCATACGCTAAGTTCAATATTGACTTTTGGTGATAATTTAGCAAACTGACTACACTTTTGGATCACTCGACATCGAGAATGTCTGTAAAGTGATTGTTAAGATACTCGTAGATTATTCGAATTAATAGCTATAAAATCTGTCCAGTGGAACATTGTCGCGATTTTCTTGTAAAAACGTCTAAGAATTCGTTCCTTCCAACATACACATACACTTGATCTATTTTTTCTCTGAATTCTATTTATATTTTCCAAACCTTATGTGCCTCA
Source organism: Oxycera nigricornis (assembly GCA_963942545.1). Lineage (NCBI taxonomy): Eukaryota > Metazoa > Arthropoda > Insecta > Diptera > Stratiomyidae > Oxycera > Oxycera nigricornis. The sequence goes on from OZ012662.1 coordinate 100,069,734, forward strand.
AATTTCATCTCTCATTTTATTCTGTGGTATCAACACTTCGAGGTCACCCAAAAAAGTTTCCAATCAATCTTGCCTCTAGCAACTTTCGCAAAAGTATTTCATTCAATTTTCATGTTAACCCTACATATTTCATATCCTTGCCATACTTTCATTTTACCCAACCAGCAAATATGTTTCAACTCCACCCACTGATTGCATTTCAATATAAAATACCTCTCGGATCGCTATAAAATAAAAACAAAAAAGATATTACTAACAGCCTTCGCCAACCGTCACAAATGTTAGCATTTGATCCCTTTTTTTCCAGTGAATCCTATTTTTCTATTTATGTTTGTATATTATGAGAATACATCCTGTCCTTTCTGCGTTCATCATATTATCACACAATTTCTTGCAATTCAAGTATCCCAAACCGAAGAGTTCGGATTACAGATGAAATTTTTGTTTTGTTCTATTTTTGGTTCCAAGCTTCAGGCACGCATACTATACCTAGAAAATGTCCTATGTCGTTTCTATCGTTACGATTGCCACCATTTTTAGTACCTTTTGGGATTGCAATTATCCTGTTTAGGATATATTTCAGAACTTGAGGGTTTTAATTAATTCAAAGGCAAGATGAAAATGGTGGTGAGGTCGAAATTTCATTAAAACTCATCGAAGATATAATTGCGCACTGGTTTATTGGTTGATTGGTAAATATTTGATTTTTTCCTCCAGAAAGTGAATATTGGTAATGAATGTAAAAATTGAAAATCAATTCCATCAAATAGCTGAGGAACGAAAATTAAACTTGGCACGGGACATGGTTTGGCAGAGTAAGAGTAACAAAAATTAGATAACAGATTAGGCTGAATTTTTTTTTCTTAGATAATTACCTAACAAAGGATTGAAGTAATATCTACACATTCATATAACTACTACTTAAGTTCTGAATAATTTATCACATAGGCATTTGATCTGGCAAAATTATATTGACCTTGCCTAAAATGCAGGTGCTCCCAAGAACACAGCTCAATACCTTAGATTAACTAAGGTCATACCAGTAAACCTAAATTCCTTTCATCAAAACAAAATTTCGTTTCGAAAAATACTCCAAACATTCTTGCACACTCCCAACAAGGCACTCAACTGAAAATACACAATCCTTCCTCATGTTAATTTAGTCCAGAATAAACGATCAAATGTAATCCCTTCGAAACTATATATTTCTATTCTAAAGATGACTACTACTCCCTTTTATAGCTGCAGTCTTCTCGCTTGAATGTTTTCACCATCCAATACTGATACTTGAAAAGGATCCAGCACCATCTCATAATAGGCAAATTTTTCCAAATGTCCATGAACATAAAATACTTTCGTCCTTTTGACGGTGAAATGGGTAAAGTTGTGGGTGCTTAAACCAGAGAATAGTTTGCTATGCTATCGAAACGACCATACATACTAGGATATTTGTCAATGAGGTTATTTTCGTTCCTATTTGCTTCCCTAGTGAATATTGAGGAGTATATAAAATGGGATTTTATCGAAGGACCAATACGGACCGAATGAAGAACCAGGGTGAATAGTTTGTGGTGGCTATTTTACTTTTATAGGCAAATTAAAGTACAGAAGAAAATATTCAACTTGTCGTTGTGATTCTATGATTCACTGTCCTGGTGACTGGTATGTCTAGATCAGTGCTTACAAGAAGTAGATGGTCACAAACAGAACATGTCCAAATCACTAAAAGCAACATTGATAATGGTTGATTGTGGGCTTAGCAATACAACCGAACATTGTTATTTGCTGACGGATGTTTTATGAACAGGATTGTTGAGTACATGAAAAAAAACACTGAATATGTGATGTACATTAAATTGTTTATTGGTATTGTTATCGTTTCGCCAGGCCTGAAAAATTTTCAGTACTTACAGCACGAATTGACGCAGTAATTAATTAGGTCAACTCCAAGACGTGAACCAATGGCTACTTGTTTTGTATTTTATAGCTCCGAACGTTGTTTAATGTGTGTTATTGAGATTAAAAAGGAATTTTAGTCCAAATTACTACTCTTACTTTCAGAAAATATAATAGGAAATAAATTAAATTTGCTCATACAAAATAGCCCTCGTTGGGCGCTGTTTTTCAAAATGTCTTATACAACATATTTTTGATTATACTTTCATGTTGTTTATCTAAATATATTCAAAAACTTAGTTTTCAGTATATTTCCATCGATTTGAATCAAGTCTTGTGCAGTAGGAGCTCTCAAACTTATTTTTTTGTTATCCATAAGCTTTATTATTGCTTTCGTCTTATCTTGTGTATTCTCTCCTGAAACTTTCAATCTAAATGAGTGAATTATAGAAACATTATTGAACTGAAAACATCATTTGAAAGTGATTTGGCAAAGCTAACGTTTTTTGTTCTACATAATAAAATTTCACATGCGGCAACGTTTATCATTAGCAAAAAACAAACAATGCTTCTGCTCAAAAAATTAGTTTCCAGCAATCGACAAGTTTATGCAACAAAAATTAGCACCCAGGTGATTTAAATCTAAAAATTGGGCTAAAATTTATCTGTTAAAATACTTTTCAATTAAGCAATTAATTTTCTGAAATAGGAAAGTTTTTACAGTGAAAAATTACCACTAAGTACATAAAATAAATAAATAAAAATAGAACTAAAACATATCTGTAAAAATATTACACATATAATCTATTATACAATAAAACATCTGCAGTACTTACACAAAAAGTTTTGAAATCCTTAACCAATTGTGCAAACAAGTTTCTGTCGTTTTTGTAAAACACATTTAATTTTTTGAATAAAAACTGTTGTAAAGGCTCAAACTTTCTTATATAATTTTTTTTAAAGAGATGCTTTTCAAACAAAATTCAAATTAATTCAGAACAGAAGCTTATCAAAATATTTTAGTTGAAAATTTCTTTCTTCGAAGATTCAGAGCTATCCAGCAAAAACAACCCACGCTGGGCGCTGCTACACAATCAGCTCGCCATTTCCAATATCAACTGCAAACCAACAAACAAAACTTATTTTATACTCAGTCAATTCAAACAATCGGCATCATTTAAGCCAACCTTTTTTTCAATTTTCCATACACATTGACTAGCTTTTTCATTGAAAAACGCTCATCATTCAACTGGTAAACTTTTCGCAAACAATAAAAATAAATTTCCTCGGAAAATTTACATGCACTACCATCATTGACAAAGTATCCAATTGTTTCGAAATGCACATAAAACATGACAAAGCTTACCAAACAATTTCCACGCTAAACATCACGATCAACTTTCCAACTGTTTTGTTCTCCTTACAATCCTTTCGTAATACACATACTTACACTTCCGTATATATACTCGTACATTGATAGTCACACATGCATATATCCTTTATGCACAATTGTACGACATTTTCCACGGTGTCACTATTGTTTCGAATCTCTTCGAGCATAATCGACATACTATACAAATTTTCGAAATGACATCAACCACGACACTCAATAAACATGTAAAGATATTGTACCTACATATAAAGGATGCCAGTCAGCCAGCCAGATAACTGTCTTCTTGATTTTGAGTTTTTTGGTGCAGATTTTCCACCAAGAAATATTGTAGATGCCACTTGGCAAGTTCGAAAAAAGAGTTGAGCATTGGCAATAATTCCAATTCAGTAGAATGTATGAAAGTTTGAAAAGTTGTATGCTTCGTCCTTCAAGTTTTTCGGTGAGAGTAGCATTTGCGACAAATGCTTACGTTCAGGATAACACGAAATCATGGAGACTGGCTGTGAAGCGATTGTCTTCTTGCCAGGACTCTGATTTACCTGAAGTGTTTGTCTTTCTAAGGATAGAAATCTTATGTTTGAAATATACTACGAAACAATTGAAAAGTGTCCTGTCAAATATATTCTGTAGAAGTGTCAGTCCCGTTTTTGTTTGATTCGTTCTTGGTATAGTACGATAAGAATAACGTAAGGACGACGTTCAAAATGTCTTAATGATTATTTGTTTGTTGAAGAATCAGCACAGATATTTTACACCCTCAAGGGTGCTTGGTATCCGTATTCCATTCTAGATCTTAGACACCTTGATGGTTCTGTTTTCTAGACTACCAGCCATTTATTTTTAAGTACCAGAAATTCAATGTTTGTGACCAAATACCAGTCCAAATCCAACAAAATAATGCAGCAACATTAAAGACTTCTCACAAAAATCAAAAGCATCGCCATCTTACCCATAAAACTGTATAAATCGAAAAACATATAAAAAGATATTTGAACTCATCAACATCAATGTTCGTAACCATTTAATTTCCTTAAACATTGTATGCCATTGCTACAACTGCGTTCCTTCTTTCTTCACAAGTTTAATGTGCTGTGCACCTGGCAATCATTCAAACCAGATTTATTATTGAGTGCACCGACACTTCTTGAGCTTCAAACATTCCATACAGCTTTCCACATATCAGGACATTCTTCTTCTTCATCGTCAATCCTTATATTTTGTCTATTGAAAACCAACAGATGACTGGTTGTTTCTAGCTGAATCAAAGGATACACCTTATTTTCACCGAACTGCAAATCGTTCACTTTACGACTCACTACCACTATGCATTCACATCCTTTATTTTCCCATGCACACCAAATGTTATTTGTCTGTTGATTTTATGTTTGGCGATTTTTCCGTACAACAAACATTCCCATAAATTTTATGGATAGCATCATATACACATTGTGTGCGTTTGTGTGTGTGTTTCAACAGAATGTAGAAAATTTATTACTTTCAGGATTCAAATGAAGTGTGTTTCAGAGAATGGCGCAACTGAAGTGCATTATTCCAAAAGGTGTAAAATTGGTTTGATACTGATATTTGATAGGAAAAAAGGTGAGCAATGAATCGTGAATGAGGTGGTTTTGTGGTTTTTTTATAGATAGAATGTGTTTTAGAGTTTGATGACATTTTAGTTGGAAATAATATAGGATATTCGAAGGATTCAAAGTTTGATGAGTTTCGTCGGTTATGTTGAAGGTGGAACATATTGTGCAATATGTATTTCGAGAACCATGTATTGATTTTGGAAGGAAATATAAAAAGATTGGCCTCTCTTTCAGGATATACAAATTAAACACGTTTCGGTCATGAAAAAATATTGGTTTCTTCTAGAACCAACTGAAAACCTCCTCTCCAACACTGAAAGGTTTTGGAGAGTTTTTCCTGAATTTCTTATATTGATTGTATCATCTTAATTTTGATTTTTTTTATATTGAATGCAATATCTTGATTTTCTCACCTTTTCTCAGGAAGTTTACTTGAATAAACCACATGAATTCAGGGTAGTTTCTAAATTTGATCCTATCTTTATCGCTAAACTGATCCATTACTTAGGCTTAATTTCAAATCAAATTTACGATTTTTATATATTAAATTAAAATTCATTTATTTGTTTGAATTTACACTTGAAGACACAAATTTGGAAAATGTTTGGATTCTTAAATATGTTTTTTAAAAGCTATAGCTCCACTAAAACTAAAACAAATCTAGATAAAGTTCTGAGTAAGATCCTAGAAACATAACAATTTCCTTGACAATAGCACTTACACTTTTATGACGACCATACAATTTCAGGTACTTGAATTAATTTAATTTTAAAGATCTTCTCGCTCTATTTTTAACACCTTAAGTTCATTTTGGCTATTATTTTTATTTCTAAATATTGCTGGAAACATTTACAAATCATGTTGAATGAAAAGTCGACGTTCACATCTTGAAACAAATTCTAGGCAAGACATGAATTGTCTTTCTTAAAATTGATACTAACGGCCGTGAGGTCCACAAAACTTTTTACAATTTCATCACTGAAACAACATTTCCTGATCATCAGAAACTTGTGTGATTTGGTTAAGAAATTAGTTTGAATAATTTAAGACAAACCAATTTGTGTAAAAATCTATATCATTTGCTAAAGAATTTTAGGCGAGAAAGTTATTTGCCAAATGCTCAAAGCACTTTTCTTTGGATAAAGTTTTTTTTCTAGTCCAAAACTCATTTTCTTACTGAAGGATAATGTTTTCCAGAAAAAAGTACATAAAAGCCAGGCAAAAAAACTTATGTTAAACATCAACATTCATTTTGAAATAAAATTTACAGTCCCAAAACGAAGGCAATCAATCAATTTCTTAGCTCTAAAAATGATCCTGCTTAGTCCGTAAGAAAGTATTTTCGTGTTAAAGAAAATTTTTAACCAACAAAAAATCCTGTTGGTCTAGGAAAATTGATTCAATTTAAAATCATTGTTTTGTTTGATACAAAAAAATAAAATCAGTCATTTTATTTAGAAAAGATTCTTTCTGGTCTATGAATAATTTTACTAAGTTGAAAATTTTTTTTGGGGGCAAAATTTCCTTATTTAGGAAACAGTTGACCAGAAACACTCTTCGTTCCGAAGAAATGCTTTGTGTGTGTCGAAAATGTCTGATTTTTTAAAAAACCACTTTTACGATTGAAAATTGTCTAACTTTCCTTAAAATTATTTTTGTTTTGCGGAGAAAATAGTTGTTCTTGCGCCGAAAAATTTAAGGTCCCAAATTTTCTTTTTAAATTTATAAAAAAAATTGGTCCAGAAAAAAATGTTGATCAGGTCCAGAATAACAATTCAGGTTTGTCAAAACTTTTATGAATGTAAGTAACAAAGACCAAATGTTAAAAATTGTATTCCGACCCAAAAAATATTTTGCGCGGTCTGCATTAATCTCATTGTGGATTTCATGTGAATAGTTTTAGTCCAGAAAAAAGGTTAACTATTCCATGTAAAAAATATTGGCTGAAAACAGTGATTATATCTTTCATAAATGAAACACTTTGGCTGATTTAAAGACATATTTTTGAAAAACGCTACTTTTTATCTGGAATAAACCTTCTATTCGACAAATGAATATAGCTTAAATGCCAAAGCTTTGATATTAGAAAACAATTTGACAATTTCAAACAAATGATTTTATTTTATTAAAGTTATTCTAACTCGAAAAATCTCTATACATCGAAAAAACGAACAAATTTTACGAAAATAACCTCGGTTTTTCGCAAAATATTCAAAAACTTGTATACAAGAAGATATGTCTGAGCTACTTGTACTTTTTAGATATCCTTAATTCCAAAAAATAATCATACACCTTAATAATTAAATTTTTAAATTTTTTGACTTGAATACAATCATATCGTTCAAAACAATGATTTGGTTGCAAACAAAAATCTTTCTTGGATTTATTTTTACAAAACAAACTAGACCAATTATCCAAAAACAATTTTGTTTGAGGTTTGAAAACTTGGTTTTTAATTGGAAACAATTTGTTTGAACCGACAAACTATTTTTTTTAATTAAAACAATTTTTTGGGTCAAAAGAAGTTTTCAGTACCAGAAAATATTTTTTTGAACGAACCCTCATTAATATCTGAAGAAAACTCAAATTTGTTGTCCATTTTTCGTTTTTGCAGTTGGTTAAAGAATTTGTATACAGCAAATTTTTATGATTGTATTGCATAAAATTGTTTCGAAGACTACGAGCCTTCTTCAGTGCGAATCACGGTTTGTTTATTATACCTAATCGACGACAATAAATAAATCAATTTATCAGTAAATAGTCGTAGATTAGGTATAATAAACAAACTGAAATTCGCACTGAAGAAGAAGGCACGTAGTCTTTAAAACAATTGTATGCAATACAATAATAAAAATTTGCAGTATAAGGAACAATATAGCCTTTTTAAAATCTGATGAAAAGTTTTTTTTTTAAACACAAATCAATCTTCCTGAATCTGGACTATTTTTTTCTATCCTGAAAATAATACATATGTAGTTTGAAAAACCATACTTTACTTTCTAGTTTTTGTTGCACACGAAAATATTTTTTCGGTAGCTTTGATCGAATTCAAAAGACAATAAGCTTAGTGTTAAGTCTGGTTGACTGCTACTATCAACAAAGAAAATTTGTCAAAAAATTAATTTGCAATTGAAAAACTGCGTTTGATAATGAAAAATTAATCCGAAAATATATTATTAGTTACAAAATGAAATTCTAAAAATTTGTCTCGCCAAAATAACTTCAGTGAAATCAGAGAAATCAACGTTTTTCACTCAAACAACAATAATTTGGTCCGAAAAATACTAATGGGCCTCGACAAATGTTGTTCAAAAATGGATGGTGTATCTATTTTGTAAATTTTGGATGCTTGACTTTGATATGATGCTGAAAATCGCCTTTTTGGCATATGACATGATCCATTTTCCTGAAATCCATTCATCATGACTCTTTATTCGTTATATAGACTCTACCAACCACTTCAAATTGCATCAAACTCTATAACACACCACCAAGAATTCAATCAACTAAATTTTCTAAAAGAGTCACCCAATCTTCTTGAATCTTCCTCAATCATCTGCTCCTGATCTACCATTAAGCATCCCGAGACCATTTCCATTCACTTGCCACTTTTTCGGCTCCTCCCTTTTCATCAATTTGATCTAAAATCGAGAAATAGAGAAAAAACCATGTTCGGAATTAGAACTCTTGATGCCAACTGCAGCAATCAACCCTCAAGCCTATTATCATCATCACATTCGAACTAGCATTGTGCTTGCGTATGTTTGTATATTTGCACTATATATGACTGGCGGTTAGTGGCTGTATTTTCGGCCTCAGGACGACAGGACTATTTCAACCAATCGCACAGACACTCGATGCCATGGTACAAGTGTTTTCATTCACAGTTCGATTGATCCAATTGTGCTTTGTTTGTTTGTCTGTTTGTCTGTTTATGTTTGCTGAATAGACGATGATCTGGATTTTTGGCGTGTCCTAATTTTTTAAACATTCATCCTTCCAACAATACGATCAAACCCTTCAAAAACCCGCAAATCGTTCAGTTCAATTTCTGTTTGAATTGTCTCTCTGGACAACATCATGTTTTTTTCAGCAATCTTTAATCCTGCACGTAATATGACCGAATTCGTGGAAATACAAACAAGGACTACATGAAAAACTGAAAATTTTTACGCTCCATATGGAGCATGGAGAGTTTATGGCATGTTGAAATTTTGTTTTTCTTAATTTCCCTGAAAACAAGAGTTTGTGAACCATGAAAATGCTTCAATATTTGCTCTTAGGACGTTCGCTTTGAAATATTCTCATATCCTGTTGTTTCTTCATTCTTGTCAGTACAACACTTTCTTAAGATAGTCTACTTATGTATGGAAAAGCAGATTTAATTCAAAGTTGTTTGTTTAAAAACAAATCTAGATAAAGTTCTGAGTAGGATCAAACGCTTCAAGGTGTTCACCCTATCAAAGGATCAACAATTTTCAAATTAGAGTTAGTAATTTCACAGTCCTTTCTTATTCATTTCGGTTCACATAAAGTTTTGCGTTTGATAGAGAACATCTGAGAAGCAAGTTCAAATGGTCAAACTCTTTATAGTTGCGTTAGTGTTTTGGGAAAGAAAAAAGGAGATGAATGCTAGGGCTGCAAATTTTGCAGTAAGATATAATTGGTTTGTGAGGCGTGATGGGTTATTTGGCATTTCGGTGTTCATGGATCCGAATAGACAGGATAGCAGCCATTGTTTAAAAGTTTTCATTTAAACATACGCTTTAAGTTGCCTTAAGCTTATTGTAAACTCAATTGTTTGAAATGAGCAATAACCAGAGATGGTTCACAAAGATTAAGAGGAGGCACAGATACCATTCCATATCGAAAAAATGTCCTTCACAACCTACCAGTGAGAATTGTTTCAAGATAGTGTATTTTATTACGCTATAATATTCTACGAATTCAAGCTAGAGAATATATATTCATAAAAACCAAAGCTCTTAAGGCATAAAATATAGTACCTACGAATCAGTGATATTGCTAGAAAAATAAATTTTTCGGACAATCAAGATGCTTCTGAAATGACTTGCTGACTCCGAAAAAATGTCGGTTCTTCATAATGTAAGCTGGAATTTTTTATTTTTGACATTTTTTATTTATGACAAAAAACACAAAAATATTTCAAATGAAAAATCTTTTTCAAATTTTTACGTAGAATTTAATGGGTTCCTCATGGAAAAAAGTGAACAAATAAATAAGCTAGTATACAAACATATTTCAGAATCTCCACTTATCATTCATAAACAATCTGGTGAACTTCTTCAAGTAAAATTCTCCTTGAATGGATTTCTTTGTTATTCTTTCAAAGCAAATGCTTGAAATCTCTGCTTTTCTGATTAATCTAGTGAAAAAAAATCATTAAGTTTAATTCGTGTCACCCATTTAATCCATGCATTTTATGTAATCACTGCACCGAAACATCCCATACCACCCTTGTAACCCATGTACCCCGTGCAAAACATTCCAGTTAAATTTCATAGGTACAATTCCATCTCCATAAGTCTCCTTAAGTTCATTAATAATTTCAAAAAGAAAAAGAAAATTGTCAATTGAAATCGCATTAAAATTAGGCTTAAAATCTGGTCAAACCATATAATTGGATCATTTTATTTATTTATTTTTGATTTGATTATAACAATTAAAAACTATGATTTCTAAAAATAAGTTCGCAAAATTTCACACAGTAAACTTTTAATGACAATTCAGTTACTTATTGCGGCCAACAAAAATATCAATAGCCAGGCTGAAGAAAAATTCACAGAATCAGAATGGTATATTTGAGTGGCATGGTAAGAAGTTCCTAACCCCTATCCAGCAGAAATGCCTACGCCTTGCTAGAATGTGATTTATCAATAAAGCGAATTATTATACTAACAGCTAACATTTTGGTGGTTTTTCCTTCAAGTTTAAGCTAACTTCGACGAAAATGAAGCTCAGATCTAGTGAAAAGTTATGTTCGGTCTTTGAAGATTTGGGTTTTATAACTGGATTATTTCAGCAATAGCATTTGTTTTTGTTGAAAATATAAAATTACATCTTCCTTACTGAAAAATTGCAATCTAAGGACTGTATCGGAAAAAAATGACCTTAAGTTTTTCCTGCTTAGCTTCTGTTTGGGATAAGTTTAAGTCTTCATCAGGTATGCAAAATTAACTATAAAATGCCACAAAAAAACGCTTAATCCATTCGTATTATAAGATCACTCTTGAATAGATGTCATCAAATCAAGAAAAATTGCGTAGTTTAATTGTGTGCAAATATCTGGAAAATCCCCTTCGTGAATATTCCGTACTAGCAAAGGAGACCAATTTATCGTTTGCAACAGTGAAACGAACGATTATAAAGTACAAAAAGGGTCTATTTGTTGCTTAAAAGTCTGAATCAATTAGTAAAAAAGGTCCATCCGATAAAAATTTGATCCGAAAGGTAAAGAGGAAATTTTTACCCCAACTCATATTATAATTTTAATCATTTTGAGTCCTAACACATCCATTCGAGATATGGTTCAAAAAGTGCAAACATCGAACGCAATGATGCAGAGGATTAAGAAGCATTATAATCTTAGATCATATAAAGTCCAAAAAATACCCGATCGATCCGAGGAAAAGCAGAAAGAAGCGAAAAATCGGGCTCGAATGCTATACAAGGATTACCTGACCAGATTCGATTGTGTTGTGTTTTGGACGATGATACGCGAAGGCCGATTTCGCACAGTTGCCTGGTCAGGACTTCTATACAGCAGGATCTAAGATTGGTGTTAGTCCAAAACATAAAACCAAAAAGCATGAAATTCCCCAAGCGGTGAATGATTTGGCAGGATATGTCGATGTGATCTCAGATCAGAGGAATTTGTAGTGAATGTTACCATCAACTCAGCAGTATACATCGGAGTGTTTAAAGATGCGAAAGATAATGGGCTGAAATAAAAAAAAAACAATAAAGATAACAAAAAATATTGCTAAAACCCCAAAGGTTTTTAAAAATAAGTGGAAAAGCGCATATAAACATTGTACGGAACCTAATGCGTGGAGTTAACGGAAAGTTCCGAAATTTTTTTTCCTTGGAATGAAAATTTACTGAATTTTTACATAAATGTTAGTTAATATAATATAATAATAAAAGAGAAAAAAATAGTTCGATGAAGCAATTAATACCATTTCTAGAGACAAAATTATGAAGGTCATTTTTTCGATACACTACTTGCTTTCAAGTATACCATACGATTTGAGATATTTATCTAAATCAAAATAAGGACGAATTAGTTTATATTTTGCTTACTTAAAAATTGCAATCAACTTTCAAGTCCAGCATATTATTTGAGATATTTATCTGAATGAAAATAAGGACTAATTAGCAAATTGAAAAATCATTTAAAGTGCTCCAACTCGTTGCTTGCTAAATTTGTACAAATAAATACTGAGAATAATCCTAATTCACAACTCATCACGTATATCAATGCATCATATTATTCTAGGTTTTAAAAATGTGAAGATTGAGTGGAATTGCCTTTTGTGTTGCAGGCAAAATAGTTTTTGTGTTGCTTTACTTTAGATTTTGCAAAGAAGACAGCGCATGAAGACTGGAAAAGGGTGTAACATCCCATTTTTACCCAAAAGTACTGCATTGTGTAATTTTGTATTTGCGACAATGATATGTGGCATAGGCTAATGGATTTGTTTGCTAAAAAAATATTATTTTGGAAATTACAATCGACAATGCTATCTCATTTGACTATATCCAATCCAATAAAATCACCAGTATTAATCACGCATCTCTAAAATTAAATCCCACCATAACTGGAGCGAAAATTAATTTCGCACATCGAAATCACCCATCAAATACTGCAGTGACCAATCGAACAAATCCAATAATTTTGATCATACATGAATTGAAATTAATGATCTAATTAGCGTATTGTTATAGCCAAATGCCAAGCCGGGCCGTTGCACAAAATTCACACCAAACCTTAACATCATCACCATCATCTTCTTCATCAAAATTCACCACTGTTGGCATTAAATTAGCATCGTGTTGAATGAAATTCAGTTTAGAGGGTTAGACAAACCCAATACAAATATTTCCATACAATTATGCATGCCCAACCACTAATTATTGCCAATTTGAATGGAAGGTGGCAACAGCCAATCATGGTTGATGCCAAAAACATGTACCAAAATTTTAAGAAAAAAATTTGGATGTGTTATCATTAGCGACCAACGGAAATGATGGACTATAACTCTCACCTCATTGTCTATTGTTGGTGGACGAGGGCTACAATGTATCGGAAAATTCTATTTCAAAGTCAGAAATATCAGGAAAATTGGGTGAGTTCCATAGACAAGAGATATTTGAATTGTTTAGGATTGAGTTGATGGAAAATTTTAGATAGTATATAATTTGTGGCCTCACACAAATTCTCTACGCATTGATACGAGGGGGTGTAAATGAAAATTAGTGTTTTCGTGGGGGGAATTAATGAATCATTACTAATTATAGCGATTGGTGGATGTATTGATTGCATTCGAATGTGGCAAACATTTTAATGTTTGCGTACATGTAACCGACTTATGCTAATGAGATTAGAATGCAAACTGCAAATACATGAGGGTAGCATATTTTGGGTTTAACTGATTATTGTCTTTGTGCAATTCGACTGTTATATGGAGGTCAAATGACAAGTAAAACGGATTGTGAATATAAATTGTATTGACAATCAACGAGTTTCGATTGCAAAAGCCAATAATTGGACATGAATTTGGAGGATATCTACGCAGTTTATCTAATTGGGTGGACTGTGAATAAATTTGTAAGTGTACCTTCTATGAAATTCATGCAAATGGACTGTTCATCAAGATATTACCTAGTCCTGGATGTAGTTTAGTGGAGAGTTGAGATGAATATGAATAAATTCAACACTTTTTATCATGCAAATTATATTCACGGAAATCAATTCAATTTACTTAATATATTGCTCTAATCTTTAATGAACATGACTATACTTAATGTTAGAAGTATTCCATAGTAGATACTTCCATATTAGAAAATAATATTTCTCCCACATATTTACAGTAGTTCAACAGTATCTATCAATGTCTAGATATTATTATACTTAGGATATCATTTCAAGATGAAAAACAGAGATATTTTTTTCACATAATTATTTCAATTCAGCTATGATTTTTTCGACTTTTTAAAAGAAGGGGACGCTTGATTCTCAAATTTCATTTTTGCCTTTATAAGTGAAATTTTTCTTCAGATGAAGCTGCACAATTAGGACTTGCCAATTAACACAAACTGTAACTCTATGGTCTTAAATGGAGTCCAGATACAAATATATTATTTATCAAATTATTTCAATTAAAATAATTGTTGATAAAAGTATGACAATATTTTATGGTTTAATTTAATGAGGTCCAAAAATGGCACTCAAAGAATACACCCGGCAAAAGACCACTGCGTTTCAGTACTCATCAACTTGAATTCTTAATAATAAAGCTATAGAAACCATTTCTTTAGAAGACAATTTTGTAACATTTTCATTGGAAAACCCTTTTGAAAATTTATGAGTTGTTTAACAGTTCTTGAAAAAAATATTGTGCTTTAAAATCAGCTTGAAACAAAATTAAACAGAAATGTAGCATTTTTTTCTTACTTATTCGAAATATTAAAAACGAAAAATCTGAAATCTTACATGTTTAAAGCACTTTCATGACCTCTTCAGATTTTTTATGATTGCCATTTTATGCATGAATATTTAGCACCAATTTTTCATGACCTATTCATCACAATAACTTCATAGTGTACAAATGTTTTCCTTAATATTCTTTTGTAATGTTAAGCATTTCCAAATTGGTTTAGACCTTTTTTCAAATGGTTTGGACTTTTCCTCGAAATTATATAACTTTTCTATAGTAAATTTAAGATTAGGAGTTACCTCCAATATGCTACCAATATAGCCGTAAGCTTTACTCTGTTTAGGAAAATTCTACATGTTTTGAGAAAATGTGCAAATGATTTGGCAAAAGCTTTGTGAAAAGTCAAAATCAATTTTCCCGCAAAACCATTTCACACCAAAAATCTACAAATAAAATGGAACATGGAAAAAAATACATAAAAGTTTGACTCCTACATTTATTTTTTGTATTTATTTTTATCACAAATACAAATCGATAAATATCTGTTAAAAACACAGCCGCAATTATTCATTTATTATATTTTTTAGACTTATTTTTCAATGATTGTTTTTCCTTAAATAATTTCAAAAAATTTCGTAATGTTTTCCCAAAAAAGCTTCACAGAGAGAATTGTTTGTCTGTTTTTTTCTTTCAAAAATCATAGGGATTGTTACGCAAATGATTGTCTGAAATTGACATTCATGAAAATATTATTTTTTTTCAAAATTGTTAACTTCCCAGTATATGGGAAGTTCTTGTAATCGCCTCGAAAATCGAAATTGAAATTTTCAACTTTTCTTTACGTTTTGAGGTCTATAGAGTTTATATAAAGTGTTTTTAGAAAGAAGTATGTATGTGTGTGTGTGTGTACGTACGTACGTGCGTTCGTGGACAGTTTTTTCTACAGCCATAACTCACGCAAATAACGTCGTATCGACTTTGTTGAGGTGTTAATCGAAGCGTCTTTGCAATTTTAAGAGCTGATTAGTTTTTGGGACACATCGGCCTGGGGGGTTTGTTGTTTTGCCCCTTTGAAGGTCATTTCTGTCGTGCGTTCTATCTCGCGAACCCAACATACGATTTACATCATTAAGGTGTCAATCAACGCGTATTAACATTTGTAAGAATCTATCGAATTTTGAAAAAAACTTTTGGAGCCGTTTTTTAATTTAAGGAAAAAAAGTGCAAAAAATTAGCTTTTTTTCATAAACAATAAATTTTTAACCTGATTTACGAAACCCAGTAATCAATGTTTATAAAATTTATATACTCCAAACAATGTTTGTAAAACCGCTATCAAAACTTTTTCTCATGATTACGTAAAAAATTAAATTAAAAATAAAAAATCATTAAAAGTCATCATGATTTTCAAGGTCATTTTTATCATTCACTATATCTCACGAACCAGATATAATATTTGCATCATTAAGATGTCAATAGACGTGTATTAACATTTTTGCGATTTCCTTAACGTTATAGAAAAATTGTTACAGCCACTTTTTAATTTAATAAAAGAAAATGCAAAAAATTAGGCTTTAAGGGTTTTAGGGTATTTTCATAAAAAATAATTTTTTTAACCTGATTTGCACAGCACAGTAATAAATGTTTATAAAATTTATACATTCTTATCAGTTTTTGAAGAGAAACCAGCAAACCCATGCTCCTTAATTAAAAAAAACTAAATTAAAAATAAGAAATCATTCAAAGTTATCATGTATAGAGGGTTCATACGAATGATATTACTCAATATCTTTTATTCTAAGGAAATTGTTGTAAATTCAATCCAAGTTTTATAGTATTTGGATAATTTGAGCAGATTTCTAATAGTTTTAACAGTGTTTTAGTGTTAACAAAAAAAAACTGCTGAAATGTTGGAATTCCAAAAAAACCTTTCGTAGATGAAATGATTAATATTAACTCATTCCTGTTACTGCTATGAATACCTCTCATTATTATTATTTCAAGAAGTATTATTTTCAAAATTATTACTGTGTTTAATGTTTTTGATGTTTATGTAGATATTACTGGGAAGTTGATCGTGTGGACCTCAAGGGTCGCACCTCGCGGCTTGTTTTAATTCGTTTTCATTACTTTGTATATTTTTTAAATCCTTGGAGCATTTTTGAGCAGATTTTTTTTAACTTTGAACTGAAAAAGGCTTAATTTTTCATAGAAATTAATCATGAAAGTATTGTTCATGAATTTTTCAGGATAATAGTGTAGTGAATGTCTTATTTATTTCAATAAACAAAACCATCTTACAGACCAATTCTATAACAAGACGAAAATGTTTAACAGAATGTTGAAAAAAGTGAATACGAATTCAATATTACATGTATCAGCTTATGCTTGAAAATAAAAAGTAAATAAGTAAGCGGACCAAGCTGCAGACCATTCAGGTTTCAGGGTAGGTGGAACATCGGTGAGTGGATAAAGTTTTAGTCCTAGCGAACGATGCGGCAAATAAATTATCAGGTCTATTAAAATGTTCAGATAAACGATATTCTAAGAGATCATCATTCTTAGAATATATTAAACGGTGGTAAATTCAAAAAGGAATCATCATCTAAAAGGATTCTGCTTGATTTCAAGTTAGTAAATTGATGGAGGAACAGTCCTTCTTTATAGGGTCTAAGTATATGGAAGGAAACAAGTAAATTGGGGCCACACGATAGATCATAAAGTGCAAGTGCGGGGATCATACTTGTGAGCAGTATTCGATGATGGGACGAGTAACGCTAGTGTATAGGCGAACGGAGGAAGAAATTTTAGTGAACAGATTCAAGTACCTTAATACGCACCCAACGACACGATTCAAGATTTAAGTTTAGGTCTTCAAATTGAAAAACTGAGAAAAGCGGAACATCTTGTTATGCATAATTGTGATAACTAATACTGAATTTTAATGAAAAGGATGTTTTGTGACATATTCGTATATTCACCGTGCGAAAATTATATTGACACCAAGTATCCAAAGCATCCAAATCCTCATAAAGTGACTTGCTCGACTACTTCCTTATTTTCTATCTGAACATCTACAAATTAAATACCTTTTATCGATTCTGGGTCCAAACCCCTTTTACTTATCTTCTGTGAGCCCTATGAAAGCCACGTTATATCCATCATTCAAAATGTAAAGTTTTCCTTTCGTTTTTTGAAACTCCAAAAGAAATATTCACTTATGCTGTTATTATTAATATTTCTGAATATATTTAATATGATATTTCTTTGAATTTCCACCATATTCCTTCATCCTGTCCATGTCCTTTTCAAATTTTCGGGCTGACGATAGCATTCAATACTAAATATTTCCTCTTGACATGAATAGCATTCGTTGAATTTATCTATCTTGTCGACATTGTATCTTTTAGTCCAAATGAATTTCACTAGAATTCCAAATAAACATATGATTTCCAGGTTATTTTTTTATTATTCGGATTAGATTTTCGCCAACTGATTATGGGCGGGATTGGACTAGACGATAAAAGAAAAGGATGGTTGGTATGTTGGCAGTGGGGCATATTGAAAAAGGGTTAGACAGGTTCATCTTTTTTGCCGAAAACATATTTAGGATTGTAATGGCAAATAGAGGGTTGTGCGATGGATGATTTGGAATGGTTTGGATGGTTCGGAAGTTTTACGAATGATGTTGAATAGATAAGTAATTTCGGTTAATTTGAATGAAATTGAAAATTTATTGATGTTTATAGGTTGGTCGAAGGAGGAATGAGAAATGGATTGAAGAGACGTTGATATATTCTCAAGATTACAAATTTTAAATGGTTTTTGAATGCCTTTGATTATAATATTAAATATTTACATTGTAATAACCCAAAGTTTTTTGAAATTTAATTTAAACTGATACTATTGGCTTTGGTTTTCTGACTCAGATGAATATCATCATAATATATTTTGCACCTTAGATATATACGAAGTTTTAATTTGTGGTTTGAAATTATAATTTAGAATTGTTACATAATCTAGTAAAGAGTAAGATCCCTTTGTACAGAAAAAAATTCTGAGGAATGGATAAAAGGCAGCTATAAATAGATATAACATATACACATTACACTACCTTCTGAGCATACCAAAAGCCACAGTACACTTTGATTTTATGAGCTTAAGGGGGATAGCCACTGTGACGGCGGAAAAATTAGTGATTTTTAAATTTTTTTTGACCGAGTAAGTAGAGGAATTTTTGGATCGGGGTTTTTTTTTATTTTTTTAGATACACATCTAATAATTTTTCCACAAATTTGTATTAAAAAATATCAAATAGTTTTAACAATATGAACGATGCCGTATCGCCCCCTCCATGGTCGCGTCGATTTTTTAAAAGCCGGTACTCTAAAAAAAACAAAAAACAAGTTTTTTGTAATCTGTATGAATGTAGTTATCGTAGTACGTAGCCGTTATTTTTTATTTTGATTTTTCACAAAATGGTGACCGATTGACAATATTTTAATTTTTTCGACTGTTTTTTTTTGGTCTTCAAATAGTTTAAAAAATAATAAAAACAAAAATTTTCAAATCGGCTACGCTTAACCTTAACCACTACTAAGACGAACAAAACAAAAACAAAAAATTAGACATCGGTTAATAATTGTTCGAGTTATTGATGCGACCAGTTTAAAAAAGTCGTTACGAGAAAAATGCGTTTAAAGATTTTAGTCCATTTCTCTCGTAATGAAATCATGTATAAAAAAATTTAAAATTTTCATACCTATATTCAACTATTGAGACCTGGACCATATGACGGTTCTTCCTCTTCATCTCAAGGGGTCTTGTTGGCTTTCTTAACTTTTTTATTAACTTTTTCGATGCGATACTGAGCAGCTGATCGGCCTACCTGCTCTCACTACAACCATTGTAACTTAGTCAATTTTTGAAATTTTGACTTGCAATTTTGTACACATATTTTTGAACATATAAACTTTGATTCAAAACAAAAAAAAATTTATTTTTTTTGACCCATCACAGTGGCTATCCCCTTAATAAAAAGAAATGAAATGATATTTTCATAGAAGCTCCAATTGTATTGTCAAAACTTTAACACCCAAAATTGAATATAAAATATCTTGGAATGAATACGAAAATTAATTTGGTGTTTAAAAAATTTCCAAAAATTTCGGAAAACTGCACGGTGTATGGTCCATGCCAAAGTTCTGGCACCAATTCTAGCCATGGTCTCTGACCGATGCTAGAATCCAGGTGACGTTCTTTGGTCTTCTGTGACGTTCTTTGGTCCTTTGTGACGTTCTTTAGAGTCATTGCCATGCCAGTTCTATGCACGACACCATATCCTCGGAGCCAAAATCCAGGTGCCAATTAATACAAAATTTTGATGCAGTATCTTTGATTTGCATTCAGGATTACCACCAAGGTTTTGCATCACATAAACAGTCAGCATATGAGATAAGTATCAAAAATTTGGCAAGATCTAGAAAATGGGTGGTTTGGCTCTTCGGACTAGCATGAAGATCAAAGAGGTGAATATGGTGAAGTACCGAAAATAGATGCAAAAAAAATTGGACCATAAATTTGCATCAAGTATTGGCACTGAAACTGAAGGTACATAAAAATTTCTGTTATTTTGATCTTCTTGAAATTCGAATATAATGGATTCTACATTTAAGGTTGTTCATTTGAAAATAGGATCCTTTTGGAATACTTGCAATCTACCAAATAACAGAAATAGATGAGAATTTTAACCAACAATTGGATGAATTCCAGGCTGTTACGTGATGGCTAAATAAACTTTAGGATCATTATTAGTTTGCAGTTCGAAAAATTGATCATAAGTGTTTAAGAAATAGTTTTTGTCAAACTGATGTTGAAATAATTGTCAACTGGGAAAATGAAGGATTCTAGAAACTTGAAATTGCATTTGAAATCAGCCTTTCTATAGAATCTTGGAATAATCACGCTGCCAACTTAAATGCATTGTTATTTTCTTTGCTTGGGACTTCCGTAACAATTTTCTTTTTTTTTATATTTTAATTCGAAGCCCCTCCAGTTCCATGATGAAATAAAATCTACTAGCATTAACCCAACTCAACAGTTAATACCACAAAACTTGCTCCAAAATAGTCTCGAAATAAACTTCACATGTATTTTACGGTAAAAGGGTAAATAAAAGGGATTATGGTCAATTTTTTTTGGCATAGTTTTAAACTGAAACCTTTTTCGTTATCGCTTACTTCATCATTTGTTAAATTTGCAAAAACAAAACCTGGCAACTTACCCATAATGCATTTTACTGTACCTGACACCTTTAGTCCTACAACTTTCAATAATCAAACATTCAAAACTTAGATCATCCTTTCATCTCCCAGGACATTGCATTGACCATCCTTATCCTCTACAGGTGGGTAAGTTCTTGCAGTTGGGTCAAAGTGGTTATTTCTGCATGAACAAATCCTGAAAATTAAGTATTTGCATTGGAAGTAATGTTTAGTTGATGGTTGAAAGTTAGGAAAGGCGTTCGAACATTAAGGATTGTTTCGTGGATGTAGATTTGAAATTTTGCTTGGCTGGATTTCGGGTTGAAAAGTGGAAATTCTGGTTTTTACTAATTTGGGTGGTGAAATTCAAAATAAAATTGTTTGATGTCCTGGTAATGATTTAAATAGTTTCGGAAAATTCGGTAAAATGATTTTGAAAGGGTCTTTTGTATGGTTCAGTAATTTGCGTAGGTTTATGTAGATTTTGGGTGTTTAAAAAGGTAAAATGTGTTGCTTTCTGTGTATAATTTCTATCGTGCGTATTTATTATTCACAGCATGTGCAAATGATTTATAAGATGTAAGGCTAATTGCTGAAATTTCTTGAATTTTAACTACTACGAATACTCGAAAATGGATGAATACAGAAATAGCACATCTAAATAACCTGGAAAGTGGCAGGAAGAACATACAATTTGCAAAAAAACGCTTGGGAGCAGATTAGGAGTCCTAAGTAAATTTGTTTGCAATTTCCTTTAAAATTTGGAGAGTAATGTCTTGTTTGAGTGGTAATTTATTTTTTTAAATAACGATGGATTGTCTGAATTGCTACTATCTGCAAATATCAATGGTAAATCATGAAAAAACATGCTTCAATCCAAAATTAAGGTAAACAGTGGCGTGCTTACATGTTTTGTATTAAAATAGAAGATCTGCCCTGTTTTAATAAAACTGTGCAAAACATCAGTGCTGGCATTAAAACTTAATTACCATAACATTGGTTCCCTACTAAATAAATAGAGGATCAATCAGCAGATTATAAATGAAAACACTTTTCACCATACCACCTTATTTTCTTTCACCTGATAATAATTGGATTGGTGGTCTAATAAACGCTTAGACTAGCTGGTATTTTCTCTCTTAATACCCTCTATCAAAGCAAGGATTTTCTGCAAATTAATCGAATTTCATACCTAAATGTATCATCGTCTACAAGCTTTTTCCATGTGAAAACTCTTCAGTGTTTAGCAATCAAACCACTTCAAAGAAATCCTTTCAATCGTTACAAAAAAAAAATACATACTCAGAAAATTAAATGAATTTCGTCGCGATTTTCAAAGTATATGTAATTGCTTTTTCTCTCTTCTTTTTGTCCATAAAAACTACTGACTGCTGCTGATAGTCAGTCACAGTGTTCTTATATTTCAAACACTTGCAGACGAAAAAAAATACTCTAGTCCTTTAAAAGCCTTTAACAGAGTTTTCTTTTAACCAGCAGTTTTTCTTTTGACCGGGAGTCATAATTTAGCGCAAGAAAACCATTTCATTCTGTTGACTATTGAAAAATATCCTTAAGGGAACTGTTAGAAAGATGAAATTATTTTTTCCTCTAATTTTGCCAATTTTCTTAATGAACCTAATTAAATCTTGTGGGTTTTTTGGTTAGACCTATGTGAAGTGCATACGGGAATCATAATTAAAAATGAGTATTGCTTGCAGGTTTGTATTTACGAATTAAATTATTTCATTAGCAACTTTGTGGTGATTAAATTTTTGCACCAGGAATATAATTATGAACTCAGTAATTAGAGTTTTCAGTCGATGTTTATGAATTGTACATGTATTAATTACGTGGTAAGGATAATAAGCTTTGGTATTTTCATGTTAAGGTGGTTTATATTGTATAAATGAAATACATTTGATAATTTTATGCCCCATGCAGTCATTGCAAAATTTTACATTGTTTTAATGAGCATGTTGGGTCTCATTTGTCTATTAATTATTAAATTACAAACGAGTCGTGGAATAATTAAACTCGGGTACTCGTATGGTTTGAAGCTTGATTATTTATGTATCTATTTAAAACTTGTCAATTTAAATTGAAATCCATTTTCTTATTCATAACTTGTGATCGTTTTGCATGTGATTTAGTTTGTTTATGATGTTGGTATTCATTGATTTATGAATATATTAAATAAAAATAAATGTTCCACTGATTTACGCACAAAGAAAAGAAATTCATGGGTCTCGCAGAACCCACGAGTGATCTTGAACATCGTAAATTTTTGTGAATAATTTTAACAATTCACTTAATGATACTTTTCAATAGTCAACAAAATGAAATGATTTTCTTGCCCTAAACTATGACTCCCGGTCGAAAGAAAAACTGTTGGTTGAAAGAAAACTCTGTTAAAGGCTTTCAAACAAATAAATAAAATAAACCTTTCGAAGATTTTGATCAATGGGAAAATTTTTTCGATTAATTTCATTTTGAAAATTAGTTGTTTTAGTTTCTGTGCGTAAATCAGAGCAAAATTTATTTTTAATTAATATATTCATAAATCAATGAATACCAATGGTGGATTCATGGCCATAATTTTTTTAAAATACATATCGTTTTTTTCTCTAAAATTAGGGAAATAGTAAAATAAAATGTATATTCACAAAAATTTACTATGATTAAGATCACTAATGAATTCTGCGAAACCCATGAATTTCTTATCTTTGTGATGATTCCAGAACAAATAATATTTTTGAAAACTTACGTTTTCTTTCAAACCAGTGCGAAATTTCCGAACAAAACATTTATTCCCAAAACAGAAAACTCATTTTCTATAACAATCACACTATTTTGAGGAGTTGTTGATAAAATGATTATTGCAGCAAATAAAAATATTTTATAGCCCGAAAATTATTGGAGCGAAAACGTTTGTTTCTAAACTAGGCTAGATTATTTTTGAACCAGGAATTGTATTTCTTTCCATAAAATAAACAGCTTTGTTTCACACTAAAAAATTTGTGCAATTTTTTTCCGTGGTCAGATAAATTATTTTCTCAATCAAAGCTTTCCTACAAAAGCATTAAACGTTGAACCATATCCTTTTTCCGTTAGAAAATCAAAGTTTGTTTATAGACCAAAAAAATCGGGAGGAATCGAAGTAAAATTATTTTTGGCTTAGAAAAAAAATGGTTAATAACATTTGAGGTGTTTGATGCCAAGCTAATTTTTCCAAACCGAACAAATCAGACAAATTGGTCTTATTGTAGTCAGGAGGGGTTTAAAATGTTTTTGCAAGGTTAAAACACTCTGCCAGGTAAAGCAAACTATTTTTTGCGGCAGATAAACTATTGCTGATTTCAATTCATGGTTTTATTCCGGAAAAAACATTTATGAAAAAAAAATTTTCGTCAATAACACCATATATTTTTTATCTGGACCAGAAAAGTGTTGTAAGGGTGAAACGTTTTTGTGAGAGAAATAATTATTTTGTGGACATGATGGTAAATTTAAAAAAAAGCTCTAAAAATCTGGACAGGCGATATTCCCGCCCAAAAAAAATTGACCAAACGAGAGAAAAGGGCCTGGATACAAGTAAAGCTTTTAGTTGCTCCCAAACGAATTTTCTTTGCGACCACTAAATGAAGAGAAAAAACACCAAAAAACTTTTCTAAACAATAAAAAAATATCAAACTTTGCCGATTACTGACCAGAAAAGTAACTCATCTAAATAAGCCTTTAACATGACTTAAATTAAACGAAATTTCCCAGACGTTTTCGATGTAAATTCTAGACCAATCACCTAGAGCGTATAATCACTGAAATATAGCACATCGACTTTAACTGTTAATCCAATCATGAGGAAAGTCTCTGAATATTGCCTCACCTTTACCAAAAAGGATTAGTTCCAATCTTTAAAACTTCATAAATTAAATACTGAACTGCTTATTCAAGCAACACCTCATCACATTCTACAGTCTTCCGATAATCTTTTTTCTGACAAATGAAAATGATATTCGTATTTCAAATTCGTCCCTTCCAAAAATCTTCCTCAGTCAAGAATCCCTACAAGAGTTCCTCGATTACTTTTCACTCGTATTTGGATTTTTTTTAATATTCCCCATTGCACTTGAACTGACTCCGTTCATCATAAATCGGAAAGGATATCAATATCTTTTAGCAGAGTGAGCTGCAACTTCAACACCGCCCGTTGAATCTCTTTCAACATTCCCTACTCAACATTTTTTTTTCATTTTTCAGCGTTGCAATTCGCTCTTCTCGAAGATTTCATATTCATAAATCACATTGTGACCTGATACATATATCGAAACGGCCAATACATACTATCAAATCCTGAAAAATTCTCGATTAATCCTTGCAGCTTTGAGAATTCCAAGTCTACTCTCGTATACTCTACTACTACCTACTGATAGCGCAACAATTGCAATGGTTTTTTTTCTTGCTTGGTGCCTCGTGCTGTCAGGACTATTTTTTTGGAATTGAATTCTTATGGTTTCCGGTATGGTATCAGCAGAAAGATTCAATCGGGAAATAATCATAGAAAATTGAGATGGGCAAAGAATGATATGCATGTGGAGCCATATATGTAACATGTAATGGAGTGGAAGAGGATATAATATCGTTTTTTTTTGGATGAATCCATATGTATGTAAATACTTATAAGATTAGGACATGATTGATGTAGAAAGCTTCTTAAGGGTTTAATTATTTTTATATATTTTGAATTTAGGTGAATACTAGATTATTGGAAGTAGTATTTGAAAGTTGGTGAACAGAAATCACCTTTGGAAGGTTTGAGTTTTGTAAAGCTTACTTGTACTTAAGTGTATACACCAAATGACGTCTTTAACTGATCAGGTTTTAAAACTACTCAAGTCTAACATGCAAGGATCATGAGCTTTCGTTAATCTTAAAATTTTAAATAGCCGAAATGATAACCAGCAAAGTCAGCACAATTTTTACATACTTTTCTAACCTACAATTTGATGTTAGCTGCATATGTCAAACTGTTCACCCCCACGAAGCGTCTAGTGCCATCTTGTGAAGTGTTTTGAACCTTAATTTATGGACTTTGTTTGAAAGCAAACATATGATTGGTTCATTAAAAAATACAAGATAACATCGCATTATTGACGATACTGCAGCGGCGAGGCCAAAAAAGTATACTTTATTTTGGAACAAATGGTTTATTAATTACTAGTAATTTTTTAAAATGTTTACGAGAAAATAAAGTTTTGTCTTGTATTTCAACACTTATAACTAAATATTATAAGATAAAATTAATTAACGTGAACTATAAACATGAAATAATCGCTGTAATAAACGCTTGAATTGAATTGAATTCCAAGACAACAATTTTTCTTGCAACAAATCTATAAACTCTAGCTAAGAGAGTCTCAATTATTTCACACAGAGTATTTTGATTGAAATTTTCCGATAATACACTACTGCAGTTCTGAAATTTCTATTAAACTTTCATTTTCCACTACAAAGCATTCAAAGTCTTTTAGGTATTCAACTTTTTATTTAAAAACTATCTAGAAACATCTCAATTTATCCATTTCATTCCTAAATTAAAGAACTTCGATTTCAATAACTTTAAAACGCCTTCATCCAAATAAACACAAACCCCAAACCCCCAAAAAATACAAAACCGTCATTTACATCTAGCTAGTTGCAAAGCCCAACCGAATGTCCAGTGAAGGGTGTTCATATTTTCAAGGATAATATATGCAAAGAATCTTTTTCCTAACATCTTTGCGTCGAACAAAAAAATATGATAATTTCAAATTCAGAAATATTCTAAAGGTTGATTGGATCAAAAAAAATACCCTTCTTGGGATTAATATGAACCGCTTCCGGTGAAGTAGACAATGAGACATCCTAACCCCTATCAGTTGGTCAGTAAGCAGGTCTTACTATTCCGTCCTTTATGCAAGCAGCTTGGCAAGTGGATAAGCGTATGCGAAGTTCAGTGGGCTTACGAATTGAGTGTGTTGAAAGGTTGGTTTGATCATATTTTTACGGGGTTGTAGATTGTCGTCTTGGGTTTAAAATGAAAAGATGACGTATACAATATATTATGAATGGATTCTTTTTATTAACCTGGATAATATTATTGAAACCTACACGAGTGCTTTTAAATCTTGACCTCTTTCGATCATATTTTTTGTGCTGGATTTAATTTCCTTCTCCAATAACTGGTGAAAACTATCTCAGGACTTTTGAAGCTAGTCTGTATACTCTGGCAGAAGGTTGAGGTATTTAGATTGCCCATGGTATTTTAGATCAACCAGTATCCTTATTATGCTATCAGAGAGTAGTTTTTGTACATTTTCAGAAAAAAGTATGCAGCATGCCACCCAGACGATTATAAAAATCATTTTAGAGTCACTTCTTTTCAGGTGCAAAGCTATCGACAAGTGCTTCGCT
This sequence comes from Oxycera nigricornis, assembly GCA_963942545.1. NCBI lineage: Eukaryota > Metazoa > Arthropoda > Insecta > Diptera > Stratiomyidae > Oxycera > Oxycera nigricornis. Next base: position 100,097,008 of record OZ012662.1, read on the forward strand.
AAAATTTGATGTGACGCCCCTCCTAGAAAATTAAGAGAGAAGTGACTAATATCCTTGGTTCTTCAGATATTATTAAGGTATTAGGCTGAGCATGTTAAAAATTTATCACTTGTTGGGGGAAGAGTAAAGTTTACCAGGAACATCGTATCTACTGATCCTATTTATTATTATTTTCTTTATAATTTCGGATGGCTCTTGGTTCAGTTTTGAAAATTTTCAGACCAATTATCGTCATAATGTAAATATTTTCCTTGTTGAGCTCAATAAACATTCTAGGGTCAGAAGTGGGTTTTTTTTAAGTGGACAGTCAATATTGAAGTTTATTATTCCGCAGTCTCTTCTGGAATTTTCACAAATGTGATTATTGTTCATTTTTAGCATTAATTTTTTACGTCTTTTAGAGTGGGTATCCCATAAAATATTTAACCACTGCCAGATAGCTTACATATGGTCCCTCGGGCATCCTTTGGAGTATTTTAGGCTTTTTACTACTTGGGATCTCAATGTGCAGCAACAATTTGTAAGTCTGAAATTGTTAGTAGTCCACCGTACTCAAGGTTTAATTTTTTTGATTCCATTCAATTTTGTACGCCGAATCAAACCCCAAAATACTCTGCTAGTTAAATCTTTGTAGAAACTCCTGCAACCTAAGTATACGAAAAAGTTTTTGGTTGACTATTGCTTACTGAAAAAAATTATAATTGTTTTTTATGGATGAGTGTTCATGATTGCTACGTCTAACAATTCAATATAGATGCTCCCGACTCTTCGATTTTTGAAAGAATAAATGCACTTTTTGAAAACGTTTCTATTCTTATCTTGACTCCAAGATCAAAATGGAAACTTATTATTCACTGACCGCGGTTCTGTAGTCCCATTTAAATTTTTAACGACGAGGAAGCAAAATTGAAAGCAGAACTGGCTTCAATGAGGTGTACTTGTATGTCCTTCTCTTCAAGAGGTCCACATGATAAATCTGAACAAAATTCGAATGAGGACACTCTGTGACAATTCAAGAAAATAATTCGGGTGCTTTGAACAATGTACAGGCCTTGTGGATGCAATAAAATAACAGACGGGGGAAATAAAACGGATCAGTGTAGAATAAATACAGTATGACAAAAAATATAGTAGACCTTTACCAATGACGATTCTGGGGAGAGTTGAATTGCACCCATAAGAAGTGAAGTAAGGAAATGTGGTATATTTACACAATATTCACAACTAGGATCTCGCACAATATTCTTATTCTTATTCTAAGGAAAAATTGAGCACTGAGTGACTTGTTAATTGCATAAAAGCGCTGGACTAGCCTATTAGGATTCCTTTACGATCCAAAATGGAATATTTTTTTAGTTGGAAGCTTAATTTTCCTTATGGTATCTGAAGATTTGGGGCAGCATGATGTTCATTAGTTTCTTTTTGATCGTCTAATATAAAATAACAATCTTCACTATAAATTATTAATTGAAGAGGATCCATGAATCGAGCTGCATTGTTTTATTAATGCACTCTTCTACTCATAAATCACAAATGATTTTTTAACTGTAGAACAAATTCTCGATCAAAAACTCGAATGTGAAACAATACATCGGAATAAAATTAAAATATAATTTCCCCCATTATCTCATCATTTTCCGTGGAACTACTTCCATTTGCAGATATTCAACTATCTTCAGTTATTTATTTATTTATTCCATCCATTCATTTCAGGAACAGAGAAAATAACATGAGAAATGTTAGGATTCTCTGGGTTTCTGAGTCATAGTACATTTTCGCCTGATCTAATAATTGCTAAATAATTGCGGAAATCAAATGATGCTCGCTATGAATGGTGGAGGCAGTCTTTTAAAAAAATACAATAAAATCTAAAAATCACTTTGAAAATTTTCCGAAGAAAGAGTAAATCTCCTTCGAAATGTTGTTTCTACATACCTTTCGAGGAAAATATAGCTTTAAGTTGGTCATCCGGAGTCACAAGTAACACACTGCTGGTTAATTCATTTTTGCCACATAAATTCGTTATTTAACTGCCGGCGCTTCAGACGTTAATTGTCAAAAGAGACGGTAAAGTTCTGTCTTATCTCTGAATGAGGCCTGCATTATCTTGGATTGTGACACTAGTACTGTACTATAAAATATCCTTTTGCGAGTACAACAACCAATATGCGAGCGGACTTTTGTCTCTCTACTGAACAGGATCGAATTTGATAATGCGTTGAAGTTGAAGAACTATTATCAAATTCATCGATACCAAAAACTTTCATCCCTTTATTTTTTCATTTCCTTCTCGACTCTCGTGAAACGGCTTGCGGTTCAATCCGAGACGCAATTCATTCAAGTTTGATCCAATGAGTCCGTTCAATGTATTTCATTAATTTCGGGGAAAATGTACGCGAGACTAAAAGGAGCTGTCACGAGAAATGTCACAGGTAATTAAAAAAAATTTAAATTGATAAATTATATAATATATAAGCGCATTTTATTTAAAAAATCTCAACCATATTAAACTGTATGAAAAATCCAAATAAATAAATATGATCACCAAACTGGTTCCGATGAATTGAATTATGATTTGTTTTGTGTAGTTAGTGGACTCTTGAGTCCAATTAGCTCTTATATCCTTTTACTCAGCTATGCTTTCTTTCGTCTATGTTTAATTTAATTGCAAATATTACTCATTGTAGCCACGTTAGTTAATTTAGCCATATGAGCCAATTCAGAAATTCATTCAATAATATTTAAGTGTCGAACAAAGCCGAATTGAATTGTTTTTCAAATTTACTGTTTGACATTTACATCGCTGTCAAACAATTTTTACCTTCACACTGGGCAATGTCGACACATCATGTACGTCAATAATCCGAATCTGTCAATTGTCAAAAATGGTTGTCTCCGCTGTCGTGTGAAGAAATTCGAGTGTCGGACGGAATTGTTCGCGTCCAAAACAGCCAAATAAATCGCGAAAACAATCTGAAATTCGCACGCAAATTGTGTAGTGTCGTCCAAACGCTTGTGAATTGCAGTCGGGCTGCGCAAAACTGAGTGGACGTGTGTGTTGTGTAGAAAGTTTCCACGGATTTCACTTTGTCTGAAGTGACAACGACCCACACAGCTCCCCTGTGCTCGCTCGCTCGTATAGTCATTGAAATTCAGGTGTAATCCGTCGTCGCGTCATCATCAGCCAAAACACCTCAGCCAGCATCCATCCATCCATCGCTCGTCCTCTCGGAATCTAGCCAATGTCATCAAGGCCGTGCTGGTGACGAATCGTCCGCTGCAACGGATGCGGCAAGTTCCTGTTGAGATCAGGTTCGTTTGAGAATGTGGAGCGTGCGAAAATTCGCCTGCGACGTGCGATTGGGAGGTAGATTGGGTTGCAAGGCCGCTCGTCGCTGCAGCTGGTCTTTGTCCGCTGGCTGCTCGTGGGCAGGCAGGGGGCGGATGTTGCCTCTTTTCATCAGATGCAACTGCAATCCGGAGCTCCCCAATTGCTCGACTTCCGAAAGCAGTGGCGGGCAAAAAACCTTGTGACGGGCGCTGCTGGCCGGGGGCGTCTTTATCGCGACTGGCACGGCCGTGCAATTCGCGATAATAACAGACGCCTCGGCTGCGATCCACGAAAAGGTCACTCGGCCGATAAGATCGGCGCGGCGAGGGGCAGTTTGTTTGTTTTGATATGTTAGCGAAATCAGAAGAACTAAGACGGGAGCAATTCCCAGGAATGCTTGCGTCTAGTTTGAGATTGCCCCTCGCCATTATCTTCTTCGGTATTGCGTCCGCATTCAACTGTAGTTCCGCGAAAATCGCTTCCACGATATAAACTATCTTCTTCAGTGTCCTTTTGGTTTCAAAGCTTTGTAGAATTTTCTTAGCAGTCAAACACTTTTAACTTTTCCTGAAACAAATTACTATTATATTTCAAATTACCAAAAAAAATTCTTCAGGCTCAAATACTTTTTCATGATAGAAAAACTGTTTTTTCAGCCTTAATTTTTTTTGCAAACCCTTAAAAAATTCTAAAAAGTCAGAAAAAAATGTGACGACTTTAGTGAACTATGCCTTTATTTTGTTTTTATTCCAAAATTTTAATTTTTTTCAACGTTGGGAGGTGAAAATCAAAAGATACCGATCAGCTCGCATTTCCTGTCCAAGAAGCTTTTCTTTCTAGCTTAAATCTTTTTCTGTTAGTACGAAAATATTTCTCCCAGGTCGAGTAAAAGCTTCTTCTCTTCAAGAAAGAAACTTACTAAACAGTTTGCATATTTTTATTGTTTTGATTATTTTGTGTCGAGGAAGATTTTGTCGCGATCCGATGATTTTGCTTGATTGATATTCTCTCTCATATTCTTGAAAATATTTAGAGAAACCAATGAACTATTGTTTCAACTTAAAAGTATATAATGCAATAAAAAAAATTGTGCTTTTAGGATTTTTCCCGTGACAACTTTGTTTCCAGCTCAGTTAAATATATTTCATGGACGGAAAGAATTTTTTATGCCTGAAACAAATACCGAACAAACACATTAATTTTAAAATCGGGATAACATTCTTTTTAATTAATTTCTTCTTTAAGATTCTTCGCCCGTAATATTTTTTCTTTTTTTATACATATAGGTATTATATATTTATTTAACTGAAAAGAAACAATACAATTTTATGACCTCAAAAAAAATTATTCGTTTGTTGAAACTGTTTACAAAATTAATACTTCGATTCTCTTCCAAATTTGTTAAGGGGTAACACTACCCTAGAGACTCCCTTTTTTCATGATTTTTCGTAAGTAAATTAATTAAAAAACACCAAATCCACTTATGGTAGTATGTTGCATAACTCAAAAAGTACAAAAAATATATATTTTTATCCAAAGTGGCGGCCACAGGATCCCGTATTCGGCTGTTTTGTGACCCACCTTGAAAAAGTTACCGATAACTGTTCTCTCGAACAGTCGCTGCTAGAACAAAAAACTAAATTGTTTCTTGAAGTGCATACTAACAGCTAGTGAAGTACGTAGGAGATTTTTTTAAAACTACATATATTTTAACAAAATGGCGCTGTTTTGAAAAAAAACGATTTTTGACAAAAAAATTTAGCCGTAAATTGTTTATAAAATTAAAAATAAACAGTTAATCAAAAAATCCCTACTTCACTAGATTTTGGTATTTCAAAGTTACTGTCAAAATTTCAAATGGATCCATGCACCCGTTCCAAAATAATCTTACCGGTAAGCATGAAAAAAGTGATTTTGAGAAAAACTCGTTTAAAGTTTTTGTAGCTGTTAAGTGGCAAGGGTTAAATGTTTTAAAATTTTTTACCAATCCCATCTTATAAAAAAAATTTATTTAGCAACTTTTATTTCCACTCATCTTTGCTCTAAAATGAACCATTTTAAAGTTAGGAGTGAGAAAAGTAGGGGAAAACGATTTTTTTAAAATTTGCAAACATTTCGATGTTTTTTAATGTTCCCGACTTTTTTGAGAGAGATTGTTATACGAATTATTTCACAACTTTTTCTGCAAAATTAAGTGTGCCCCCCTTCAACGGCCAAATGAAAACAGATCCGCCCAGGTCTAAAACCCATTAAGGGGTTAGTCCACTGTTAAACTGCTCAAAATGATTTTTTTCAAACAGCTACCAAAAAAACTATTCAAAATATCGATTTCAATTTTATATACATCTTTATTGAGGTTAAAAGTTATCATTTTCATTGGAAAAAATTATTATAAAACAAAATGGGCTTGTATATGAATTTTTTTTTGTTCAAATATTTTTTTTTATTAAAAAAAAATATTTGAACTTAAAAAAATTTTTTTAGAAACATCTGAAAAAATATTTTTTTCTCTATTGTTTCGGTATGCAGTACATATTAGTTGTTGTATATCATAGATTTTAAGTGAATATTGCATCCGTAAAAAGAAGAAAGAAAGAAATTTAATTAAACACAGAAGTATTCGTACTGAAGATGTATCAATAGAAAATAGAAAAAAATAGGAAGACAATTTTACGTTCAAACAGATATGTAATAAAACTAACTACCTTTCAATAGAAAAAAAGAAAACTATAGAGTTTCCTGGCGGATTACCTCTTTTCAGCAGGTAAAGGACGCACCAACTGAGTTAATAATGAAGGTCTTAACCACGCAAACTATGCGCTGTCGCACGTGGTAGGCCGTGGAAACGTGGGCTTAAGCAGCAACATGCCTAGAACGCCTAGCGAGCCCAACTATATTCAATCGTCCCGCGGAAATTTTACGACCAATTGCCAGAGTAGTTTTTATTAAATATTCAGGATACAGAATATTCTAGTGTTTAACGTGGCTAACTATCGAGGTGATTTAAAGCCACGGGCCTCTTCGGCCGGGGGTTTGTGTTAAGTGACAACCAGGCACCCTTCCAGCCATTCTGGGAGTACCAGCTCAGTGACCTTACTGATAAAAGGGAGGCCTATCTATAACTCTGCCAATCTTCCGATCTCGGCACCGGGTTGAATTGCAACTCCACATGGAGCTCCCAAAGATGCTGAAGAACTTTCCATACCGCAAGTATGACGATTTCATGGCGCGTCTTCGTGCGCTCTACCCGCGATATGGGTGTAAATCACAGCCACCACGGTCGCAGCCCTTCTATAGGGGGTCCTTACCGCGACCGGAGGGAGTTATATGATCATCCTGGGCCCCGGTTCGCGTAGTACCAGCTTGATCCCTGGTAGGGCTTCGTGGATTTGAGCCCCTCTCAAGTCCACGTCGGCTGTGTCCGACTGCCGACACTAGACCGATCACCAACCTAAGGTCCACGGGGACGGCACTTTCCGAATATTTTCGGGATACAGTTGGGATCGAATAAATTGCAATACGGCTTAATAAGATAGCGTCCTTTCTATCAACATATTGATATAATCGGGCTCCCAGCTAGGAACCTATGTCGGAGCCACGGCGAAAAAAAGGAGCCAGAGTCAATAGAGCACCTTATGTGCAAATGTTCGGCTCTAGTTTCTAGGAGGCATAAGCACTTAGGGACATTCTTTTTCGAGGAGCTAAGTAAGCTAAGTAGCATTTAAATGCATCAACTCCTTGATTGAATAATTCAGAAGTTTTCCAGGATTACAGGGATAAATGGACCAGAGACGGTCTAAGTGAAGTGAAAGTCGTTTAGGTTTAGTACCCTCATAACCTAACCATAGATTCGACTGCGAAATTTTTAAAAATAATTCTGAAATCATTTTATTTCTAAGTGAAACGCCCCCAAAAAATTTTTTTGCAACGCAACTATCTACCATAAATATTTTATATGAATTTGCGTGTCAACCGACTAATTTGAAAACTGATCAGCACATTACATTCAAATAAAGAACTCTGCTGAGGGTAAACAATTAATGAACCCCAATTAAATCCAATTAGCGAATAGCGACAAGTCATCTCGCTTCTTCATCAACCCTATCATGTCATTGTGGCCTATTTATAATAAACACTGATTATGTCTAACGGTTTTGTTTACATTTCTAATCGAAATAAATATCGTAAGTTTCAACTCTTTTCGTTGAATTATCAAAAGCAATCTTTTGCTTGCTTGTCTGCTTTCTATTAAATATTTTTTTTTAAATAATTGAAAACAAAGCTATTAAATTTGCATAGAGATATTTCCAATCAAATTGTAAAGTAATAATCGAAAAGAGAAAGCCAACCGACATCCAACAAACTACTCCCCGATTTTTGCATTTATTGGATCAGAAATTTTAAAATAGCTGCTCGTCACAATAACAGAATGTGGTGTGATAATTGTACGTTATGATTTATTATTATTACGAGTAGTATGTACGTTCGTCGCCAAGCCGTTCGTATTTTAAACGATTCGTTCTTCATGTGATAAAAGCTGATTAAATTGGATATAATAAGTATAGTGTGATTGCATGCGCATCACCTCGGATGCGGCGTAAATGTTCGATAAGTACATATATAACAATGTTTTATACTTGTTTAATTGATTTTTCGCTTGTGGAATTTTTTAGTGCTTAAATTGTATGTTAAACCGTAGAACGTTTGGTGTTTTATAGATAAGATTTGTGAGTAACGAGGGATCAGCTTGAAAAGATTAAACAAAATTTTGCTTGAAGAAAATGAAAGTCAACAAATATGGTTTTATAATGATAAGTAGCTTCCAAAACAAGTAGATGATATTGTTCTGACACAATCAAATGATTTCAGGGCGAAATAAAGAAATAAAAATGGTATGATCTAGTTGCCAATGGTTTTCAAGGCATTTTATCCACAAATTTGAACGGCAATCCGACCAAATATCCGAGACAAACCACAGGGTCAACTGACGGAGGCCTTTCGACATAATTTTTAATGCGAAACTTATGCGAGCCGAAGTAGTGTAGGTAGTCCTTCAAACGGGCTAAAGAATCTAATGACTGGTGTTCTTATAAAACAAAACTGAAGGAATTCAAATCCTCTATCAGAAAGGCTAAACGCACCTCTTGGAGAAGCTTCTGTGCAGAAATAGAACGCTCTGCATGCGCAATCTACTGCTGCAAACGAGCTATTTGGAAAAGGTGGGGATTAAAACCCAAAATTGTATCATGGCTCTATACGGCGATAGTGGAACCAATCCTTCTGTATGGCGCAGTTATTTGGTGGCCTGCTATGGCGAAAGCATCAAACGTAAACCTGCCAAACAAGGTCAAAAGGAGTGCGGCTATTGGAATCACCGGGGCTCTATGGACTACCCCGACAAAGGCATTATTCATCGACACTGTCTGATCGGCAGACACGCAGAAAGATTGGATGTCCCTTTCAATGATTTCTGCTGAAGTTGCAGATCGGAGGAAGAGGAAGAAACTATCAAACACTTTCTGTGTGAATGTCCGTCGCTGTCCAGGAAGCGCATGCAAACCTTGGGCACGCCCTTCCTAGACAACCTCACGGAAGTAGCTGATCTGGACATTGGCTGCATAGCCGGCTTTATTCGAGAATCTGGATGGTTCTCGTCATCCCGCAGGTTCTAGTGCCGCCCTTAAATTCTGTGGTATCACAATGGGCCTCTCGTGGCCTAAGTGAGCTACCTTTGGATAAAAAGGAGCTGCCACTACAACCAACCAACCAACCTATACGAGTCGAAGATATTACAGCCAAATGTAGAGGAAGGCGTTAAATTTTTAATTACTTAGCATTTAAAAGACTTCCACGGTCCAATTGTTACATTGCTCCTATCTTGCTTGGATTTAAAGTTCACCCAAATATGGAAGGTTATTGATTAATACGCTTATATTATCTCTTATCTGTTTTTCTTGCAGGAATTGCATTTAACTGCATCAAAATGCAATCATACAACGATGGCAACTTACTGCAAATTATTGAGTTAGCACACACCCTCCGACAAGAGCAGCTTTTTATTCAAAATGAACAGCACACATTTGAAAATCTGGTGGGGAACCTATCACGTAATTCCTCATCAGTTGCTGAGGTATGTATTTCCTTGCAATTTTCCAATTAAATAAGCTTTGAAATCGGTTTGAAATCAATATATATAGATTGCATGGATATGCGCTCAGCAACGACAAAACCTAAACGACTTAATTGTATCGCGTCCCGATTCGGGTCCATCGATATGTTGTCAACGCGCCAATCGTTTGGAAAACACCAAATTCATTGATGCCTACAAAGCAAAATCCATAAAATATCAAGTATGAACTAATGTTTGATAATAAATCTTAATTTTTAATAAATCATTGTTTGATTTACAGCACGTTGTCGCTTACACCGAACTATTCTATTATTTACATCGTTCACCATATCTTCTTGCCCAATGTTTGTCGACAATCGATCGTATACCAAAAATGACGAGCGACAAACTGAATTCGGTGGTGCATACAATTGCTACCGGCCTGTATGGCAATGCCATCCATTCCAAGGATATCGAAATGATATTGAAATTGTTGCGTGAGTTGATGACGCAAATTGTTCTAACTGAAAATCCGCGACGCATGCTACGCTCAGGATCCGCAGCGTTCTCTCGACTCTATCATCGGTTGCATGAATCGTTGTTTTCAGCGAAAATCTTCTTAACAGCTGCATTGCATAGTCCTGTGATGAAAGTTTTGATTGGCAGTGAAACCGTGCTGGACATGGATCCAAACAAGGCGATTATGAATTTGACGAGCAAGGAGAGGTTTCGAAAGTAAGTCGAAATTGTATTAGTCTTCATAAAACTGAATCGTCTTTCTCTACTTCCAGATTTGGCGAAGAAAACACCCCGGAATATGATGAAAATGTCCGAAAATATCGCGAGGAGACCATCAATCAATTGTACTGTTTGGCTAGCAACTTTATAGATAATCTAACACAAAATTGGTCGTTGTTTCCCTCAACCTTGCGCTGGCTCGTCCAGACCATGTGTCACCTGCTCAAAAAGGCAGACATCGGCGACAAGGACATCAACGAAATCATCACCGACATGGTATTCACCAACTTTATATGCCCGGCCGTTGTGAGCCCAGACATATTTGGCATCTCGGACGCGCCCGTTTCCGAACCAGCTCGCGCAAACCTCATTCAAATCGGTCAAATCCTCCAAATGATGGCTCTAATGAAATATGCAGATGTCGACCCGAAATACTCAGATATTTATCAGAAATTTGAATCGAATATGGTCGCTGTTCTCCTCGATCAATTGCTGATTAGCGACAACGAAGTAAGCATCGGATTGGTGGCAATTCGATCGCAACAAGGCGACTTTGAACGCTCGCATGTGTTGGTCACGCAAAGTGAGCTCAACATATTCATCGATTTTTTGCGTAGTGTCCTCGACAACGACGAACTGAATATATCGGGCGATGATCGTCGCAAACTTGGCAAAGCGCTCGATCAGCTTCCTGATAAATTCGAGGCAATATTAAATGGGGACATTGTCACATCGCCTGCACACTCGCCACCCGATTCAACTGGAAGTCGAACGAAGCAGAGCTTATTGAATTTGGGCAAGACAACGAAAAACAAGCTGGCGAAAACCATGAGCTTGAATATAAGCAACTCTTTTGATTCGGACGATTTGTCAGGCATCGGGCATGGACATGGACATCAAAATGGCAATGAGACTGGGTTCAATGGTGTGTCGAATAATAACCATGGGACGAGTACGAACAACAATCACTACGGGGCGCATGATGAAAACGAACATGTGCTAACGTTCCCGATTTCGATTGGAGATGAAAATAAATTGCAGCTTCTAACCGAAGCAGATGTACTAAAAATGAATAGCATCGGAGAAGAGATGACTGTAGATCCAATTGTTTTGACTGAGGAGAATATCGAGAAACTGGAGAAAGTTGAGGAAGCTTACGATGGATTGGGAGATGTTTTACGACCGTCGCATAGTAAGCCGGGAAGGTAAGTAATTGCAATCAATACCTTTATACGAAAAATTAATCATATTCTCACTGATTAGATTCTCTGTCTCTCATGATGATGCGTCAATCGGGAATTCGGACAATCTAGAAGCGGTTAGCGAAGCACCAAGCAATCATTCAGTCACCAGCTCGCTGGAGCTCGAGGAGAACGATCAAAATGACAATTTATCTGATATGGTTTCGGCTAATGTATCAGGCCGTGGATCACCAAACATTTCCGGCCGCGATACGCCCTCCTCACAAGTGACTGAAGGTGAAAATCTCACCAATCAAATACCCACCCCACAAATGGCTAAAATCATCAACAAGACTCGATCCGATATTGAGGATAAATTTTGTAAATTCGAAATTAAAAAATTGATCGAAGTGGACGAGACGATTTCAATAATTTCGGACACTTGGAGCACGGATGTGTTGGCAAGTGATTCGGAAACTGTGGATGCCATTGAGAGGGATAGAAATTTCTCAACGCCGTTGATTCCATCGGCTGTAGTTTTGCCCGGTGACAATAACTTCGACGCATTGACAAGCGCGCAGGGGGTTCAAATGCGAAGTAGTTTTTTGGATACATCTGAAACCAGATCGGAGTCCGCTTGGAGTACGGACGTTCTTGCTAGCGATTCAGAAAAACTCGCCGAAGTTGATACCGACGATAATTTGAGTATCACTGTGAAGTCTGAAGGGGATAATAGCCAAGATCAGGAGGCAACAGACCGACCGAACAACGCTCCGGACTCGCCGTACTTTGCACCGCGCAATTCTAATGCTAATTTTCGAGCGCCTGATTCGCCTGGTTATGGACCGCGGCCGAACGAATCGCCATTCGTGTATGATGAAGTCGGCGTTGATATACCAACGTCCAGTCCAGCAGTATCGCTAGCTCGTAGCTCTACTCGCAGCGGAGACAATTCTTTCCAGCAAAACTACAAGAGCACTTCGGAACGTGTATCATTCCTCACGGCGCCTACTGGTGGAACTCCTCGAATGCGTCGCCAGAACTCTGCCGAGAGTAGCATTTCGAATCAGAGTCTGAATCTTGAAGACTGCTACGGACAAAAGATTAAAGTTGAGACGGCAAACAAAGACCTGGGCGATTATTGTGACTATCAAGAGGACGGTGCTGCCGGTGAAGATAAGAAAAGCGACGAAACGAGTCGAATTGGAGACATCGATAATTTTCCGAGCGTTTATGATCAGTTCAGCGAAGAGTCGGTGATCCATCGGCGCCAGTCGTCAGAGCAACGAAACGCAACGTTCGATGGACGTCGTAATGGGATACTCGAATTCAAACCGAATATTCATCGTAGGCAGCAAAGTCTGAACTATGAAAACCATGAAATTATTTGTAAGAACACCAATCAACGAATGACCATTGCCAATGCTGATATTCCCATGACTGACGATTTCAAAAATCAACAAAATGCCCTCGACGAAATGCTCCTAATCCAACGAACGCAGGAATTGAATTTGCATCGTGCAGCGAACAATACATCACCGAAAGAGCCTGTCCTGGGGATCGGCCCGAAACCATCCAAATCAACTGGAGCGATTCCAAAGAGCATCAGTTTCGATTCATCTGCCGATAAATCCGAACGTAACTCGCAGTTGCGTCGACTGACCGAGCAGAATCTGCGCGTGAGCAATGGATCCGGGACAGGATTCTTCCACAAAATCAAGCAGGGGTTCAAAAATCGTCGCAGCAATAAGGGTAGACTGAGCCAGGAAGAGTTCACCACTAGAAATATTTCGTTTGTTGTGAATGGAAATTTAGATGCGTCCGAATGCGAGCTGAATGGAAGATCGGGCAGATCCAGTGACAATGGCTACGGAGAGTTGTCTGAGGATATATTAGCGAAGTACAGAAGGAAGGTTTCGACGTCGAGTGAAACAACTAATTCCGAATCGACGGGCGGGAGTTGTTCTGTAAATCGAAAGAATTCATCAGACATTGATACGAGGTATGTTTTTGTATGATTTTCGTGTTAGTGGAGGAAATTATTCTGATTCTGTTGCAGACTTTCGTCGTGTATCCTTACCGATAAAGCTTTTGCATTTCTCAATGCCAAAAGGAAAATACGCAAAGTGCTCTCTTCAACCGATCTGCATACCGGAGATTTCCGGCATACTACTGTAAGTTTAACTGAATTCTGTTTCACTAGTTTCGCTTACCAATTTATTCGTAGTACTCACACGCCTCCCCGCTTCTCATCTACCTTCAAATACAACAAGCTCAAGCCATCAACCTGCACAATTTCCAACAAATATCGAACGTATCCGAAGCAATTCGCTGTCTGAATACGCTCGATCGTGTACAACATCAGAAACTCATCAAAGAGCTACAAAGTGATATCCTGAAGCGACAAAGCTACTTGCAATATTTAATGCGATACCGTCAAAATCTGTTGTCGATCGTGAAAAACATCGAACAGTTCGAGGATCGTTTGGTGCGCGAACGCAAAACATGCAATCGTCACCTGATCTCCGTGTGTGTTCGAATGTTTTTGGAAAAACGTGAACCGATGATTGGCAAGTTCCAGGACGAGTTTTGTGCACTCACAGTGGTGGATGAAAAGACCGATTTGTTGGACGAGTTTATGGGCAAGCTAATGGATGACTTGCGAATGGATGGAATTGTTTTTGGAATGGCAGATTGGCAGCTGTCCGATGCAAGGATTGCAATTGAAAGGAGCCTGTTGCAACGATTGTATCGACATGTTATGTTTCCAAATGAAGATGGTGATATCTCGAGAGATGAGTAAGTGTTGTAATTAATTTCCAAACAGATCGAGCGCAATGAAAATTTAAATCGAAACAAATAAAATTAATTAGGCATATCTCTGCAAGCAAGAAAACAATCTGAGCGAATGAGAACAACTATTTATGAACTAAATAAATTATTTTACGTATTTTTTTCACAGGGTCCTTCACAATCATATTCGCAAATTGCAAAGAATCATCACACCATCGCATACGGCTCTTCGTATACCCGAAGAGTATCTGAACGAAGCGCCGTGGCCTTTTGCTCAACAACAAATCTCCTATATTTCGGCATATAAAACACCAAGTGAAAAATTACAATGTGTTGTGAGGTAATTGAGGACATGCAATCTATTGTTATGAATATCATCTCTAAGTAACTATCAATCCCGAATTTAGATGCATTTCCAGTATAATCAATCTCTTACAAATCGGATGTGATCGTATGCCAGCTGCCGATGATTTACTTCCAGTTCTAATTTATGTTATAATTAAGGTAAGTCCTTCTATCATACATTTACTTCAGGTCGTTGCAAAAAATCTAAACGAATAAATTGAATTACCTGAACTACAGGCAAATCCACCCTATCTACTATCAACCATACAATATGTGAGCTGTTTTATTGGCGACAAACTCGACGGCGAGGAGCAATTCAATTGGACGCAATTTTGTTCGGCTGTACAATTCATTAAGACAATGGATTATTTAGATTAAGTTCAAAAGCGTTATACAACATCATTAAAAGCAACAACAAAAAACGAATAGTCAACAACATATATAACACAGATCAGATTTTAATTAACAATGTTGCAACCGAGAGACACAAGATAAAGATGAAAACTATTTTTTGTAATTATATTTTAATTATTTCTAATGTCCTATATATTACTAATTCTCATTATTCAATACTACTATTGGAAGATATATTTACATAGTCATGTGGTGAAATTGTATGTTACAACTATATATTATTAATTACACAATGAAGCATAGCATTGGATTGGAACCGATAAAGAAAAAGACAAGATTGAAGGAAAAAATCCAGTATCGATCGAATGCAGCATAATTTAGAGATACACAAGACTTCAAAGCACTGCGTGAAAGACTTTTAGAAATCAACTACAACAAAAACAGGTAGGTTCACAACACGAACACAATATAAAAATCTAATATTAATGAAAAAGAGTGAGAGAAAACTTTGCAAAGTTTGTCGTTTCGTCATAACAATAAGATGTGCTTGAAGCAATATAGAAAAGAGAGGCGGGAGTTAAGCAAAGATTATCTAATGGGCGATTGGGCAAATAAGAAAAGTTTAGAACAAGAAGAAATCATTTATTTTCGAGTCAAATATGCAAATGGAACAAAAAAAATATGCTTGTATACTTGAAAGAAATCATTCGTATTTACAGAAATTATGTCGGAAATAATATTTAGGATGAAATCAAGTAACATTAGTAGAGAGAAATAAACAGATGAATTATTTATTTACATACGAATAAACTAATAAACAATAATAAGAGACTTTTATTAATTCAATTACATGAAAAGAATCATGATTTCAATTCTAAGATCGCTACCAAAACGATATTTACACCCAGCGGCGAAAGTATTGCAACGTAAAAAATTTCAACATGAAGTTTTTTAAACATCAAAGTATATCCTTTTACTTTGCATTGACTGTTAGTTATGTTATCACTTCATTATTATGAAAGGATAAAGTACATGTCTTTCGAAAAATCCAAAACCAGTATTTGCTTTAGAAAATCAATTTAATGATTAATCGCACTGTGACAAAATTATAGCAACATGCAGCAAAAGTATTGCAACAAAATAATTAATTCAGAATACCTAATTTCAAAAATAATTGTAAACTATAAATAATGGAAATATTTTAAGAACATGGTATATTAGTAGTCCGTATTGCCTCCTTTTGCATCAACAACTGCCTGCAACCTGCGGGGACCGATTCTACTAGTCGTTGTATGCAATCCAATGGCGCCGATTTCCAAAGTCCTGTAATCTCTCCAATTGTATCGTTTCAAATAGGACCAAATATTCTCAATAATCCTAATCTCCATATCTTTTATTATTAAACGATAATGCATTCCCTTCGGGTTATAAGCTGCATAAAACTATCGACTGGACTCTCCAACACGAAAACGCTCCGTGTCATAAGGGAGGACATGTTACAAATTTTCGCAATGGCGTTGGTATCAAAGTTCTAAACTGGTCACCTCAAAGTCCTCATTTATGACATAGATAGATAGATATGGAATTTGCGTTAAGGTTCTACTGTGAAGTGCAACTAAATCTCCAAGGCCATGGAAGCAAGCACATCCCCAAAACATAACTGAGCCGCCTCCATGTCCTTGCGTCGATTGTGTGGCCATAGATTTTCTTTGTTTGGGTTGTAACCGCTTAAATTATTCTCCGTAATGGCCATGAAACAGAAATGAGCTCTAATCTGTCCATAAAATATTTTTCCAGAATTCCAGTGGCTTATTAAATTGCTCTTTGGCAAACTGTTAACGTTTCTTTTTATTGGCTTCAGATATAAAAAGAGCTTTCCGCGCGACATACGTTTTGATACCAGCTTCCTTGCATCTTCTTCTTGAAGTTCGATCACTAAACTTTTTTGCTGATGTCCTAGAAACAACCTTATAGGATAAAGCTGGATGTTTATTACCGTGTCGGTCTTCTTTTTTAGTAGTCGCATGTTTTCGTCCGCTCCTATTTTTATTTTTTAGCGTTCTTTTTATTATAGAGCCTTATACATCCGTTGAATTTATAGGCTAAAGCGATATCAGCCGCTGAAACACCACTAATGTATTTTTCAACGATTTCTGTTCGCTCTTCGATGCCCACCTTCATTGTTTTAACCATATTGTTCAATTTTAAAGAAAAAATCGTGTACAAAACACTGAAGAAGGTTGCAAATAGCAACCGAAATACGTATTTGAGGAAATACAAAATATTTTGGTAAAAAGCAACAACACGCCTTTTTCAATTATCTTAAAACACCACCAAAAAACGCTCAAAACACCCAAATGAAAAATAACTTTAATATTCGACAAAGTTTCGCAAACACTTTTACTAAAAATCACAACCAGCATGCACAAACAATTGATATCACAACAACTGCCAAATACAAAGCACATTCAAGCAAGTTTGGGCGAAAATATCCATGTTGCAATACTTTTGCCGCACGTTGCAATACTTTTGTCACAGTTCAGTTAATCATTAAATTGATTTTCTAAAGCAAATACTGGTTTTGAATTTTTCAAAAGACATGTACTATATCCTTTCATAATAATGCAGTGATAACAAGACTAACAGCCAGCGCAAAGTAAAAGAGAAAGGATGTACTTTGATCTTAAAAAACTTCATGTTGAAATGAAAGCCGACCGATGAAATGTTTTCAGCAGCTTCTTACAACTCTAGGCTTACAGGTTGGCATATCTTATTAAACTTTCATGCTAATCACAAAACTAATATCTGATGTCCGCATATTTATTTAAAACCATTTCGATATGTTCGTCCTTTATTTGCGGTAATGCTGTAGTAAATCGCTGACCTGTTCTTTTAAGGTTAATGAGAAGCTCGAAATTCACTTTAATTTTATGTTTTCTCCAATAACAATATCCTTTTTTTCGGTAAAAAATTTGAAGTCCCAATTGAATCTTTGCCTCTTCTGATGATGATCATGAGCCCTGCAATTAGGTCATACCAGAAAGGGTTGCTAGCGCTTCGCTAGTTTGCTGAAGGCTGGTGTGCTACGCTCGTCACTATTGTTATTGGCTAGATATTTAGCGGACACCACAGTTTTTTTTCGTTTTTGGAAGGTGGAAATTTTCAAAAGATACTGAGTCGCTCCTGCTTCTCAGTATGTTGGATTTTTACCGACTAAAACCGCCTCTCTCTTTCCATCACTCTTTTTTTCGTTGTTGGGAGGTGGAAATCTTCAAAAGATATCGATTTGCTCCTGCTTCTCGGCATGTTTGATTAAAATATCATTTACGTTTCTTAAGCCGGGTCTCCTGGGCGTGTTTTGTTCTACACACTACACAAAAACGTCTACAATTTTTTTTTGTATCCTGCTCACATATTGTTTTCTAAAACAAATCATTGCGGAAATGTGTTCGGACGAAGACGACGTACTATCAGTGTTAGCTGTGATCGGCTTGATTCCTAAGAGAAGAAAGCCTAAAGGGCGTGTAAGGCCCTACTTTATGTCTCGAAATTTTAATATTTATGTGGAGCTAAAGATAGAGGATCGATTAGATATAGGATTTCTTAAAACAGTCCATTTTTGGTTATTTCTTTGGCTGTAAAATCCATCAGCAGTGCAATTTCTTCCACGGTGTCATTTCTTTTTTTTATTTTATAGGCCGATGCTTGAGAATCCTAGATAGCTGGCCTTTCTATAATAAAAGCTATCAATTGCAAATTACTACCTGAGTCCATTTTTATCTGCAACTCAACGCAAAAACACATACGTGGCCCAGGGGAATTGTCGAGAAATGATTATACCGTCCCCCTCTTAACCCGTGGGGAGGAAAATGTGTAGATGTTTTCCATCGGACATGGAAAGCAAAAACACTGTTGATACCATCAAAAATGTGTAGCGAAAAATGAAGGGAACAATGTTTTGTGTAGATGTTTTATGTATTGTGTAGAACAAAACACGCGCAGGAGACCCGGCTTTATATTGTAGTCGTTTTTCCCATTTATCCATTATCTAGCTTCATTGTTTTCATTTCTTCTTGGTGTTAATTTTTAAAAATGAATCTTCCTTTTTCCATATAAATCAGTCCGTCTACGTTAAGTTCTTGTACTATTTTATATACTTCAAATGAAGCGGTCATTCTTGCAAGTTGTATATGGTCTTGTATGCTTTGGTTAGTAGCTGTGCTCATGAGGTTATTTTTCGTAGTCTGGCTAAAAATTATGATCCCATATGTAATTCTTGAAAGTATATATGCATTTTTAATTTGTATTTTATTTTTACCTGAGAAATAGCTGAAACGATGTAGCAGTCCAACGATAGCTGTTATTTTTTCCTCATGTCATTTATATGCGGTGTCTACGTTACGTTAGTGTTTCATCGATTGTAATTCCTAGGTACTTCATTTGTTCAACTCTCTGAAGAGTTTAATTTTTTATTTTTATCAGTGACTCAATATCAGTTTTGTTTTATTTTTGCCTACCCCATAACTTGATTGTAACCCTTATTTTGTCTGATTTAACTGCCCGTTTTACTATTTTTATGTATAAATGAAATACTAACACGACTTTTCAACTTAAATGCCTAAAAACTGATGGCGATTTGCTACAACATTAGATTTCAATCCGTATAGTATACTGCGCATTGATTTATTTATTTTCTTTATTTGAATCCATTTTTTATCAAAAAAATCAAACATTATTCCATACTTAATAAGCAAATATAAAATCACATACTAACAAAATATAATGACACATTTTCCACACTCTGTTCACATCAAATCCTATTATATTTACGTAAGTTCTTCCTCCAATGCAATTTATCCGTTTCAATCACAACTACATTAGCAGGATCTTCCCGGACGGGCATCATATTCTCACTTTGACTCATATACAAGTACTTGGAAACAATTTGCATTATGTCCGTGCGAAAGGACATAATATGATTCTCATCAATTTTACGAACACTAGCCAATAAACTTTTAAAGAAATGTTCATGCTCATCGCAATCAGTTTCATAGCGTTTAGTCCTTAAAAATTCCATTAAATCGTCATAGGCTTCCGAGTTTCGTCGTTTTTGCAACTGTTTCATAGTCCCAACTGGCGATGATGTCCTGTCCTCCAACGAATTGACTACGGGCTGTGATGGTCTGTTGTCTACGATCGTATCCTCTTCTTCGCATGGTTGGTCATCGGTTACCACCACATGTGTTTCAAGGACATCATCGTCGTCGTCGTCAGTATACTGATCCACATCAACAACAACTAGCTGATCACTTGCCTCCGAGGGTGAATTATCAACATCTTTGCTAGACGATGTTCGGAAGTAGTCGCCGAATTGCTGTTGATATTGAAGCCATTGAACATTGTTCATATCGTACGAAGTTTGAACGGAATTGTTGCTCGATTGGGAGTTTGTGCTGTTCAACTCGTCGGTTTGTGGACGTTGTGATGGAATTTCAATGATATAATCATAGTTTTCTTCCATTTTCGATCGTCCACGTCGGGTTGATGAGAACGGTGCAAGGAATTTCAAACGTTCGAAGGACGACCAAAGACTTTTCTTTTTTCCATTTCCATTCATCACTGAATCGATTGTTGTTAATCGATCGCTTGGATGTGTATGAAGTTGACGAACAAAATAGTCACGAAGGTAACGCCAACGTTTTTGACATGCCATCACTAAAATGTAGAATAGAATTCAAAATTACTTGGGATTTTTTGGTTTAGAGTTAGTTATAAAAATGTTGTGAATATGATTAACTTGCAAGCGGGGTAAATTTTAACATTTCTGAATACAATATGTGTGAAGATATTCTAAATAGTTTAATAGGGTTCAAACTCCCTTTGAAGTGGTCAGGAACACGCTCACCCGTGATTATTACCCTGATTTGATTCAGGTTCTCATTCACAGCTGAGTGAAATGATAGTGCAGCATCAAATCTCATTTACGAAAACTATTTGTCGACAAAGAGCCTTGAACTAGCGTTAACACGAAGTCACCCACTTTAACAATTATTCGCCGAGACACTCTGGAACGTGGAAGTTCAGTGAGATTCAGTATCTCTTCGCAATTAGATCTTTCATCTATTTCACAGTAAAACCCATATGGGCCTGATTTACGGCCTATGGTGCTTTAGAGATCTCACCTAGGGGTGATACGGGCATAATTTGTTGCACAAATTGGATCCGTGTGTGCCGTTATCTTTTACTTATTGTATGAAACCTAGCAATTTTATATATAGATAAAGAGTTGGTAGGAACATTAGAATATGGTCACCTGATTGAAAGTTTTCGAAGTAAAACTCCAGAAAAGTGTAATTTATTTAATTCGCACCCATATTTTAGTAGCAACTGTTATATTTTTGATTGGATTGGATTGTTTTTATTTTGTCATATGATTTGTAATCTGAGGATTAGGACTATTGGGGACACCTCATTGAAAAAAAAAAACGCGTACAAAAAGTCTACCTCATGGAAATGACGACAAATTTGCTTGAGAGCGCAGAGTTGCTTCCCTGCATGGGCTGCAAACAAGCTTAGCCAGCCCTGATTACGATAATACTCTGTCTGTGCTTAGTGACAGTTTCACTTTCCCACGGCTTTACTTCATTAGTTGCTTTCCTTTCTGGCCTGTAGGTATTGAAGGCGTTTCAATATATGTACTTGCAAACATGCATATACACTTTACGGTTCCAAGGAATTCTACAAATACAGTGTAGATTCTTTCACACATCAAGCGCATAATTTTATAATTTGAATGAAAATATCATGAATGATTCAAGTAAATGAAATCAGACATGCAATTGGGCTAAAGTCGGCCAGAATTATTTTTGGAGGACTCAAACTTTGACCGGTGAAAAAGTATGATTAAGTATGATTACATAATTATATCTTCATATCTACACCGAAGCACTAGCAAACGTACCTAGTCAAGACTTCAAAAATATGACCCCCCCCTTATCAAAATCCTGCGTACGCTACTGGGTCAAATATCGCCTAACGAGTTAGAAAATTTGGTCGAGTTAATGCCAAGACAGTTGCAGGCAGTTATAGATGATATTAAGTTTTGAAATGAAATGTCAACTCCTTTTTGAAATTTTTGGGTGGATCTCATGATCGTACGCAGACTTTTGTCAATGATATTTTTTAGTTTTTCTATGAATAGATTGTTAAGTTTCTATTGGAGGAAAGATTTTTTTTTGTTACATGTCAATAAAAGTAGATTAGAAACAAGACTACATCATTACTTTTTCAATTAGTGCCATGGGGCTCGTCAAGCAGCGAAAATAGGGGTCGTATTTGTAGACTTTTGTCGCCCACTGTATACTCATGTGTTAGAAGACCGTACTGTTAAACCTCGTGGCAGAAAATCACGCTAAACATTAGCAGCTTATGAATTTTTGTAAAGATCCCAAAAAAATTACAAGATGCACTCGAAATTGACTGGTATATATGTACATTAGAGCGTCGATTATCCGAACGACCGCTTATCCGATTGACTTCATTATTACAGCCCATGGATCAAGATGTTGAGACTTTCAAACGGTATTATATAATAAAGATGAAAACATAATTGGTGCTTTTAAAGCGTTTACTTGTTTAGATACTGCCTTGCGTTGGTGGATAAATAAGTATGGCTGAATTAATACAGTTCGGTTATCCGAGAAAAAACCGATTTTCCGAACACACATGTCCCCCAATTAGTTCGGATAACCGACGCTCTACTGTACTTGCATCTCCATAGCAGCCCTTCAGGCTGTGTCCCTACCCCTGGGTTTGTAAAGGTACCACGGGGTCGAGGAGCCCATGATAGGTTGCTATCATCCTCGACACGGTGAGGCCCCCTTGTGGGAGTAACGTGGTGGCTGTGGTTTAAATACGCTAGATAGTCCGCGCTTGGTCAACCAGTACCGCCATCACCGGCCCTGTAAGTCGGCGGCAAATCTGGGACCCCCCCTTGGAGACCTCCCGCATGGCTATGCAAGTCATGGTTATGCGGGGCGTTTCCAAGGGGAGGGGTGATTATTGACACTTATCTCAATAAGTCCTCTTCCAGGACCGTGTTTTAATGATTAATTTCGGGGAGAGCACGTTAAATCACTCACTTATTCTGTACTTGCATCTAACTCCGCTTTCCGTAAGGAGAACTGTCCCAAGCCAGTTAAAGAAGGAGGGATTCTGATGGATTCTCAGGTTAAACATAGACTGCTGAGTTGCAGGTATGACGAATGATAGGTGGCATTCTGAATTATGATGAGCTTTGCTGCGGGCTGAATTGAAGAGGTTGTGTCTGTGCTTCCTCGAAACCTTACCAGGGATATACTGGTACTAAGGGATCCGGGGCCCCAGGGACATAGTCCCTGCCGGTGTCGGTGAGGGGCCTGTGGAGGATGAAACTTAGCGGTTGTGGTTGTACACCCATTAGCGGGTACTTTCATTATAATATAGCTTGGAATCGAACACTAAGGTATCGAATCCTTCTATATCGTGATGCATTGGTGTGCTGTTGCGCTTACGACAGGGGTGCCGTTGCCAAAAAAGCAGCATGGAATATTGATAGGTCCAAATCCAAACCAAGGGTTATGAAGAAGTACCATGCAAACTTTAGATAAAATCTGGTACCTGTATTCGGAAAAGCAGTACCCATACTTGTTATGGTCGACTGACTAGTACGCTAATGGGGGCGTTGGTGCATGTTACAATTTGTTACCCGGACGTGAGAGTTCAGTGTGTTAATAGTTAATTCTGGGGAATGCACTTAAAATCTCGACTTCATCTGTACTTGCATCTTGAGTGGCAGAGTGCTAGTTGGCCCAGCATAAAAAATCCATGTCCTAGGATGATCTTTAGGTTAAATCCTTCTGATTAGGCCATCTCTTAAAGAGTGCGATCCTGCTTGCTTATAAATGGATTATAAATAATATTCAATGCTCTGTCGTTAGTACTTGAACTCTTCCTCTTTGAAAGGGTAGGAAGGAAAGGAGTATTCTATTGATTCATCCTTCATGGGACTAGAAAATGATCAGTTTTTCGTGTGGAGCTGGTTATGAACGTAGGATATGTGGGATCTTAACATAAATCTTACCAGTCGTATTCATCTCGGCCGCGATTTGCTTCCAAGCATCGCGATTATGCGATTTGCTCGTATAGAATCGATCCGTCTTATCGTAGATCACTGTTCTCGCCTGCACCAAGCCAATTAGCTTATCGTCGTTCAACGATTTCTTGGCCATCGGATCTCGTCAGTACCAGCAACAAAAATAGCACTTGATCAATGTAAATTATGATAACTTCACCGAAAAGTGCAGCAATTGGAATTTTCACTTTCGATTAGCCGCCAATACGAGTGCTTCACATGTGCACCCGCTCCACACCACTGTTCTAAGCTGTGCCCAACCGCCAGCCACGATCAGATTCCGAACCCGACTCACATTGCTTCCCCATATCGCCGCATACGTTCGTGTGTGACAACCGAAGATCTCTCGAACAAAACAACCACGCATACGTCTGTGAAAAAGCGTATTCCGTCCGTACAGGCCAAGTTATTCCGTCGCTCTACGCAAACGAACGCAAAAAAACATGCACGCGATCACGTTCCGTTTTACGTACAAAATAGCTGCGTCCGAGATTGTCTGCTCCTCTCTGCGTTGTTCGGGGCAAAAAAAAGCCACCAAACAACCCACGATGGGGCCAGTTGGCGGACCAACAAGCTCCCGCCAAGGGGCGGCAAGACGCAAATTTCAGAACATACTCAAAGTGGTTGGTTGGACTATACGGATCGCACAGATAGTCCGCAAGCCTGCGAAAGTTCGCGATCTTGGCGAAGGGAGGACGGGGCAGTGGAGGACCTCAGGTGCGGGGCTACGTGCAAACAGGTCTGTCCTCACGTCTCGTTCGGATCGAACCTGTGGCTACCACCTCTGGAGCACCGTCCGTATGCGACGACGTACATAAATAACGACATGCCTACGTAAAAGCCGCGAATCTAAATAATTCGCTCCACAAAGATACAAAAAGATCGCGACTGGAAAAGCGGAGCAAGATCGGCGGACGCAAAGCGATTATCGTGGTGTATAGGACAACGACTCATATGGATACATGTACATGAGTAGGCATACATATACGCCGACTAGGTACATGAGTCAGCGTATCTGCTGGGGACAGAGGGTGATCCTCCAACATCCTCACGATAACTTCTTGCGACTAAGCAACTTATTTCGGGGAAATGATCATCGATACGATCTGAGCGATGCTAGCCAACCAACAGCATTGTATCTAATTTTGCATGCATGTCCTTCGGCTAAATGAAATCAGCCGAAATAATAGAAACGCGAAACATTTAAATATATGCGTGATGAGGTTTTAGATACACAACAACAAGATTTATATTAACATACTGAATCGATCTAGCCAAGAAGTGGTCATGCGGATTGGGCACAGTATCTTCTTATATGTGATGTGATTAAACACCACGTATTCCATCCAATTTCGAACAGCCGATAAACATGATCACAATTGCACATGTTGCGATCATTGTCGTTAATATTGTAAAATTAATTATTGAGAAATATAAATAATCCTGAAAATAGTAATATGTTTCGATTTGAAATCATTTTTGTCTTGTAGCAAAGATATGAAAATGTCAAATAAAATTACCTATTGTTCAGCAACAAGCGCTTATCCGGACACGTAATGCCGATATTTCTTTAGTCAACTGTGGCTAGTTCTGTCGAACATGGCAGAAGAAAACAATTGCCGTTAGAACTCAGATTTGACTCTAATTTTATTACATAATCTATCGTTCTTTTATCCTAAAATCTATGTACAAAAATCTTACTCTAAAATTAAGGGTACGGATGTTTCACTATGTACAATATTAAAATCTATATACACATGCATTGGATTCAGAGTCGTATCGTGTGGGACCAAAATTAATCATTAATTTCTAAACAAATCAATAGTCATCATTCCCATGGATAGTTATCGTTTCCATGGTTCAAATTTATGGGGTCATAAATGTCCGTAAATTATCCCATCACACTTGTCCAGTCGATGACTTGTCATGAATTATTTAGGGCGCATGACGCTGAGCAATGCAACACGTGGCACGGGTGGGAATTGTGCATGCCCTATCTATATAAATATATATTTATGATTGATCGCCATTCAAATTATCAATGATTACGTATGTGGCCTCAGATCGAAGTGCACCCTTAGTACACTACAAAATATCCAGACGTAAAAATTGAAACAATTTCTATGTAATTTTAAATTTATATCACATAAGTATTGATTTGATTTAAGAGTGGACTTCAAAAAGAATCCTTAATAAATACAGCTTAGAAACACTTGTAGCTTAGCTAAGAACCCATTTCAATGAATGCTTCGATATAGCTCATTCGCCTTAGGCTTGTTTTTTTTTAACCTGATTCAATGACAATTGAGGAATGCAAATAGTTGATGGATGCTACTTCTATAAGGACGACAGAGTACCAAAGTCCTGGAAAATCCCAAGACTTGGAGCGGGCGCGTAATGTATTTTATTATAAATAGAATGGCATGCAAACTCTTTATGATCAGTTTGAAATAGTCAGTTGCATGCGTTTCAGTTCAAATATGATATTCGAAGTTTTAAAAAGTGTTTTTGATTCCAAGAACGATGGAAAAGGCTAAGGTTGCACTCCTCTAGTGAGACAAAAGATTGTGGACTTGTGAGAGTTGGATTTCACAAGGAAACATTTAACCTGGTAAAACGAGTTGAAATTCATCCTTTGCAGCGACGAAACAAAAACAAGTCGGATTGGCACTAATAACAGGGGATATGTAAGACAGCCAAGAAGTGAAAAATTCGACCCTCGCTACACTGCAACTGTTGCTAAGCATGGACGTGGCTTCATCAATGTTTGAGGATGTTTCTCGTAGTTTAGAGTTGGATGAAGAGGGAGGGAGTATTAACCAAGGAGAAGTACGTCGACATCTTAGAAAACATCATGTTGCCGTGGGCTCAGGAGAATATTTCTATTATATCAGCACGACAACGACCCCAAACATGCGGCACAACACACAAGGAAGTCTCTCGAGGACAACAGCGCCATCGTTTTAAACTGGCCATCAGCGAGTCCGGGCTTAAATTCAATCGAGGAATTATGGGATGACATAAAACAAACCATAGCAATAAGAGACTTCATAAACTTGGACCAATTGTTCGAAGCGGTGAAAGAAGCATGGGCATCCATGGATGTAGAAGGATTCATTTAAAAATTGGGTTTTTCTTAGTAAGCTAAAAATGTTTCTAATTATATGTCTACAGCTGAATATTACTCTTAACATATTTCAAAAAGAAATGATGAAACTTTGCGATCATATTCATATTTATGTTGTGACCCAAGCGAAATCCTTGATTGATCGTTGGACTATTCTTTGTTCTTAGAATCAAGCCTGGGACTTCTCCTTGTGTCGGTGTCGACATGGGTAAATAGCAATAAATAAAAGAGATAACCTATCGGGACTAGCCATAAAAAACGCACGTGTTTACCAATTGCGTAGCAGTGGAAAAGACTACTGATAACAAAATGCACGTGAGCAAATGGTGAGATGTGGCTGGTTATGTGTGTGAGTATGTTTCAACGACCAGGTTTCCTGATTACAAAGATAGTTCTGGCACATTAGTCCCTGATCGCACGTAAGGCGCGGCAGAGAGTTGGCTCCGCGACGGGCTCTTAGTCGAGCAGTGGATATTTGTGATGATTTTCAGTGTTTGCAGAAAAGATTTTTCATAAAATATTATTTTAAAAAACAACTGAAGAGGAATTCCGCGTACAAGATATCGACGAATCATCGACATTTAGCAATAGATAGTGGAATTGTATTAATATATAGCGATTCCCAATTGGTTTAGACCTTTTCCCAAATTGATTTTGACTTTTTCCCAAAACTTTTAAACTATTTATCAAATGCTTTGTACTTTTTCTCAAAACTTGCAAAACGTTTTCATTACAAATTTTTGGTGACGGTTAACCAATTTATTGGAGATAAAGCAAAGATTAAATTTGTTGGGAAAAAATTATAAGTTTCGAGAAATGTACAAACCGTTTTACAAAAAGTCCAAACGTTTTGGGGAAAGTTTAAATCAATTGTGAAAAAGTTCAAACCATTTACAAAATGGCCTAAACAGTTGATAGTTTGTCTGAGAGAATTGATGAATCAGAGACAATGCTTTGGAAATAGCCAAGTTTGATTGGGGCTGACTTTGGTGCTCTGGAATCACGATGAATATGTTTTTTTATATACTATATATTGGTTCAATTCGATAGACATTGTTTCATATCCATCTTAAACGAAAGTTTCCTGTTTTCACGACATAACAGGTAAGATTTAGCCTTATAAGTCCTAATATAATTCTGTAATAGTCTTAATTTCACAAACAGGGCATAAACTATGAAGCGAAAGTTACAGACATTAGCTAAGTACGTCCTACAAAATTCTAACCAAACTGATCCTGAAGAAATGTTGGAAATTCAAAGTCAATATCCACCAAATATTTGAGGTGTACCATCGATTTCAACTGTAACTAAGCATCGTTGACTGTACTGGACTGGCCATTCCGAACACTTCTTTATAGCTGCGGTCAGGATCTTGTTGTTGGGTGAATCACAGTGGTTGTGGTTATATGCAAATGTGGGTAGAGTTCTTAATGTCGCCATCAAATTCTCATACTTGCGAGTATGAGGACTTCTTATGAAATCATGGGAGTTTAGCGTGGAGTTACTAGCAAACAACTAGATGCCATGCTATAGAGATTGGCAGAGACGTGAGATGGGTCAGTCAGTAAGACTTCTGACCGTGTATAGCGCATGGTAACTACCCGTGTCCGAAGAGAACCGTGGAGTTAAACCCACCTAGGTAGGCTTCCAAGTTAAATTGCAAAATATTTCTGGTCATTTGCAACGCATGATCAACGAGCAAGTAGGCAAAGAACATTCAAAAGGTGAATGAAAGGAGCGAGGCCATTCGGAAATCCGAAAACGTGATAAAAGAAGGCAGGCTGTCGAGACACTACTCGGACTCAAAAATTTGGCGAAATTTCTCGCTAAACCGAGACAACTGAAGACGATATATGTAGGAACCCAACGCACAATGCGGGCTATAATGCCACAAAGAAAATGAACAGTCTTATCCAACTTTACTTACAAGCAGCAAATTTGAGCATTGCATCGATAGAAACTCACCGCTCCCCTGGAATTTTAAGTTACCAATTGGTTGAATGAAATGTGAAAAATCATTCAAGGAACTATTATTACGCTTATTTTTCCAACTAAGGCCTGTTTTTATTTAGTATTCTAAAGAAAAATATACAAGTTTCACAATATTTCAATTTATTTTTACTTAATTCTACATAAACTTGAATAAAATTGACGGGAAAGAAAAGATTGCGGCATATCATTTATTCAATTATATCAAGAGGACTAATTAAAAATTGTCTTTGCTGTTAATATTGAGCGAATGATACGAAAAAATTGTTCTAGAGTTTCAAGTGCAAAGAAAATTCCACGTGTTAAATTATTTTTAGTTTGCGAAATTGATTAAGTGTTAATTTATTTGTTTATACGTAGATAAACATCATATTTTCAAAAGACTATGCTTGAATATTGTCTCTATTAGAAGCGCTAAACGTAATTCTGATTGTATTTAGTAGAAAAATTACAGATTCGATAATAATCGACTAATTCTTTAGATATTATAATCATTATAAGTTGTAGAGTAGTACCATTCAATTTTATGATAAATCGCTGTGTTTTTTTCAACCGTGCCTCCAAGAAACTTTTGCCAATTGATAAAATGTATTGAAATTATACCTCAATATTGAAATCAATTTTTAATGGGTACAAAACATATGATCGAGTCGCATTTATAACGCAATTATTACTACATAAACGAATATTGCGAGGAAAAACAATAATTTGGAAGCCCGTCTTATGAATTATCTTTGAGTTGGGTTCTGTTTATAAATCACGCCAGTCACTTCACCATATTTATGTATCAGGCAAGTCCTGCAATGCGAATAAATATAAAATAAGTATATATTTTGTAGACAATGAATTAGGGAGGAGAAATCGGCAACTCACTTGTTTCCACTTTCCAGGGCGATAATCGGTGGATTTGCATTCGGTTCTAGTTTGCAAGCTTGTTCCGAAATTGCCACGGCTATGCCGGATGCTACCTCCGATGTTGTTCCAGAAGCTGGCAAAATATGAAACATAATTTCAATATACAAAACAATAATTTGCATTGCATAGCAACTCACCCCCATAGCATAGTCCTTGCCGATTGGCAAACAAACATCCAGCCGTATTCGGTGTAGAAACGCTGCAAATAATTGTTTCAATTGATTAAATACATTGGTGGTTGGTTCAGGTGAAATTACATGTCCTTAATACACTTCTCCAAGCTGTGCTCCATCGCTACGACGAAACTCATCAAAATTTTGTTTATCACTCGAAATAACTTTTGACAGACCTTTATTGAAGTATTAAATATCAGCTGACATTTAGGCGTTTTTGATTTGGTGGTTCGAAGATTAGCTAAATGTGAAAATGGTGAAATTGACGTGTGATACTGACAGGAGCCTGTAGAAATTGACATCCAATCTTTCTTGTCGAACACGTCAGCGGGAAGTTGTGTCCTATCGCCGAAACACTGGCTTTCAGCTTTAATTAATCCACGCTGAATTCATTTATCCTAGAAATAAATCATCTCCGCTGAAGAGCAGTTTTTCCTCTTCCCATTCTACCTAAAAACATCTATCAAAATGGTAAGTGAATGCATAAAATGTGATGTCAAACAATTATTTGCTCCCCAACATTCCAGGTTTTAATAGCATCCGCTGTGTGTACGAAAAGTGGAAAAGGTAAATGATGTTTTATTGTAGTTCGGATATAACTAAACAATGATTTGCTTGCAGTGATAATATCACGACAATTTGTTGAGATGACAAAGGTGCGCATTGAAGGATTGTTGGCGGCCTTTCCGAAATTAATGACGACCGGAAAACAGCATACGTTCGTGGAAACGGATTCGGTGCGATATGTTTATCAGCCGATGGAGAAATTGTATATGCTTTTGATCACCACCAAAGCGAGTAATATACTTGAGGATTTGGAGACGTTAAGGCTGTTCTCGAAGGTGGTAAGTTGGGTGGATTTCGGGGGCAGAAATATGTGTCCTGAGAAGATCGTCGTCAAGTTAACCCCACGTTAAATGGCTTGACGTTCTAGTCGATAACATCACCGAGTTCTTATCGTAGTTAGTACCCTCGAAAATATCTATTAATAAAGCTATTTCACGATCTCTTCCACTTCACCGAACCTTCGACGTCTTCTAAAGTTTCAGAGATCCCTGTCACTTTACTTGCTCCTCGACTATGATGTTATAGTCTTTAAGACTATTTTAAGTTTGTGCCTTTTGCATGTCGATTGGTTCTTTAAAATGCTTCCGGACGACTGCAAAATTCTCATCATTTGTATCCGATTCATTTCCAATTTCGGATTCTTCATCATTTCCTGATGTTTCTCCTGGTGTTTGTTCATCTTTAGAGTATATATAAAACCAATAGCCGATGCGGAATAATATATTGTAGAAACTAGAACGAAAATTGAATTTCATATTCCTTCGACAGAATGTCTTTGTGGTCCGCTTGAATGTAATTTCTGTAACGCTCATGTCCGTCATATTCCACGACAATTTTCTTTTCATTGCTGTTTTGCCCATCTTGTTTTACTGTTTTCAGCTGTTATATAGACTAGACATGAGTAACTAACTGAATTTAACTGCGCTGATACCTTGAATCCAACGCCAGTCCTGGTATCAGTTCAGTGCGCCGGCGGTATTGCGCCACAACGCCATGAAATATCTTGACTGGCTCACTAGCCACAATTTTGCTTCGATACATGCATGCATAACGCTGCGTATCAGAGTTCTCTATGCGTCGAACTAAACTTTTCAGCGCCAACGCCAACACATTGATTACCTCTTCTGCTGCGCTAACGTGATGATACACTGCGCTACTGAGGCTTATGGCTGGTATCAGCGCAGTGGTCTCGAAGACAGTGTATCAGCGCAATAGAGCGGCGCATTACTGCGCTACACACGTCTCATGTGGACGTCATAGGAAAATCCAATGATGCACAGATGTTTGATTCTTGGTTCTCTGCTCATTCACAGCTCGTACGGACTGACACCTTCTTTCGAAGATTTACTGTTCTGTTAAGAACGTAAACGGCTTATGTCACTATAGGTCAAGGTACTTGTTATCTCATCTATTGTGCGATTTGCACTGTCAATCCCTGAGTGATGCCCCTCTCCAATAGTTTGTCCTCCACAAATTCAAACCCTCCGTCGATTTAATTGAGTAACTATTAAATGGTGCCCCCAAGTGTTTGTACATGTGCTAAAAGCTGTTCTAACACGACTTTAACCTCGGACTTTTGTTTAATTATGAAACTATAGCGAAGTTTCGTGTAGCTATTTTTGGAAACGTCCAAAAACTGCTACAGTGGAAATTGGAACTACAAGGTACCAATCAAAAAATTCGAACTATCCAAAAATTCGAATTAGAAAAGTTTCTAGGAAACGCTAAAAATAACACAACACTGCATGATCTAAAACAAATTAAACTTTAATACGTAAATTTAAGGCACTTCATTTACAGTTTCATGTAGAAGTCCGGAATCTTCATTAGTTTCCTAGAATTAAGTCTCTCTGTCGAAATGAACGATTCTAGCTGATTTAATGACTGAAAAATCTACTCACTTATTGCATTTCTACTTTCAAAAAATCGCCTGAGTTCATCAACTTGATTTGCTGCTTCAGCCGTACTTAGAATTGGCCTTCCTTGTTCTCCACTGTTAAATCGTCATTTCCATCATCGGATAATAGCGTTGACACATTGACCCATCATTAGTACGAAAACCGTCATCAGCACGAAACTGCAAATGACGGGGTGACACACATGTTTTCGTCATTGGTGCTGTCATTATCATTCGGTCGTTGGTGTCGTTTTGATGACAAACGGTAACTGTCCGCGATGGCACGTCAGATTTGGTTCGAAGCTGATATAAATAATGTCAAATTCCATACACGGCAGATGGTTTCTCATTATTCTACCCAAACATAGATGGCAGTTTTTCGTACTTATCGAGATAAGTATGCTCTTTTTTCGTGCTTATCTCACCGTCATTATGATGAGGTTTTTTGTGCTGATGATGGTTTTCGGACTGATGATGGGTCAGTGTGTCAACGCTATAAATCGTCGCCAGCTTGATTGCCGTTGCTGAGTACCTCAGTGATGATGTCGGCTTCAGTAAGTTTGCCACACACCGCACCATCTTCGTCTACGTTAAGGAAGTACTCATAGGAGATAGCAGGATCTGACATAATATCCTCCCAGCCGTTAATTGCTGTCACAGCTTCAATCACAGATTGGTTGGCACTTCACTTTCTGCTTCTTCTTCTAAAAAAAAACAGCTTGCTTGAACCAGTTAAGTGTGACACAAGATCCCAAGCGTGTTTACACATACGTGAGGTCTGAAGGACATCAAGTTTAATTTTGAGAGAAGTGAAATCTCCGGTGAGAATATTCTCAACCAATAAGCGCCGGTAGAAATGTTTCTGGCTTTTTATTATGCCCTTATCCATAGGCTGAATGTCTGATGTCATATTAGCGGGGGAAAATAACTTTCACATTTTACATAAGCGAGGGACTGTTCTGAGCAGTGCAATTGTCAATAAAGAGTAAGATCTTCCGTTTTTCTTTTCCAAATTTTTCATTGATTTTCAGGAGCCACTTCTCAAAAAGAGCACTTGTTATCCACGCTTTTGCACTAGATTTATATTCTACTGGTTATGACTTTACGTTTTTGAAACAACGGGGACTAGCAGATGTTCCTATCATTAACAAAGGCAGTTTTTCAGAGCCATCCATGTTAACTCCGACCAAAAGCGTTACTCTTTCCTTGCTTAGTTTCCCTCCATGACATTTCTCGTGATTAAAACCAAGCGTTTCATCAGGGGTGCATTTGAAAAATAGACACGTCTTGTCAAAATCAAAAATGTTTTTAGGCTCCTTGTCCTGGAGCATCTCTTCTAATTCTTTCTTCCACTGTCCTGCTTTATGCTGATCAACACCACCACTTTCACCACAAACAGATTTAAAAGAAATCTTATTTCGCTCTTTGAAACCGTCTAGCCACCCTGTGCTTGCTTTGAAATTGGGTTTCCCCATTTCAGTGGCAAATTGTTCAGCTTTACCTCTTACAAGAGGGCCACTTAGTGGAATTTTTTTATCACGTGCCTGCTTAAATCACGTTAAAACACAGTTGTCTACACCTTTTCCGGTCATTTCCGTTCTCAAATTCACTGCTTAAAATCTTTTCTTTATTTTTTTTTTAAATAAGCCTATTTCTTCTTCAGTCCCTTTTCCACTTCCCTAATCGCGGCTACCTTTTCAGCTAATTTATGTGATTTGTAAGTCCGCGAGTTTGACGATACATCTTGGCTCAATGTTCGTTCAACAAAAAACAACAAATATGATAAAATTAAGTCTCACAAAAACGAGAACATCACGCGCTCAACAAAAAACAACCAATAATGTAAAATTCAGTCCCACAACAAACTGAAACACTACACGCACTTTAGATAACTTGTCTGTTTGTAGGCGTTGGCAATGGCTGCTAAGGTGATCGAAACGGGAGGCAATGAATACACTGAATATGCACAAAAGTGACTTCGTAAAGAAGGGAGGCTTTGACTTGGCCATAACGACACGATTGTCTCCTACATCAATGTGAAATAAATCCATGCAGCTGTTGGGGAATCCCCAAAGACAGTAAGAGTAAGGCTATCTTCAGGGACTCCCAGAATTTATAACTGGCTCATGGACACTTTTGGCGAGCAAAATGTTCGAATTATCCAACATAAAATTGAATTAGCCACGATTTTTTTCAAATGAAATCCATATAAAATGCTAGGGACTAGTAGAAAATTTCGAATTAAAGACGATTTCGAGTTATAATTGTTCGAATTATCCAAATTTCACTGTATTTGCTAAGAAATTCAGCAAATGGGCCCACGAAATCAGCATAAAAATGTTCTTTGTTGGTCCCACTTTAGTGCCAAAAGATAAACGATGCCCCTTTCCAAGAACACGGCTGACAAATATCTTTTACCAACTACACTGTGATACTCTAATATCTCTCGAGCATCATCCTTACTTGTAGCTTGTTCTGGCGTCCTCACCTCTCGTGATACAACTACAGTATTGAACTGCTACAATGCTTACCCTTTGTTACACCTGTATTTCGCGTAACCGTCACTCTTGCACCGTAGCCGATCCTGGCCACAGTTTGCACAGTCCCACTCGGCTTAAACCCGCGAAGAGGGTTGTGGGAATATATTTTAAAGGGGCGCCAGCCGTTTATGCGCCGGGACTGCCCTGTCCGCGAATCCGGAAACGGGAACAGGATTCGCGACAACTCGAAACCACCGACCGAATAGGGAATTTTAAGTAAATGAATCGCGAACAAGAACCGACGCGACGTTCGCTTCGCCACTTCACACAAATACGCCCAGATTTAATTCAACGCACTATTTATATTTTCTTTTCTTCAAAACCTAGCTACCCTATCTATACTTATACCGACTTACAGTTTTTCCTCCTCCTTAAACCTATTTCCGCCGCTTGCTGTCCACCGTCCTCCTTATGATCCTTCAGCAGAGGCAAGAAACGATCCCAAGAAAAGCTCAGGCTCTGCGCCAACCGTCCGACAATTCCAATCGTCGAGCTGCAGTCCATTTTTTTTTCGAGCGGCTAGCCCACCACCGAACGCCTAGCAACGAACAGCCACGACGTCGACGTCTTCCTCCTTTTTTTCCAAGTCAAGAAAAGAATCCAACCGACTTCTCACAACTAACAACCTGTACACCTACGTACTTGCTTCCCAGCCTCAGAGCAGCATCGAACAGCTCAAGCTCCGCACAGAATAATCCGCCAGCTGTTCTCCCGGCGATATTTAAGGGATCCCCCGTTCCCGTTTTTGCAGTAGCGGCGATCAACGGCCGCCGAGTTTGCTGAATCTGTCGAAGCTTTCCTAGCTTTGGACCGGTTTTGTCGACGCCCGTCCGTTGGCGATTTAACTTTTGTGTGATTGGCCACAGCGTTGCACCTTGGGAGGGATACTGTGTCTGGGCTTGTGCGTGGGCGGCCCTTGGGCAGACAATTGTGCCGCTACAATGGAGGACCGTTTAAATTACGCAGCCCTCGCGTGCAAGATCAGGAACAACTTCTTACTCATAACTATAACTTACGATTCAACTAATCCTTGGACGATGCCTGAAAATTCAATTTTAAAGCTTCTCACGCTCCATTTTTGGTAAATCTCGTCAGTCATTGAACTCGAGAGCATGGACTTCGCGTAACTTGCTGGTGCTCTTTAATTTGCTTTTCTGTAGCGCGAGCTGCCAGGGACTCCGGCATCACTAATCTTCCATCAATATCGTTTATAGTCTTCGTGGTAGTCCAGGAGACTCCGCAATTCTATTTCCCAGTCGGCCAATCTGCTTCACTGACCCGCGTTTTTATAATATTTCGCCAGGTCCATTAGCTTATATCTGCAGAGACGACGATTACATTACAAAACACGAGCTGAACATGAAAATTTCTCTAGTCGCGTAAACTGCGCTTGTTTTTTTACTTTACAAACTGCATCCATACGCTATTAATGTTTTAAGAAATATCCCTTTTTGTTACGTATTTAAATTAAAAGATTGTCAGTACACTTCCATTAAAACTGTTACTATCCAGGTTGATCGCAATCCCCTAAACTCATCGTAATTCCTTTCCAGATCCCGGAATATTGCGACAATCTCGAAGAGAAAGACATTATCGATAATGCCTTCAATTTGATATTTGCATTTGACGAGATCGTCGCATTAGGCTATCGCGAAAGTGTGAATTTGGCGCAAATCAAAACATTTGTCGAAATGGACTCGCACGAGGAGAAAGTCTATCAGGCGGTGCGACAAACGCAAGAGCGCGAAGCGAAACAGAAGATGCGCGAAAAGGCGAAGGAGTTGCAACGCCAACGAATGGAGTTGACGAAACGCGGCGGCAATATCGGGCGTAGCAGTCACGGCGGTTTCTCCTCGGAAGGATTTGGATCGAGTGGCGGAATGGGCAATAGTAGTGGTGGTGGTGGTAGTGGATCGAATATCGGTGCGCCATCAATCGAGGGTGTTGAGATGAAGACAAGTATCAAGTCGTCGTGAGTTTTTGGTGTTGCTCTTTAGGATATGGTAAAAATGCATTTTTAATCTGCAGAAAGCCAACGCAACCGCGTAACGCCTTAAAATTGGGTGGCAAATCGAAAGATGTCGATAGTTTCGTAGATCAGCTGAAGAATGAAGGCGAAACGATTAGCGCCTTGACACCTAACACAGCCGCAACATCTGGTTCTGCACGTCCAAAGATCGCTTCCGATGTTCACACCGAAAGGTAAATTAAAGCAACGCATGTATTCCAAACAAAAATTTCAATTAATTACATATATCCTTTACAGCGTGCACTTGAAACTGGAGGACAAACTGATCGTACGTCTTGGCCGTGATGGCGGACTACAAACATTCGAACTTTCAGGTCTTCTAACGTTGAGAATCTCGGACGAGCAATTCGGTCGGATCAAAGTGAAGCTGGAGAACAATGATCAGCGTGGCATTCAATTGCAAACACATCCGAACGTCGATAAGGATCTGTTCAAGACGAGAGGGTTGATTGGATTGAAAAATCCCGCAAAGCCGTTCCCCATGAATACGGACGTGGGTGTGTTGAAATGGCGCTTCCAGACCCAAGACGAATCGGCAATACCGTTGACAAGTAGGACGAGACCAATTGCAATATTGTTTCGGTTGGATTCTAAACCCAATTGTGTTTTTTCGTCTCTTATAGTAAATTGTTGGCCATCCGAAAACGGTGAAGGTGGATGCGATGTGAATATTGAATATGAATTGGAACACACTAGGCTGGAGTTGCAGGATGTTTGTGTAACGATTCCATTGCCGTAAGTAAATAAGATTAAATTCATACAGTGCACTTTATTGTGGCAAAATCAGATGGAAATTCTAGAAATATGGAACGATTTGAATTCATTCATTCGGATTTCATAATTTATCCTTTTGCGCTGCTTGTTGCAGCAGAAAATCTCCAAAAAGTGTCTCAAATCATCAGTTTTCTTGGCGATTGTCTTGATTTTTTCACATATTTAGTCTTATTTTTTTCCTCTTTTTGTGCTTTCCCCATAGCATGGGCATTCAACCATCTGTTGGCGAGTGTGACGGAACATATAATTTCGACGCAAGAAAACATATACTCCAATGGAATTTGCCAATAATCGATGCGTCCAATAAAGCTGGCTCCCTCGAATTCAGTGTGGCGTCATCAATTCCTGGCGATTTTTTCCCACTTCAGGTAATGCTGGGATTGGTGGAATCTATAAAATAAATTAGAACGAATCTCACACTGTTTTTCGTTACAGGTGATGTTCGCATCGAAAACATCCTATGCCGATATACATCCTCTTGATATTGTTGCCGTCGACGATGATTCACCCGTGAAATATTCCGCGGAGACATTCCTTCTTGTTGAAAAATATGAAATTGTTTAAATTCTAGAAGTATGGAATGTTTTGTCTTCTTTTTTAAAATATATAGTTAGAAATAGAAACTAACGATTGTCCGACCGTCTGGGGAATGAAGAGGTCCGAAAAAGAATGCCACAAAGAAAGGAATCGGAAAAAGTTCAACATGTTACGAGTTTCATGAAGTATTTTTTTTGAATCACATATTATATTCATTTAAACTTAGGATTCACTATTCCGTTATTGTTTTTTCCCTGATAGTCTTCAAGTGTTTAAAAGCAGATTATAATATGTGTAATTTTCTGTATGCCGGATCACTATGAATATAATTTAATTAAAATAAATGCAATGGTGGTGTAGACACCAATGGAGCCATACACCGGAGTTTTTTCGACAGGGATGTGATTATTGCAGATTAAAATAAAACAATGCCAGCAATAAATGGTTTGTAGGCTCCAATTGTGGGGTCAAGTGGATCGTTTATGGATCGATCCCCTATTTTAATCCGCAAAATGCATGGCGCAGTCATTGGACCGGACAGCTAGTAACAAAGTCTTCAGGAATCAAGATTTGGTTTGGTTTGATGCGCCATTGATGATGTTCTATGGACCTAGCTTCATGCACAAAATAGCTTAGGGTGGTATCTTAAACAGATTAAATTATTTTCCAAGTTTAAAAATAGTCTAGAATCAAAAGAGTGGACACCAACTCAAACCTAGCAACAGGATGACAAACTTTATTGTTCTGAAGCTTGATTCCATCGGTTGGTTGGTTGGTTGTAGTGGCAGCCCTCTTCGTCAAAAAGATGGCCCACTTAGGCCAAGATAGGTCCATTGTGATACCACAAAAAAGAAGATAAGGGTGGCACTAGAACCTGTGAGATGACGAGGACGATTTCGATTCTTGTATGAAGCTGGCTATGCAGCCGATATTTAAATCAGCTACTTCTGTGAGGCTTTTCAGGAAGAGTGAGTCTAAGGTTTTCATGCGTTTCCTGGACAGTGCCGGGCATTCACACAGAAAATGTTGGATTGTCTCTTCCGATCTGCAACTTCGGCAGAAATCGTTGAAGGGAACGCTCAATCTTTCCGGATGTCTGCCAATTAGACAATGCTTCGTCAGTATGGACACGATAGAACTCAAGGTTTCACGACTCGTGTTCAGGAGCTGCTTGGTGCGTCTGGAACTCAGTGCGCGCCAAGTTCGCCTGGTTGTCCTGCAGGTTTCTTCCAACAACCAGGCTCCTAGCTTTGTAGAAGCTAGAGGTTGGCCAACTTGGGGTGTGAGTGTATACTCCTGGAGCACAGTGCCAGCTCTCGCTAAAGCCTCCGCTTTGCGATTTCCCGGTATATCACTATGCCCCTGTACCCAGTGTAGAGTCACTTCACAGTGACAGTGATATCACGTTCAGTTGTGTACGGCATTCCATTACCATCATGGATGAGGTGTACACGTTGGATAGTGCTTGGATAGCAGCTTGACCGCCAGAGAAAATATTCAGGTTTCTTACTGAAATTTTCTGGTTTCTCAGCCAGTCTACTGTCTTGTATATTGCAATGACCTCTGCGTTAAAAACACTACAGTGGTCTGGAAGTCGGAAGGATAATTTCAGACCTAGCTGTTCTGAGAAAACGCTTTGTTTGGCCTCTACGCTGTTGAAATGTCATCATTGTGTTTGTGTGGGGCTGTTGAAGCACAGCTTTTCGTGGTGTTGTTTGAATATGGAGGAAAGTAGGAAGTATCTTTGCTTGCGCGAGTTAAAATATTGGATGAGGAGTTTCTTGCGAGAGAGAAATAATGTCCTTTTTGGAAGGAGGCCTTATTTTCGTAGAGTTTCACGCATATTTGGTTGCTTTTGTTGGTTGTAAGGGCAGCCCCTTTATCCAAAGATGACTCACTTAGGCCACGATAGGCCCATTGTGATACCACAAAAGGATTAGGACAGCACAAAAACCTACAGAATGACGAGAAACATTGAAATTTGCGTATGAAGCTGACTATGCAGCTAATGTTTAAATTAGCTACTTTCGTGAGGGTATTCAGGAAGGGCGAGCCTAGAGTTTGCATGCGTTTCCTGAATAGTGCTGGGCATCGGCACAGAAAATGTTGGATTGTTTCCTCCTCTTCTTCCGATCTGCACATTTGATAGATCAGCATTTTTTGAGCAAATTTTATCAACAAGCTTCCATAAGTTTTCTCAGGATTCGAGAGAATTTTGTTTGGAAATACAAAGGACTTTTATTAATTGGCACTCGTGATAATGATTTGATACATTTAAATGAAATATGATTGCTGCCTGCCAACAAAATTCAATCATCTTATTTGAAAAAAAACCTGTATTTTCTATGTTTGCTTTAATAAGAGATTCTTAGATGAGCATAAATTACTGAATCGCATCAATAAAGTTTTTCAATGCTGCCTAAAAACCAAATAATTTCAAAAACTTAACAGGCAAAAATAAAAAATTCCGTTATTATTTCATAAGGCCACTGACCACTTTTAAGATCAGAACCAATTGAAAATGAATTTTTTGTTGTAAATTGACTAATTTAATTGAGTTTATGACACCAAAAACACATTGAGACTTTAATAAAATACCACAGAGTAACTGTAAAATGACCGTGAAAAATATTTTTTTTTGAAAGCTGCATTATACATCATCAAATTTTGAGTATGATTTACGATTTTTCTTTGTTTCATCACACACAACGGAGGTGATCCTATTTCAAATGCATTTTTGAAAATATTCAAAAAAATCCACAACAAAATAGATTATTTTCATTCGCTCGGTTCCAATCTACCGATTTTGTGTGCAAGAAAAGTGTGTGAAACCAATAGAAAATTGTTGAGAATCTATTTACTCAAAATCTTAAAATAAAGCAATCATTTAGCGTGCAATCTCTTTTATGTTGAATCGATCAAAGGCATGTTTGATCAAATGAAGGCGATTCATTTTTATATTAAAGAAGATTTTAAAATGACGTACCAAGGGTAATTTAGTTTCATTTCCTCTCCCATCACTTTAATGGAAAAAACCCTGCACTTGGGAGGTTGGATCTGTTAATCCTGTTATTAAATAAATTGAAAACATATTTCGATAAATAATAGTTGTCGTATAATCAGTGATTGCGTTTAAAAGTGTGAATGCAGCGCACGTTCTCCAACAATAAGATGTGTGGAGTGTTTCATTGTACGATTTATAGTTTGTGACCATGTTTGTGGTTGCTCCACTCTTTTTACATCTCGTCGTCGTTTGTTCTTCCGTTTTTGGTAGCCAATTAAAAATAACAGAAAAATTTAAAAAATTTACAATTTTGCCGAAACTGTAAGTGGCTCTTTCATTTTTCACTCATTTTCACAACCAAAAGTTTAGCCTATCCTCAAACCGCCCACTTGAGAGAACACCGCGACGGCGTCCAAACAGGTTTGCGCCTTGGAAATCTTTTTATACACATGCAGAAAATTGGAAAAAGGAGCATCCAGCATTTCATGTGTGAGATCAAAAATGTTGAAGAAAAGATGTCTCCTCTTCAGCAAGTATGGATAAGGTCAGGGTCAATGAAAATAATGTTAAACCAAAAAACCAATTTTAAACTATCCACCAAAAACTCTTTTGTCTGTCGATGTTTTAGGCATTATCCATGTTGTAAATGCGATGATTTCCATCCGTCTTCATTCACCTTGACAGTTTGCTCTTGTGATCGAGTGACAGTTTGTCGCAGGAGTTGGCGCTGGTTGTGTCGTTGCTCGTAGTTTTCTTGTTGTACGCGTAATCAAACTCAGTGTATCTCCTGGAATTTCTGGATTAATTCACAAGTCGCATAGTGAAACAGTGAATAGTCCATTGCGCCGCGGAAGCAGTTCAAAATGTCTCAGCTGGACAGTTGTCTTCCAACTCGTTTGGTGACTTTGTGAAAAGTGTGTCCACTTGTTGTCCTCCCTCCAGCAGAATTGCAGCAATCGCGGAGCTCGGGGAAAGTGCATAGGAAGGCTGAATTGCAGCCCCACCAGCGCAACGGAGGTCAAAGTGAAAAGTTGCATCGCGCGCCCTTGAAGTGAATCCCTGTCGTCCCGGAACCGAACGTCCCTGGCGAAGAAAGATGATTTCCGCTGTTGGTTGTTGTTGGCGAATTCGCGTGCGAGGGGTGCACGCAGAAGGGCGTGAGTGCATCCGGGAACGCCAGTGAACACGACGACCTCGAGTGCGGGGTGTGAGTGCGTGCGAATTGCAGGTTTCGCGTCGGGAACGTGCGAAATGGCGATGGCTGACGATCTGTGGCGCGAGTGTGCTGCCTGGCTGACGCGCTGCAAGGTGATCCCGGCCGACCACCGCGCCAACTGGGCCGAGTCCGAAATCCGGGTGCTGGCCTTCACGCTCCGCGACGGGGTGCTCCTGTGCAACCTGCTCAGCTTCCTGGACCCCACCTCGGTCGACACGCGCGACTTCCATCGCAAGCCGCAAATGGCTCAGGTGAGTAGCGAAACGGTCGCGTGACCCGCCGCCCAGGTGTTAATCGCTTGGACAGTCTGGCCGCCTGTTGAGCCACCCCCGTGGCCAGGTGGGTCCCCACTCGTCGTCCCCAACTCGCATGGCCATTCATTGAAAACAAAACGGGCGGCAAAATCGCGTTCGAGTGCCCCTCCGCGCGCGGATATCTATTTATGTAACTTCCTTCCGCTTCTTGATCGTCGCGGGCTCAGCCGCATTCTCGTCTGCCTTCCGCTCAGTCTGTCCCCTTCGCATATGATCTGGGCTCTTCAGCGTTTTTCCGGCGATAGCAAAAAATAAGTAGTCTTCAAGGCTCAAATGGCTGTTTCCTTTGGGCGGTCGATCCTTGCGACTGTTTTTTCAGATTTCCTTCCGCTCCTGCATTATTCCCACGCACGCTCGGCGTTCGAGTGCTCGTTACGCTTTGAATGGCGCGTTCCGGAGGGAATGGCAATCGCAGCGGCCACTTAGCCTCGAGCGGGACCTCCAATGCGCTTGGCCGCATTTCTTATGCACAGCGTCGCTCTGAACTCCCTAATCGCCACGGTCCCATTGGATCGTCTCCCTCCCGCTCTTCGCCGCTTCAGCAGAGCCACCTCGACTGCTGCTAGATGGACGGATAGACGGGCTTTGGACTTTGGATGGATGGTTGCAAGACGAGGCGCCGAAGAAGCACAGCAAGCACTTCACCAACGACCCGAGAAAGACCAAAAGAAATTTGCATTTCAAGTGACTTATGGATGCGCAGATTTTGCTGTTTTGTTGACGAGCGCGGAACACACGAGAATCGGCGCTGACGATGGGGTCTTCGCCCCTTTGGCCGGGTCCCAGCCAGGCCAGGCTACGCCGCTTTGGACGAGTCGCCAGATAAAGACGCCCCAAGATTGGCGCGAACGACAATGGAGCACTGGTGCAAGCGTAACTCCCCTCGTAAAGGTGTGATTTGTCGAGCACGGTATCTGATTTCGTTCTGCGAAATAGATTAGACACGTACGAAACTACAGTGCCAATTGCTCGAGTGCCACTCACTCCCAGGAAAGTGAACAACGCGACGCTCTTGGCGAAGGCTAAACGTTCCTGAAGACGTGTTCGCCTTGTCTTTGACCGTGGAGTGGAATATGAGAAACAGAACGCCGCCTTCCGGAAGCGGGTTGGCATCGACTGCTTCAAAAGGCTTTTGTTAGCTATGAACTTGAATAATGTCAGGGTGGAGAGTCCTTTTGAAGTCAGCAATTCTGCAGGAATCAGCTCAAAGTAGCTTGATGTGTGTTTGTCGTATCGGTTCTCATTTTATGAGGCTATCACTGCCAAAGACCGTGAATTTCTTTGGTATGAGCTCTAAAAGGAAGTTCTGCACGTGTTAGATGGTAGAAATCTCGCAATTCAAGGAATGCTGTCCTCGTTGAGTATGAAATCTCTATGGAAGCGGCACTCATCTTTTTAACGCTATTAAATTGAAGTGCTTTAAGGGTTGAAAGAGTAGAGACAAGCAAATCAGTGATCATATTCATTTTGAACTTGAATTCTCAATCATATCCATGCTCATTCCTTAACCTTAACCACGAGTTTCGTCAGCAAAAACAGATGTTCTTATAAAAATTTCGTCTCCGTCGAGTCCTGATCTGTTTCATACAAATTTCAGTTTACGAGGCACGTCCAGAAAGTAAGTAGGTACTAGTTGCCTTCTCATGTTGTGAGATTTTTCTTTTTTAAGGTTGGCAACACTGAATAGTAGTGGGGGTCCTTCTGTACAGAATGAGCACAAGCGAGACCTTGATAGTATAAAAACTCGCTTCATAGTGCCTACTTGTGTG
The DNA here is from genome assembly GCA_963942545.1 of Oxycera nigricornis. Lineage (NCBI taxonomy): Eukaryota > Metazoa > Arthropoda > Insecta > Diptera > Stratiomyidae > Oxycera > Oxycera nigricornis. Next base: position 100,141,882 of record OZ012662.1, read on the forward strand.
AAATATGTCGATAAAAAATCCCGCCAAGTGCCAGGTGCGCGCTGTCATACGATTCCTTCTCGCAACCGAAATTTTTTCACCTGTCAAAAAGCTGTTTATGGCGAAGGTGTTACAAACCGAACGAACGTGTTCAAGTAGTGTGGAAGACCTTCAATTTTGAACGATGAGTTGGTGCAAAAAATTGAGAAAACTGTTCGTGAAGACCGGCGATTGTCACTGGATGAAATTTCAGCGATGTTTCCACAACTCTCCAGATATCTCTTACACGAAACCATTACAGAAATGCTGGGATTCCCAAAGTTATGCGCAAGTTGGGTCCCAAAACAACTGCCAGAACAGCACAAACTGAATCCGGTCGCCAGCGATCGCGGGTCCCTTAAGCGATTTGAATTGGAAGCTGAACATTTTCTAAGCTCGATTGTAACTGGAGATGAAACCTGGGTAGCTCATTACACTCCTGAGACAAAAAGACAGTCATCACAGTGGCCGCACACCAGTTCCCTATTGCCAAAAAATTCAAAACTGCAATTTCGGGCAAAAACCATGGCCACTGTGTTTTGGGACCGAAAAGGGATCATTTTGATCGAATTTTTGCCTCAAGGGGAGACGATTAATACAGCACGATACTGTGAAACCCTAAAAAAACTCAAGAGAGCAATTCAAAACAAACGGAGGGGAATGCTGACGAAGGGAGTGTGCTTGTTGCACGACAACGCCCGCCCGCACTCGGCCAACGTCACCAAAGCGCTTTTGGACTCATTTAGTTTGGACATTTTGAACCAGCCCGCATATTCCCCTGACTTGGCGTCTTCAGACTTCCATCTTTTCACTTTCCTGAAGACTCACATGGGTGGAATAAATTATTCAACTGACGAGGAGGTGAAACAAGAGGTCCTGCACGGAAAAAAGAAGATGTCGGGAGAGTTCTTTCAAGAGGGCATTAAAAAGTTTGTGCCACGACTCACAACCTGCATAGAACGGGAAGGAGACTACGTAGAAAAATAACTGACATATTTACCTACAAAATCCTGTAACTTTGTTTTAAATACATTTTTTTAATTAGAAAAATCGAGTACTCTTACTTTCTGGACGTGCCTCGTATATTTCTTCCTTTGAGAGTAATGCATCCATTTTTAAAAAGTCCTGTACGTTGTTGCTGGTATATTTGATTCAATCCTATCATATTTTTGTTATATAATTGTAAAGGCATCAATTCTACATGGGCTAATGTAGTTGTAGTTGTCCTTAGTATTAAGAACCATGCCAAAATAAAAGTTTGTACACTAGTTCTACACATCCTAGTACCTAAAAATTAAAAATCGTTTTTTTAATAGATGCATACTGCCTCCTGAATAAAAATGCTCTTTGGATTGTGAGTCGTTGCTCACTCAGGCAAAAATAAATTGAACTCCAAATTCTCAATTTTAATATACCAATCAAAAATATTTTCAAAATCAATCATTCCAAAAGTCTAAAGCGCTTGAATATCAAATGATTTGCTATGATAAATGATATCACTTTATAACCGGATAAAGGCAGAGACAATCAAAAAGGCCTCCTCGGATCTAATCAACGTAGAAAGCCGACAAAATGATTCCAAAATAAATTAAGTTAATTCTAATTAACTCGTTGCGTTGATAGTCTGTCAAATAATACCACATGCGTTCAAGCAAGCAGAGAAAATACAGCAAATAGCAAAGGACTCGACAATATGAACGAATTGACAAGGATATTTATTAAAACTGAGATGGTAATGTTTCATTTGCTAAATGAATTTCATGTCTTATCTCCACGTTGTCGCCACATTATCGATTGTCGTCTATCTGCTCTGTGCTTGCCACCAACGTCATTTCATAATTTCCTGTGGATTTGTAGATTTTTTTTTTATAGAATCGATATCCTGCTATTACTGGTAATAAGATCCTTTTGTCGCTTGTACAATCGCGTCACACTGGTTGTGAATGGTTTAGTCGGAAGGATGAGTGGTGCTCTGTGTTTGACATTGGTAATTAATATTGGAGCTAATCTAGCTGGGGTGGATTTTTTTCAAAAAAATATATGTTGTTCGTTGATAGTCCTGTGGAATTAAAACTAATTAATTAGCGATGATGTCATCTCCTTTTCATTTGCAGTATCTCCAGGAATTATCTTGAGAGAAAAAAATCTAAACTCGGACTTGAATAGAACCGATTTGGGATCAAAAACGCTTCGCTAACTATCATCCATCCATATTAGACGAAACAGATAAAAGTGACCGCAACCAGCTCATTATGCCACTTCACCATCTACCGATCGTTATTGTTATTGTATCCCTCGGCTTCACGCTTGTGACCGGGGGTATTGCGACGTGGTGCTCTGATCGCAATTAAAAAAGCTCCTTCTCAGGTGTAAAAACGATTAGGCGAAACAAGTATCGCATCCATTCCGAGGAAACATGACCCCAATGGCTAATTTTCGAGTGATTCCTCATCGAAACCTGTTCATGTCAACATCCATTCTTTTGGGATGGTCGGTCTTTGGTGGTTAATTGAACTACTGCTGCCCGGGCTGATGCTGCAGGCTCTAGACGTCTGCTTCGGACGCTTGCTTTTACGTGTGTGATTAGTGAAGTAATAAAAGAACACTACAACACAAAAGATACACCAATAAGAGATATTAGTTCGGATTATTGCTTCGTTCACGGCTAAAGCGAATTGAAGATGAAATGAAGAAGTTGTGGAATATAGAGATTCCACCTTTTTCATCTAATTATGTTTTGGCGGTTGTAAGGTCGTTCGTGTGAGTTGCTGAAGGCCGTGTTATGATGCAAAGGTTATTCAAAGCGAGTGCAGGGTGACTAGATGAATCGTGGATATCTTGCTAACAAAAATGTAATTTACAATACTTGCCCAACAGTTTGAATTTCTTTCTTCCTCTATGAAAGTCAAAGAATTTTCTAGAATTTTATAAAAATATTTCATAGAGTTTCTGATATTTAAAATATGCTGCAAGTCTGGACGATACAAAATATCCAATTATAAATATTGTTTTTTCATCGAGTCAAGTTTCAAACTGAGTTTTGTGTTGTTTTAGAACATTTAAAATGCTTCAAACAATTCTCCAAAAAAAATGCCTTCCGAAATTACGATATTGTGTGTCAGAAATAATAACTACGGGGGTAGTACCGATTATAATTTTGAAAAATCAATTTCGCGTTTTTCTCGAAATGATGCTCTTCCAACTGCGGACACTGATTCTCCGGATTGGCCGAACCGATTTAAGTCAAATTTGGTGTGCAACTTTATTCAAGTATCTTGTGTGGTAATCTTTCACAATATAGTCCAAATATCAATCCCAAAAAAATTGGTAAGCGAAACATAGTGAAAAAGGCGATTTTTCAAACAATTCAAACAACCGCTATTTTTTTTGATAATTTTTTCAAAATATTGTGGTAGATTACCACGTAAGAAACATTCCTCTTTAAAATGCGGTTTGATTTTTTATTTCAAATTCTTCATTGCTGAGATTATCTGTCCGCAGTGGAGCGAGGTATTTTTTGAGACATCAATTCTGGCGCCCTCTGTAAATTAATAGAAAAATGAAAAAAAAAATTTTTTGGTAGTCTTCAAAATGTGTGTTTTATCCATGAGTTTAAGGGGCATAATCGTGATTTTTTTGAAGGGGAAGAAACGATTGGAACTAATTAATAGAGTATTTTACTCATATTTTAAACTACATCCCATCATTTTTTCAAATGATTATCATCAAAATTCGCAAAATTGGAAGCTGCTCTTCATGGCCGTCCGTCGGCCAAGTCTCTCATTGCCATCTGGAGTTCACAAATTTAATGTGAAAGGAATCCAAGCTAATTTTCCATATCACCTATATGTATAATTTCTCGGTGAACCAGACTTTCAGGGAAAACTTGGAAAATTAAATTTTTTTGACGATTTTTGAAGATCGGTCAAATACTCACTTAGATAGAATGCACGCAAGCCGGAAAAATGCGTTTAAAAAAAAACGCATTTAAAAACAAACTACCAAAAACTGAGTATTGAAGTGACTTGTTTATTACTCCTTTATATACAGGGATACCAGAAAAATACATCTCGTTTATAAATAATATAATACAAATATAAATACGTACAAAGAAGATAGATTCATAGAAAGACAGATGCGTGGTCCCGCTCAGCTTATATACGATCGCTCCATTCAATGGACCTTGCAGTATACTCAGGTACGCTTCGTTTCTTGCCCCAAAAATATAAGAAGGACTTCGAATATCGGTCTCAATCTTTTTAAGCATACTCTTGAATAGCTAAACTTTTAATTTTGTCAAGCGTCTAATGTGATTTCCCCCTCTTAACGCTGCATGAAATTTGGCATTGAGAATTTTTTAATCGAAATTTTTCAAGTCATAATAACTTGTTTACTGGTTTACGTGCTGAATTTAATATTAGAGCAAGGTTCCCCTCTCTTCTCGTAATCCACTCCGTCCAAATATTTCGTTACAAAAAAATTCAATTTAATTTCAATTTTTTATATGGATTTTTTTCTTCTAAAAATTATTTAAATAAATTGAAGATATAGCCTAGAATATTCTTCAAAAATGTAATAATAAAATGCAAGCGATCGGAAAAAAATCTAGCTTAGAAGAAACGAAGTTTGAATCAAGATTATCCCTGGATCGGGTTCATGAAAATTAATTTTATGATCTAATATTAATACTAAAATGATCAATATTTTCACATCAAAAATATGATTTTTATTTGAACTTTATTCGAACAAAACATCAATTATTTTAACAAAAAAAAACGTTAAAACGCCAGCTTTATTCGTTTTATTAAACTATTAATAAATTTCTCTTGTATTACAACTCCCAAAATTGATTACAGAATATATTAAAGAATGACGTGATTCATGAATACATATACCTATGAATTATAATAAACAATAAAACTAGATAGATATTAGATGATTGAACGGCCGCGTAATCGATCAAATTGTTATTGATTCATACTAGGAAGTGTACTTCAATAAATAAATTGATGGGAAAGTTTGATTATATTCGAGGAAATTCTTTTGAGGGCGCTTGTGCAATCATTTGCAATTACATACATTCGATACTAGAAATAAAATTGATGTTCAAAAATGTGCTACGCACAAACTACAGTAAAATCTTTTTCGGGATATTCAAAGCATCGGACAAAATATGTTCCAATTAGACTTATCGAAGTATTGTAAAAAAAATCAATATAAAAATTTAAAAGGGCACAACATTGTTAAAAAGTTTTGCACTCCACGCAAAATTTTAATCACCTACCAGCAATTCTACGCTATTTTTATTTATATATATTTTATTACACTGATATTACGTTTCAATACTGAAAAAAATTGTCTTTTTGTTTTTGTATGATTTGATACCTATGAAAAAAATCTCCCATATGCATCAGCTAAAAATTATAATTCTCAAGCACATGAAGACTAAATATGGAACTGCAGTTTTTCTGGAGAAAAAACGATTCAAAAATTCTTTACTTGAATTGACCACTCTTTCCCATCTTTTTATACAGGGGGCGTAACGAAATTCTGGCCACATTGCTTGTCTTTACGATTCCGAGGCATGCGACTCCTTATCAGCTGTCCCTATTCAAATGTCCCGATGACCGAGTGTTTCAAATTCGTGGTTCTATTATGTTTATAAATTTTAGAATTACATATTTGTTTTGAGTAGTCAACCGCATCTATTTTCTAGCTTTTAAATGCTTTACAGCAAAACAAAGGCCAATCAAACCAAATTATTTTAAATCTTTTGTAGAAGAAAATCTGGCCAGTGATTGTCTCATGCCCAAACTTCAAACTTCTTCCCATTTTTTCAAATCAAATTGTTCTTATCATTCGAAAACTAATTGCATACCCTGCCCTCTCGGTCCCGACAATTCTATCAGCAATAAATAACTCGTAAATAATTACATTGGCCCATGTCCGTCCGGCCCACGAGCATAGTTGAAAACTATCAAACTAATTATGAACTTTGACCAGTGAAGCGACTAATTAGCTCAACTATTTATCACAGCAAGCGGTCCATTCACACACACGCGACACTCGACATAATGATATGTGCACGTAGCACAAATTGAGCATAACTTCTTAATGATTCCGAGACAAATGATGTGCCCTTAGGCACGAAGAGAAGAAAAATCCTGGATACTGTTTGACTTTGCAACAACTTCAAACGCTCCACGTGAAATGAGTCCTTTGATTGTTCGGATGTCACGTCCTTGGCCATTGAACTTGGTACCTTATCGCTCCCGTTCGAACTTGGAACAAGACACCAATGGAAAGTCAAAGTTCATGTTGGATTTGTTATCAAGGATGTATAGAATGTTGATTTTGCTTAGAACAGGATGTTATGCTGATGCTGGTAAAGTTGTATGGTTTCACTTCACAATCCTGAATCGTATCAAAAGACGAAACGCCGCCAGAGAAATGATTGCAAAAGTTTTGCGAAGTCATGGCATGTTTGTTTCCATCATCCGATAACATATACCACAGGAAGCTAACGTTAAAGACATGGACTTACTTCCCTGTAGCCAGGATATATGGTGGAACAATTTACTATACATAGATTTCGTAAATGTAGCTGTCTCTTTGCCACGACGTCTCATAAACATTTAACATTGTCTTCTTAGCTGTCAACAGTATATTTCCTGGATTATGCTTTTCCTCTTAGCCTAAAGTGCTTCGTTTATTTATTTAGATTAACTTTTTTCTGCCAACAACATTTGCCATTGCAAATCGATAAAGCATAGCCCGGGGTGTGAAAATTTCTTCGAAACAAATTTATTCCACTTCAATGGAGTTGCGCCTCATTCTTGGTGTCCTGTTGTTATATGCTTATATTTTTCTTTGCCTTCTTTCACCGAGCGAGTTCTGGCTTAATGATGACCGCTCTTCGCTGCAAGGACGACACCGACTGATTAATCGCTAATTGAAATTCAACGGTTGTTCTCTTCCAGCAATTATAGCAAGCGTCGGACCACAAAAAAGAAATGGCAAAGGCGTTCTAAAAGAATAGAAATTAGGGAAAACGTCCATGTGGGCAGTAATAGGGGTTGGGGTAATGGTTGTTAAACAGTGAGATTTTCTTTAAAACTAAGATTACTTTTGGTAATGAGCTTTTTGGATTTTCCTTGATTTTGGGATGTTTGATTTTGTTAGGGTGAAATCTTCCTAAGAGAATATAAAATATTGAATTTGTAAGACGTTTCACAATTAAGTTCGTTAGCTTAGTCAAAAATGAACAGATTCCGGCATAAGATATTTAACGATGACGAAAGCTTTGTAATTTAAATACTAAGTTATTTTATTTAGCTTGTTTCAGATTGGCCCTTAAATAACCTTTCATTGCATGAATATTTAAAAAAAAATACAAAATAATTTAGATTTAAAGTTTTTATAACGCAAAACGTAAACGCAAACACAAAAATAAATAGAATAATTTATTTTTTTCATTAAAAATTATCTTTGAATTCTCGATTCAATAAAAACTTCCGTACAAATCTTGGTTAAATTTACAATAACTGAAGTCTAGTGAGTTTTTTTTAATCGAAATCCATATTCCTCTAATTAATCTACGGAAACCATTCTATGAGGTTAACATCTACAGATACATTGTTTGATCTCAAAAATAAGCGCAACAGTGGTTCAAACAAAATATACAAATTTTGGTGAAAGTTAAGATTGCCCCCCACCCCCGAAGGGGTGGGATAGAAGGATCGAAAAAGGGGGAACCACCATGGAAGAAGTTATAGGGGTTCCCTCACTAAAAAATGATTATTTTGTCTATTTTCAGACATCATATGAAACCGTAAAATTGATCTGGGCAGTGATTTTTAAACTTGTTAAAAAGTCGAAGAAATTAAAAAATAAAAAAAATTTTTTCTGAAAAAAACAATAAAAAATATAAAAAAAATATAAAAAATTATAAAAAAGTTGATGAATGTTATTTTTACTATAAATGTAATATAAACAGGGGTAACACTTTGGGCACACGTTTTGCCCCTCGGTCCTCATACCCACACGCGCGGTAAAAATGACATTCATCAACTTTTTTATAATTTTTTTGTATATTTTTATTTCTTAATTTTTTACAAAAAAAAATCTGTGTAGGGGTTTTAAGATGATAGACTACTTGTTAGATTATGCTGCGATGTGATATTTTAGAACAATTTCCATAACATTTTTCTGAAATATTCTTACTTTTTTTTAAATTGAATTTAAATTTTGCGAAATTGTTTCCATGATTTTTTTTGTGCTTTTTAAAAGCTTTCTTGGAATCCCTCCATAACAGTTTTGGAGAAAATTAATACCTCGAATTATCCTTTTATCGTGTAAGTAAATTCCTGCTTGAAATTTTTATTGAAAAACTAAGGTCAAACATGGAACGACAAAAGTAATCGATAAAATTTCTTTTCAAAAGGCAAAAAATAACTATTTAAAACTCCTGTGGAAAAAATTCAACATATAAATTAGGGTAGACTTATTTAGCGTCACACAAAAATTACCGGTAAAGTTGCTTATTTTTTTTCCTTAAAAAATATAATAAAATATTTTACGAACAAAAAAATGCAACACAAGTTAGTTTTAACGTTTTTCAGAAATTATTACAAAATACATGTCTTAAAAAATCAAAAAATGCCGAGGAAGTTAAAGAAAAACATTCGCTAAATTCATGATTTCATAACTGTATTAGAAATAATTATCCCACTAAAGTTTTATGGGAAAACAGTAAATATTTTAATGAAAATAGAAATGCGCCAAAATTAATGTTCATTAATTTGTTGAAATCATTTCAAAATTAAAATTCTTCATGAAAAAATGCATAAAAAATAAAACATAACCTTTTCCTCAATCTTTTTAATCAAAATTGTGGCCAGAATAATTTTTTGGTGAAATTTCCTTTATAAAATATATAAAAAATAAAATAAATAAATAAATGTGGAAATTGATCTATCCAAATTTTTTTTTTTGAAATTATATGTATAAAAAATGTTCCATATTTCTTTGAAAAAGTTTTTCAGGCGAGTTTTCTTTATCACTTGGTTTTGAACCTATTTGAAGGTTGATGTTCCAATTCGGAGTTTTAAATATATTATTTGAATATTCCGATTTCGAAGTGTAGGCAGAGCTGTTGGTGCTCAGTTTGCAACTCTGCTAATACAATTTTGGCAAGAATTTAAGTTTTGTTCCAGAATCTGGTTTGGTACCATTATGATAAATTGAGATATGTGTGGTTTCGGTGTGAGAGCAGTATCTGAAGAGGATACCAAGCGCTCACACCATAACCGCACAATTAATGTGAAACCTTTTCTTAGCATGGGTATTATGTTGGGAATAAAAAATTTCCTTAAGTAAGTTAACTTTTTGTGAAGAAAATTCAACGAAAAATAAAAATAGTAAATTTTTACTGAAATTTTTGGAATATATGTTTTTAATATATCATAGAGAATCAAAATAAAATCTTTAAAATAATGAAGTACGTTTTTTTAAATAAAAATCTTCTTAAAACTATTGCAGAAAAATGTAGCAATAAATTAAATGGGAGCACCATATTTTTTTCTACAACTTTTCTATTTCAAATATGGAATAGGCTTTTCATAAAGAATATCAACAATAAAAATAACAACAAAAAGATCACAAAAATTTATCTTTAATAGTTTTATGATAAAAATAAAATACTCCAAATTTTTTATGTAGACACTATTGCATAGATAGAAGTGTATGAGTTTTTTCTAAGGTGAAAATATGACTCAATTATGAAAGAAGAATAAAATCTCCACAAAAAAACTGGACGTGAAAAGTAGTATCTGTAATTATTCCACCAAAATCTAATTTGATTTACACTTTCCTTTGCTAGTCGTGATAAAATCAAAGAAAAATCTTATCGATTAAATTCAAAGATAAAAATTGCAATATTATTAAGATTAACAGCAAAGTCAATCAGCTGATTTATATTTAAATGATAAAATAATCTAATACGATCATATCGTTTGCTGGAAAACGCTATTTCTGGAATCTTTACACAACCGATTAAAAATCCAATCCATATAATAGAAAAGAATGAAAGATAAGTAATTTCCACGTAACAACTACACCATCTGCTGTTTATATACATATTTCGTATGTAATTCAATAAAGATAAGCCACCACTTATCACAACCGGAAAATTATTTCTCATGCGAGAAATGCTTTCATTTCCCATTGGCATCTATTTAAAAAAAATTCACTGATCAATAATCAATAGGAAGTGGTAGTTTCCATCGTTATCTCGAAAAAAATACTATTTCACAATTGACTTTGAACTCTCTATTGTAATTCATTCATAATTTCCCTGGCATTGTTCTTATCTTGGGTTATTTTTGCAGAATTATCAGAAAGTGTCGTTTGTTTTCCGATAAAATTTCATATGGACATATATATAGTGATGATGTAGGTATTTTTCGTGGTAGAGCATGTAGAGGGTGTATCCAATAAGTCTTGTATAAAATATAAAAATATATAAAATAACTTGTTGCCGCATAGTTCATGTGCACTTACAAAAATATGTACGTAAGCTAACAATGCGCCTGCTCTCTTTAAACAATGATAGGCGGCTACAGTTTGTATTCCAAAAGTGTTGAGGTTTATGAGGATGTATCTTTTTCGTTGGGAGTACTTATCAATGTCAGGAAAAAAGTGAACATTTGTCTATTATCATGGGTTTCTTCGATGCTTTAAAAATGCGTAAATTTCCATATGCTCCATTAAACCTGGTATATCATGTTATTTAAAGTAATAATGTTAATATTTCAGACTAACTTTGATGATGTTACCGTCTCCAGTATTTATAGAGTCATAGAAAATCCGTTCCATTTTTATTTTAACTACTAAACTTTTGCAGAAAATATTAAACAACACTTCTTTTGTTTCCAAGTTTGAAAAGATTTAAAAAAAATCGTATGTATTGGGTTGGCAACAAAGTAATTACGGGTTTTTAGCGTGCAATAAAACTAATTTTTTTCCACACACAAAGAGAACTTTCGTTGGTCAAATATTTTCCATCCTGTTCTATGATCTTTTTCCATCTTCCTGATAGCTTCATGATTCCGTGTTCATAAAACTGCTGGTCCTTATCAACAAAAACTCCACCAAGTGCGATTTAAGGACATCGTTGTTGATAAAATGTTTACCGTTTCAAAAGTTTTATAAACTTCGAAATAAATGATAATCCTATGGTGAAAGGTCAGAAATATATGGAGGATGTGACATCACTGTTGCTAAAGATGTATGGAGCCTCATATTGTCGTGGTGGAATACAATTCTTCTACGATTTGCGAATGGTGGCCTTTCCCCTCTGAATGCTTCCTCCAATTTAATAAGCTGTTGCCAGTAAACATCTGAGTTGACCGGTTGTTTGTTTGGAAACATCTCAAAATAAACAATACGTTTCCAATTTTAACTTTGTCACAATCTCTCGCACAGTTTTATGATAATTTGGTAAAGGTTAGGATTATGGCCCCCACTCCCGAAGGGGGTTCCCCTACTACTATGACATAAAAATTTCCACCTTGCAAAACGTGTGTGTGTTACCCCTATTTATATTACATTTATGGTAAAAATGAGATTCATCAATTTTTTTTTTGATTTTTAAGGTTTTTTTAAATTTTTAATTTTTTTTAAATTTTTTTTTTACTTTTTACAAAAAAATCTTTTACTCTTTTAATTTTTTCGACTTCTAAAGAAGTCTAAAAATCACTTCCCAAATCAATTTTACGGTTTCATTTGATCTCTGGAAATAGGCAACATAACCATTTTTTAGTAGAGGAACCATAAACCATAACTTCTTATGGAGCCGTGACCATAGTAGTAACGGAACCCCCCTCTTTCGATCTCCTCTACTCTCACCCGCCTCGGGGGTGGGTGCCATAATCTTAACCTTTACCGATAATTATATTCAAATATGGGTTTCATGTGGTCTTCATCAACTTTAGAAGGTCGGCCGGAACGTAAGTAAATGTTAAGTGAAAAATCTTCAAAACGCATTTTTTGAACTAATTCTGACACATGCGTTCTGTTATGCAACCAACACCAGAACACATATTTCTATGTGAGCCGCCGCCTTTTTTTTTGTTTTTACGAAAATAAAACAGTAAAATATGTTGTAAATGATAACTCAATTTTTTGGTAAGCTTGGTAATAAACTCTATAACAGTGCTGGACGGCTGCGGATTCAGTCGTAGGAGCCATACTTCCATCAGCTGAATCCGTAACCGCCCAGCACTGTTATAGAGTTTATTACCAAGCTTACCAAAAATTCCTGAGGCTGCCCTAATAATCTAATTTTAATTTTGTGTGATGCATTTGATAGGTGAAGTGCTCTTTTATATGTGAAAAAAAATCAAACTTCTATAAGCTTAAGTATCTGACGCAAGCAAGCTTTCAAATTTTTTGAATTTTTTCAATAAATTTAGATTGCAAATTTATTATGGACAATCTACTGAATCGATTTTCATGAAAATTTGTGTGCTGTTTTATAATAATATAGAGATTTTCTAGGCGAACTGTGATGGTCCTAAGTGCATTCTAAGTGGTAAAAAAAATTAAATAAAAAAGGCTTTTTCCCTTTTTTTAAATTTATTGCTATTTTGCGGCAACGGTTAAATGTTTTAAAATTTTTGATCAATCCTATCTTGTAGAAAATTTTATTACGCAACTTTTATTTTCACACAACTTTGCTCTAAAATGAACCGTTTTAAAGTGAGATGTGAGAAAAGTAGGGAAAACGATTTTTTAAGAATTTTTTTTTAAATATTTTGATTTTTTTTATGTCCCCGACTTTTTTGAGAGGGAGGATAAATCAATTATTGTTATACGAGGTATTCGACAACATTTCCTGCAAAAATCAGTGCCCCCCTCCCCTCAATGACCAAATGTAGTCGTTTTTTTACAGTCCCGCGCTGGTCTAATGTAAAAAAAAAACAATTCATGCCTAACTTGCCTAATTACTTCTATAAAATAAAAAAATATCTAGTCCTTATTTGTTATCAACCTTAAATTTGGCATTCATATCAAAAGAATCAAAAAATTTTATGATTAAAAGACTTAAAGAAGAGTGTCGCTGATTATATTCTGAAAATACAAAATCATTTCTTCGAAATTTTTATATCAATTTTTGGTCACACACTATTTATTGGCAAAAATGTCGCACTGCCGATGTATGCTGATAAGAGGAGAAAGTCAACATTGTTCTCCAAACAATGTTTTTTTATTTATAGCTTCAAGCGATGATAAATGCGAAATGTTAGTTAATCTTCGATTTTGTTATCAGTTTAATAACGAACATTTTTGTTGTTATCTATTATGTCTTTATATATATTTTTCGGCTTGTCCAGAATAAATTGTGTAATATATTTCATATCTGTGCCCTTCGCAAATTGTCTGCTATTTGCATAATTGAGTGCAAATGAAAGTATGACTATTTATCTGCACAAATTGAAAGATTATTGTGAAATATCGATTGCGAACATGCATTGTGTGGGTAGCGTTTATAGAGGGTTATCTGATGAAATCCCCGAATAAATGGTAGATTTCACAGTGTTAGTGCCTTTTTATAAGTGTTTATAAATGAGAATAGTCAAATAATTCACTCATCTGCCTGTCTGTCTCATGTTTCGATAAATTCTTATCCATGTTGTCTATCAAATTATCACTAACGTTCCATTGGTAAAACCATCTGGCACGCAGACAATCTCTTCCATCAATTCAGCTATTCGAAAAGTTTTTGATGGATCAAATTGAGTTTGTCAATCAAAAGCGAATTTTTCCGAATCATTTATTTTCACTGTAAGAACTTTTCCAAGAGGATCAAAAGAACACGTCGTAAAGTTTCCGTTGAATTTTTCGAAAACTTTCACCAAGTCCAAGCAAGCAGTAAACTTTTCATTTTGTTTCTATGAAATTCTAGAGAAGACCTTACATAAATTGAAGGTATGTCCAAGTTTGTTAGCTGTTTGAAAGCAACAAGATTTCTGGTGAATAGGGATTAAGTTCTATATAAGTTGAAGGACAATGACTGTCATCTAGCATTTCACTTAAACTAAACGTTCACAGATGTGCCGTCGTCGTAAATAGAATGTGTGCTTGAAAGATGAATGAAATGAATAAGGGATTAAATGACATTTGACTTTGATAGATGGTATCTTAGTTTGGGGAATTAAGTCCAGACTTATACTTCGTTGTTAATGTGCAGAGAAAGAGCTTAATAGATTTGAGTAATGGGTTTTACTTTGGTCTATGCATTTTGATGCTTTCATATCTATTTGGGGTTGGATCCTAGCAATATGTGGAGTAATTGGAAAGAGAGTGGATTCTTGGGCTGATTCTTTTCTGGCTTATGGAAAATATTCAAAATTTACAGAGCTGCACAACGTCAATGCCTTCCAACTTTGGAATCTTAATTCGAAACCTATTTAACAACCGATAAATAATTGTGCCAACAAAACAACTTCTTCGACTGTAGTTACCCTTATTACACTCCAACTTAAAAGATAGAAGCTTCACAACCTCTCTTCCATTTCCATTCAAGGCCATGCGCCAGTTTCCTATATCCATCTTTATGTGAAGTAATTGATGAAGTAACAGTGACCTTCAAAACATCATATCTGATGTCGCCATAGGACAATTTGAATTAAGTTTGCCTTTTTGCTTTTCTATGGAAACTGGAATTGCAATGAAAATAAAATTGTTAAAAAATTGACTAAGCAAATAGCCACGGATAATTTCTATGAAGAATTCCTTATCGAATTCGGCTGGAAAATTATATTTGTTCGTTCATTTTTCAATTAATGCATATTAGACCAGGGCGGATCTGTTTTGAGTTGGCCGTTGACGGGGACACACTGATTTTGTCGGAAAAAGTTGTGGAATAACTCGTTTAACAATAATTGATCTACCCTCTCTTTCAAAAAAGTTGGGAACATTAATAAAAAAAATCAAAATGTTTTTATAAATATAAAAAAACTTTATTTTTCCTACTTTTCTCACTCCGTACTTTGTAACGATTCATTTTAGAGCAAAGTTGTGAGAAAATAAAAGTTGCATAATTAAATTTTTATAAGATATTATTAGTTCCTGAGATACAACCAGTCAAAGTTGCACACATTTTCTATTGGATTTGCATCCGGTGACCGAGATGGCCAATCTAAAGTGACAACCCCATTTTGCCCGTTCCACTCGCTACACGCCCAATTCGATTTTTTGAGTCCTTGTCCTCTTGAAAGATCCAGCTCTCATTTTTTCTGATGAGCCATTGCTTGGCAGATGGAAACAAAGCCTTTTGATAGATCTAGTTCATTTTTTCGGCATTCAAATTGTCTGTAAATAAGAACAAAGTTCCAAAACCCTTTTTTGAGAAGCACCCTCCAAACATGGACCTTGACGGGGTGTTTAACAGTTCGTTGGAGCAGTCTACTAGTGGAGGTTGTCCAAGCGTGTTTGATGCTCGGAAATGTCCAAAAGGTAAATTTATCAAAAAAGATCACAATGCTCCAATCGCGGTCCAAATTTTCCTTCGCCCATGCCACACGTTATTCAACGTGTTTTTCACTTAACATTGGCTTTTCCAAAGTACTCCGATATTTCACTTTATTTGGAAGCAAGTGCCTACGAATCGTTCCGTATGAAATGTCGGCACGTTTTGCTTTCAATTTTACAGCACCTTCACGTAGAGTCAAAGTTGGATCTTTCGAAAACACGAGAATCTTTTTTTCGTCTTTTTTTTTGTCACTTGGCTTGCACCGAGATTAGGAAAATCATCGACATTACCGACCTTTTTATAGCGATTCACCCACTTGCTTAAAAACTGCTTCGACTTCCCCATGTATTTCGCAGCAGCTGCTTGCGTTAATTTAGGTCCTTTTTCATGCGAACATAAAAAATTACCTCGAAGCGCGAGGCGTAAGCAGCACTCATTTCGAAAACCCATTCGAAGAACGACTCAATTAGATTTACAGCTGATTCCATCCATAAAGCATAGAGGACTGAGGTGCCCTCTATGTCATAGAAAAAGAAATAGATCGCTACGATCTTTTTTCTACATGTAACAGTGACCACGCTCTTACGTAACAGGAATTCTGGACTCCAAACTCGCGTGGAAGGCGAACATAGCAGAAAGAGCGCACAAAGCGACATGCGCAATCTACTGCTGCAAAAGATCTATTTGGGGAAAAATGGGGATTGGAATCCAAAATTGTATAATGGCTCTACACGGCGATAGTGAAACCAATTCTTCTGTATAGCGCAGTTATTTGTTGGCCAGTTATTGCAAAAGCATCAAATGTAAACCTGCTAAACAAGGTCGAAAGGATTGAAGCTATTGCAATCATCGTGGTTCTACGTACTACCCCGACAAAAGCATTGTTTATGCTATTAAATTGGCTCCCGAATGAGCTCCTTAGCAGATAGCAGACCAAGTGATCTGCGATACGATTGAAAGCTCTACATCTATAGCATGAGGGCCACCATATTGACCACTCCACCATACTACGGAGGAATGGAAAGAAAGTAACCCTTGCTGCTTCGATTCTGTGCTTCCTCCATGGTTTTAAGGCAGTCATCCCGAGTGGGTATCACTGGGTCACAGAAAGGATCAAAAATGATAGGAAAAGTTGGCTGTGGTGTTTTCTCAGAATAGCTAGGCCTGAAACTACCCTTTCGGCCTCCGGACCACTGCAGCATCTTTCAGGCACAGATCACTGCAATATACAAGTCAGTAGAGTGGTTAAAAAACCAGAAAACTTCTATAAGAAATCTAAACACCATCTCTGACAGTAAATTTGATATACAATGTTTGTAATGGAATTTCGTACAGAACTGAACGAGATGTCGCTTCACTGTGAAGTGATCCTATACCGGTATAGTGATATACCGGGAAATCACGATCTAAGACCCCAAGTCGGCCATCCTCTAGCTAAAGCTAGATTCAAGCAGCATTACATAGAGGCTGCAAAAAGGGTCTGGCTACTGGAAGAAACCTGTAAGAAAACCAGGCAAACTTGACACCCACTGACCTTCAAACGTACCAAGCAGCTCCTCAACAAAAGCCGTGAAACATTAAGTTTCATCATATCCGTTCTGACGGAACATTGTCTGATTGGCAGACACGCAGAAAGAATGCTCGTCCCTTCATAGATCTCTGCCGAAGCTGCATATCGGAAAAAGAGGAAGAGCGATCCAACATTTTCTGTGCCAATGCCCAGCACGATCCAGAAGACCCTTCCTCGATAATCTCTCGGAAAATGCTAATTTAAATATCAGCTGCATAGCCAGCTTCATACGGGAATCTTACTAGTTCTCATCATTCCGCAGTTAGGTTCTAGTGCCGACCCAATCTTTTGTGGTACCACAATTGGCCTGTCGTGGCCTAAGTGAGCCATTTCCACCATCCAGGCTACTTGTGCCATTGGACCATTAAAACATTGACTTGCTAACCATATTTGGAAGCAACATTTCTTAAAAGCCTGACCAACAAATTATCGTCTGCATTCTCGAAATTTCATCCAACAAAACCCACAAACTATCTGTTCACAGTCTCAATTCTTACCATAATCAGATTGGATTTCGTCTTAATGTTCATTTCCATCTACAACTGATTAACACCATCGTATTCGAACGATTGATACCACATTCTTTGCATTTAAATCCAAATCAAATTGACACACTTTACGAGATTGTAGGCCGTCAAGTAGGCTACCACACCGGATTGGCAAGAAAAAACCGGCAATGTTGAGAGATTCTTTTCGGCAAGCAAGAAGCAAACAAGCCGACGATGGTATATTATCTGTCTAGAGTTTGTCGTAATCAAAATTCAGTCTTTCATTGATCGTCTTTATTGGTTTTACCGCGTCGAATTTACATAATCTAATCGGTTTCAATCGAATCGAGTATGAAATGGATTTAGTCGAGTCGAAAAGATACGTCTTGACTTTTTATCTTACGTTGTTACCAAATATGCCAATTTTTAGTGAAGAATGTATAAGTTTAGGCATGGAATGGAAAAATGTGTGCAGTAGATACATGTAAGGAGATACATGAATTGAATGATTTGATGATGATGTGAGATGTAATTTGTGATGATGATGTTGATACTATAGAGATGTACTGATGTCTAAATAAGGGAATATGATATTTTGGATGAAAATTTGGTCATTATTGTCTCTCATAAAGAGATACCCTAAATTCTTACTCATTAATCTTATGTTACACAAAACCTGAACCCAAATGGAAGCAAATCAATCTCGCATCGCCCAGATTAACGCATTCATAGCTTTTCAAGAATCCTTATCAAATCATTTCAATATTAAAGGCTCCTAAATTCTATACCTAATTCAGGTAAGAGTATATTCACTTTTATACATAGCGAACAGACGTACACAAAAAAATTCATTTATCATCAGACATTTTTCTTCTTCTTTCACTCTGGTTCTGGACTGGACTGGACTTCAAAAAAGGTCGAGTCCGTTTTCGTCCTTGAAAAGTAGATAAGATGAAATTCTCAGGACTGAACAAAGGTTGAAATACCACGCACCATGATGAAATATAAAGAAGGATAACGAGATTATGACATAGTCCATTACGGCTCGATGACGAAGTAAGTTTTGAATAAGGCAAAAGCCTAAACATGATGACATAAAACCCATTTTATTCAAAGGACCTCATTTTGAAAAGTCATTCAGAACTTGTGAAGTATCTAAAGACCAATTGACCTTCATTTGAGCACGATCTATTACGTGATATAAAGCTTGTCTATTGTCAACAAGTGGATTTCGATTGTATTTGTTTCAATACTAGACCAGAGCGGATCTGTTTTCAGTTGGCCGTTGAGAGAAGGCACGCTGATTTTTGCATGAAAAGTTGCAGAATAACTCGTATAACAATAATTGATTTATGTTCCCTCTCAAAAAAGTCGAGAGCATCAAAAAAAATCGAAAAGGTTAATATTTTTTAAAAAAATCGTGTTTTTCCTGCTTGTCTCACTTCTAACTTTAAAACGGTTCATTCTAGAGCAAAGTTGTGTGAAAATGAAAGTTGCGTAATAAAATTTTCTACAAGATAGGATTGGTTTAAAATTTTAAAACATTTAACCCATGCCGCAAAATAGCAATAATTAATAAAAATTAAGAAAGAAGCCTTTTGTTATTTTTTTAATCATTTCAAATAAACTTAGGACCTTTATAGTTCGCCTAAATATCTTTATAATAAAATAAAACAGCACAAAATTTTTCATCAAAATCGAATCAGTTGATTTCACAAAACAGCTTGGTAATCAAAATTTATTGAAAAAATTCAACATATTTTGAAATCTTGCAAGTCAAAAACTAAAGACCATAGAAGTTTGAATTTTTTTGCACATAGAAGTGCACTTCACGTTTGAATGCATTTTACAAAATTAAAATCGAATTATTAAGGGGAAGGTAAGGTTTGTTTCGTCTAAGAAATACCTTTTTTCATGAATTTTGTTTAGAAAAAATTATTACTGTAGGTTTATTTTACTTATTATTATATGAAAGTACAACATGTGAAGAATATTTAGAAAAAATTTTGTTCAAAAATACAGAGAAATAACGGATTTATTGTAAATCTCCGCAGGCGCCTGGAAAAAAAGTTTTTGTGCGGTGACCAGCCTACAGCATCACTGGATGATTTAAAACCAAAAAGTTAAAAATCAAAATTCTTTCTTCAGTTCATTACTTTATCTCTCCAGTCTCGTCGAGTTTTTTTAATTATTGATTTTTTTTTAATTTTTGGCACCATTTTGAAGCCCAAATAACGATTTTTGACGAAAAAATCGACGTATTTGTTATTGTAAAATTGTTAGCAATTAATTTTTTTAAAAAAAAACTCAACGTAGCTAGAGAGCTATATATATGTAGAATATGTGTACAAAATTTCAAAACTATCAGTTCAGTAGTTTTTTCTGTAGGCTGGTCACCGACTTTAAAAATTACATGTTTGGGAAAATCGATTTAGAGTTTTGTACACTGAAAAAATGAAAACATCTTGAGAAAAACTGGATTTTCTTATAAAATACGTACATGACATCATCGATGCTGGGTCCATACAGTATATCACTATCATCCACGTTATCTAAGGCATCTTTTTGGTCCTGTCGATAAAAGTAATACAATAGAGACCGAAACAGTTGCCGCTCAAAAATGGAAGCAAAAAACAGTTATCAAACCTTCCCTCCCCTTTTAGGCGGCCTCAGGAGTTTTTTAAAATTATAAACATTTTGTTTGTTAATAAACAAATTGAATATCTTGGGAAATGTAGTCGTTTTTCTACAGATCCGCCCTGGTCTATACGGAGTTCGCTTCGTTTTAAGCTTGTTTCGAAAAAGATATATTATGATAGAATGAAAATCCCACTATCACAAAATTGTCTGCATTTTTTTGAAAATTCAATAATGCCCACAATTTAATATGATAAGCACATTTTCATTCTATAAAGACGCTCCTGTAAAACCATTTATCAATCAAGAAACATTTTCTTGTCAAATTCCATTAAATTTTTAGAATTTGCTCGAAAGAAAAAGTTACAGCAACAGCGAACAAACAAAGAACAAGAACAATCATAAATTCCATCGATTAAATCCATTACGTCTGAAGTAGAAAGTGTTTCCGCAGAAAAAAAGGACGAAGCCACCCGAAACACGCGAATTTTTCATTACGTTTATTGTCACCAGGTGAAAGGTGAGAAAACCGTAGAACGTTACACTGAAGGTTAATGAGAGTGTGTCGTGTTGCCACGAACAATTTATTACTGTTAAATATGAAAAGTGTTACTTTTTAGCATGGCAAATTTTATAGTCCCTTCTTGCTGCTGTCGCGCGCCATCGCAAATTTGGTTTCTTCCCTGCATTTATGAGATTATTATAATGATGGTAACGTTTCAAAATTTATGTCCTGCACCACACATGTCTTGGAAAAACGGAAAATATTGGAACTGTGCGTGGGTTGGATGTCAATGTTAACTTGTTTTTACTGGAAACAGGTCATGAGTAAGTTGGGACATAAAGGATATGAATGGGAAAGTTGGTTGAATATAATATTTGGAGCGGAACGTGCATATATCATACTCATGGATGATATCATCTTCTTTTTCCTTTGAAAAAAAAATGTCTTTAATAGTTGATATGAGCTCGTTATGTTTTTTATGCTGTGAATAAAATAATATTTAGCTTCCTTTTTATTTGAATGCTTGGCGTGCTGCTGTCTCCTGATAAAATTGATGATTTTGGATATTCTAGCATAGTTTTTCTAGTTAACTCACAAGCAATTTGTTAGCTTTCAAGCCAGGTCAATTCTATCTGAATTTCGCAAGCAAATTAGAGTTGATAGCATTTTTGACATGTGGAACATATATCAAAACTTAGACATGATATATTTTCAGCATGATTTTAAGCGTTTTCATTGGTGCTTGGTACAGGAAAAGAATCGTTCAACTTATGAATAAAATATCACAGTAATATGCCTCATCATATGAATTCACAATATGTTTATTTTAGTAACCATTTAGTTTATTTCAATCTGCACTTTTAGAAATATTTCGACTGCCTATGGAACTTAAGACTCATCATATAAAATCAAATTTAAGGGGTCTTTAATCATTTTTCTTCAATAGAAAAAGATATCATTTTGAAATTTTGTACATATGTTAAATTGGAACTTTGGGTGTACAAAAATATTTTTTTTTAGATTTTTTTATTGTTTTTTTACCCATAACAATTTTTTTAAAAAACATCAAAAAATAACGGTGGCCGTGATTTTAGGTGACTGGATCATCTGAAAACAAATAAACGGCTAATTAATCTTTGTTTAAGTGCCTATGGCAGGTACCGGAATGATTTTTTTTTTCATTTAAAAAAATAACAAAATGGCGGCCATTTTTTTTTAAAAAAAACTATTTTTGAGGGTAGAAAATTAAGTAAAAATCGGAAAATTTGATACCGATTATAATGATTCAACTACCGACTATAGCCATATATGTATACAACAACATATTAAGAAATCAGAGTGATCGGTTGAGTAGTTTTTCTAAAACCGTGTTCGCCAGCTTCAAAAACATGAATTCGAGAAAATCGTGTTTCCTTGTTTTACGAATTACGAAGTAAATCGTTCGAGGTTAAATCTTCGAATATTGGCTTCAAAATTTCCTGAGCTTCTTGATGAGAGGTGGACCATGCTTGTACTTTCGTAATTCAGGAGAGGGGAGTCGAGAATACCGAAACACAGTAGTGCGTCAAAAATGCTATCCAACGGCATCTCGCTATACACGCTTGAAAAAACTTGAAAAATTAAAATATCATTATAAATCCTTTTAAATCGTATTCTTGATGAAATTTCCTAACTAAATTTGCATAAAATTTTTTTTTGGATTTTTCGAAGCATTGTAACCGAAAATACCCCTTAAAAATTTTTATTTATAAAAATACGAAAAAAATATCATTTTAAAATATTCGTTTAAAATAAATATATTCCTCCAATTTAAATCTGTGTCCTTCAAAGTTAAGCAAGAAAAATAAAAATAAAAAAGATTTTAAGAAAATGGCTTCTCACAAACTTTCCCGAGCGTTTTCGCAAGAGTACTAAAAAAATGTTTACAAAAACTGTTTCTAGAAATTTTTCCGAATAAAAGTTCTTCGAAACTAAATTGTGGAAAAATCTCACATGAAAATTAAACAAACTTGACGTACTGAATTGCATTTTCCAAAGAAATTATGAAACTTATTTAACAAAAACTAACAACTAACAACGAGTATATTTCTTTAAACTAAGCATTTTGAAGGACAAATTTTCGGCATGAAAAATTAAAATATTTCAAGGAAATCGCTACGAATATATATGAAGAAATTGTTCAAAAATAATTCATGTAGAATAATTTAGATGAAAAATTCTAATTGAGCAAATTCGCATAAATATTTTCACTTCTAGTTCAATGAATTCATGAAACATTTTAGTCAGCAAATAATTAATGATTATTCACGAAACAATGAATTTTCAACGGAAAACATAATGCTATTCAAATTGCTTGTAAACATACATAAATAGAATACATTATTTAAAAGACTAAGTAAAATATTGACTTAAATGTTATCGGAAAGATTCCTTGCTGTAATCAAAGAAGATTTCAGAGAAAACTTTTAAAATAATTAAGGCATATAAATGGAAAAGGATGCAAATGTAAAACAAGTTCAATTTTTATTCTTGCGTGTGCTAAATGTAGAATATGCCCATGCTAATGGTTTGGAAATGTTAAATGTTCCAGAAGCGAACTGCTATAGGAATTCATTGTCCATTTGAAAATGATGCCTACGAGTTTTATGGCAGTTTCTTTAAATTTTTGTTTAGGCATTTTCTATTTAAATGCTCCAATTTTGATAAATTGCTGCATTCGTAATTATGAGTTGATTAAAAGGACTTTGAAAACAAATTATCCACAAAATTGATTGAACAATTCTACGATTTTATTGAGAAGCTTATTTTTTCATTACAAAGGTGCTGATTGTTTTCGTGTGACGAAAACTGTATCACAGATTAGGCAATCACTGGAGCATAAGGGGACAAAACAGTCCTTTCAAGCAGCCAAAGTGACGTGCTCGATATTATACCAACTTTTAAAAAAAATTTAGGAACAAAAAAAATACAGAAGACCGATATTGAAGAAATTGTTTAGAAAAAAATTGTCAAGAGAAACCTCGTGTTCCGATACTGCACGAAAAACTACGACAGATTTTATGAAAAAAAAATCTGCAAGCAATTTTTTTGAATAATTTTTTGGAAATGAAAAAAAAACAAAAAACTTGTCGGAAAAAATTAATTGAAAATATTCAAAAAATTAATTATGAAAATTGCCAGAATTTTTCCCCAAAAAATTATATGAGGTAAAAAATAGAATGTGCACAAACAATTTTTTCATGTGAATTTGTCGATCTTAGTGATCCCCCTAACACTCATTTTCATGGAAATTATTGAAAATGCAAAATTAAAAAAATTTAATTAAATAAAATTTACACTGAATTTTTCAGAAAGAAAAATTTTAAATATTTTTTTTAAATTATTAGGAAAAGAAAAAAAACTGCAAATAATTTTAATTGAAAATAACGCAAATCATCAGAAAAATACAAAATTTGTATGAAAAAACTTCCATAAAACACAGATTTTTCAAAAGCATACTATGAATTTCTTCTGAATATATTTTGTAAACGATAAAATGGAAACTCAGTTAAATAGACTTTTTTGTGAGCCCTGATTAAAATTCATTGAAAAATAAGCATACAAAACAAAAATGTCAATAATTTATTTGGTGGAAATTTTCCTGAAAATATTTTCGTTTTCGACAGAAAATTCAGTCATTCGTTGTCTCACGCTTTCTTCTAAGACTCGTGTTCGTCTTCTGACCATCGGACCGCATCTTCTTTTTTCACCATTCCAGAGTTTGTCTTCTCAAAATTTCTTCTAATACTCGTCTTCATCCTCTCATTTTTAAAACAAACCAAATGAATAGGAAACACTTTTAATGGAAATTCAGTTTATAAAATTTGATGAATTGGCATGGAAAATGTTTTTTTTAAATTTGAGGGCCAATCGATTTTTTTTCACAGTACTTTTCGCCGTTCCGTTCTTGATGTAGTCCAGTAAAATAGTCCTAAAAATGACGTCAACCGTGCATTTTGGGCTGGCAGACAATTTTTTATTGCAATGTGTCGCCAGCTTAAGTCCAGAATTCTGGGATTGCAGCCCAAATCGGCTAGGCGCCATCTTGAAAACAAAAGAAAGCGGGACCCCCATATCTCGAAAACCATGACGGCCACCAAAAGTTGTGTATGGCAAACTTGCGTTGAATTGAATTTACAGCAAGTTGGGGACACATTACTTTCACATGGTATCAATAATTAAAAAGTTACAAGCCAAAAACGATGCTGAAAGAAGGGGGCGGGGTCATCTTTCGAGCGTTACAACTTCTACGCGAAACATGTTGGAGATAATTTTAAGACAATTTTGTTACAAGTCGTTTGCGGTATTGTTGGTTTTAATCACTGTACACTGGTAGGAGTTATGGCATCCTGAAGGGAGAGAACTCACGTAAAAACTCATTGTTAGGCCAAATAAACAGCTCGCGAAGAAACCTATCCCTCTTTACATATACATGCACAACTTTTTGGTGTGAGCCATGGTTTCCGAGATATGGAGGTGTCCCATTTTCTTCTTCTTTGGAACTTAAGCTAATTGTCTAGCTGACCATACATTGCAATAAAAATCTGTCTGCCCGCCCAAAAACGGCCCGGATTGACTACCATTTGACTAGACTAATATTCTTGCAGACATATTTAGTCTTATTTGAGATTATTTTCAGCGACTAATTATAATAATTAAGAATTCGTTATTTAATCATAACAGCGTGTGCTATCAACATTATTAATTATAAGGATGC
Source organism: Oxycera nigricornis (assembly GCA_963942545.1). Taxonomy (NCBI): domain Eukaryota; kingdom Metazoa; phylum Arthropoda; class Insecta; order Diptera; family Stratiomyidae; genus Oxycera; species Oxycera nigricornis. The sequence goes on from OZ012662.1 coordinate 100,167,391, forward strand.
CTTGATCTTTACTCTCGATCAGCATGAAATATTTACCAACATATCCACCACTTATAAACTTATTAATTAATCAATGAATCTCTTCTCCTTGCTTCTTTCTCCCCTGAAAAATGTGTAAAATTTGTGTGAAATAGCCAATAAATTCAATTCGAATCACAACAAATAAATATTATCCTCACTTGAAACCACAGCAGATAAAGAAAATCGAACAGATGCCATCAATTTCCACCCCCCATTTGTTCAGAAGACGAAAAAAATACGACAGGATTAACAACACCATCAATTTTCAAGACAGCTTTGAAAATAGCGTCAAGTAGAAAATTCCAATTGACACAGTACGGCAGGCTGGATATCGTTCTCCACAGACAAATAGATATTTTAAACTCCCATAATTCTTGGATCCTTCGACATCCTTTTGAAAAATAACAAGAAGGCAAAATAGACAGAAATAAAATTAAAGAAAACAAAAAATGTAGAAGCGTGTGCGTGCTTTCGATATGCTTTTCCTTGTGGCTATTGTTTGATTTTCGATTAAACGTTTGTTTATTTTCTGTTGTTGTTCACGCAACCGTAAAAAGGCGAAAGTAACCAACCACCCACCCACCAGGCAGGAGGAGCAATATGTAAAGTGTGAAAAATGAAAAACAAATACAACCCCTCACACATTATGATACACGCGAACTTTCAATTTCCGTTTGATAAACAACAAGACAATCTTCCTCGGGTGTAAACAAGATGTTGAAACCACACATACGAAATACTTGAAATGCGAATACGAAATGTACTGAGTTCGTGTATCTATATCAAATAAATTTGTATCTATTTTCGACTCTAGAGATATAAATAGGAATACGAAAGCATGCAGACGTGAGATATTAGAATGATCTGAAAGTGGAATTCATTCGGTTTCACCGAAAACGGAGACACTCAAAATGAGCTCAATATAAAAATTGGAATATGAAATTATGAAAATTGCATTAAGGGTATTGAAAATTCTTTGATGTTGTTATTTTCAAATATTAATGCAAATAGATTTTTAGTCGTAGCTGCCCAGCAAAATTTCCCCCACGCCTTCTCCTTCGGTGTTTGGTACTGTAAGAGTAATGAAAGTTGTGTATAGGTATGCGTAGAAAATTGTTTTATTTTAAACTTGAAGCAGTTAAAATTAATCAAGGAATAAAAAAAAAATATCCTAATCATAAAAAAATAGCTGGTTGTAAATTTTCATTCAGAAGCTTGTACTTTTTTCTTCATATTCTGAATGAACTGCTATTGACTTGGGATTAGAACCTATTCAAATAATTTTTTTGAGCGTCGATTGTCACTACAAATTGTGAAAAAGCGTGGGCGCCATGTGATTAAATTGCCCAAGGCAAAGTTCAACAAGGCGCTTTCAGTGTAATTAAACTCGTCCCATTTGTTGAGATTGATGTTTCGTAAAACGATTTAGTTTTTTAATCAATTTGTTTCAGCCAGAAATAGAAAATATAATGAAGTAATATTTGAACTAAGTAAGCTCTCGTCGGGAGAGTCTCATAAAATTTCAATGAAATCGGCTTAGCTATAGTAAAACTCGATTTAAATTGTGAAACGAAAAAATAATAATTCCATTCAGAATAAAATCAATACTCTGTGTCTTTTTCTTATTTAATTAAAGTCGTGTAAAGAAATCGGAAAATTACAACCTGATACAGATGTAGTTCAATTCGTTCAAAACTGACCAGGTACATAGACTATACAAATAGCCTTTACCATTTGAAGGTTTGAATTTTGCGACAAAAAATATCTTATCAGTAAGATTCTAGAACAAATTAATCGTTATTAATGGCATCCCAATCCAAATCGAGTCTTTCCAAATAAATAGATCCCCAACTGCTTCCAATTTAACGTAGAATCTTATTGTCTACTGTTGGAACCCGACGTTCCCAAAAGACGAGAGATTTCTTTCACCACCCTTACGTAAGGTTCTTCGGAAAGGGGGTTTATCTTAACCTTGATCGCGCTGATTTCGCCATTTTCAAAGCGCATTCTGTTTTGTGGTGAATTTTGATGTCCATCTGACAGGACGTCTGACACTGGTCATCTTGAGGGTTTTATTATTTTGTTAACGTTTTGCGATCGACCAATTTTTCGTGTTTCCGTTGCACTCCGAGGATACTTGTTACCAGAGGAATTGATCAAGCAGCCTGACACCATTGAAACGGCGTTATCCTAATCTTATCCTTTGAATTTTTTTACCTCTTTTAAAATAATGTATGGTTTACTTCTTTCTTAATCTTATTTCCTATAATTCATTTCTATGTACAGTATTCTTCAAATCTTCACTCTACGAGCTACAGTGGAGTGGTTTCATGTTCCTCGATGTAGTTTAAGAGGCTACCCTCTTTTAGTAGTGTAAAAACGGGTTATTTTCAATAATTTTTTTAGACAGGTTTTAATTATAAATATTGATAAAGGAAGGGTTATGCTCAATAAATACACTCCCGAAATACAAAAAAAAATATAATTTATTCATTTATGTGAATTTTTATCAATGAAAATTCTGGTTGAAAAAATGTCGAAAAAACGAGAGGGGTGTGCGCTGCTGTTAAAGTTTGGAGATGCTTGGTCTGAAACAAAAAATCAAATAGTTTTATGTTCAGTATGTTGATAGCTATAGCGCGAATAGGGCGATTTTTGATTTTTGCAAAATTGACAAAATGGCGGACATTTTTCGGAAAAATACGTGTTTTTTTCACCGTTTTTGGCAAAAAAAAAATATTTCAAATCAAAATTTTGAAAAACACTCTATTCGCGCTATAGCTGTAGTCATAAAGAATGTCTGGTGAATATTTGGTGGGAATCGGTTTAGTAGTTCCCGAGATTTCATCAAGGCGGAGTCGAAAAACGTTGTTTCGAGAAAAACGCGGTTAAAGTTTTTTTAATGAAGAATCGCGCTCGGGTGACGAAGTGAAAGTTGCCCATAAATACAATTGGACGGTTCCGATCTTTTTAAAATTTTAATACCACATTTCTGCATATATATACTTCCCAAAAATGAAAAAAAAATCGATTTTTTGGAAATGATAAAGAGAGTGGACCCCTTAATTTATTTGCAAACAACGCAATACTTTCCTACAGAATAAAATTTTCTGGTCCACTTAAAAAAAAAATATGGGGTTTTATAGCGTTTTTCCGTCTTGATATTCGTGCATTTGTGATAAAAAAATATAGAATCAAAATCAAATCAGAATTTTTTTATATAATGTTTCTCCGTAAAATTTCAAGAACGGAAAATTGTCCACAGAATTTTTTTATTTTTCTTCTTAAAAAACTTAAACTCTCTATAATTGTTTCAGTTGTAATTTTTCCACGAACACTTTCAAAATGTTTTCTTGGAAAATTTTAGCCAAAATGATTGAATATGTTTTTAATTAGATTTTTATAAGTTTTAATCGTTCTTCTATTTAAGTCTTAATTGTTCTTTTGTATAAGACTGAATTTAGGCAATATGAAATGAAAATTTCTTTAATATTTTTATATGCAAAATTTTACGAAATTTTCTTTAAAAATTTCGCAATAACATGTGAAATATTTTGTTGGATTTTTCTATGAAAAATTCTTATTGAATTTTTTAAATGTAATTTTCTTGCATGTTTTCACAATTCATTTCTGTTTATTTTTCGGTAAAATGTTTAAAAAAATTCTCAATACAAAATAAATTTTATCTATGAAGTTTTTAAGCAAAATCGAACAATTTGTTGTTGAAATTTTTTTAACGTAAAATTTTGCGAAAATTTTCTACGAAAGATTTTTAAAATCGCACAATAAATATTTGCTCACCTAGAAATTTTAGTATTGTAACGCCAGTCATTGCAAATAGGTTGGTTCTGTTTCTCCAAAAAATATAATTTTGAACACAATTTTCGAATCATTAAAATAGTATAATGCCTCCTTTTTTTGTGGCGCAGGTTTTGTATATTCGTTCTAATGATTTTAATCATACCATCGATTTGTTTGGAAACAGAAAAAATCGAAATTTTTGATGCAAAAAATCTCGACGTCATGATAAGGTTTACAATGTAAAAAATGTTTTTTTTGTTTTGTGACTAGATTTTTCAAAACAACTTTCATTGAATTTTGTTTGCAAAATTTGAAAACAATATCAGTTTGAAGCCAACATAGTTGACTTATGTTGTCTTATGGGCTTTTGTCACAATATTTTACCAGGCATTCATTTCACTCAAATCCAGCTATGAAACTGAAAATATATTCATAAAGCCATAATTGTTTCATGAACAGATTAGAAAACATAATTCTACTGAAATTGTTATAAAAACTGATAAATTTTTATCCAATTTTTTATGATCCAAAAGACTTAATTATGTATTTGTGGAATTATATCCGAACCACATATTACCAGATATTTTCCGTAGAATTCGCTTTTTATTGATTGCATCATCCAAAACGTTTTCCATGTAACTCATTTACCAAAAACAATGTTTCAAGGACTACACACGCTTGAGGATAATATTCAGTTCGTAGATTTGTTGATATTCATTTCCGTGGATATGATTATCTCGACTTCATTCAACAGGCTTAATCCTTTTCACGCGAAATACTTAGTATTTGTTCCTTTTCTCGCTTTCGTTCATTACATTGGCAGTAAAATAATTGTTTTTCCAGAGAAATAGTTGCCGGGAATGGAATTTGATATTAAGGTAATATCATTAAAACCGAGGTAATTTACGTTTTCGAAGAAAAATCAACAACGTAGTTGCTTTGTTGTTGTCCTAAACAAGCAATAAAACATTTAATTCTATAGAATTTTCTGAATGACTGATGTAGTTCAGAGAACGTATCTATGTCGAAGGACTTGAATTTAATAGAATCGGCAAGTAGGGAAGGATACCAAATGGGTAGTGATTGCATTTTGCCGTAAAAGTTTTTATTTGTAATCCTAGAAACAGGAATAGAATATAAAGCTTAGCTAACAATGTTGGGTAGTTGAATAGGAATCTGATAGATTTTCCCCCGCAACAATAGATTCTTCCATTCAAAGAAATGCCGCAAAGTATTTATTGTGTCTGAAAACGAATTAAGAGCTTAACAGCAACAGAAGTTTTATTTGTTGATGTTAATCAAAATATTTTATTATTTAGTATTAGGTTAGAATAAATTTTTGATCTACATAAACTAGAAAAATTCATTGCACCAATGGTTGGTATAAAAATTAAACACTGACTGGAAATACTCAAATCGTTGACCTCTTACTCATATGGTGCCTTATCAGTCACTCCTTATAATCAACAACTGATAGTGCAAATTAAACACTACTTGCTATATTTGTCCTCTTCATATTTAATTTCGAATAAATCATAACATAAATTGAATTTATCGAGACATATTTAACGGAATGCTTATCTGATATTTCTCTCTTTACTTTCAGTTTTTATGCAGTCAAAATATCAAATTATTCTTGGAAACATGCAAAATACATTTTAATGTTAAGGAATCGGATTTATTCGAACCCGCCATGCTATATGACTTGACAAACTTCCATCGAGTTCTAATCACACTATCGAAATTATCGGTGTGCCGAAAAGTTCAACAGTTGCATCCAAATGTTGTGTAAGTATCAGCTTTTTTGTCATGTTTATTTTAATTGATAAGCGTAAAATGTATTTTTCGGGTTCTTACCGAAAAATAATTATTCATAAGTACTTTTAAAAAATTCAGGTTTTTCCGCTTTTTATTTGCAAAAATTTTCAAAAATCAGGAAAAAATTCAAATTTGATGCTTTTTTTACACGAAAAAAAATTAGTTAAAAAAATCTGCTATTTTGATCCTGACTTGAATTTCAACTCATTTCGTGTCCTCAAGGCTGGCTTGATTGATTTCTACATAATGTTTCCAGCAAAAAGTGTACTGTGCATATTTTTAAAACATATTAAAGAATGCAGATCTCTATGAAAAGTTTTCCGAAAATCGATGAAATTTTTTTAACAACCACTTTGTAATAAATAATAAAAAATAAATAATAAAAAATTAAATCCAGATATATTAGTCGCGAAACATACTACCGATAATATTTTTATAGTAGAAATTCACGCAAAATTTTTAATGAAAAAATCGTGGAGTTTATTTTAATTTTTGATAAAATATGTTCAGAAATGTTTACGATAAATTCGGCAAAAAATTTTACTTCAAAATTTCGAATATATGTATATTTTACATACATTCATATTAGTCGACGAAAAGTGTCTGCAACATTCCATCATAGTTTTTTTCTTCAAAATAAACTTTTTCTATAATTTCACGTAGCAAAAAGGCAGAAAATTTCGTCGACATTGTACTAGGGATGATATTTTTATAATAATGTATTTAATAGTTATTGAAGCCAAACTTTCATGAACATGAAAAGTTCTGGTATTTATATTTTTAGAATTTATTGTCCTAAAAATAAGATTTTGTTTCTTTGGAAATTATTCTTAAAAAAATTTCACACATTTTCAAAGTATAAATTTTTGAAGAAAACTTAAAAATTGTGATAAATTTTCAACGAAAAAAATATTCCTGGAAAAATTATTTTGAAAACTTTTTATCCATAAATTCAATGTAAAATTACTGACAAAACAATTTCCTGTACAACTTCTTGTCATAAATTTTCTGCTGAATGTTTTATTTCATGATACAAATCCATGAAAAGCCTTTTTAGTTTTTTTTTAAATCTGTAAAATTTTCTGTTCAAATAAAGCTTAAAAAATCCACCAGAAAATGATGTTGAATTTTTTGTAAAAAAATCCACGGTACAATTTCTTCAGTGTTTAATGAATTTCATTTCATTGAGAATCTTGAAAAAAAAAGCATTTATCACAATCAAAAAGATGCTGTGCTCTATTTCGAAGCAATTTTCAAATATATGTGAGGACACTCTAAAAGTTTACGTTAAGCGCTTTTATATTTAAGACTTTGTTCACGTCACACAATTAGAATCACATTTTAAGTACGACACAGTGAATTTTGAGTTGATAAAGATAAATTCATGCAGTTTATTTCGACGAGAAAAATAAAGGATTGAAATTATTGAGTTACACGATTAAAATCACTCATTAAAATGATTTAAATAATTAATTTTTCTGAAATGATAGCGAACGTTTATGTTATCTTGTGTAATCAAGAATTTATTGAAAGTTAATGATTGGAAATATAAATAAAAATTTCGTAATTTTTCGTAGAAAATTCATTACTCACTCCATTTAGTGTAAAGAGATGTGTCCTTTGCCATTTGGTCCTCTCCATGGTGGGATGAACCAAAATATCTGGACGATATAAGATGGTATGAAAATAGATAAAATTTGCAAAAAATAAGCAAGATTAGAGAAAAATGTCCGGCCCAATGTTTGTGCTACTAATCACAGACTTAAAGTGCCAATTATAGGCATTATCTGAAGTGCCTCTAGATAGGCAAAATCTAGGAGGTTGTTTGAGTGCCGAACAGGATAGGCACTGTATCAAACTGTATTAAAGATGTACCAAGACCATATTTTCTGTGAATTCTTGTCAGCTATCTATACAATTTCTAAATGCTAACACCCGTGGTTGGTCAAACATTTATGACCTAATTAATAAAGCACAATGTAAAAAAATCCTTCTCTAAACAAAAAGGTGATGCACTTATCGACTCAAGCAAACAAAAAGGGGAATATTTATGTCAATGTATTGATCACTGCCACGAGTAGTGTCGAGTTGGTGGAGTCCTGGACGAGTGTCGTGATTAGATATGAGCGTTTCAATAAGAAACGTTCCATAATGATTAGGTTACTATGCCGCGAGGAAAATTTACGTGGTGGCAGCAATTTTTGTGCATTCTTGAAGCGATTTATTTATTTGGTAATAAATACATCACTTCAATATTTAAAAGTTGGTTTCTGGTTAGCTGTTTGGATACATCACAACAGTTTCAAATAAAATTTACTGTAAAAATAGATGAACTTATAATATGTGGAAATTAAACTTAATGAAATATATTAATTTTGACTGCTTCATGACTTGTGGATTAATTGCCGTTCTTTTTGTCCTGTTTCAGGGGTTTCCATGCACAACTGTCGCCAAATGAAAGAAGCCATTCCGACGAAGCAATCTACCGAGACCTGCATTCCACGTAAGTACACTTGACTTGAATTGCCTTAGCATATTCCACTAACTACCACCTCCATCAAATATCTACTATTTCGTCCTTTCTACTTTCTTTTCTATTTCGCCTCGCACCTTCTCTACCAATTACGAAAATATCCTTTGAAAAAATCACAGCCCTACGTCATCGTCGTCATTATCATCATCGTCCCAAGAACAAGCTGTCGACACCACCACCATCACCCACGCCACGGAACCCTCATCATCAGATGTCATCACGACAAAAGAATCAAATAATGTTGAAAGTCAAACAACCCCGAAAAGTGGTTCGTTATCAGTCGATGAGGAGAACAGTGATGATGTTACTATTGCAGAGAATAGTACCGACACCGGTGACGATGAAACCGACGAGAACAAATCATCGTCTATGCATAGTAACAATGGTATTATGAACAATGGCAATTTACAAGGATCGACGACAGCAGCTATTGTAGCAACAGCAACAACAACTAGAACACGAAGAACAACGAACTTATCCATGCTGCATGGTGACAGTCCTGAAGAGCTGGCATGCACATGTCACAAAAAGGAGCAAGAGAAAGTTTACGAGCGTTTGTGCTATCCGAAAATAAAAAAGCAAGAGGTTATTATCGTCTAATAAATTTGATTTGAGTACAAAGTGAAAGATAGGACGCAAAAAAAAGAGATAGACACTGCTAGAGGGAGAAAGCTGTCGCTAGTGTAGGATGTAGTGAATGTACTAGTTGTATTTCGGATGCTATTCTGCACGAAACTTCAATGTGGTCTTAGTTTGGTATTAAAGTAGAAGCTTTTATTATCATTTTATGATGACTATTAAAAGTTTTAATGTGCTGAATGTACTCTTACTGTTTTTTATTTGAAAATTGGTTTCGCTCCTTAGTAGTATTTTAGTATCACACTATAATTTTTTATTGCTATTAAAATATTGCAAATGCGTAATTTGGATTACAGTCAACCATTTTCGGGAAGTTTTGTTTAGGAAAATTATTTATCCAAAAAAATTTTGTACTAAGGAAAAAGCATTTAAAAACGTCATTCTGAAAAGTGAAACGTAGAATTTTTTTCGGAAAAGTCTCTTCGATTGAAAAGCGCCTACTAAAAATGGTGCAAGTCAGATTCACAACTCAAGGATGTCCTTGGAGTTTTTGCAAAGAGTGGAACATTTGTTATCTAAATAAATACGCATCTACTGAGATTACTGCCTTCACAATATAAGTAAATACTGAACTTTTTCAGGAGATACAAACGGCAGGACACTTTTTGGTGTAGAAAACTATGATGCGTCGCGACCCAGGACAATTAGTAATGTTGAAAGTTGTCGCGCATTGATAAGGTTAATAGAAGTCTGCTGCATTTTTCCATATGTATTTGTTCCACGTTTGTGAAATTTCACACTGGATTGGATTTAAGTCCGGATTCGTTGATAGTCTAAAACGTTGACGCTGTTGACCTCCAGAAACTTTTTTGCGTCGTGCCGTATATTTGAGGTGGTCGTTGTCGTGCTGAAAATTCTTCTTAGTCCATGGCAACATGATGTTTTCTAAGATGTCCACGTACTTTTCTTTAGTTAAGTTCTAAGTACGTTCCTCATATATAGTGTATTTGTCTAACACTAAACCATGAAAAGCATCCACAAACATTGATGGAGCCACCTTCATGCTTAACAATAGTTGAAGTGTAGCGAGGGTCGAATTCCTTGCTTCTTGGTCGTCTTACATATCTCCTGTTATTAGGCGACTTATTTTTGTTTCGTCACTCCGAAGAATGAACATTTCCTCATTTTTTCAGGTTAAACGTTCCTGTGGGAAGTTCATTCTTTTCTTCCGATTAGTTGCCATTACTAGGGACTTCTTCCTGGCTATCCTGTCATGTAGTCCTGCTGCCACAATATGTCTTTTGACTGTTCTCACTGAAATATAGCTGCTTTCCTCGAAAGGTCGGCTATGAATTTCGATAGCTGATCTTTTTGGGTTCCGTTTCGATGTGCGGATAATTTGTCTATTCATACTAGGAGTTGTATTTCGAGCTCTTTTCGTCCTGGGAATATTTTGGACAGTCCTGCGGCTTTCCACATATGCTCTGTAAACCATTTTTATGGAAGACTCTAGACGGCTGGCAACTTGTCAATATGAATAGCCTAACTCTCACAAGTTTGTAATCTTTTGTCTAACTGACAACTCTTCCATTGTTATTGAAATTAAAAACCCTTTTTAAAACTCTAAAAATCACGTTTAAATTGCATCGAATGCAACTGGATTTTTCAAACTGATCATAACGAGCTCGCATGCTTTTCTATTTATAGTATAATACTGTGTTCAGTGGCGGCTCGTGGGAGTTAAGTATGGTGGGGCTACTGGTACGAATTTTTCTATCACCAATATAAGTTCTTATGTAAGTTTGAACCTGAACCTGTAGAACCCTTTTCGAAAACAAACTTTAAGCACTACAAAACTTTAAAAAATACCAAACACTACGAAGGCACACTAAGTACTAATACCATGCACTACACTGATGAGCCTACTTTTGGATTAACAGTCATTCACCCCCTTCGGCCCGTCGTACAAAAATGTTGCTCATGCCTGCTCAAAAGTATTATCCAGACCATGCCAAGACTAAACGTTGTCGCAGCACTGAACGGGCTGCATTTGATTAGCCCGTCCACGATGTATACACATGTTATTTCAAACACACTCCCGCCGCTTCAGCATAGAATTCACGCAGTCATTCAAATCGAAATATTCTTTTTCGGGGCAAAATCCATGTAGCCCCTTCCTCGTAGTAAAGGTGGAAAATTGTCAAAGAGAAAATAAGTTTGAATTTTACTCTCAGCTTTTACTCAGTGCAGGCACAACGAAGCGAGTCGAAGAGAAAAACAAATTGTTCTACAGTGCGTGGCAAGAAGACTATGTGAAAGTAAACTATAGGATGGGCGAAAAAAATGCTACATTATATTTTGAAATGAAATGAAATTATGAAAACTATATTGAAATCTATAATGGTATTTCATTATATTTGCACTAATATAGGCTCATCAATAAGTGGTGGGGCTGAGCCCCACTAGCCCCAAAGGTAGAGCCGCCACTGACTGTGTTTCTAATTACGTGTTCGCTCTAAGTCGTGGAGTTTTTCAGAACTTTGTTGTCCTGTCGTACTTATAGAGGCAGTTTCGGCCAACTCTTTGTCTTCCTCAATCGTCAATGAATATAGATAGGAAAAAAAACTTAAGGCGAATGAGTAATACCAAAGGATTCATTGTTCTTAGTAAGCTACAAGTGTTTCTAATTACATATAGTTTGCAGCTGTATGTAACTACATATGTACTTAATTCACCCTGAACACTCTAACCAATCAACTCAATTGATTAGCGCAATATTTCTAAATAAAATCTGAACCATTGATAGCCTCCACCACAATATCATTCCACCCCACTAAACGATGTTAGAATATCATTCGTTACTTTTTCGAGGTCAACCCGCAGCAATGAAGTGTTTCATATGTAAACACTCTTCAAGGCTAGGCAATCAACGTGTGTTTCAAACACAATCTATAAACAATCAATTTTACAGCTGGCAACCACCGGGATGTTTTTTTCTTCAATAATAATTATAATTTTTTTTTCACACATCAAATGAAGTGTAACAAGAATTTCATTTGAAATATTCTGATATTAAAATTGAACGAGAATAAAACAAGAATTGGTTAGAACATTGGAATCTATTACGTATGTACACATGTATGTGTGGTTTAGATGATTGTTTAGATTTTCACAACCAGATACTTAGTCACTGTGTTTTTAGCTGGAAAAACGTGATGAGTATTTTATGTATTCATGTCTTTGGGTCAGATCTGTAACAAGTTTCAATTTAAATGTTTAAATTAAAAATAATGAATCGATAATAAAAAGGGAATCGTTGACTCATCGGAGAGAAATTATTTTCGCTACTATGAATCAACGATTCAAACTTGATTCGAGTCAAGACGACCAAAATCTTCTATTGATCATTAAAACACTCTATTCCTTTTTACAATTTTCTCAATTTTTACCTGAAAAATCATCAATGAAAAATTCATCCTTAGCTTGGCCGTAAAGCAAAAATTGTTCAACCTTAACTGCAAATTTACGCTGAATGAAAATGCCATTCATACAATTTCTGAAAAAAAATAAACTACAAAAAGGATCCATCATAAAAATCTAAGAAATATTTTCACTTCATCATGCTTTAAAGCATCCCATCCACATAAAAAATATTTTATAAATATCTTTTGATCCTTGCATACAAAAGACATGTGAAGCGAAACTCCATTGAATTCGTCCCTGAGTTCGTAGGTGGTTGAATTGCAGAAAAAAATTGGATATGTGAAGTGTACAATCAATTTGTCTACATGAATCGATTGCTTGCCAAGATGCATGTTTATAGTCTCCCCCATAGTGACCTGAATGAATACCACATGCCTTCACTTATAAAGGAGCATGTGGGTGTATTTACTATACACGGTTTCTAGGATGAAAATTGTTTTTGGGTGCCAATCAATTGTTGCTACATTTTATTACGTAGAATATTCGCCGTTGACTATGTGGAGGGATTAATGTGGATGGTTTTATGTTATCATTTACGTAGGATAAATGTTTGGTTTGTCTGGTGGCCATGTAGAGATTTATGCCTTTGTGCGTTGGAAATATGATAATTTATAAAAATATCTATAAAAAGATATTTTTTTAAAGAATATGAAGCAACGGAAATAATTGTGATTTTTATTTCGAATGTAATTTTGTCTTAAAATGAAAATGTTCGAATCCAAAAGCAGTGAAAAATATCTTGTTTCGAAAATTTGTGCCTACTCTTCATGAATCTTTCGTCAAAACCGACATCACAAAATTGTCAAAAGAAATGACTATAATAGCTTTAGAAGTTTTTGCTGCCTTCTGTTTTATAAACGCATATTTACTAGAATTTGATCCTGGACAAAAGTTATTTAGAAGAATAAATCTTCTTCCGAAGAACAACATTTGCGTGTTCAGAAGCATTTTTTTGGTTCGCCTGATTCAGAAACGTTTTCATAATATGCTAAAGCCAGAAAATAAGTAAATTCTGATCCCCGAGAACATTCAATTTCCCCCTAGAGGTCAATAAATTAAAGGTGTTGTCTCTTTGATATCACAAAAACGTGTCAGTAAGATCCAGTAAAATAGTGCTGCCTCGTGCGTAAAAAATAATGTGTTATAGAACAGGACAATATTCTTGTCTGTTTGATCCGAGAAATCAATACGTTTGATGTGCTGAAAAAAGGACTCTTCTACTTCTGATCCAAGTAAAATATTTTCATGCTTAGTTTCGGAGAACAATTGTCAATATGGTCATGGTTCAAGAAAATAAGTTCTTTGTCTAATGTAGAAAAAAATATCGACTTTGAGATGAAATAGTTTTTGAGTTCGAAAAGTATAATCAGGACAATGAACAATTATGCTTGGTAAGCCAGTAAATAGTTTCAGAATACTTAATGCAGTATTGAATTTCATCTGACTTGTGCTAAAAAATTGACTGTGTAGTACCATAAAATTTTTATCTGCCTTGTTAAATATTTGCTTCCCTATTTTGAATCCAAATAATTGCTGCTTTCAAACGAGATATTTGGTCTGTGTTTCATAATATTACCGAGCCTGATCCCAATAAAAAATTTGTCCGTTTAGTTCGTCTAAAAATTCGATGACAAATTTATATTAATTGAAACCTCTGCAAATACTTATTGTCTTACCAAGCAAAAAAATAATAAATTTCTATGTAATTTTGAAAAAATAATAACAGATCAAAATTTTTATGTATTTCTTATTTGATAAAAAGAGATAACGTCAATTTGGATAATTTTTTTTTTATTTAGTCTAGAAATAAAAATGTTAACGATAAAAATTTCTGAAAAAAATAAAGCAAATTGTTAGGAAAAAATGGTTTTCTGATCGGCATTCAAAAACCAAAGCTGGAAATTGTTCCTTTTCAACATGGGAAGAATATAAATATATTATGAAAATAAGTCTGGTGCTGAAAAATGATTGCCTGGGTCAGGGCATTCCTTTGCTTATCAGATCTCGAAAATGTTGTCTCCATTAACTTTAATACAAATTGTTTTCACTGTTCCATACATTATTTTTGATTTTTTTTTATCCAGCAACTCGTTTTTGTCAGTCTTTCGAGCTCAAATATGAGATTTGTCTATCGATTTCAAAAAAAAAAATTTCTAGGAAAACATTTAAAATGTTCTATACAGGAATTTATTCCATTTTTTAATAGAACAGAAAAAACCTTGATTTTTTAGCTGTAATATAGACAAACTTGGAACCCTAAAATGGAATAATTTCCAACAAAAATCTATTTTTCACTCGCTTCGACTATTTCCGTTGAAATTTTTAATTTTCGTACATTGCCAATGTAAGAATGTTTTAATTCCACTTTTGTGAAAGGAAAAATAGTGTCGATCTTCAAAAAAAATATGGATGTGTACCTCAGAAAAAACTTATTTATTAAATATATTTTATTCATCATTAAATAAATAATCTCTAACAAGAAGAGGCCACGGTCTCGCTCTCTCAGATTTGGATGAAATTTAGCACATATGTAGAAGACGTCAAGGATATTCGATTTCACTCAACTCTCTCACAAAATTCATTGTTGAACGGATGGATTATTGAAAACTGTTGTAATCGAAGCAATATCATAGCTTACGGTAGGATCATCCCTTGTTCTTAGAATCAACTCTGCGACCCGTTCGTGTCTCATAGCCAACTCGGCAAAAGGCAATAAAGTAGGGTGACGGCCAACGTGGCTGTTGAGTAACTTTGGCATATAGAAGATACCAGGAACGTAAATGCTTAACAGTTTCATAATTTCTTTCAAACTTTTTGCCGAGTTGGCTGTGAGACCCAAACAGGCCGCAGAGTTGATTCTAGGAACAAGGTGATGATCCTACCGTCAACAATGATATTGCTTCGATTACAACAGTTTTAAAATAATCCATCCGTTCAACAATGAGTTTTTAGTATAATTTACAAATCTAAATGATCGAACAATTTGCTGATTTCTAAAAATAAATGTATTTATCGTTGAACATTGCTGATTTACCTTAAAATTACAATTATTCAAAAAAAAAAAAAATACCAACCGGGGATCGAACACACGACCCTACGATCGCGAGATAGTCGCGCTGCTTCCCGTCAGATGCAAAAGCTAACTAATCCATAAGTGACGCTGAAATTTTTAGAGACATTTTTATCAAAAACGGGGGGGGGGGTGTTGCGGTATAATATTCCACTTATGTGCACAAATTTCATCCAAATCGGAGAGGGCGAGGCCGTGGTCTCTCCTTGTTAGTCAGGTGTAAAACCATATGTGATCAACGGGAAATAATCGCACCAATTTTTATGTGTTTAGTTCAAAAATTATTTTCGTGTGGAATCCAAAAAACAAGATTTTTCGTTTTCGACATGTTCCCAAAAAGTTGATCAAAGTGGGCACATTTTGGGACCTTGTTCTCTGATCATATTTAGTGAAAATATCACAGGTGATGTAAAAAGATACAAGCATATTTATGACATTAATGTTTTCGAACTGAATCTGAAAATTTAATAATAAATTCCGTGTTAGTCATGAAATTCGTCTACATTCATTAAATACAATCTGTCAATTTTCATGCAAATCGAACCAGATTTGATATTGTTTTTCTGTTGATAAAGTTTATCCACACATTTCTTTTCATTTTTTGAAGAAGAAAAACACAAGGCGAGTTCCTTTGATTTTCATGTAAGAATCATCTTGGGAACAACTTGAAATCGAGATTGAATTTTTGTCGCTGTATTTTTTTTTGATTTTTTTTGATGTTTTTTGATTCTTTCGTAGGTTATATCTTTTAAACATGAATTGGATAATATGGAAGATACCACACCAGAGTGGACTATCTCTGTAGTTTGACGTTATTTTTTAAAATTATTTTCTTTTGTTGTATTATAGCAATGATTTCGTAGTTAACTTCAGTGTGCCTGGATAGCGTGCAACTATCTGGATTTGATTAAAGTCTATAATAAACCCGTTTTTTCTGTCAATTCAATTAAGCGCTATAATAATAAAAAATATTTGTTTTGGCTGTAAGTTCGTCGGGCATGGGACCATCCATATATGAAAGTAGGAGCTTGATCTATTGTTTTCGGCTAGAATTTTATTTGTTATTGTTTTTGATAGTAGACTTAATTGGCTCTTATGTCCATAATATTACATGCTACGATGAAATCGTCTTCAATAACAGTCTATTTGTACATTTCTTATGCTTCTTGCAACATCTATTTTTTTATACATCCATAAATATTTATTCACCGATTGCACGATTCCATCAATTCCATATTTTTATTCCCAATAAAACAAATGGTTTCCCATCAATTGATTAATTTTTTTCTCTTTTTATATTTTCTGTATGGATTGATTGTTTGAATTTTTTATTTCATCAATCATCATCATCATCATGATCCACCGTTCTTCGTATGTATGCCACACATGTATGTTGCCGTCGTCTGTGCAATGATTTGATTAATAATGGCACAATATACAAATAAAAAAAAATTGTACAATTGATTCCAAAAACAAACAAAAAATACGAACAAAAATATTAAATAAAAATAAACATAGAACACACGACAACGCTGCATGTAATGGAAATGTTGAAGAGCATGATGATACTAAAGAAGAAGAAGTTTATCAAGATTTATGTGCAATACAGAGAGCAAGTCGAACGCAGGTATTATTGTTGTTTTATTTTTTTCATTTGATTTGATTTGATTTTTGATGCGAAACATTTTAATTTTAATTGTGAATCTCAATGTTTATAAGCGTCAATGAAAAATAATTTTGAAATTTGTATTCTTAACATTATAATTGACAGTTTAATTTTCACTGTTTGAATATTGCATGTGCTGCGATAGTTGTCTATAAGACTAGCTCGAAATATATTCGATCAATAGCTACTGAATTGAAAATATTTAAAAATAACGTATGTACATCTAAATATATTATTTTCAATTCAATAGAATTTTAAAGAATACCCTACGCTCCCATTAATATACGTTCTATTCTCTACAGTTAACCACATCATCAGGCCTTGAACAACGAGACTATGTTATACGCGAACTAATTGATACTGAATCAAATTATATAGACGTTTTAAAATCCTTAAGGGAGAAATTCATGCTACCAATGATAGCACATTTGAGTCGGGAAGACATTCATTTAATATTTCCTAAAATTAAGGTAAGCATAATTCAAGCCTTTCTCTTTGGTTTCATCTTCGTCAAAATAGTGATTGATGATTTCGTTTTGAATTTTCCAGGAATTAGCTGAAATTCATCCATTATTTTTAATTAAATTACGTGAAGCCGATTTGCCGCATACAAAATTGAAATTAAGTCAAGTATTTTTGGATTTTCAAGAACCATTTTTAATATATGGTGAATATTGTTCGAATTTGAGTATGGCAACCGAAACGTTGATGGAGCTATGCAAGAAGAATTCTAGGATAGATCAATTAGTGCAGGTAAGGTATTTTTATATTTTATGGTACAAAATAACATTCTAGTTGCATAAGCTCCTTAGAATAGAACTAGGGAAAATTAGTCAAAAATGCTCACAAAAGTAACATGTTTCTGGAAAACCCAATTTTGGGAAGTAGTTGCTATTTTCAATGTGTACCATACAGGGTGCGTCGCCAAATCCGGACTAAATCAAGTCGAATTTCCCGCCGTACTTTACCACTTGTAGAGGTCGCTATTGTAGTCCAAATGTAGGATCTGATGTGATGTTCTTAATGTTCACCGCAAGAGTCACTTGCATCGCATAGGAGTTATAGTCCAACAAACATGCAACAGTCCCAGTCGACGTTCATTCTGACAGCTGACAACACGCGCGTGATAACCTTTCAATCGTTATATCTTGTTATATATATTTTCGGAATAAACTTGTTTGTTTAACATGTCTTGATATATTCGTTATATGTGGATATCCCCACACAAATAGCTTGATGCATGTACCAAACTGTCATAACCTCGAAACAGTCGCAACGAAACGTGAAATGCGGCCGGACGCGTCAGATTTTTTTCTGACTAAATAATTTTTTTTACTGTCGACGCAAAAATCAATCGAAAAAACGATCGATGGCTCTCCCATGACCCTGAAAATGTTCCCATTGTTTCCACAAAAAAAAATCCCGGTGAATGTCCACGTGCTAAATGTTGTGCCCAGTAAGGTTGATGTTGTGCCTCTAATTTTTTTCAAGAATGGCGAAAATGTCACATAAAAAAGTTTCGGCCCAAAGAATTCTGGCCTCCAAGCTGACAAGATTTATATCTTTTGGACTTCTATGGATGAAGCGTGGTTGAACGGGTAACCAACAAGTCCAGGCATCCATGTGAGGCGCTATTGAAGCGGTATACGCCGATAGGGAACGTGACGCATTAAAACGGGCTTGCAAACGCTTCAGACCGAGAAAGGAGGCAGTCATTCAAGGAGGGGCAGGATATATATATTAAATCTATTATTTATGACCTTACAAATAATTCAGATAAAAAATTTGTAAACTTTTCCGTTTCTGCAATAAAATTTTTGATTAAAAATAATCTTTCATTTGTCCGAATTTTGGCGCCGCATCCTGCATTCAGAAACATTAGCAGAGTTTGATTGTTCAAATTTTAGACGACTATGATTCAATTTGTATGAAATTTGGCATATTTTGGTGTATTCCGACTAAAATTGACTAAACCACTGTTTAAATGAAGACATGAACATGCGATGAGCTTCAAAAAGTCAGTTAATTATTTTTGATAAATCGACAAGAAAACTGTTCAAGAATATATTTACAAAGTTATATGTAAGGATTCAAAAAATTTATTTGGATGGACGACAGATATTGTATTAATATTGTATGTATTAGGATTCCGGATGTATGGTTCGGAGTTATACTACAAGACGATTTTGAGGTCCTGTAGAATAACTTGCCATGTCAAGAGTGTTTAATGAACTCCATGTCCCTTTTAAAATAAGGGTAACATATGCAACGACAACCAAGAAAGAGTAGCAATCTCTTCTGAATGCAGAATAAGAATACTTTCTGATGAATAAGAATACTTTCATTGATGTTCTTTAGAAGTGGATACACTATTATCCACTTCTAAAGAACATCAATGTTTTTTCGACGCAATGCATCGCAAACATATGTATACAGTGCTGTGAATTGAATAATTATAGACTCACTTATATTTTTCGATTTTTTTCCAAAGCATTTTTAGGGAATGAATTTTTTGCCTGTACATTCCCAGGAAATCCTTTCAATCATCTACCTTCCCCTTTCTTTCAACCACGCCAAGTACAAGGTAGAAATTGCAAAAGTGTCCTTTTTCAGCTGTGAATAATTATGAACTCAGTTGCTGTTCTAAGTTTGCCAAGAGTGTTTCTAACGTGGATTTGAGTTTTTATGTAGCATTTTAACACTGTGAACACGTGCAAGTGTATTTTTTGAGAGTTTTGAAATTTTGTCGATCCCTAGAATTTCCCGTGAAAAAAGTAAATGATGTTGAAAAACATAGAATTATTGATTTAAGGAACAGTGGAAAAATTCAGAAAGAAGTCGCGAGAGAAATCGCGGAGTTTAGTTAAAAATTTGTTAAAGCTTGGAATCGAGAATTATGGGAAAAAGTAATCATCTGGACCTCCTCCAAAATATTCGCCTACTGTGAAACGCGCAGTTTAAAGAGACCTATCGAACACAGGAGCTTCATCGTCGAAAATTGGTAGCCAATTAAACTTGCAATGTGATCCGAACTTAATTAGAAAATGGGCTGCATCCTCCAAAACTTAGAAATACCAAAAATGTTTGAAAAAACCCAAATTGACGAAACGTTACATCGAAGTTAGACTGGAATTCGTCAAAAATTTCATCCAAAAACGTACCATTTGGGATCATGTGATCTTCAGCGACGAGAAGAAGTTCAATCTCGATGGACCAGATGGGGTTAATTACTACTGGCACGATTTATGAAAGAATAGAAGAATCATACCAAGAAGGGCACAGGGAGGTGGTCCTGTGATGATTTGGGCAGCTTTCACAAAAACGTGCTAGGAGCAAAATAGCCTTCGTCAATGGTAGACTGCTGTCGGATATCTGG
This sequence comes from Oxycera nigricornis, assembly GCA_963942545.1. NCBI lineage: Eukaryota > Metazoa > Arthropoda > Insecta > Diptera > Stratiomyidae > Oxycera > Oxycera nigricornis. The sequence continues at coordinate 100,187,738 of OZ012662.1, forward strand.
AGTTACTAGAGGGTCATCTACTGCCTTATGTGACGCTAGCGGAAGACGAAAACATTATTTTTCAGCAGGATAATGCACCCACCCTCACGGCTGCCTCCACAAAAAAGTGGTTTCTGGATTATGGAATCCAATTATTACCATAGCCCGCGTGAATTTCCGACCTAAACCCATAGAAAATTTGTGAGGCATCGAGGAAAGTCTACGACCAACTGAAGTCATCCATTGAAAATGTAGCAGAACTGAAAGAAAGAACATTAGTAGCCTGGAACGAGAGATCAGATAGCGTATTAAATAGTCTTGTTAATAGCGCTTCGAGTCGATTGTTATTTGAAATAATTTCCTGTTTTCATGAGAGACTCAAAAATATAGTTGAGTCTATAATTATTCACAGCACCTTATATCGATATTTCACGAAATCTAAACATCGAATATTTTTATATTATTCCTTTTAATCTGTTTTTCTGATGATGGTGTACTTGCGATACATACACAAAAAATAAATTGATCATTTGAAAATACATCGATGTATCGACCAAAATAATATTTTGCCAATACGTTGAAAAGCGACGATCGAATATTTTCATAACATGAATGTATAGAACATTCCCAGATGGGAAAGAGAGCCACCTAATGTTTTAAATGTCGCAATGCTCCTTGATATTGCCACAACTTCTTATACTCAGAAGTATGGACAGTTTGAGGCGAGACCATAGAACCTTTGACTATTCATCGGTCTTAACCAAAACCACTTATTTTCACCCTTCAAAGAGTCACCGCTGCACCCATGAAAAGAGAAGTTAGGCTACTTCTAGTTACCAAAAAACCTGGTTAACTCCTAGTAATGCTTCGAATAATTGAACTTCTTTGAAATAATTAATTAAAAGAATAAGTTCAAAGAGAGATGGAAGCGGCACTCGAAATAATGCTTAGTTAATTCTGCAGTAAAATAATCGCGAGCACCGTGTTACATATGTTTTTAAAAAAAATTAAGGAAACTAAGTAAAATGTACATAGAAATGGATTATACGAAATAATTCTCAAAATTAGCTTTTTAAAGGTGTTTCTTTCTCATGCGATTGTGCATGAATTTTTCAACCAAAAAATATTTCTGTTTTTAATCCCGTATAAACTGAATTGAATTAAAACGTATCGACATTCAATATTGACTCCGAAATCATCGAACCCAATTTGAAATCAACAAAAACCCATTAAAGGAAACGCTATCCTCAATTCATTTCTTCGGGTAACCCAAATAGAAAAGTTTCTCGGAAGAGCTAAGTAAATAACAACCACAAAACTCATCAAAACAACAAATTCACTTCTAAACAAATCATTCGAAGAAAGTATCCTTGTTTCTTTGTTTACAAGAGCTTTAACTTGCTCCTAGAACATTTTCCTCGAATCTAAAGTAATTATCGAAGACCAGGTGTTGAATTTCAATCCACTGGACTACTAATGAATTGAATTAAGAAAATCTAAGATGGGAGGGAAATTAAATGGCAAGGTCAACGGGAAAATTTTCGTGAATGGCAAAATCAATAAATACATTCGGAAAATTGTCAGAACAATTTATGAATTCTGACTCTCTTGGAAAATGACCTTTCCTAATGACAATTTCGTGGATTTGAAGTTGAAGAAAACATCAAGACGATTTGAAATCAAATAAAAATTCAAGACAATAAAGTCAATGAGAAAGCAATCAATGGAATCTATTGATGCCAATAAAATTGATCAAAATAGAATTAATGAAATTGCTCTAATATAAATGCCATTTAGTTGGATCATCCAAGGCTAAATCCTGAATAATTTCATTTTTCTTGTGAAAAACATGATTGGCATGATTTGTATTTATTTCGTTGAAACATTGCCGGAGGGATAAATTATTCAGGAATAATGAATCGAATAATAAACCCGTAACCTTGCTATCTTGCTATCCAAGTGGCAGTTATGTATAGATGTCTTGTTTTTTGGCTGTTCCTGAAACAGGAGAGACTCCCGAAGTGTTTGTCCTTGACGAGATTCTGACTTTAAGGGCAAGATTGAATTCTCAGCGAGTCCATGAACACTTCAGTTGTGCAGATGGAGGCAGGAAATGTAGAACTTGAAAAGCAAGAGAAGCCAAGCATGCATAAGGATCCACTTTAGCCTTTAGACGTTACACTTTGACATTATAAAAAAATATTCAGTGGCTCGTCAGTAAAGTGTGGAAGATTGACATCGCCATGGTCATGCTCAATTTTACTGAATTACTTTTTTGAAGTCATAAAAAAGTTACGAGCGGGTTGCTCGCCTTAGTATAGATGTTTCGTGGCTGATGTCTTCGTTATCGGATTATAAGAAAGCGATTAATTCGATTACAAGTCCTTTTTTGATGGTGAGAATCGAGGAAATGAAGACAGTAATTAGTAATATAATTGGTCCTTTCCTAGATAATTGGTTAGCTAATGAGTTTTAATTATGACATTATTTTCTGCTAGATAAGAGGTCTTTACATCGAAGCGAAGAGTTAGTCAAATTATGATTTTGTTAATGATTTTGTCGATAACGGTTGCAGTGTTGTACTGAAACTGAAATAAATTTTCTGTTAAATACATAAACTGACCTGAAGGTTGAACGTTAATGTCTACATAGCAAGGGGTTTTTCTTAATTCGACAAACTAAATCATATATTCATGAAAGCTCAGATAAAATACATCAAACTGATCAAGAAATCTGCTAGTCAGACGTTGTCTCTCTGAACAAAAAACAATTGATTATTTGTTAACTTCCCAGTATATGGCAAGTTCTTGTAATCGCCTAGAAAATCGAAATTGAAATTTTCAACATTTCTTTACGTTTTGAGGTCTATAGAGTATATATAAAGTGTTTTTAGAAAGGGAGATGTATGTGTGTGTGTGTGTGTGTACGTACGTACGTACGTACGTACGTTCGTGGACACTTTTTTCTACGAGCATAACTCACGTAAACAAAGTCGTATCGACTTTGTTAAGGTGTCAATCGAAGCGTCTTAGCAATTTTAAGAGCTGATTAGTTTTTGGGATACTTCGGTCGGGGGGGTTTGCTGTTTTGACCCTTTGAAGGTCATTTCTGTCATGCGTTATATCTCGCCAACCAAACATACGATTTGCATTGTAGAGGTGTCAATCGACGCGTATCAACATTTGTGTGAATCTGTCAAATTTTTAAAAAAATCGTTGTAGCCGTTTTTTAATTTAAGAAAAAAAGTGCAAAAAATTAGGGTTTTTTTTCATAAACAATAAATTTTTAACCTGATTTGCGTAGATAAGTAGACAATGTTTATAAAATTTATATACTCCAAACAATGTTTGTAAAAACAACATCAAAACATTTTGTCATGATTACGTAAACAATTCAATTAAAAATAAAAAACTATTAAAAGTCATCATGATTTTCAAGGTCATTTTTATCATTCTCTATATCTCACGAACCAGATATAATATTTGCATCATTAAGGTGTCAGTTGACGTGTATTAATATTTTTGTGAAGTTTATACATTATAAAAACTCGTTTCAGCTTTTTTTTAATTTAATAGAAGAAAATGCAAAAAATTATAGTTTTTTTCATAAAAAATATTTTTTAACCTGATTTGCACAGCACAGTAATAAATGTTTATAAAATGTATACATTCTTATCAGGTTTTGAAGAGAAACTGGCAAACTTTTCTTCCTTGATTATAAAAAAAAAAAATGAAAAATAAAAAATCATTCAAAGTTACCATTTAAAGAGGGTTCATACGAATGCTTTTACTTTATTTTTTTTATTCTAAAAAATTGTTGTAAATTCAATCAAAGTTTTAAAATATTTGCATAATTTGAGAAGATTTTACATAGTTTTTATAGTCTTTTATTTAAAAAAAATGCTTAAATTATTAAAACCAACAAAAATTTTCAAGTCCAAAAAGGCCGCCACCGATTGATCCGCGTGAATATTCAATCTGTCCTCATCGACCAAAAACCTTACGTAATCAATGGACCCTCCCGTAGACGATATGATTCATATTAACTCATTCCTGTTACTGCTATGAATACCTCTCATTGTTGTAATGTTGTTGATGTTTATGTAGATATTACTGGGAAGTTGACCGTGTGGACCTCAAGGGTCGCACCTCGCGGCTTGTTGGTCTGCTAATTGATTCAAATAATACTCTAAAGGATCAGAGGGAACCTTTTCAAGCCGGAAAAACGAGACAACTATTTTCCATAAATACGTGTATGAGAATATACAGAATGAACTGCGGTAAAAAATGAAACTTGTCTCTTTTTCTTTGGTCGAATTATCTTAAAAATCACAGAAAATCTATTAAACATATTTACTCAAAACGTTTTGCAGTGTTCGTGTAAATAAGCTTTTTTAAAGTTTAAATTATTATAAAGTTTTCATTCTCAGTCGGCAAATTTTTGTTTGATTTTTATAACTTGAAAACTTAATAATTTTTTGTCGAGTTATTCAAATTTTATTTATTGAAAATAATTGTTTATAAGTTTGTAGTTTTGTTGTAAAATGTTTTGTCGTTTAAAGTTTCAAAAAATTGAATGTTTTTTAAAAGAAATTGTATATTTTATTTCCCGAAAACCGTCACATTTCTGAAGTTTTATTGCTTGAAATAATTTCTCTGAAAAGTTTTGTATTTTATTATTTATTATTATTACGAGGGGCGGCTAAGTCAGCGGGCTGAGCTATTTAGCGATGACTCATTATTATCTCACTTGTCTTAACACTAATTTCACACTCCTTGGAAGTGTAAATATAACCTTCTTTCGATAGTGAGGTCATTAGAAAATTATCTGTTGAAGGACAAACGTCATCATGTCAGCCGATTCAACTAATTTTAGTAATATTGCACACCACATCCGTGATAAAATACTTCGTAAAGGAAGAAAAACCGCTGAATGATATTTTTGAAGACATGTCATCAGTTCTTTAGAAATCTGCGACTTCCTAACAATGGTCTAAAAATGGGTTCGCGTCTTTCATCAAGGACGAGAGAGCTGTGAAGATCATCCCGGGGCGTCTTGTGACGGTAGTGATGGAGGAAAATGTTCGAAATGTCGAAAAATTAGTACTGGTCGACCGAAGAACAAAATTATGGCAGATAGCCGAGGAGTTGCATATTAGCAGAGAACGGGTTAAAGAAATTCTGCACGAGAATTTGAATATGAGAAAAATCAGGGCGCGTTTTATACCAAAAATGCTATCGCCGTACGAAAAGCAGCGGCAACTCGAGGACTAGTAAGGATTTTTTGGAGTTAGTCGGGGACAATCTAGATTAAATTTGCGACCGAATCGTAACTGTAGATGAAACCTGGATTCGCCAATACGATCCGGAAACCAAACAGGAGTCCATTCAATGGATGAAAAAAGGAGAAAGGCCGCCGTAGAAATAAAACGTCCAAAAGTTGGCATCAAAGCTTATGACGACTGTTTTCTGGGACAGCGAAGGTGTTTTGCTGCTTAATCACATACCAAAAGAGATTACATACTATGAATGGTCAATTTTACGCAAATTTATTAGCTCAGGCACGACAAACAGTCGTACCGAAGCATCATGAGAAATTAGCGCGCGGAGTACTGTTTTTGCAAGGCAAAAAGGCGCGAGTTTTGAGGCAGTCGCTGAAGCAAACGGGCTTCTCGAAAATTGACCACCCACCGTAAAGTCTAGACCTGATTCCCAGCGACTATTTCCTTTTTTTCAAAATGAAAAAGGAGTTGCGAGATCGTAGGTTTGCCGGTGACAATGAAATGAAGAGGAGGCTGTAGAAAACCATTTTGAGGATAAAGAAAAGGAATATTTTCTGGCGGCTTTAAAGTGTTGTACGCCAGAAGTGAAAAATTTGTTTTGTTTGAGAGAGACTACTGAAAAATTAAAATAAAATACTCATACTTTTCTTTCATTTAATGCCTTTGTCGGTTGGTTGGTTGTATTGGTAGCCTCCTTTATCCAAAGATGGCTTACTTAGGCCACTATAGGCCCATTAATGCCTCGAGGCACGGACTTATCAGCCGCCCCTCGTAATTTATTGAAATTTATTTAATATTTTTCCTGGTGTTTTTTATTCACTATTGTAATTTTTAAAAATTTTATAGTACCTACATATTTTCTTTACATATGTCCTAGGAATGTGCGATTTCACCAGCGTTTTATTAGCTTAAAATAAATATTTTAGTATGGATTTTGTGCTGTCTCTTGGGTGAACATTTGTTTAAAAAATATCCAAAAATTATTCCTAAAAGATATTGATGGAATTTCTAGGGAAAACTTCGTCGGAAAATTGTTTTGCAATCTTTTTCCGAATTGCTTTCTACTGGACGATGCGGTATTGTTGGTAATACAGCCAATAGTATGGTATTATTGCTAAGACAGCTAATAAAAAAGCTACGTCCCAGATATCACTCAAAAAATATTTTAATCGTCTACCCAAAAAATCAGTTACTGAATCGTTGCAAAAAATGAATTGCTAGGCTAAACAGAAAGATTTGAACTGAAATCCTCAATTTTGTGTTCATTTATCAAATAAAAAAAGCTGCATTTTTTCAACTACAAAAAATAATGGTGCTGCATCAGAAATACGTAAAGGATGTCCGTGTAAAGAAAACAATTATCCGTTGGTTAGACCGATCAAAAAATATTAGAATTCGAATATTTTTTTTTATGTAAACCCGGAAAGTTGTCCACTAAATAAAAAAAATATTTATTATATAAAGCAAATAAAAATTTTCCAGAATTTAGTCAAAAAAATGTTGACCAGGTCAGATAAAAAAATAATTTGTAATCAAATCAGTAAAGTTATAGAAAATGTAATAACTAGGCAATATTTTGTAAGGGATAACATAAAATTCTGATCCTGTTTATAAGCGAAATATCTTCCTCATTAGGTGAAAAGCAATTCTTCTGAGCTAGACTACAATTGACTGACCCTAGAAAACACACATTTTTCTTTTTCTTCCAATAAAGTCGGTAGTTAAATTTATTTTGGCGACCCTAGAAATGTGTCGTCCTCTTCCAAGTCACCCTAAAATATATACACGTCTGCGACAATGGTGGAATTAAAATAATAAAAATTTGGAGGCTTTCTATTAAAATTATTTTATGCGTCAAAAAACTTTGCAATTAAAATATTAAAAAGAAAAGCCAAAAAAATGTTTGAAGCTTCTGACAAACACAATTTAAGTGAAACGATAAATCACTTTTTTCTCGTTAGAAAAACAAGTCACCAAATAAGAAAGGCTTTACGAAAGGATAGATAATCTTAACGCAAGCGAGCATATTAACATTTCATTAGAATTTTGAAGTTTCTTAAACGTGTCTTAACATTATGCAGTTAATAGTTCTAACAAGCATCTTTATTTGATTATGAGAAAACCTTAAGAATCTAATTATCTACTTGAGTTTTACTATTCCTGTGGGCACAACGGGTATAATTCTCTCTAGAGAAAATTTAATTTGAACTTATCGCTTTCATAAATTTAATAAATTATTTCATAATTCCATTTTTAAAAAAAATTCCAGCAATGCGAAAAGGAATATAATGTAGGAAAACTACAACTTAGAGACATTCTATCAGTGCCAATGCAAAGAATACTCAAATATCATTTGCTGCTCGACAAATTAGTTAAGGAAACATCAACAGTAAGTTAATCCTATTTGTTGGAGACGACACTTTATTGATATAATTTTATTCATTGACGTTTCAGCTTCATGAAGATTATCGTGGTCTCGAACGTGCCAAAGATGCAATGATTGATGTTGCCAAATATATAAATGAAGTGAAACGTGATTCCGATCATTTAGTTATAATACAAAAGGTTAAGGTTAGTGTTGTCTGGATTAATTTGATTGATTTTAATTGCTGGATGTTTTAATCTGGAGTTCGATATTTAAAGCTCAATTTTTTAATGTTTTAGGAAAGTATAATCGATCTCCAACTACCCAATGGTAATGATCTACAACAATACGGTCATCTACTGCTCGATGGTGAGCTGCACATAAAAGCGCACGAAGATCAAAAGAACAAGCAACGTTATGCGTTTATTTTCGAAAAAATCATGATCCTAGTGAAACCGTTGAATGGTAAATCCAATGACGTCCAATACACATTTCGAGAATCTCATAATCTGGCTGAATATCGTGTTGAAAATGGCCATTCCCGACGCACATTGGGACGCGATTCACGTTTCAAATATCCATTAATATTGGCCCGGAAATCTCAAAAGGCTGCGTTCACGTTGTATTTGAAAACCGAACCGGAACGTGACAAGTGGCGTAAAGCGTTAAATGAGGCCATGGAGAATTTAGATCCGCCCGGATGTCGAAGTACCGATCATAAATTTGAAATTACCACATTTACAGTGCCGATTCGATGTCAGCACTGTACGAAATATTTGAAAGGACGAATACATCAGGTGAGAAGCGTAATATATTTCCATCATAAAATCTTAATGACAAACACTTATGGGAATTCATTTTAAAAACAAGCTTTAATTCCAATGAATATTATGCTGTATTCTCATACACCTCTGCCTCAACACGCAATACATTTATGTTGAATTGCTACTTCTAATATGCAAACATTTCCATTGCCATCTATAAATATGAAATTCAATTACGTGCACGTAGCAATATAATTGTGAAACACTATTCAATATGAAATTTTGCAGGGCTATCGTTGCAAAGTCTGTGATATTGCTGTTGATAAAGGATGTATTTCATCGACAGGACGATGTAGACCCAATTCAATTAGTATACCTCCGCCCGTATGTGATAGGCAGCTATCGGAATTTTACTGGTGTGTATGATGAGTGTTCAAATAAAGAGAGAGAATGACAATAAATTTATTTATCAAAATGTTGATTTAGTTGGAATTAATTTCACAGTTGATTTCAATTTCAATATTTACGCGTGTTTGCATGAAAATATTTGAGTATATTGGCAACAATTTAACATGAATGTTGTTTGTTCAGGTTCGCTGGGACAATGGATCGTGAAACGGCAGCTGCTAAATTAGAAAGCCGTAAAATAGGAACATATTTATTGCGTGTACGACCACAGGGTGCATCGAATCCCAATGAGACAATGTATGCACTAAGTTTAAAGTAAGTAGAAATTGAATTTTGCATAGAATTTGCGGTGAAATGTTCTATGAGAACTACAGGCAAGGGCGGATACAAGGGGGGGGGACATGGGGGTCATGATCCCCCTGAGCCTAGGTAAACTAGTGATTTGTACGATTTTTTTGTAATATTGTCTTCTTTTATTTGGATTTTCGAGGCAGTGACCCCCCTGAGTCAAATGCTGGATCCACCCCTGACTACAGGGTCCGCCACTCGAAGTGTAACCTATTCAAAAGGCCATAAATTTGGTTTGGAAAATGATTTTCATTTATTTCAAAGTACAGAATGTGTGAAAATAATCGACAATTCAGAATCAATTCACTTTGGCTCGATATGATCACCTTTCACCTTGACTATTGACTTGAGACGGTCAAAAAATGAATCGCAAGCTGCCCGAACGTAACTTGCCGGTATTTTAGCCCACTCACAGACAATGGCTTTTTCAGCGTCTCCAGGTGGTTTTTTTTAGCTCGGACCTTGCTTTCCAAAATGGTCCAGAGAGAATAATCAATTGGATTCGCGTCTGTTGAATTCGAGAGCCATTGTGTGGTCGAAATGAAGTTCGGAATGTTGTTTTTCAACCATTCTTGGTTCACTCGCGCTTTGTGAGACGGTGCAGAGTCTTGTTGAAACGTCCATGGTCTGTGACCGAAATGTTTATCTGCTCATGGCTTCAAAGCAGCCTCCAGAATACTTTCCCGATAATATGTCGCATTTACTTTGACGCCAGGCTCAATGGAAACGATTGGAGAGCGCCCATCTGCGGTTAAAGCGGCCCAAACCATTATTTGTGTCGGGTGCTGCTTCCTGGTGGCCAACCGATGACTCAAATTCTCGTATGAACGGTTTGTCAAGTAAACCCTATCGTTTTGGGAGTTTAAAAATTGCTCAATTGGGAAAATTTTCTCGTCAGAAAACACTTTGTTCGGAAACTGACCGCTTTCGGTCAAACGAAGCAACTTCTTCGCTCTCTCAAGTCTAACTTGTTGCTGCTTCGGTGTAAGATCATGCGCCTTTTGGAACTTGTAAGGCTTCACCTTGAGCTCATTTTACAATATGCGACGGATACTGCGATCGGATATTTTTAGTTCTTTAGTCATTTGATTGGCATTTCGTCGTGGATTTCGCTCAAGTCGCTTCTTCACTTTTCAAACCATCTCAGGTGACGGTGCAGTTCTTTAATAACCACCTCCATGGCGTTTTGCGATGCTACCAGTATCATTATAACGTGTTATGGTGCGATAAACAAAAATTTTATTTACATCGAGGTGTTTGAGCTCACGAACAATCGCTGGATGTGATTTCCCAGCTGAATGTAAAGCAATCACACTATTACGTTTGAATTACATCGCTTATAACCTTTTTTTGCATTCACTTTTAGCAAAATGCTTTTGTACGCTTGTAAACAATACTCAGCACTGTCACTTAGCAAATTTCTAAACAGCTGATGCCAGTGTGACAGCTGCGACAACGGTTTGAAGCTGGTTACACTTCGAGTGCCGGACCCTGTAGACCTGATCTTTTCATTAAATATGCCCAATTTTTAATTCAAAGTATTTTTTCTTTCTTTTTCTCTTTGAAATGCTCAGAACATCAAATTATTTTTGTGCTTCTGTTTGACTAGTAAAATAATTTTAATTGTTTTGTACTACATAATAATATTCTAATTCGTTATTTTATTCAATTCTTCTGATATTAAATTGTTTCGCACAATTCATTCCCAAAGTTTTTCATTGCTTTCTTTCCAGAACCGATGATCGTATCATAAAACACATGAAAATCAATCAAAAACGCGATTCTGAAAATGTTGTTTATTGTTTATCAACACGACGACATTTTAGGACAATCGTTGAACTCGTTTCGTATTACGAACGAAATGATTTAGGCGAGAATTTTGCTGGGTAATTTTTGTTGTTATTTTTTAAAGTAAAGTAAAAATCATGTCAATGTTTTTTTTTTGGTATTTTTCCAGATTAAATCAAACACTAAAATGGCCGTATCGGGAAGTAATAGCCACTGCTAATTATGATTTCGAGCCGAAAGGTAATAATCAATTGTCGTTGCGAGAGGGCAGTCAAATTATTGTGATTGGAAAGGATGGCGATAGTAAAGGATGGTGGCGTGGACGAAGTGGTGATATGGTGAGTAAAAATAAAATTATATATTACAATAATTTGATCCTATTAGCATTAAAAATATCGTGCCCAAAATAGTTCATTCGAATGCTTTGAAAAATAATGTAAAATATCCCATTTCAACGAATATTTTTTCTTCAATTCAAATTTCCAGGTTGGCTACTTCCCCAAAGAATATGTTTTCGAGCATGTACAAAAAAATGAGCACCAACTATGATATTATAACTACATTGTCTATATACATAGCAACAAAGATGTTCCAAGTGGCCATAATTTTCCACCCGAGTAGTACGACAAGGAGGAATCATCGTAGTCGATATGAAAATTCATCAAAGGTATTGTTGACAATGCAAGCGTATCATAAAAGTGTAGAAAAACTTTAAATACAAGTTCCAAACGCAACAAGAATATATTTTCGGGGACAACTGAACGATTACATATATATTTTAAATGATTGAAATTAATTAGGAAAATATCGAATGCTAGTTTTAAACTATATTTATTGAAATATCTTTTATTGCACCTCACACCTATCTCAATCTATTTATCAGATTCAAGTTGAATATTGAACTCGCGCTTTAATTGAAAACAAGCACAATCTACTGCAAATTATTCTCTTCTTTATATTAAGGCTAGATGATTTTTTTAAAGGAAATCAAAAATGACGATTCATAGTTTTATAATCCGTATCGGTAGTAGTTATTGTACGAAAAAAATTACCCTGTCTAGTTTTCAAGACCATTTTAGTAGTAAATATTTAAATTTTAATGCAATCGACGCAATAGTATTGCATAGCACATTATAAATGTGAAACTATAAAATTGTCTATTTATTGATATAAAATCGATTTACAATTCTATATACATACGATGCCAAGTTAATATGTGCAATTGATGAAATGCTTATTCTGAAACAATTTAAACAGTAGATTTAACAGGACCGTTTAGTGATGTTTCATCAAAAGAACAATTATGAAACCGAAAACCCGGCAAAATTTATAAACCTAATGAAAAATTGGTAATTAGACGAAATACATTCGTAATAAATATTTAAATGATATTTTCTAAGCGTAGCTAGAATATTTGGGAATGTAAAATCGCTATTTTGTGATAAATTATTGCAAACGAATTAGGTATATACGAGAAAAAAGAAAAATCAACACTTGCTGGTAAGAATATATGAAAGTAAATTATATTGTCTGTAATAAGATGTAACTATGCTAACAAATGAGGTTTTTCTTGTTAGGTTATCAGGTGGAATTTATTGAAACAATTTGAAGTGCAATCTCGTATAAATCTTTGGGAAAGGGATGTGTTTCATAGCTCCAAAATACGACTGCCAGTCATCCTGAAACATTATAACAGCAATTGAAATCTGATTTGCTCTCACTGTTAGTACAATACAACGCTCTAAGTTTATGAGATCTATTGAATCGTTTCTCAAGTTTAGTGTAGCATGTTTTTATTATTACCTAGATGATCATGACCAATTTGCGAATTTAACTTAAATGTCTTACATTTTTAATGAATCTCGCTTTATTTCGAATGAAATTTTAAACACACCGGTTTGGATGAAGCTTAAAAATATCAGTCAAATTCTGCTCTACTCTTGCCATTGATACTGGAAGCTACATTAAAAGCAGAATACGGTTAAACACAACCCAATAGGCGTCAACGCATGACCCAAAGATAATCAGAAGTCATAAAAGCAAGCAAAAAAGGAAACTATTTATTGCACCAAAACATAAGACACACAGAACACGGACGTAAATTGTGAACAGGAGTAACTAACACAATTCAAAGGTAAATTATACCACCCAATAAAATATATATAAAGTTGGAAGAATTAGAACCAATCATTTAGTCCTAGTGAACCAAATGGAGAGCTTATAGACAAAAAAGAAAAGTGGTGAAATATGATAAAGACAGTAACAAACAATATTATACTTAAAGTTTACGCAAAAATAAGTTTATAATGAAAGAAATTTTAAGAATGACCACAGTATATAGTAGAGAGTGGAAGGACAATATTCCACGGGCTTCGATTAAACATATAATCAAACCCAAAAATAAGAAGAAGAAAAAAGTCTATCTAACAAGTCGAAAGGGACTGCATCCAAAGGCAAAAGCAACTATACCAACTGATAAACAGCGTGCAGCGAAATCCGGACAACACATCAGGAAAAACCAAAGACAAGGTGAAGTCCTCAATGCCAAGAGCCATTCAAACATAGAGTAACGTCAACAATCTACACAAGATGATCCTGAGACTGAGAGCAGACATAATACAGATGGGAAAAATGTTATCAACCAGGTGTACTCCAAAATTTACACGAAGGTAATTAAACCAATCTGGCCCATTGTACATTTAGTGACCACCAGAGGGTAGGAACACCCAATCCCGTCCCTAGAACACCAAACCTTAGCCAGATCCTTCTAGGTTGATGGTGACTCTAACACTATTGAATTTAACCTAAGAGATCAAACTACAAAATGGATCCTCACAACAGTCAAAAGACTGTTTTATAATTTTAGTTTTACAAGAACTACACCGCTCTTCTTTACCAACCCAACTAAGATAACAAAACCATTTTTCTCAACCAATCGGAAAGTTGTATGTGTTTTTAGAAATTTCATCTGGACCTAGCTTCCATTAAAGACCCCACCAAGAAAGCCTACACAGCAATAAATGACTTTTTGTGAATTTGCTCACATTCTGACTAACACCAGGACAATGTTCAATTGAATTGACGAGATGTATGACCAAAAACTATCCTCTCAACACAGCCATCAAAAATGTCCTCTAGCGGACATCACTGAGAAAATTTTCATCAAAGAATGCTCCTTCAATTTCTCGAAAGTCACAGGTGTACATGCTGGCATTATACATATATGTAGTAGTAGACGAAGCTTGTAAAGATCTACTAATAGGTTTCTTTAAAGATACCATAAAAAACAACCTAGACCCAGCAAACCATCTTTTCCTGTACGACTAGGAACGATGAAGACTTCACGGTCTTCTGGAAAAGGAAAAAAGTCCGTACCTTCCTCTATTCGTCCCCCACATCACTAAATAATGTGACTACTACAGCTCCTCTCGAGCCATGGTTTCCTGCAGACGATACCTCCGATTGCCGCGACCTCCGTTTATGAAATTTTAGCAGCAATGTGCAGTCTTTTGTTCAACGTTGGAAGGTGGAAATCTTCAAAAGATACCGATCAGCTCCTGCCTCTCGGCATGCCGGATTTGTACCGACTAAAACCACCTCTGTCTCTTCAATCACTCTCTCCATTTCAGTAATTCTCCGTAGTTATATTTCAGTACATAGTACTTCCCAGACGATAAGAATCAGTAAAAGGTACCTTTTTGGCTTTTAGTGTGGAGCTGGACCGTGGCTCACTTCGAAAGTTGGTCCTGCAGGAGGCACTGGACCAGCATCTCCTGGGTTTTCTGACTGGCCTTCAGCCCTCGGCTTTTCCTACAAATATCTTTTTATGTGCTCGATGTTCGTCCATACGTTGCTCGTGACTAGCCCATTGCAGCTTCCGCAGTCTGATAATTGTGGAGACATGTTGCTCGTCAAATATTTCATACAGCTTATAGTTGTATCTAATTCAGAATTAGTCGCTCTTCCGTTTTGCTCTAATTATTCCGATACGTGTCTTTCGAATTCGTTCAACATGTTTGTGGATGCCTGTATAAATCTCCATGTTTCACATCCATAATACAACAGAGGTCATGTTGATATATAAACTTGAAACTTTGTCTTTCATGTGTATGCAGCTGACGTTCAGTATAGACAGAAGGGAGTAGAAGGTTTTATTAGCGAGCTGAACTCTGCATTTTATTTCGTCCAGTTTATTGCCTTTCGTTGTCAATTTCGCACCAAAGTATCTAAATTCATTCACATTTTTTAATTGTATTCGTTAAGAGTAATATTTAATCTATTGAGGGTAGTCCTTCTTGTCCCGTTGATTTTTAGGCTTAATTCTGTTGCTTCCTGCTGGTTGAGCAGGATTTCTTTGGCATTGAACAGAGACGATAATAAAGCTAAACCCTGAGTCCGAGTTTAAATATAATATTATCCTGAATTCCTTTTCGTTGAGTCCACAAATCTAGTTTTTAGCATACACAGTTAATGAATTAGTATAAGCTTCTCACTTTTTTGCGGCAGAGATTCCTTTTTTAATACGATTCGATCCGTTACATGCTGTTCGTCAGACGAGCCGATTTTATCAACTTTCCTGTTGGGCACTGAGAATTCAGCATTTCTGTGTCTAATAAGCTCAAAGCTAAAACATTCGGGAGTAAAACGTAAAACTGATGTAATCGACCCTATATCGATTTCGTCGTTAAACTTTAATCCTATTCAAATTTCCTGACTAACTTTTTACATTTCCCTAATCATGTAATTCTAAGCCTACAATACCAAACTGTTTCAATAAATTCCACCCATACTATGTACGGCCTAAAATTGAAGGTAACCAATAGCTTTTCCCCAAACAAAAATAGTACTTCAAATATTATACATGGATTAATATCAAGAAATTATGAAAACAATTTAGTGCTGAAAATGTTAAAGAAAAAAATATTTAAAAGCTGTAAAATTTATAACAATTTTGATGACTTCAAGTCGGAAATGAATGAAAAATAGTGTAAATAGGTGCGAAAAAAATCATTCAATCTATACATACTAAACCATGTTACTAAATTCGACATATCTTTTTATGCTGCTCAGTTTTCAATGAATTTAAAAAAATTGACTTAATAATCAACATAAAATGTTCATTAGGTTTTATTTGAATCTCTGTAAAAAGTCATAAATTTATTTAAATAAATTTTATAAATATTCTCAATATATTATTTTTATTGTTTATGCGTAAACTATTACAAAAGCATAATTTTGTTTCGAAAAAAATCGAAATGTTTCAATTTTTAATTTTATTTATTGAAATAAACACCGTAAAATCTATTTAGAATTCTTCCACACATTTCAACAACTGTCAATCATTCTAAGGCTAAACTTTATGGCGTTCTTAATTAAATACTTTTTAAAAAAATACCCCAATTGTATATAAAATATATATAAATTGAAATAATAAATGTTAAAGAATGTATAATCTCCATTAAAAACAAACTACGTAAAAAAATCCCAAAAAGCAGCAATTTTAAATCAATTTTGAACACTGTACATTTTTTGGTTTTTGTTTTATTGCACATAATTTAAATTAAATTACTTTTCCAAACTAGAATTAATAATGTACAAACTATTTGATGAATAATGCATTGATAAGCTGTAATGTAAATTATTTTATTAGCTAATTAAATATTTGTTTATAGTTTTTTTAATCGATGAAATAAATTTAAGATAGTCAGCCGAATTATTAATTAAATTTAGAAAAGAAAAATGTAATTCGTTATAGTTTTTTTAGTTTTAGTTATTAGTCAATATAAATAATTGTTTTATTTTTTTCTGGAGGAAAAGAATTATTGAAAAAATAAAAAATTAATTACGAAATTTGAAAGATTTTCAATTTTTTTAAGTGAATTTTAAGAAAGATGATTTGTTAAAAATAAAACTTTAAGTAATACGTGCTAAAATTTAATTCAAATGAGAATTTCTGGCGTGCAGCTGATGTTTCCTTAGAATATCTTAATTCCATGGACACTTTTCCTTAATTTTGTCGACGAAATGTTTGGCGTTTTTGGAAGTTTAAAAATAATTTTCTTGCTGAAAAATTTTTCATTCAATCTCGAGCTCTTTTTGGTCAAAGAAATCAGATGGGCTGTAACGTGATTTAATGTTCTTCATAACTCCAGATGGGCTGTTTCGCTTTTGATGGTGTTTTTGGCGACATGCAATCAGAATTACAACATGATATCAAATCCAGTCAATCCTTCCTCTATACTAAAGTAAAATTGGAAGTCATGCCTCACAATCTCAATATTTAACATCCCTGCTTCATTACAAAGCCATTTCTTCCTTTCTTATTAAAATGATCTTTCCTATTGATTTGCTTAGCTTCCATTCTCACCTTGTCATCTGAATAATCATGGTACGTGCATATGCTCTTTCTCGACCCCAGACCTCCATTATTCACACTATGTACTTGATTCTGATGTATCCACATCTTTAGATACTCTGTGGGAGACCTGGAGATTTTCAGCACTCTTTAAAGATACCAATTGTATCTACGGTCTGCAGACATGGCGTTTCATTATTATGCCTAGTTGCACCTGTGTCTACCTTATACAGAAGCGACAACTACAAATCGGGCTGGAGAGTAGCATTTCTTGCTGCCTACAATCTTGGATGTGTTGGCTTCAGTTGGGCATGGTACTACCACAGCTCGGCTTACGATGGAGTCAATGGTTACCAATAATAATTCATTGTGGCACGGACGGATTCAATGAACCGATGCACCCTCGGCTAAGACAGCTAGATGGGTAGACTAAGTAGGAAGGCTATTGCATGCGCAGACCAGACTCCATAATGCAGTCACGCGTGGTCGAGATAATGTTACCTGGCGCATGTATTACATTTATATGGTAGAATAAGAACGGTATCTTGAACTAAAAACTGACGTCGATGGTAGATACAATGAATGGGTCTCTCAAGCGTAATTGTTATAAACATATGAATGAATATTGCTGCAAGAGCATGATATGGGTCATAGTTTTACTATGGGGCATTGTTTATTTATGGTGGCCATTAGAGGACTAGTAAAAGACATGGCTGATGGAGTGTTAAGCTAAAACGGGGAGAATAATCGATGCGAATTGATTTTTTTGATACTGAAGTGCACGAATATGATCTATTGTTTTGAATTGTTATTATTTGCTTGAGGGTTTTAGATCACTTGAACCGATTGAAGTGGTTGTTGCTTAATTATTTATTTCAAATCATTTAAATTCAGTATTTGCTGTACAATTACCTTTGATAAAAGATCTGCGGAGGAATTGTAGTTACATAGATGTAAATGTTCTACTTAATTATTTCACGAATTTTTGCCATAATTTTTTTTTTGAAAATTTGACGAAATTTTTAATTTTTATGAACAATATTTATAGATTTTTATGGAGTCTATGTCGTTCACAAATTATTGATTTTTTATGGAAGGCATTATGCTATAAAATATGTACAAAAAAAATTATTTGAAATTTTTTCATGACAAATTATTTCTATTATATATTTCCCATTTAATGTTTTCCGTATTTATTCCCAGATTTTTTCTCTAATTTCGTAAACTTTTTGGTAAACTTTCTTTTGAACATTATGTTCGAGACAAAATTCTGGCATTGATTTCGTAGAAGATAAGGTATTTTCGCAATGGTTTTTTTATTTCCCACAAGATTTCGCGACACGTTAGAGATTCTGCAAAATTGCTTTAATATTTTTTCTCCTAGATTTTTTTAGTAACTTGTGAATCAAATTTTTGATGTGAAAGAATTATCCTGGCAGTTATTGTATCAAAATGGTTCGAAAATATTCTTCATAAAATTTTGGGTGCAGGAATTCTTTGAGTATTATTTTCCCATGTATTATTTTTAACGATTTGTTAGTAGTTTTATTTAATTTTTTCTACTTCAAGTCAAATTTTGTGGCGACTAATTCACAAAAGCATGTAGAACAGTTTTTCATGGCATTTTAAGCAGAGCATTTTTTTAAGATTATTTTTACAATTATTATAATAATATATAATATATTTATAAAATATTCCAAATCGAGTTTTTCAACAATTTTCGCTTGGAAAAAAATAATTTTGCAAATTTTTAAAGGAATTTTGTAAACAAATTTTAGTTGAACATGGTTTTTCAAGAAATTGCATCACAGAAAATTATGAAGAAGTTTTTGATGAATTTTGGATATAGAGGCTATATCATTATATTTTTTTCCAGAAGTCTGTATCCTTCTAGATTTTGTGATGCACGAGTTTCGATTATGAAAATTTACGGCAAATCAATTTTTTGTTAGAAAATTGATATAAGAGTTTTACAATTTTTCGGACCTGAACATTTTCCCCGAAGAATTTAGATATCCAATAATCATTCGATTTTCTAAGATTTTATTGGTGATTGAAAAATTATTTATTTGACTGGTACTCTTCGAAATATTTCGAAAAATGTCACAAATAATAGAATTTCTTTTAAAAAATCTTTTTTTCGTTTTCAAAATTCATTCATTTTCTAAGTTTTATGCACATTTCGAGCAGCGTTCATTATACTTATTACTTTTTAAAAACTAAGGTAATTTGAGCTCTTGCCAGCCAAGAGTTTGCCTGAATGTTTTGAATTTAGGACAATTTATCTGAGCTGCCAATTAATTTTCAGATCAAAATTCGAATAATTTCTAGATTCTATTTTGCTTATGCAAGACGATTGCGAATTAATTTAGAAACAAATAATCACGGTTTTGCAAAATAACAAAATCAATATTAAATGTCATCTGGCTTCCACATTTTTCTTTGATATTTTTGATAGCTTGTGCACTCACATTTTCGTTTAGATGAGTTTTCCTAGCTTAAGTTCACATTTCCTTGTTAAAAAATCAAGCCTCAATAGATTTACAATCTATCGCCTATAATTCAGCCATTTAATCGCAACAATGTTCCATTTTGAAACAATCTTAAAGATATTGGAACGACGATAAATCAATCAACTTTTCATTAAAAAAACCATTATAAATATTCGTTGACTATTCTTTTCAAATAATTTTGCAAATTTTTATAACAAAAACTTTAGAAAAATTTCTTTATAAAAATTTGAGTTAAAATTCTCCAGGGAAATTCAAAATAAAACTTTCTGAACGACTTCCATAGCTTAGTGAGTTTTTTGTCAGTCTTTTTCATTAACAATTTTGTTTCAGTTCCGGAACAATTTTTTAAATACTTAGTTTTTGTTTTGGTTTCCCTCTTAGTTTGAGAAATTTTCACAAGGCAAAATTTGTGAAAATTTTTCGCAGAAAAACTTAGTAATATTTTTGTTCCATTGAAATTTGTCGCCTGATATATTTCAATAAAGTTTTCGAAATTATTTCTGTAAAAAAAAACTATATATTAGTTTTGCTTCAATATTTTTCAGTGTTTAGTTCATACTTACTAAAATTTTCCTCCATTGTGTATGCCAAAAGATTTGAAAATGTATCTTGGAAGGTTTTAAAGTAGTTTTTTTTTTGAAAAAAAGACCAATGAAAGTTTTGTAAGGAGTTTCTCATGGAATTTTCATCAAGCAAATTAATGAAAATAATACGTGCGCATCATGAAAAAGTTTTCGTAAGTGTTGTTAAGTGTATTCAATCGTTTCCCAAAAAACAAATTAAATAAAGTTCAGTTTAAGGTGTAAACCAAAAATTAACTAGGCAAATATCATTTAATGATGAGTGGTTTACGAAAATATGTCTATGGCAAATATCATTGACAACGAAATTGCTTATTTGGGTTGATAGTTTTTTTTAAAAAATTTAAAGCCATTCTGTGTAAATGAAAAAAATATATAAAACGGTTTAAATGAATAAATATATTAGTAAATAATGATTAAAAATATCAACTTCGCATAACATTTCAAACAGAGCTCTAAAGATCTCCAAATCAAGCTGAAATCTCTCCACATAAATTCCAAGCTGGGCTTCATTCTTAAAACGAAAGCTTTTTGAAATATCTTTTAAAACTCGATCCATTCAACGATCTTGTCGCTAGAGCTTCGTTGATTAAAGCTAGCAGCTAAACGTGTTTTTTTTATCTTCGCAACAACACACTAGTATGTTAGCATATTCAAGCATAATTTTTAAATTTATACCTAGGCATCTGAAGCTTTTTCAAGCCTTTCTTTGTAGATGTAAAAATATAACCGCGATCGGTCGCTACTCACACTATGTACCAAAGAGATACTCCGATGCAGATACGTTGGATCGGCACCGTCCGTCTCAGATAGAGTACTATACTTACTATTATTGTTCAGCTGCTAGTCAGTCAGTCTGTTAGTCAGCCAGCTAGCCAGTCTTTAGATTGTTACTTGTCGGCTTGTATCTATCCCAGCTTGCGCACGCTTTAACCGCTTTCTGTCGAAAAAGATCGTAGCTACAGATCGTAGTACGTTCGGTGTCTGTTTGTGTCCCACGAAAACGTAAAAGTGTCGTGAATATTTGTGGATCTGATTTGAAGCTAAATAATATTTTTTTTAAATACTATTTTAGCAGGAAAATAGTGTTGATAAATTAATCTGAAAATTAAGTGTTCAGTGCTGAATAAATGTGGTTTAATCGAAGCACGACGAATATAAAAGATTGTGCGGCGTCACACCTTGTGTCTCAGTGTTCCTAATCAATAAATCCAGGTATTACTCAACATATCGCGACAACGGAAGAAGAGTTCATACGGTTACACTTGGTGTAGGTGTTATTATGCGTGGTTGCGAGTGCGGTTTTCAATCTGAATAAAGTGTTTATTTATGAAATTAGCATTTCCTATTTTATACGATTGTCGCGACTTGATGCTCGGCGATCTTCACCACCCGATAAGGTTAGTACGACTAGAAGTCAGTTATTTTTTGAATAAAATATGGCAATGTGTTTGATGCTACTAATATGGAGATGGGTGGGCTGCAAGAGGTTATAAGACTTGGCGCTGAAGATGATACAGTTGACTTAATGCGCCGTTGATTTTTTTTAAAAAAAGAAGTGATCAGCAATTTTATGGAAAATTGACCCGAAATGTGCTTGAATGTAGGAGGCCAAACTAGAAATTAACTTTGAATTTAAGAAAATAAATTGAGTTCTTAGATGTTTATGGAATGGACACATATGGTATTCGGTAGATAATTCTAGTTTCCAAATTAAGTAATTTTATCGCCTGTTCCAAAAAACTTTGCCAATTTCTGCATCACTGAATAAAATCGTTGTGGGTTTGCTTCTCGGTATCCTCAGAACACGAGCAAGAATATGTACAAAGACTAGGATATTTTCTTAAATTTATTGATCCTGCAAATCTTTAATCGTACAAACATTATCAGATACTTTTTTCAGGGCAAAATATCATTTCCCATCACCTCGACCAATATCAGTTATCAAAAAATAGATCACAAAATACCATTAATATAAGCTAAGCTGACGAAAGAGGATATAGTATTATGTACTTCCTATTGAAACATTTTTTGTTACTATAAGAATAAGATAGCTAATCTTCTAATATTTTTATTAAAAATAAATTATTAAAATACATGTATGATCTGAATTTGATAGCGCAGTGCTATTCTTCATTCTTTGATTATAGCTAACTCAGTCAAGTACAACTGAAAATAATTTTGCAAGATATGCTTCAATGCGCATGAAATTTAACACTCACACAAGTTGATGGAGCGGGCTTGATTATTAAGTTAACTTGCAGGATATTTAGGTCAGTTTGTGTCAGTGAAAATGGACTGTAAGAAGAATAAATATGGGCTAATGTGTCTCTAGTAAATATAGTCATAGATATCAAGAAATTAAGCAAGATTCAGTGAACTTTATTTGGAAGTCGTTTGAGAAAAATGTTTGTTCAATTGCAAAATTAGATTGGTTCAAAAAATTAAATTAATTAAAAATTAGATCAATTAAAAAACTTAAATAAAAATTGATTAAAAGAATTATGGAACTATTTTTTAAAAGATCATTTTTTGAAGAAAAAAAGAAAGAATTTTTTTTCTGGAATCCCGAAGATCATTTTAATTACAATTAATAATCTGAAAAACATTCGGGAAAATTAAGCTGTTGGTTTGTATTTACTTTTGCAATTTTAAGCAGACTTCCTTTTTGTGATTTTTGTTCACCATTTTTTCGAAGTACTACAATGCTTTAATAATATTAGTCGCAATTATTTAACGGTAAAAATTGTAGCGTCCATCTTCGAATAACGTATATACGCTTTAAAAAAATTAGTATCAAAATTTTGCCTTAAATTCTTTCAAAATATTATGGACAATGTTTCACGAAAATTTTAATATTTTTATTAGACAAACTCTTGTAGAATATTTTCAAAGATTGTTTCAATATGCTATTTTTTTGAGAGAAATTATTTACAAATACGTTTATATGCTTTCGAACGAAATTTTCCGTTTAGAATTTTTTCCGGATAATTTGAGATGAAAGAATGAAAAGATAAAAAAAAACCATCAAGTAATGCAACTCGCAGCTACGATATTTATCATAATGCTCTCAATTTGGTTCGATTCGCATCAAATTTTATAAGAAGATGAGTCCAAAAGCTATATTTACTGATTACTTTATGACTTTATAATGGTTGAAAATTTAAAATAGAATTTATCGCGCAACCGCTTGAA
Organism: Oxycera nigricornis; assembly: GCA_963942545.1. Lineage (NCBI taxonomy): Eukaryota > Metazoa > Arthropoda > Insecta > Diptera > Stratiomyidae > Oxycera > Oxycera nigricornis. The sequence goes on from OZ012662.1 coordinate 100,211,315, forward strand.
AGTTAATAGGAGAAGTTTGAAAAGTAAGGAAAAAACATTTACCATACGTTTTCTTGCTACATTTAATTTGGTGAAAAGTATTAAGGGTGTTTGTATAAAGTGTAGGATTTACATAAAATTTAAAAGAAAGCTATGATAAAAACTAAGTAAGCAATAATTTTTATGCATTTTTTTCGTCGATAATTTTCTCAGTTTTTGTTATTTTCCGGGTAATTTGAAATTTTTTTAAACAGTGGTTAATTATGAACGAACTTTGTATTACCCATGCTTTTTTTAAGTTATAAATACCCAACAAATACATCATCAAAATGTCATGAAATATTCTTGCAAAAAAACTTCGTAGCGGATTTTCATGAAAATTTTAAAATTTTCTTCGTAAATTTTTTAAAGAAATAATAATTAATATTTTGTTCATAAATGTTAAAAGAGGTTTTAATTATGATTATTTAGGTACGACATTTTTACGAAAGAGCTAGTGTTTTTATGACATTTCGCAAACGGGAAACAATTATCGGCATTTTTCTCATAAATTTTTGAGGAGGTTTTTCTCTCATAAATTTTTGCGTAGTTTTCCATGAAAATATTTTCGAAAATAATTTTCTCTCTCGATATTTTAATCTCATAGATTTCAGAAATTTTCAACGCATTGTGTAGAAAATTTTCAGAAAATTATCAAAGCCAATTGTTATATTCGCGAAATTTGTCAATGAGAAACTTGTTTGGAGACACTTTTTGGTCGAATCAACTTTGAAAAAGGATAGATTTTGAGTTTTAAGAGATTATTTTCATTTGTTGTTTAATTATGTATTCATTTGCTGGGAAGTTTTCGTTTAGTTTATTATGAAAGATTGTAGTTTTTTTAGCTTGTCATCACATATCACATCTAGTTAAAATTTCAACATCGTAGAGCCTCCTTGTGAAAGAGCATGATTTTTTTTGGAAATGTGATTTTGTTATTTTTATATTTGTTTCCAGTTTTCAAATCTCATTTTGCCTAAAGTTAAATTTTGTTCTAACATAAAAACTATCCAACATCTGTTTTCTCTAACCAGACGGTTTTTTTTTATTACACGTGTTTAATCAAACTGCAATAATTCTATACGGTCTCAAAAATTATGCTCTCCAAATTTCTTATAGGTACCTATTGCCTCCGTTATTTTCAAACTTGCAGCTTAATCCATCTGTTTTTCTTATGCATCAGCAAGTTAATGTCCAAGCATACTTAATTAGAGCTCATTATCGTCCAAAAGCCCTGCAATTTCGTCGAATATCGGTCCGATTGTTTAGAAGCAGTTTTGAAAACGATGAAAAAAATTACGACCAAAAGATACAATTCCATCATTCAATAGCTTACGGTTATAACTGGCATCCATCCAAGGCAATAATTTTCAATAGTTTCACCGATAATTTATCATTTAAATTTTTTTTGTGCTTCATCCAAAAATTGCTTTAATCGTAATTGAAAAGAATCTACGATTCATGTTTAATTCTAACTGAAATATCTTTTTTTTTTGTATTAAAAAAACGTTTATTGTTTTTTTCAGAACACACTTTCAATGAGGAGTATCAACAAAATTTATGCTTGTTAAGAGAGTAACATCAACACGCGGAGATGGCGCAATTCAAAGATAACTCATGGGTAAGTGGTAGTCTTGCTATAGATGATTTAAGACTGTTTTTATAGTGAATTGTAACGGATTTTCATCATATTAATATGAAAGTATCTGAGCATTCGTTACGCGTCTTCTAACGGGCAAATATGTCCATTTGACCCGGTTCATTGATGTTGTTGCTCTTACTACAATCATCTTCATCATCATCATCATAATCATCATTGGCTTCTTCATCGTGCATGGCAAGTACTCGTCTTGTATCTGGATCGGCGCGACAAGAAAGTAGAAAAGATACGTGCACGTAGGTACGTACATACATATTTGTATCTTACTCGCAAAGCATGTCTGAAAAAGCTCGCGAAATGTTGAATCCAGTTTTTTTAGCGGTTGAATTTTTATTGGCAGTTTTGGTGAGACATGGATTGCTGTTTTTCCATAGTGAAATTTATGCCGGTCCGATGATTGCGATAATGATGTCAATAGTCGTCGCGTTCTCGTAGCGCGAATAAAAAGATACGTACGTACTCTCGCTGCGATACAGCCATGTTGGCTCAAATGAATTAAACCTCTTGTACACGAGTAAGGCATGTCGGGCCGACATTGTTGTCGATCATATATCGATTTCATTCTGTTTGTCCAGTTGTACGGCAATAATGATCGTAATAATGTGAAACATGCGACTATTATTAATATTAGTGTCATGTTATTACTTGCACTTAGATTCGATCAAATGGAAAGTGGAAAATGCAGAGTCGTGTTGGATGTGTTTTTCTTCGTCTCTAATTGATCGTATGTATGAACGGCATTTCAAATCGTCTTGGTCATTGACTGGTGGTTAATCAAACCGTGTTGAAACCGTGCATGTATCTCTAATATCTAATCTGAATGGTATGATGGATACTTATGCAAGAATTGGATTGCACCTTTGAAATTATGGCAATCATTGCAAAATCCACTGAATACGGAGGAGGTGCAGTTTGGGTAGTTAAGTTACGAGATTTTAGATTCGCATGGGAAAAACATCAATCAGGAACTGTTCCATGAATATGCATTTGATTTTATATCATACTAGATCTATTTATGACCTTATTTATAGCCTTTTTGGATGCCACATCAATTGAACCCTGAAACGACAACTGAAGTAGTCTTTTTTGGCAGAACAGTGGGTTATTCATGTAGTAGTTTAAAATGTACTAGGCTGTTCAAAAAGTAAGCTACACCTTTTTTTGGCAAAATTCGATTTTATTCTCCAACATAATCTCGTTTTAGTTCGATACACGAGGTCCAATGATCCTCCAATTTTTTTGACGCCATCCAAATAATACGATTTGTCAAGCAGTCCTAAATAGCAGTCAGTTTCATATTTGACTTCTTCATTCGATTTGAAACATTTTCCCGAGGTTGCACGTTTGAGGTTTGGATACATATAAAAATCGCTGAGGGTTATTCTGGAAAATACGATAGTTAAGAAGGAATTTCAAAAAATAATTCATTTTTTTGCCTGTGCAATGAGCGACCTATGAAATGATGCATTATCGTCTTGAAAAATGATTGTTTTCTTCTTCAAATGAGACCGTTTCTTCTTTATTTCGACTTTCAATCGATTCAACGACGTTGGATATTATGCGCCAGGTATTGTTCTTCCCTTTTTAAGTTAGGCGATATAGACTATGCCATGTTCATCCAAAAAAAACATTTGCCACAACCTTCGCAGCAAATGTTTGCGTTTTTAGACGCTTTGATACACTTACACCTAGTAAAACCCACTCTTTCGAATTTTTAACGCGATTCCGGTGTGTACATAGTAGAAAATCCATATTTCATCCTTAGTCATATGTCGACGCGAAAATTTGGGTGAACTCTTGTGAACTAGGTCCAAATTTCTCACACGAACGCGACACGCATCTTGCACAAAGCTTTCTTGCCCTCAATTTTTCATGCAGAATATTGTAAGCCGATTCTGGTTAGATGCTTGCAGACTCGTCTTGCTCACGCACTTTCAATTTCGGGTCGTCCAATATCATATCGTAGATTTTTGTAATCATATTTGGTGTTGTTATCTCAATTCGGTGACCTGAATGATACTCATCACTTGTGCTCATACGACCATAAATTACGATTTAACCATTTGATCAGATGAAGCTGATTCCCCATAATGTTTACCGAGCTTTTCTTTTGGGGCTCTACCCTTCAAAAAATAGTGTTTAACCACATCACGACATTCTTTTTTTCCATTGTTAGAAAAATAATCAAAATTGTTCACTGTCTACGGTTGTCACACAAAGCCTAATGTACAGCATGTCAGGAAACTTGACATGTGATCGTTTGAAGGTTGGTTCTATCTGACAACAAAGAGATTTTGTAGGAACGACACTGCGACAGCAGCGCACCTAGGTGTCAAAGACGATGAACAAAAAGGAAAATCTCGTCCTGTTCAGTTTCGACCGCCGCCGACGCGTGCGCACAGTAACTCGCAACCTCATTGCTTCGTTATCACACGTTTTAGGGGAAATGGAATTATAAATAGACAAATAAACATGTTAAGTTAAATGTAGTGTTTTCATCTATGTGGAGTTTAAGGCATTACAATTCCTTTTTTTGTGGCGCCCCCTGTTGTTTAGTACCTTTCTTTTTGAACAGTCTAGTACAGAAGTTAGTCTGCTGCCCTATGCTTGTCTAGTATTTGTGGATAACAATGGAATGAGTAGTAAGGAAGTAACTAGAATGTTGCATTGTCAGTGAGTTAGTTAGATGAAATTGATTATGAATACAAACTATCACCAGATCACACCCGATACCGAAAGGTTCAAATAGTGACGTAGCTAAATGTCGGAGAAAAGGAGGCAAGAGTATATCTAGATCCTGCGATAAAGTCCATCTGGAATAAAATTAAAAACATGCAAGTTAACATAAAAATGCATAAAAAATTATAAATACTGAATATAATGTCATCAAATTACCAGAGATAAATCTAATAAAATCTCCATAGTTGTTCAGGGAACGACGATAGTTTGAATAGTTCAGGCAACATCAACTATGAAAAGATTCAACAATCTTTTTTTCTTTGTATCAATGATAATGTACCATCAGCTGGGGTTTCTTTGCTCCAATTCACCATCACTTTCGATCTTTTTGAAGTTTTAAAACGCAATTAAAATTATGTTAGTTAGATCAAATGAGTCTGTAGTATTTACAAAAAAGTTATTTTATTATTTTTCAAACTAAACATGATAAGGTAAAATGTATTAAATATTTTTGAACATAGCTAGGTACTAACCAAATTTAAAAAAAATTTGGAAAATACATCTATTATAGTCCCCGACTACTTGCTTGTTCATCTACTCTAAAGCAACCTCTGTTATTGATTGCTGTTGGTGGTCTTCTACCACTGAAAACCTTCTCCCACTTGAAGAAAATCTCATTTTTTCTTGCAGTCTTCTTTTTTAAGATGTCTGATTTAAGTTTTTATTATATCGGCGCCCACTCTTGCTCTTCATTTTTCAACATTAAAGACAACTCTCTGCGCCAAGATTGGATGTCTGCAGAAAATATTTACCGCAGTCCTTACCAGGCTTGTAATTTTTTTTCAAATTTTCACAGTCCTACCTGTTTTTTCAAGGTATTATTTCGACATCCAGTATGTCAGGATGTCTTTCTAATTTTTTTGACGAAATTTCTATTTTTTGGCATGATTCGTGATCGTGGATTTTTTTCAAGTAAGACAACAAAAGGTCTTTGCAATTATTATTTCAAAATCATGCACGTTTAGGATCATAAGTCTACAATTTTGAACCTGTTAAAGGAATTGAGAATCCTTCAATTTTGGTGTGCAGTGCTTCAAGCTCGTTTTTATGAACAATTCTCTCGCCGTTAAAAGTCGAGAAAGAACGGATCTATATAGCCTGTGTGTCATAAATTCTTTCTTATAAAAGCCTATATAAATTTTTAGATTAATTTGCAAACAAGCAAATCAGCTCTAGCTACCAAATTTCAAAATAATAATTTTATTCAAGTACTAGAAAATGTTCCATAAAATTAGTGTTTCATTAAACAAACGCCTGAATGTGGTAATATTCGCTTAACTCTACGCGAGAATAATCTACCATTGAACCTAACTTTGGTGTATCTATCATAACTGTAATTGAACCCAGACTATCTTTTCCAGTCTAACAGCTAGTTATTACGCAAAAATCTACATAACGTATATCGAATCTCACAACTACAATTGTTACGTCTTTCACATCTTGCACACATATTACGACTGCAATTATTAATATATGAATGCATCTGACGAAGAAATAAGGAAACTGATATATCTTTGAATCACTCATCTGTGTCTTGGAATAAAAAAGTTATCGTGCCAAGAACTTTTAATGAAGAGAGTCACAGAGCCACATAGCAGAAACGAGTAACGGACTTGCTACATGTTGCATACTGAAAATTCTACACTACGTATCTGCGCACATCTGAACATATGTATCTAAAAATAAAAAGATACGTGCAAGCACCCAGAGGGCAGCATTAATTAGATGTAATTAAATTAGCAACTATTGATTTTATTCAACTGGGTCAGATCAAGTTGAAAGGTGTCATTTGGGTTAATCGTTTTTAACACCCATCATGCATCACGCAGATAAGCAACGTTATTTGCTCAATGTACTTAGTATTGGAAGTAGGTATATCAGATGTATCTTATATCTTTTAATATTTTTTCTCACATGGAAGTTTCATCGCTTTGAAGTGGACTTCTTTGAATATCTAGAATTCAGGAGGTTACAATAAATTTCTGAATTTATTATAAAATATTGGATGTATTGCTAAATGCTGAATGTTCATTTGGAATACTGAAAGACAACATTTGGCACTAGAATTGCGAAAAGTTGCTCCAAATTTGAACTTATTCTTCTCAAAATTTTCTCTTGTATAAGTCATTATATTTTTAGTCATTAAAGCGCTGTGGTAAATCACTGATATAACTTAAGGCGCCATCGAAATTTCTACACGATTTTCAATCAAAATTTTTTTTCTGGCAAAACATAAACACGTTGTCGACTAAAATATAGTTTACTTAGTTTTGTTTAAAAAAAACTTTGCACTTAGTTCCTACGAAAAATCGTATGCTGAGTAATAATATTCTTATTATTTTATGTATTTTTAAAATATGAAAGAAACGATTTTGACGAGCCCAAAAAATGTTAGATTGGAACACTATCTGAAATAAAAATTACAGATTAAATCTTTATTAACACATCACAATAATTTCTCAGAAAAATTATGTAACACTTCATTTGGAAGTATTTGGAAAGGTTACTAAAATTTAAAATTAGTTAAAATATGTTTTTTTAAATAAAGTCAGATTTTAAATTTATTTACCGCAATACGAGGTGTCAGCAGACGCTAGGTACAAGAATCAAAATTTAGATGCATTATTAATAATTTTTGATTAAAATATTCAAAAGTCTGAGGAAGATAAAATGAATTAGTTCCGAAAAAAGGAGGAGCGGGTCTTTGAAAATGTTCCTAAGTGTTACATGGAGTAGGAGGGAGTTAAAATCATCTAAAAATTGCGTTACGTAATATAAGGATGGCCCCTAAACACAATGAAAGTATTTTTTTGAAAATATTTGGAACTATTTTTTGATTGACAAATGTTCAAGAAGTAATGCTGTTTTTTTAAATAGTTGGAAATTATTGTTTTCTACTAAAAGTTCAGAAAATAATACTGAAAAATATTTATTATAATAAATATATAAAACATGCATGTTCAAAAATGTTAACGTACTAAATTCGAATTGAAAGCACTTCACGAAATTCATTTCTTAAAATACAAATTTAACATGTAAAATTCGTTTATGGCTCGAAATTTAGATGCATTTCAATTTTTGGAGTATAACTTTAAAGAATTTAAGCAACTTTTTTGGTAAATGTTTTACAGATAATTAATTTCCAGTAGACATATCGCTAATCGCTGTTATGAATTAATTTCTAATAAAATCGGATGTGGCATTTTTTCATGTTTTTTAAACTAAAAATCGTTGGAAATAAACAGTGGTTAAGAGAGGTTCGGAAAAAAATAATTTTAAAAAGATTTCAAAAGAATTTTTTGTTACAAAATCTTTCAATGTGAGAATGCAAAATTGAAATAAAGCAAATTTATCGAAAATTAGTTACGAAATATTTTAAATAAATAAATTTAATTCAATTTTTTAGGTTGAAGTAAAATAGGAACTAATAAAATATCGTCACATATAATTTTGATTAAATATTTATCTGAAATTTGTTTGGAAATTTTTTTCAAACAAATGTTTATTCAAAGTATCGTCGGGGAATTTTTTTGGCTAAAACTTACTTCGAAAATTATCCAAAATGCTATTTTTCTAAAGTAATTCAAATTAAAACCACTACAAAAAATCTGACATACAAAATATACTAAAAAAATGTAATTTAAAGGCTTAGGGGATTTTGTTTAGTTCAAAAGCATATAATGACAGTTTAAATAAAAACATATGATGGGGAATAATCTACCACAAAAGTTCTTAAAAATTACTGCATCACAAAATTGTTTAATAAAGCGACTACATTCCCTTATAAAAAGCTGTCATAATATTGTTGGGAAAAATATTCCGTGAAAAATTTGCCTAAAAGTTTTGTTGATGAGAATTTTTTAGATGATTCAAATAATTTTTGATTACAGTTTCAATATGAAAAATCTCGTGCAGAAATGTTGATCAAACGCATCATAAATTTATTCAAAACAATAAAACTTTAAAAACTTATTTTCAGTATCAAAAAAATACACGAAAAATTTATGCAAGAAATTTTTAGGATAAGTCTGCCAGCAGCCATCGCACCCCTAGCTAGGAAAGGATCGAACCCAAACTAGTCTGCACTATAAAAGGGTTCGTTGATTTGTCCCCGGAACTGTACTTCGATGAGGTCAAGGAGACGAAAGTCTTGTTGACTCGAATTTTCGTCGCGATATCATTCGCTTTCTCACATTTCATTAAAATGGCGCCCAACGTGGGGCCTGACTGATGAAGTGATTTGATTTATGCAATCGTCCGTCGCGACACAGTCGCACATTTTATTACAACCTTGATATGTATACTTCGTTGAAGAAAGTATCTTTCTATCCCAAAGAGCCAATTTTCATTTGTGAAAAGTTGTTCTTTCATTTAAGATATGCCGTCACAATGATATCATATTTCATACGTAATGTCATAGAAAATATTCCAAAATAGAACAATAATTCGGAAAAAAATTATTCGTATTTTTAGTTTTCGTTGAAGTCCAGGCTCTTTTGGATTTCTTTGAAAATTCCTTTACGCTGTTAAAAGTCATTTAATATTTTTGAAGGGTGATTTTTTTCTCAAACAGTTTTCCTAGCATTTCTAAAATTCTAATTGTAATGTAAATTCCAAAAATTTCAATCGTTTCACAAAATAAACTATTAATGAGAATGCCATTTAAAACTTCCAGACACAATAGAAAAAAACCATCGTTTTCGCAAAACAATTAAAATTGAAATGAGAAAATTAAACATGGAAAGAAACAATTAAAAAAAACGCAAACAAATGTTAATAGAGGCAAATGATGCAAGACACTTCAAAATTGACCTCAATAAAACCTTCAGCTATGTATATGTACCTATATACATATTGGCATATGCTGAGTAGAAAATAATTAGGCAGACATATGCTCGTACCACGACCACACATTCGAAAGTATCTTTTCTTTGCATTTTTTGTTAACTACAATTATTTCTCACCTCACGAGCGGAAGAGAACGTAATTGAACCCTCTTCGGTAAAAGTGATTACCACCTTTGATCTATTATTTCGTTTGTTAACGCCATTTGCAGATTCAAAATTTGGCTTTTTTAATTTAATGTTTCAAAGATTTACTGATGAGGCTTTCACCTATTTGATGTGATTAATTTTTTTTCGGCTGGAAAAAAGCCAAGAAGGATAAGTATCTGCACCTGTATATTTTTTTGTTGTTGCGCGTTTTACATAATTGCATATAATTCGGTATTGTTCGTATTGAGATGTTACGAATTTATGATACAATTACGTATTTATAATGGAAGATAATCGAGGTTTATGTAATAATGAAGTAATAGTAGCCAGGAGGGATAAAACTACTCAATTTCGAGGTTGATGGTGTGATCGGGAGCTGAAGATGGATCGATCTGCAACTGCATGCGAATAGTACATCTGACTTCGAACAAGGTGAACATTTTTTTGGGAGTACATACACATTTTTAAAGATTTTTTTTTCGCATATAAGTACAGAAAGAAAATATCTGCAATGTATACGAATGGTTTTCGTTGTTTTTAAAAATTTTAATTGTAAAAGTTCTTCATTGTCGTTAATTTTTAAGAAGTTTTTTTTATTGATATTTTTGAATAATTCCAATTCAACAAAAATTCACTGAAAATTATTTTTAAATTATATATTACCTAACCACCCAACTTTTTGCTGTTGCTAATTTCTGGTTACCCAACGCTTCCAATCTTGTGCCACTTAGCCAGTATCTTCTGCCTGAACTATGACAAAACCATCATTTAAACGTACTTGAAAACCTAACCATCGAGGTTAAATACCACAACAGCTCATATTATTTCATACCATCAACCAAATCTGTTTTGATCTTACCTCACTTCACCTCTTCATCTCCATCAAATGATACAACATCAAATATACGCAGGTAGATAATCGCATCCACCGATTAAGCATATATTGAAGATACTCATCTGCAACAATAATTAAGCCATGAAAAATGTTTTGTATACGAACAGCCTAAACAAACACTTGATATTGTGTGTTAAGTGTCGTTTTGTGTGGTGATTTTGTTGCTTTTAAGTCTTCAATTTCAACTATATTTGTGGGTTTGAAGTTGGTAAGAGTGTGTAGTAAACATGTTGTAAATGTAAATTTTTGGGTTTGATTTCAAGTGAGTATCTTTCGATTTCGGGCAACTGTAACAGTTTTGAAGTGTTACGAAAGGTCTACCATGTAACCCGAAATAGTGTGAGAAGTATTAATCACTGAGGAGCTTGAAACAAGGATTATATGATCGATAATTTAGTTTTTGTGGGTAGCTGGATTAGAATGATGTTCCAATCATCAACATATACAGCAACACAATACAGCGCGCTCTGCAGATGTTTCAGCTTTAAACGCGTTTTTCTCAAAACAACGTTTTTTGATCTGGTTGACACGATTTTGAAAAATATATTCGACCGATTAGGTTGAAATTTTGAGGGATGATTTATTACATATACAGTTTTAGTCCGAAATAGAATCAATTTTTTTTTATAAATTTTCAACCCTATTTTCAAACAATTTTAGTTGCAAAAGAGGGTCACAAAATTGGAAACTCCGCCATTTTTTAACCTAAAATGTTTAATTCCAGAGACTTTGGATTTTTTTGTTTCGAATTTACCTGACTCGAGATATCATGTCAACCAGTTTTTAATAGGGCCGTTATGGCCGCCATTTTGTCGCCATGGAAGTTAATTTTTTTTTGTAAAGTGCAAGGTCCACATTTTATTATATAAAAATTTCAAACCATTCTAATAAATATTTCTACAAAAAAACTGTTGAAATTTCATGCATTAAACCCAGGCTGACTCTTAAAGTGCGTGTTATTTTGACATTGACAGCAGTGACACAAGATTGAGATATATTGGCCCATAGGTTTATTTATTTATTGAAATAAACGAATCGTTTGAAACTTGAACAATTCGGGGAAATATCGAAAAGTTATTTTAAAAGTAAGAGACGCAAATTTCGGTCGTAAAACCATCTTTTTGGACGGAGCAGATGCAAAAATTTATTGTGCAACAATGTTTTACTCAGAACCCGTCCAGCTATTATATACTTTCTGTTGGCATACGTCATTAAAATCACACTGGTGGAAAATAATTATTTCATTTGGGAAAACAATTAATTCGGTTGGAAAAAATAATTTTGGATTTGGGAAATTTTATTTGGTATAGAATTCGATTCAAAACGGTAATGCGAAAAATTCCTGATTTTCAATTTTTGTCTTATATTCTCTGTTTCATATGAATTAATGTACCTTCATTTCAGTTTACTAGACTCATGTATACAGTGTAGGTGCACATTTTTTAAACTTATGATGCAAAAATTTATTGTGCAACAATGTTTTACTCAGAACCCGTCCAGCTATTATATACTTTCTGTTGGCATACGTCATTAAAATCACACTGGTGGAAAATAATTATTTCATTTGGGAAAACAATTAATTCGGTTGGAAAAAATAATTTTGGATTTGGGAAATTTTATTTGGTATAGAATTCGATTCAAAACGGTAATGCGAAAAATTCCTGATTTTCAATTTTTGTCTTATATTCTCTGTTTCATATGAATTAATGTACCTTCATTTCAGTTTACTAGACTCATGTATACAGTGTAGGTGCACATTTTTTAAACTTATGTGATCCCAAGTATCAAAAAATTCTTGTCGAAGTATCACCGTGAAGGTTTTTTTGGAATGCAATGGAACTTTATTAAAATAATTATGAGTCAAAAGATACAAAAATTAGCCGTCCTGCAAAGAAAGCGCTCTGGTATCCATTTCTAAACTCGCGTGAGGAATTTCCCCGTGTAGAATTAAAGACACGTATTGTGACGAAGCCGCTATTATGTTTCAGCGATTGATGTACGTGTATAAGCCACGACCAAATCTGTATGCAAAGTACACGTGTACCGATTCAAATTATAACACTAATACGCGCGCAAAATTCCACACGACGGATTGTATGACAGAGTTGCGACAATTTGGCTCTAGTTTCCGTGCTATTTTTTATGCTATGGTATACACGCTGCAACGGAATTAGTGTGCGGAAGACATGTATACCGATGCAGATTAGAACACTTTTGGGCGGGATTTTTTTTTCAAAAATATCGATTCGTAGTTGATGACACTTAATGATAATTTGAAACATTTTGGTTTGGCTTTTTTGGTTGTGGTTTACAGTTATTATTTTTCTCTCGATATTTAATGTAATTTTTTTCCATTTAATCGTATTTAATTTTTTTTAGATTTAGGTTTTTTAGGTGAATTTTTGGTTTAACTTCACTTGTCACAATTTTTTGAAAAAAAATTATGATTCATATATATTACATGGAGTTGTGTTATAATGCTTTTATCTTTTTTATATCAATTGTTGAATTTTGCGTTATATAGAATAGAAAAACTATTTCCAGAAGTCATATTCAAACACTAGCTTTTCGAAAGATTTCCCATTAAATTTTTATGAGACTTTTTTTGCATTCGTCGTCATTTTATCAATTTTTTTCCAATTTTTATAAAAATATATATATATGTTTTTTTTTGCGTTTGTTTAGCAAAATATGATATGTAGGCATTTTTGTTTGTTTTTAATTATCTGTTTTCTGTAGTAGAAAAAAACATGGATTTAATTGAATAGTGTCTGGACCTAAACTTCCAGCATTTCAACACAATTTTATTATCAAGCGCTGACACACATTTCTGAACTCCGTAAAGAGTTTCAAGCTTTTGTAGCAAGATTTTCAGGTTTTTTTGCTTGCAAAAAATGATATTTTGATGCATGTTCAAAAAACATAAAAAGCGTCAACTGAAAAGTGTACATCGACCAACATTTAATTTAAACAATTTTCCCAAGAAAATATTTCCCAATATCAACTAATGTAAAAGTTGTCCGTGCTTATCAGTTAACCTTTCAACAAGTTTTTCTTGAAGCTATTCACACTACTCATTACAGTTGCCGCTGTATGAATAAAACCAAATATCAACAGTTAAATTAAACATGCCAAAGACAACAATCTATGACTGGAAACTATAACTTGATTTTCCTGTACTCACATATGTACGAGTATGTACTTACATAGGAGTTGTTTTGACCGTTTCAAAAAAAAACTTTTCCATATTAATATGAAATAAATGAAGCCACTTAACATTTTTTCTTTGCTATGCATTCACATCAAGATTTCAGAAATTGTCTTGAAGATGGTCTTTAACGATCGTTGGTGAGTTTTTTACTTGAAGGGTTAGGGTCATTTTTTCAAATGGTTTTAATAGAAAAGACGCATGTATTTTGGGTATTCCGTTGTCAATGCTCGATTGTATTTTTGTGGAGACTATAGTGACGATAAGAAAACGAGGTAGAACTGATAACAATGGGTCCAGAAAATACTGTCTACGTTCTTAGCTGGTTAGCATGGACAGTGCTAATTTTCGATGACTAATTTTTAATGCTCTTGATGCACAGTTCCGAGAAAATCCATTACTAAATATTCCATGTTGAAGTCATTCACTGTCTATTATAAAAGAAAAATCATCACTAGTTTTGTATCTTTACTGAAAACCGTGACTAAGTCAGTACCTTCGCGAGATATTCAACAGCTCTTGATCAACTCATCATCAATAACTAATTATTTTTGCACACTGTGTCTGCACCGTTTAAAGTCTCATTATTATTGTGCACCGATTTCGTGTCAAGATTTATCGCACGATTATATAGTTATTAATTCGTTTCGTGTTGAAAGCCCGGCCTCCTGCTTCCAACCTAGCTCCTACCTTTTTCCTAGTCAATTGCAGCGAATTAAATCTACTAACTATGATTAAGATATATTTAGTGGTTCGTGAATTAAATGTTTTACTATACGAATGATCATTGCACTAAGCATTAAGGAGGTAAGGGTCAATAGTTACATGTTCATCTGTATCTTTTGATTGTTTTCAAATAGCTCACGGTATTGATTCCAATATGTTGCAATGCAACTCTGCAGAAAATGAAATTGTCTCGCAATCATTGCCTCCTGTTGATTGAAATGATTTTTTCTTCGTAAAACTTACACATTGCAAGCTAACCGAAATTTGAACTCAAAAAAAATTGTGTTTATTTTAAAAAAACACTAATTATTTGCATGGATTTCATTAACAATTTACTTTAGTTCCCGTTTTTGCGGTACGTGAGATCGAAATCAACATGAAAAAGAAGGTTTTTTCCCCATCCACTTGATTTGGTATTCAATTGCCTTGAAAAGAACGTGTAGGTCGTCATGTTACAGGTTGTAGATACATACATCTACAGTTGTAAGATGTTTATTTACCATAGATATTTTGCACTTTTCAAAAATAAAAAATTCTGTTTGAAAAAAAAATCAACTCGACTGCTGCCGTAGGAAAGATGGAAGTATTTCGTACTGGAATTATTTGTTTTTTAACTCTTTTTTTCTATAATCTTGTAACTTTAGTGTTGAGATTGTTATTGTTTGATAATTGACTTAAAGTTCAGCCGGCTAAGTACCTATCTTAAAAGCAATCTTTCAAATGTTGAATAAGCGTTAATGGTCCAACGTGATTGTATGAAAGGCGTTTGGACTCGTTTAAAGTGGTAGACAAGAGTCATTTTTGAGTTTGAATTTGCTTGTAAAAATTGAGATTGTATAACCTTTTTTTGAACATAAGAAGAAAGAGAAATTTTAGAGTGCTTTTCATTGAAATTGTTTGATATGATTCTTGAATGGACCACTAGACAATTAAAAGCGTACCCCTTTACTTGTTATGTATTTCATATGCAAATTATTTACAATCTCTGTGTCTCTTCCGAACTCGATGAATATTTTAAAATTTTCAATGTTAATTTTTTATTGTTTCTTGTAGGTCCACCAAAATAACATGCTCTACATTTATGATGAACAATAAAATTTAATCTAGAATGAAATTTTACTATAGATAGCAAACTTCTTTAACATTATCCCAAAGTAAACGGGAAAATTATTTTCAGATAATAAAGACATTCTTTTGAAGCCTAATAGAACAGTAAATATTATATACTATAATTTTTTATATGAAAATATTCGAGGCTAAAAAAATCAAGGCTCCTTTCATCATCTCCTTCGAACTAAGTACTAAAAATTGAGAAGGCTATCATGATTATTATCGCATCCAAATTGGCCGCTGAAACATTTAAAAATTATTGAAAAGTTAGCTACTTCGATTTCAAATTCAAAAAAAAGTATTTTTAGAGCGTCATTTTTATTGACAAAAGCAACTATGGCCGAATACTTGCATGGATTTATTATTATAATTCAGGCGGTTTATTTTGATTAAGTTTGATCCTCTAACAATTAAAAAAATTGTTTAATCTAAACGTAAGAAGCTAAAAAAATAAGTTGAATATTTTAAAAATTAAATTAAAGAAAAACATGCGAGTTTTTGGAAAATATCTTGAATTTTTGGGGTAAAATTCGAAAGAAAATTATTGCTAGTTAACACTTTAAAATCAATGTTTGGAAGTTGTTTCATGTTCATGCCTTCACAATGATCTAGTGCTTTAAAAAAATTGATAAGACACACACACATACACATACATATATATACATATAAATTTTCGCATAAAATTTTTTTGCAATGAGAATCATGACACATTTCTCATTGCTCTCATGTCTTACAACTTAAATCCAATCCGTTTCCATAAATATAAGTGCGATGAAAAACTAAATTGTAGAACTTCACTAAAAGTTTAAGTGGAAAAAATTCCATCAAAAAATTTTCTCAAAGAAACTTTCATGAAAAACGTTTCCAAAACAATTTCCTTCACAAAAACGGTTTTGCTAAATAGCTAGCAGTCACAAAAGCTTGCTTAGCTATCAAAATATAATTGAAAAATAATGATGGTAGTGCTTCTGGAAAATCTATAATATATTATTCAATTCTTTTGGTAATTATAAAATAAATACGAGTATATGTGCATGTTAAATTTGTTAAGATTTTTTTTCATTACAATATAAAATTCCACTAAATATTACTTAAAAAAAATTAACGAAGAAAATGATCAATATTTTCATGCTGCCATGCACGAACGTTTTCAATGAATTTTTAAGGAATTTTTTTTTTAAAATCTTTTTTTCCAAGAATTTGTTCAAATTTCTAAAAATAAAACAGTTTTAACAAACTTTTTGATTCCTATTTTCGGCAAAATATGGTTTACAAAAAATCAAATACAAAACAGCTTTGATATAATCATCTACTAAAATATGGCACACAAATAGATTTTCAAATTTTTTCAAAATTTGGAAATTTTAATCGTGGCCCTAAAGTTATTTTTGCTTAAAATGGTTTCCCGCCAATGTGTTTGATGTTTTTAGCTTTTGGTTTTGTATAAGCAATCAAAAGATTTTTCCAATGATTTACAATTTCCAGACTTTTAGCATGAAAGTTGCTTGTTTTTGTTCGTTTCCGAATGAGTTACATTGAAGTTTTCCAAACAAATTGTCAAATCAAATTTGTTGAAAGGAAATTTCTCTTACGAGTTTTTACACATTGAATTTTACGTGCCAAATATTCACATTTAGATTTCACAGAAATGTGTTAAAGTTATGGTATATTTTTTCAATCTTCTTTTTTCTTTACGATATCTTAAAATTTTGTTGTTGAAAATCATCGTTTTTGGTTACGAAAGTAATTTCGTTTGAGATATTTTTGAAGTGTTTTTCGTAGAAATTTTTCGGCGATACTTTTTCAAATTGTTCACCACTTTTATTGTAGATTTCTCGAAATAAAAAACAGGAATGAAATTACATTATTTGAAATAATATTATATTATAATAATAGTCCAAAAATTCTTTATTCATTCTGATTTGTAAGAACGACTAAATATTTTTCAAATATTTTTTCTACAACTCTTCAGACTGCATTATTTTTTCAGACTGCATTATTTCAAATAATGCAATCTGAAGAGTTGAAACAAAAAATTTAATATGTAATGGTTCTTACTAATCAGAATGAAAAAGAAATATTTGGAATATTATTTGTCTAAGAAATTTCGTTGAATTTTAACGAAACTCCTATCGTAAATATGTTGTTTGAAATGTATTTTTAATTTTATTTAAAAAAAAAGTTTAGCTTTTCGTAGCAAATTTTACTGCCCGAAGCCATTGAATTCAATTTTGAAAGAAAGTCCTCCAAAAATAAATTTCTGCTAAAGTTTCCTTTCAAATTCTTGTGGAATTCTGAGGATTAGTTCTCTATTTTTTTCAAATAACTTTTTTAAAAAAGTATGATTCATGGGATTGTTGCCTACATTAGTTAATACTCTATATGCCGTGGTTATAGAAGTTTTTCTTATAAGTTTTTCGAAAATATTTCCATAAAAAGCATCAAATCATAAATTTTGTTCTTTTCACTCTCTATTATTGAAGATATTTGATCTGAAATTTTTATTCTTACATTTTTTTAAAATGTGTGATGAATATCTTTTTTTTCGTTGAGTATAATTTTTTAAAAATATTATATCCTCATTGAACAACAATTCAAGCATAATTTTCAAGAAGCTATTGTAGGAACCAATCAAGTCTGTCTGGAAAAACCAGGATAAGAAGAATAGACGAGTGAATACTACATTAGAAATGAAGAAACCTTCCTTTTTTGTCTTTAATTTTGAAATTCAAAAATGTTAACGAATTGACTGATAGTTCTCAAAGTAATTAAAAAATTTGAAGTATGTACATCCAGAGTCTACATTAAGGTCAACTTTTATTCCCATAAAGCAAACAGTGATATTTCAGAATTGCTAAAAAAGTGGAGCTCATCAATTTTTCTATATTCTATAAATCATGATCAATTGTAATTTAAAATCGATTTATATCTATGTACAAAGAAAACTTTCATCGTCATCATTCATTGATCATGTAAGTTTTATTTTCACTTAATAAAAAAAATGGAAACTCTCTTTCGCTACCAGTAAAAGGCAATAAAATGGAAACAAATGGATCCCATTCGCACAATATCTATAAATAAAATATCTATGAAACATGCTTCTGTACAAACGTCTACAATCCATGATGATTGATGTTTTTCAATCAATTAATAAAATCAAAACCATTAGAGCGGAAAAACTGGGCACTCAGCAATTCCGATTTATTCTTATATGGCTAACAACAAGTATTTAATATAAACGACAAGTGAATGGGAATTATTTTTAATGCAATACATATCTAAATCCAACAGATATGTATCTTTATCAGTGCACTGAATGCTATAATAGGTCAATAAATGGTAGTTAAGAAATATAATTCGATGAAAAATAGAAAATCAACAATTTTCTATATGCCAAAGATGGATTAAATCCTCATTCCATTTGGATTGAATTTTCTATTTTCCATTTTCTTTAGTTTGTTTTTGCCCTCGTCGATACAGATTTTATGATTGAAATCTATTTTATGATCAACTTCAGAGATATACCTGCGATCATATGAAAGTTACATATAAATATGAATGTTTCTGTTTCCGTAGAAATAGATTTAATTTCCGGTCTGTTTTGCGGATGCGGAATAAATGTGTGTTCGAATGAAAACTATAGCGTTTTCTTGTTACATTTTAAAGATACATATTTCAAAAAATTTCCGGAGTTAGATGAAACAATAGCTTCTACCCACATACAATTTAAAACAACATTGAATGTAGTATTATTGTTGTAAACAATATAACCATGTAAATTCGAGATTGTTCAGCTACAGTCTGTGTTTTTATGCATAAAATTAAATATTGAATCAAAAAAAAACTCTTCAAGATACATCATTGACTAGGTATGTCGGTGAGAATTATGCTTCATACACGGGAGCACCTTGTAATTTAATCTGGTTGAGTGTATAGTATAGTATGACAACAGTTGTGAATGAGCTCTTGGAAAATATTGTTTGTTACTAATTAGGTAACATTGTGAGCTTAGTGACACTATATATGTAGGTGGTGTTGAATGTATTGTTATGGTAGTAGAGGATGATGTAATTTCCAGTTTTAAACATAGAGGAAAGTTCAGAAACTTAGGCAATCATAGTGAGAAAATTGAATATGCTGGCAGTTGTAAAAATTTTGAATTGGCATGCTCAAGTTCATACGAATTAAATTATTTTTGTTAAATATGATAAGCAAACAAAAGGATACGTTCATATTGATGCTAAAAACTCATGCAGTAACTTTTAATCTAAATAAATATAAGATGAAAAATACAGTCAGCGAAATTACTTCAAGCGCATTCTTGAAATACAAGCTAACTTCTGAAGAAAGCACTTTCATTTTTGTCTTTCTAATGATTTTCATTGCCAAACTAATAGCATTTGCAACATTAAATCTCAAATTAGACTTTATTTTCTTCAATAAAGAAGAAGAAGCGCACTTAGAAACAAATTGAAGTTCCGAATCATTTATTTACTTATAAAATTGAGACACCCACAAATCTTCCTTTTATTTTACTTTATTTTTAAATAATTTCAAACAAATTGTTTCGTCCACTACTTGAGGATTTCATCAGTGATGAATGGGATGAAGTCCTCAAGTTGTTTGAAATTATTTAAAAATAAAGTAGAATAAAAGGAAAATTTGTGGGTGTCTCAATTTTATAAATAAATAAGTTCTACTAACAGCGGTTTCACCTATACATTTATTTACGTTGAAGTGGATTATTATATAATTACGACTACTATGCAAGCTTTTCAAAAGGATCAGTGTGAAATTTATTATTTTTTTGATTGGTAGCCAACTATGCCTAAGAGAAAAATGCTCACCGATGAAAAAAAAACAAAAATACAATTTCTCAATGATTTTCATGAATTTTTTTTATAGTACAAAAAATTAATATAATTTATTGAAACTTCTAGAATGTTTTATACATATATTTAGCTATAAACCATAAAATTTTTGAAGAATTTTGTTGTTAAACACCGAAGATATTAGCGACCCCATATTGCATGTCACAATCAAACTCAGCATTTTGCGTTCATTCTGGAAGCCGCAATTTTCATCAGCAATCAAACGAGGCTGGAATTTACCTTTAGTATCTTCTTTATGAACCTAAATCCTATCAAAAAAATAGAAAATTGAATTTTTTGCACGGGTCAAAACAAAAAAGCATGATTTTTTGCCATTTTTTTACATCGTTTTTGCAAAAAAAAATTATTTTAAATAATGATAGTATTCCGATTTTAGTTTCATATAGAGCGCAAAATTATGAAGAAAGTAGTTGCCAATTTACAAAACGATTGGTTGAAAACTTCTTAGACTTTCGTGTACGCAAGTTCAAAAAAAGTCGTTTTGAGAAAAACGCGTTTAAATAAACAGTTGCGCTCGAGACCTGAAGGAGAGCTACTCACTTTAATGGCTTATAACAATAGAACATTCGGAATTTTCATTTAAAATTTTGGGAACATATTTTTCAATAGTTTTACTACCAATTTATGAAATAAAAAAATGACTTTTTGAACCGTCTAAGCCTATTTCCCCCCTTAAACGATCCGAGTGTGTGATAAAGAAAATTAAAATAAGAGAAAAATATGGAAAATAAAGGAAGTACCAAGCTTAATCGGCAGCAAATCAATCCAATTGTAGCAGAGGCTGCAACAAATAAGTTAAGCCCATTCCAAATTGTGGTCAAATTTGATCTTCTTATCACGAAAAGGCGAGTCCAAGAAATTTTGCACCAAAATCCACAATAAACTTTAAAACAAAACAAAAACAAAGAAGGAGACCAATGCTAAAGGTGCTCCATAAATTAGCACGATTGTCATTCCCCGAATACCATATGAATTGGGCTAGAAAATGAGAGTCCGTCATCTTTTCTGATGAAAAAAGTTTAATTTAGATGGGCCAGATTAAACCTCTACAGAGAATCTATGGAGCATCATGGCTCAACAAATCTACGAAAAGATTCGTTAATATTCTGATATTTTGTCATTAAAATGAGAAATTTGGAAATGCTGAGAGAAAATTGATTCAGTAACGATTGGACAATCTAGTAAAGTCCATGGCGAAACAAATTTTCGACATTATTCGAAATAAAGACAACCATTTCAAATATTAAGACTGAATTGACAAAGTAAAAAAAACCTATTCTTAAAATAATCAAAATTTTGATGCGCTAATTGAATTTCGAGTTAAAATTATATTTTTGGAACATTTTTCATTTATTTTACTAAAGTTATTTTTTTATAAACGAAAAGTTAATTTGTAATTTAACATTTAATTACTGTTGAAATCAATTAAAACGTATTTCATTTAATTGTGATTTATAGTGTTCAAATTTTGCTACAATTTGAAAGTGCGCTTATAGTAATTTCGCTGATTGTATTAAAGTTTTGAGAAACACTTTCCATACGAACAGAAAAGATAGTGTAAAGTGCGAAACTACTTATTTTAAAGTTTAGGGTATAAAACAACAATCAAATCTTAGATTATTATTATTTAATCTTCAAATTAGTGAGTCAGACTGTGTTATTCACCAAGGGTCTTTTTGCACCAGACATGGTTTATAAACATAGGGACGTATTACGAAAAACTATGGAAATTGAATGTTTCGTGTAGCCCTCATTAATGGATATGTATAAAATGTATTGATGGATGTAAGAGGAATTATATCGTATCATACGTTCCATGAAAGTTCAAAAAGTTAAAGCTAAATAAAGTGAAAATGTCTAAAAATAACAATTTTAAAAGTTTTAAAAAAGTGGATCTTCACAATAAAGACTGTATTAAGGGGTGTTTTAAGTTACGATTTTCAAAAAAAAAAATTAACCATATTTTTCAATAAAAAGAAAAGAGATATCATTTTGAAATTTTGTACATATTTTAATAAGTATTTTGGATGTACAAAATTTTTTTCAATTTTTTTTATTGTTTTTTACCTATAAAATTTTTAAAAAACATCAAAAAACGACGAGGGATGTGATTTAAGGTGACTGGATCATCTAAAAAAACCGCCAAATTAATCTTTAAGTGCCTATGGCAGGTACCGCAATGATTTTTTTATCATAAAAAATAACAAAAAGATGGCCTTTTTTTTTAAAAAAAAAAAACTATTTTTGAGGGTAGAAAATTGAGTGAAAATCAAAAAATTTGATACCGATCATAATGATTTCGCTACCGGTTATATTCATATATGTGTACAACAACATATTAAAAAATCAGAGTGATCAGTTGATTTTTTTTTAAATTGTGTCCGCCAGCTTCAAAAACATGAATTCGAGAAAATCGCTTTCCTTGTTTTTAAGTTATAAAAAACAACTCTGCCATGCCTGGCCTTTACAAAATTCCTTCCTCTTTTTTCATACAGCTCCTGACTAGCTAATTGTGTATCTCTGCAAGCTGTTCTGATTTTTTTTTTGAAAAATTATAACCCCTTAAGACCCCTTTAATTTTTGTTTCTTGTCCATTGTTTTCTTTATTATTAATCAATTTTCTTTTCTTTTATTTTCAGGTAAGTTTACAAGATTTGTTTTCGTTCATAGAAAGAAAAACATTAAGGGATATTAAACCAACCAACCAAGGACTTTTAAGACAAATGTTTGTTGGAGTTTTCATTTGTGTGTATGTATATATGTTTGAAGCGTTTTTGTTTTATTATTTTTAGAAATTTTTCTGAATTTTTCTATCACACAAAACATTTTTATATGAATTTCAATTGCCATTAAAACAATCAAGTCGATTCAAAATTATCAAGGCTGCCTGATTTTAAATTAACAGCCCATACTTGGTCACCACTCCTCAACTTGAACCTGGGCAAATTTAATCAAGTGGGTTTTCTTTTATAAACAGGATTCTTCAATTAGATACACTAGAAGACGAGGAAAAAACTATGTATTAATTATATGTATAAAAATTATCGTGCACTTGTTCTGATTAATGAGTGTTGACGGCCTTGCCCGTTGTATCAAAGAACTATTACCAATGCGAGTACACATGCCGATGATGGAACCAAGTGCCATGAATCGAACTGAATTAACGAGATCACCAACATATGACAGTCATGGATAATTTACTGTAGATCTCATGCATGAATTTCATACATGCAGACTTGTGTGAATATGGTGTGCAGCTCAACTGGATTTCACAGTGGTAACTGAGAACAATTTGACTGTGATGTTAATCCGAAAAGTACTTGTTTGATTGAAGATAGTTTTAGTATACTTGTATGTATGGCTTTCTATCTCTGTTTTCACAGTTAATTTTCAACTTTTCGAGAAGGGAAGATTACGCCAAAACTGTGGTCCAAAAATGTATCTTTCTTGCCAGCACAACGTATCTTTCCGATTAATCTGTTCTCCAACTGTCGATGAAAATCAAGATAAACAATCTTTTGGTCATTGCTAGCATACAGGTGTAACAAGTTCCACCTTTACAAGCTTCGGCACATTTGATTTTTTTGTATCGAATTACACTCTTACCGCGGTGGCAACGATGTTCACCTTGATGTGGGCCCACCGATTCAAGACCTGTCGGCACATTTACTCCATTATTTACCAACAAACAGATTGTCCAATGGATATTTCTTCAGCGATATCTTAACCTTGTTCTGCTTAGACGGTCATACATTTATAGTACGCGCGGCATCTTCTTTTAAACTGTATCTAGATCTATTCTGAAAATAGGCTCGACTCGACAGAGGGACAAAATGAGCGATTATCCACACGCCTCAGTGCTTATTTTGAGGTCAATTAGCACTATTCGAAATGTTTCTCAATAGGAATAAGTTTCAATTCAGTTTGGTATATTTATTGGATGTATTCCACCCGAACTGAATACCAAATGTGGATAAAGATCTTTTGGGTGGATGGTATTTGAATAACTGACCACAGAAAGACTAAATGAGGTGATTACCAAGTTTTTATAAGTTGTGTAAGGAAGCGCACCCACCATCGTCACGGATTTGTTAGTTGCCATTTAATGTGGGTCATGTGAAATTAACACATACTTTTGGATGAATAACTATTTCATGCTGGTCACGATTTAGATGAATTAGTGGTTAATATCAAATGAAGCGATTAGATGTTGTTCTAGTTTGCGGAAGGCATTCGAAAATGGTCATGGAATGTGTCAGAAAAATGGACTTTTGCAGTTAAGCCAATAAAACGGGAATGATGTATTCTAGAGTAAAAAAATATTTGAGTAGGTTTCTTGAAAACTAACTGTAAATTTTTAAAATATGGAACTAGATATCACTCCAAAAAATGGAAACTTTTTGGGCGGAGAAAACTTTTAACCTCATAAAAATAAAATTGATATCGAGACATCATATAACATGAATTAGACACTAGCATCGTTTGGACGAGAAAATCTTCATATTCTTATTTTATTCTGGTATCTTCGAGTATAAATAGTTTATTTGGTGGAAAAGTACGCTATCTTGGCTCAATCAAAGCTACTTGATGACTATCAATATAGTGTATTAATAAGAAATATATGTTCAAATAATGGATGAAATTACTAAGGGGATATTTCTGGTATATTTACCAAATAAAGATAGTCAGGTTTGAAATTTTTTTTAGTTAGGTGGTTGATTTATTTGATCAGATTTGTTTTCGTTCAAATCAAATTGTTTGTATTTAAAATAAAAATTTTGTGATGCTTAGCAAATATTTTGGCTGGAAAAATTGAACCAAGTCAAAAATTAAAATTAATTCATGCACAATTTTTGGGTCTTTTAAGAAATTTACTTGACTTGAAAAACAATAATACTAATAAATCATGGTGCAACAGTTCAAATCGGGCCAACGGCTTGATGTAACGAGTTCAGAGAGGGAGAGAGAGAGAGTTCTTCATTTGCTTGACCTACGAAACACTAGGAATTGAAGTGGTTAGTGATACGCTTGTCCATCATTATTATCCTGATTGCACTCAGGGACTCATTTAAAAGCTGAATGAGCTGATAGCCTGGCACCACTTCTGAAAACAAATTGTTACCAGGAAACCACGAACCTGATCCTCAATGCATAAGAAGCAAGCGTATTAACCACTAAGCCATCCATACTACAAGAAAGTCACAAATATATTTTTTAACCTCAAAATTTTCTTGTCGAAATTTATACAAAAATTCAAAACAGAGAAAAATTTACTCTGGAAAAATATATTTGCATTCAAGAAAAGCTTGCCCATAAAAACGAATATCAGAAATGAATGAATTTCCAAATGAGAAATAAATTTACTACTTAAAAATAAAGTAGTCTTAATTAAAAAAATATGTTGTCAGAAGAGTTCAAATCCTAATAGTTTGAAATATTTAGGGCTCATCTAGCTTTTCACATTTTCACAACATTACGGAGTAAATAAACTCGCCATTTTCAACATAAAAATGCAACAAAATGATTAAAAACATTTTGAGATGAAATTGTAAAGACTAAAAATATAATTCTATGGAAAAGTTAAATAATTTCATTGAAAAATATGATGAGCTTTTGTTGTTCTCCGTGCTCCGTGAAAACTGGCACCTAAACTTACAATTTTCCACAGGATAATATCTTCAAGTGAAAGGAATAATAGAGTAAGAGAGTAAAGGGATATTAGCGTAAGGGGGGGGGGGTGTAAAGGGATAATAGAGTAAAGGAGGAGTAGAGTGATATTAGCGTAAAAGGGGGAGTAAAGGGATGATAGAGAAAGGGTAAGCAAAGGGATAATAGAGTAAGGGGGAGTAAAGGGATAATCGATTAGGGAGGATTTAGGGGATATTAGCGTAAGGGGGGAGTAAAGGGATAATAGAGTAAGGAGGGAATAAGACGTTATTAGCGTAAGGGGAGAGTAAAGGGATAATAGAGTAAAGGCGGAATAAGGGGATATTAGCGTAAGAAGGGAGTAAAGGGATAATAGAGTAAGGATGAAGTACGAGTATATTAGCGTAAGGAGAATAGAGTAAGGGAGAGAAAAGGGATAATAGAGTAAGGCCAAAATAAGGGGATGTTAGTGTAAGGGGGGTGTAAAGCAGTGGCGAGTGGTGAAAAATTACCGTGGGTAAGCCGATGATTTTCTAGCATCAATTTTCAGAGCTGATTCGCAAGCCGGGAACGCTACCGGATTTTTGATTTGTTTCCATATCCTATTGAGGAAAACCGAGCTGCCATTCCAACAAACGGGAGTTGAATGCCCAGGGCACCATAAATTATTGATGAATTCGAGACTCGAAAAGCTTTGCTGCAACTCTTACAGATGTTGATCGCTTTACTGGCTATTATGGAACTATGAGGATGTGTAGAATGAAGAGAATGGAGTATGATGGAATAAACACTGAGATCAAGTGGAACGATTGTGCATGTTTACAGTGATGCATACAAGTAAATAAACACTTTATTCCCCTATAAAACTGAAGTGTTAGACATTTTTGGAACACATTTGTAAAGGGAAGCCGATGGGAATCGGCTTATATGAACGCCTCGCCACTGGTGTAAAGGGATATTTTAATTTATTTCATTTATTTTTAGAAATTTATCTTGTTTTAAAATTGCTTTTTTTTTTCAAGAATATTACATAAAGTTTTGCTTGAGAAAATATATTTAAATAATGAAAATAAATTAGAAAAAAGAAGAAAAACAATAAAAAAAGAGAGAAAGAGGAGAGAAAAATAATAAAAAAGGAGAAAAACTTATCGGATTCGATAGCAGAAAATTTTGGTTTAGAGTAATATTTATTTTTGTTTCTGAAACTTCGTTATTATTCTGATTGAAATATTTTCAACTCGTAAAAAGATTCTATAAAAA
Source organism: Oxycera nigricornis (assembly GCA_963942545.1). NCBI lineage: Eukaryota > Metazoa > Arthropoda > Insecta > Diptera > Stratiomyidae > Oxycera > Oxycera nigricornis. The sequence goes on from OZ012662.1 coordinate 100,238,463, forward strand.
TATCTAGGATGAAAAATAATTTTTTGTACTAATAGACCCAACAAAAAATTTGTGAACAAGAAAAATCCAAAAAGAAATATTATGGCCCATCAAATAATTTTTTGTGGTTTTGGAAACAATTTGTCATTTCTGTTTTAGAAATATTTAGGCAATTTTATAGAAAAACGTAATCAGTTATATTTTTTTCAAAATGTTCAACACTTACCAAATGTTCTCAGTGTAATCCTAAAAAAATATTTGCCGATCTAAAAAACAAAAAATAAATGTGCAGTGCAGATATTTTGAAATAATTTTTCTTTAGTCATCCAACACAAAATGCGTTGCATTATTTTTTGCCATTGTTGCCTACTCAAATTTCTGTTGGAAATCTGGAAATTTGCTGTCTGATCCGATTAATAGAGTTTTTATTTGCTTTTTCAAATCTAAAAAAGAACTACTTATTACTGAAACATTTTCGTGTATAATTGTTTGTTAACATATCAAACTTAAAGCCATCCAAATTAAGCAGTTAACAAGGGCTTTATTTTGTAATAACCTTTCGTTTTCGTTATGATGAGAGCCTCGCAAAAGCAAGGTGCCTAATTATTTGAAAATCTAGGCTAAAAGATGTTGTTATTTCGAAACTAGGAAATTTCCCATTCATCTAAAATATTTCCAAACCAAATCTGTCTTTCAACCCAAATTCAAACAATGCTAATTCCATCCAAAATTTTCAAAAAAAAATCACACACACATTTAATTTAATGGGTTTAATCGTAACCCATTATCTTTAACAATAGAATCTTATCGAAATAGATAAATAGATAATCTGAATATATTTCATAACCATCTAAAGGTCAATTACGGGGTTCAATCGACATAATTGAGGAAATGCTTTCTTTCTACCAACAGAACTAATGTTACGCCTTCAATTTGTGCCTTCAACCGATACAAGTTTGATGATTAATTCAAACTGTAAAATTAACGCTATTAAATAATTTAAAGATACATCTTTTTTGTGTAGATCTTCTCACATTTTCTTCTTGTCCGGCAGCAGCAGCAGCAGCATCATCACCATCTATCTTTTCTTCTGCATCTTTTTCTTCGGGCATAAATAATAATTTCAGTTTCTTCTATTTTGCATTTCACTTTCAATGCTTGGAAAATTCATTTCATGTTTCACGCCATTATATAAATAAATGAGATACGCTGTGAAAAAAACCATTTGAATCTTTTTTTCGGGTGAAGGGAACAAAACATTTCAGTAATAGCACGCAACAAAACTTTCTCTTTAATTGTAATTGGTGTGGTTAAAAGTTAGGCAAAAAATTAAGCATGAATCGATTATTTTTATGTAAAACTCAAGGAAAATTATTTTACCATCTTGGATTGCGTGGAAAAGACCGTCAAATGGTCGAACCGTTCGTTTTAAGATTCCACGAACGGTGCGATTGGTTTACATGCATCTAAATAGCTGCTTTTGGCTTAAGTTGAATTATGCAAAAAAGATAGATAGCTGTTTAGCTAACACCGGACAGCTAAACTCTTTATCGTATGGCGTCAAGGTGAAGGTGATGGCCAGTTTGGGGACTACCGCAAAAAAACAAGATATTCGACAGAAGAAATGTATCTGAGATCAACATTGGGGTAACCACTAGCTTCCTACTCAGAAAAACTGTTCAATGAGAACCGCTTGATTTTATGGCAGGACACTTTCATCAATGCAATTAACATGAAGGTGTTTATATTCGAACCTATTTATTCGGATCGTAAATTTATTGAAGCTAGTACAGTTTTGATGGTTGATCTTGAAATTTTTGTGTCATGATCCTTGCCGCAGCCACAAGAACTACCCAAACAAATCTTTGGGTCCAAATTGAGTCGTGAGAAACTACCGTGGTTGTTGCTAATCCAATGATAATATTTTTTGAACCGTTTCGGAAGTAAAAGTCTCTTCAGTAATTCGATATTGGCATAAATATATCAGGTGATCATTTGGTTAAGCTTGAATTAATTATGGTTTCGTTTGAGGGCCAAAAAAGCTGTCCTAAAATTAATTATGCATTCATATTGCATCATAGATGAAGCAGATGTGTCTTTAAAGTATCCATAAATCAAATGTATCTATTGATGTCAGATACGAGAAATGATTAAGGGAGCTGGGTATAAATCATTCAATCTATTGCAGCACAAAAATATCTACTTATGTATCTTTGTTAAGACATACTGCACAAATAGCCTGAATCAAACCTACCATCTTTTGGGTATTGATTTTATGAATGTGACTCAAAAGCTTCATCATTTTGGTGTTGAATAATAGTGGCTTAAGCTATTTTATTAATGTTTTAAATTCGTTCTTGTTGGATTGCAAACTAGCTATTAAAATGCAGAAATTGAATCAAAACCAAGTGGAAATATTCAAACTTGGATATAATATCAAAAAAAAACTTAAATAAACAAATAAAATACTAAAAGTAAATTTTGTAGGAATGCTCGAGGCTTAGAATTGTTCAGGGAATAATTTCCATATCGAAAATATTATTTTATTATAGTTATTTATTCAGAAAGAAATTGTTCATTCGTATTTACTTCTGATTCAAAACATTTTTATGGAAACTTGTCTGAATAAAAAAATTGTACTATGAAATTTCACTGAATTTACGGCTAATTTATTTATTTTATTAATTTTGGGCGTAATTCTTCCTGACTCATTTAATTTTTATGGGTGCTTGTTTGAATAAAAAATATTCGCAAAATTTCATTTGAAGGAAATATTTTTTGAAGTTTTTTCCAAGTGTTTTCTTACTTTTTAAAGAATGGACTTAATATTGTGATTTTGCAAAAAAAAAGAATTCTTCATTACTTTTTTGTCTGCAATGAGATTTTTATCTCATTCAAATTTTTTGGCGTCGTTAGTCTTAGTCTAATGTATTTCAAAGTATTTATTTCGACACAAATTTCTGTAAAGTTTTTCGATTAAATTTTTCGGATAAATTTTTCACCATACTTGTTTCAATAAAAAACTATAAAATTTCGCTGAATTCAAGGCTTATTTATTTATTTATTTTATTTATTTTGGGCGTAATTCTTACCGACACATTTAATTTTTATGGGTGTTTGTTTGAATAAAAAAGATTCACATAATTTTTAGCTGTCATAAATGACAAGAAAGGACAGATTACTGAGGTTTCTTTTTATTAATAACAAATTTTCTTGATATATTTTTGAATTTTTTTCTGTAGAAAATTTTGTTTTGAATTTTTTTCAAGTGTTTTCCTTACTTTTTAAAGGATGAACTTAATATTGTGATGTTGCAAGCAAAATTTCTACATTATTATTTTGTCTGCAATGAGTTTCGTATCTCATTGCAATTTTTCGGCGTCGTTAGCTTTACTTAAATGCATTTGAAATTATTTATTTCGATACAAATTTCTGTTAAGTTTTTCGAGCAAGATTTTTGGAATAAATTTTTCATCATACTTGTTTTGAAATTTAAAACATATGAAAACTAAATTTCAGACATGTTTTCCAAAGAAAAGTTTCTCGTGAATTATAAAATGGGACATTTTTTACAACGCTTTCATTAAACAATCCCAACTGAGGTTTTCATCAGACATTTTTCCCCGTAGAGATATTTGAAAAAAATGTTTATGAAAAATAATTTCTAGCAAGTTCTTCGTCGACATTTTTCAAAGAACTTTCATTGTGAAGTTTAGTTTTGATAGATTTAAAAAAAAATACAATGTGTTTTTGAGAATAACTTTTTTTCGAATTTGTTATTTAGGTGCCTGGAATTTTCGCGCTAGAAATTTTTTAGCAAACCTATTTCAGTTAAAAAATAGATTTTTTTAAAAGAAAATTCTATTAAGCATAGTGTACATAACATGGAGTCTTGAATTATAATTTGGAAGTAAAGGTTTTTCTGAAAATTATTTCGTTAAATTTTAAATGTTTTGAAGTGAAAGTTTTGTTACTTTACACAAGTTTTATGAAAATAGATCACATTCGATAACAACAACAAAATAATTCCTGTCATCATTGAGGAGTGAAATTTTTCTGGCACAATGTTTTTCTTAGGGATTGAGGTTTTATAATTTCTTGGCACTTAAGAAAAATTTAAGAACACTTTCATAATCTTTTGGCAATTTTCTGGCATAGTTTGCGAAAAAAGGTACACACAACGTTATGTTTTATTTATTTTGAAGCATTTTATTAACCAATATTTTGTGAAACATGATAATCAGAAAATTATGAATCAATAGTAGACGATCATCTCTTATTCTGTGTATTATCAAACGGAAACCAATCATTGGCGATACAGCCCATATCTCAATCTCAAATGTAAACAAAATCATATTCTTTTTAAATTTTTAAGCCAAACGATACGCAACAATAAATTTATAACAACATCATTACATCACATTCACCTGCTGGGATGTTTGTCTGTTTGTATGTCTGTTTGTTAGCCGGTCATTTAGCTTCCACCATCACATCTAATCCATCCGATCATTCACCTACGAATAACATCTAAAGCACTCTTGGATTCAAGCGTTCTGCTTGGGACTCTTTGCATTATGGTTCCATCATTATTGCAGAGCGTCAATTTAGATGGTTTTATCTGTGCTAGTTATTTGGACTGAATATTGTTGAATAGTAAAAATTTTGCAGTCTATTGTGATCATCGAACCGTTGATGGATGGTACTTAGATGAGGTGATGATGGTGGAGAAAATATTTTTATACATTTTCGGAGACACTTTTTGAAGAAATTTAGATTCGAACAACAAAATAATATTTGTAGTTGATGACGGTTCCCGTTCTTGAATTTGTTTTAAATTAAATATCATTAAATTTTATTACAAATTATGACGAAAAAAATGTAGCATAATATTTCAATTGAAATATAATAGCCATGAAACTACAAAGACGAAAAATTTTTTTAGTTTAAATAATTTTATTGGTGAAAAATCTTGCATTTATTGTTTTGGTTTCCAGTCAAAGTTTAAACACCGATGATTTTTGAGCAAAAAATTTCAACACAAAAGTTTTTCAAGATTAAAAATTTTCAGCTGAAACACTTTTGACTAAAGCTAAAATTTGAAACTACAAGCAAAAGTTTCCAAAAACTTAAAATAATCATCAGGAATTAAGATTGAAAAATGTATGCCATAGTGTAAATCGTCGCCCAAAATAGAAAAACATGAAGCAAAACCAGTTGGGAATAAATAAGTTTCAAATATTTTTTTAACAAAATGTAAGATTAAAATTTTTTTTGTAGCTTCAAAAAAATTTGTAGTGAAATTCTGGAATTGATTGTTTTGGTTCCCAGTCAAAGTTTAAACACCGAAAAAATTTTAGCACAAAAGTTTTTCAGAATAAAAAGTTCAGTTGAAAAACTTTTGATTAAAATTAAAATATGAAACTCTGAGCAAAAATTTAAATATTTGAAAGTAATTTAGACACAAAAATATGCTATAGTGCATATTGTCACCCGAAATGAGAAAATATAAAGTAAAAGCAAAAAGCGAGATAAAAATTCTTCATGCTTAAGTAGTTTCACATATATTTTAAGTAAGATTTGAGTTAAAATTTATCTTCAAGCTTCAACAAAATGTCTGGCAAAAGTGTATTCAGCAACATGTTTTCACATAATTACTATTCATTAAGGGGTAATATGCAGCTGTAAATTATATTTATAGAGAGATTATATGCAATTGTAAATATTAGGGGTCATAAATAAAATTCAAGAATTTTTTGTTGCCACCAAAATTTATTTTTCAATCAAAAAAGTCTCATTTCACAGTGAAATGATTGGAGTTGATACATAATTTTTTCGTTAAGATATGTTTACAAATTAGCCAAGTGTAGTAATTCTACGAAAATTTTCTGTTATCGAATTGAGAGCACCTTTTCTGAGACATGCAAAATTCAAAAAAAATAGAGGACATTCCCATTTGCTTACTGAACGAAGGATTTCTGGCTGCTTCGATTTTGACCAAAATTGTAGTGGTTTTACTGAAAACTCAAATTTTTCGTCTGATAATATCCTCGTTTTTCCTCAACAAAACCAGGTTTAGAAAAAAATTCTTCTTTAATCCGACAGTCCTTCATGTATGAAATGAGTATTAGAAATTTGAAGACGATCGGTTAAGTGACGTAAAAGAAAAATGAAAACAGGATGGACTCTTTTAAAAACTTGTATTTGAATGACCTTATCTTCAAAAGGTCCACATGAAAAATCTTAACATAATTTCGATGAAGATACTGTATAGAAGTAAAAAAGGAAAGGATTCGGGTGATATGAACAATGGACAATGGTCTTGTGAGTGCAATAAAACAATGAACGAGAAAGATGAAAGGGATCAGCGTAGAATGAACAAAGGATGATAAAGTATTGTCGACTTTTACTTTCGACGATTCTGAGGATGATTTAATTGCACTCTTTAGAAGTGAAAGTAGAAAATATGGAATATTTACACAATATTTACAACTCGAGTTTCGCACAATACTCATATTCGTATTCTAAAGAAAAGTGTTGTAGGATGTGTTAGTGAGGCGTTTGTGCTGAAGCCCCCGCAATTTGTTCGAGAATGAGCAAATCTGGTTTTAAATATTTTCTTATAAGAAATTTTTTAAGCCAATTTTTTTAAAATATTTAAATCCCCGAGCACAGAAATCCTTACAGCAAAAATACGCTATGCCATCTTCCTTGAATTTAAAAATTTGGTCTGACATTTTGTGCCAACTTTCAATTTCATACCTCACCTTAAATTGAAGCTTTCAGCTCCAAGAGGATCCTGATCTTATCAACGAAGATTTTGGATCCCTCATACCTTTGAAAAACAATTGAATGTTGATTGGCTCCCTGAATTAGCTCATAGTTGTACTTGGATGGTTGATTCAATGTTAATTCAACAGGTTCTTACTTCTGAAATGTTAATATCCGAAATAAACATTTAAAACTTATTTTAAATCAATATTGCAAACATATGAAACATAAATCTGGGCCGTCAAAATTTCATACCCTGTTTATCTGATAAGTGTGCTCACATTTTCAATCTAAATTTATACCAATGTCATGTTTTCAGCCTATCTTTATCTATAAAACAATTCTATCTTATCTATATTTGCATTTCAATACATATGCACAGCTTTTCTGATAACAGTATGGATCTCCACAGGCAACTTTTATGTCCATATTCCATACAAATACAGGTTAACTCAATATCATTAGTCGAATTCAAATTGTTTGCCATCCGTGCATGAACAGAAAAAAATAACATTATCTGCCTAGAATAATTGCACCATACGTGAGTGGTCAGTAGATACCACATGTGTACGTTAAAGTATGTGAGAGTCCACAAAAAGATACTAAGCTTTGATCCATAGCTTCCACGCAACAGTAGCTAACAACTTCAATGGTAGTAGTAACAAAAACAGCGGTAACAAGGAGGCCACAATGAATGGATGGAAGTTGCGATCGGTAGTAGCAGAGTAGTACATGACATGCTTTTTATCATTTCCGATTTCGATTCCCATTCCCATTTCCATTCGGGCCAAGCACCACCAGCAATAGGAAGCAACTATAGTTCAAGAAGTAAAAAAAAACACAACACAACAGATTTACATTGTTGAAAACTTTCACGCACTCGAAAAGAAATTAAACTCCAATTATTTCTGCTTGACGATATTGGCCGTTGTTGGATCAGTCGATTGATGTATCTGAGTATCAGTCTTAATCGAACGGTTTAGATATGAAGATACAAGTGCTTGAGGTGCGCGATAGGACCCTGTGAACAGTCTGCATCTATTTCTTTCCAAAAGTGTACGGTATGACTGGAATCCTTTTTTGTGGATGCTCTGAAATAGAAGTATGAAGTGTTTATTTGAAAATTATCTCTCACCATGTCATCATCACATTTATCTGAATCGAAAACGATAAAAATCGATAAAGTGTTCTAATCAATTCTCTTTATTTTATTATATGTTTGTGTATGTGTTCTACGTTTGCGATTGGTGGTGATTTGTTTTTGTTCGGAAACCCAACCAGGTGTATCCAGCAGCAGCTGCAATAAAATCAAAGAAAAGTATCCTGATGGGATTGAGGTGTGATTCATTTCGTGGATTCAATTCGGACGATGATCGTGGCAAAGATGTGACGATTAAGGTAAGACCAAGTCTACTACATGGTCAGTCACAAGAAATATTAACTCAACATTTTACTACTTACGTTGGTCGACATAGGGGTGTGATTTACTAATACGAATGAATAGTTTTAATTGAAAGCTTCAATTGTGTTTTTCACATATTTTCATTGAAATCTAATAAAAGAGATAACCGTCGCATGTAACGATTTAAAATCATTGTCAAACCTCATTTCTTATCCAGGATATTTTATTCATTCATTCAAAAATGCACGGGATGCATGATAGTATTCTAGACAATATTCTATCAATAGAATGTTTCGGCTTATAATTTACATTTTTACAGGCCCGCACAATTTAAAAATCAGTGGAATTTCTGAGAAAAGAAGACAATTTCGAATTGAAATCATATACATTTTCATTTAAGAGAGATGAAAGGTTACTTCTCCTTGCATAGTAATAAAAAAACTGCTTCGTAGATCATTTTATAGAAAAAGGAACATGACCTTTCAAAAGTTATTTTTTTTCTCTAACTGATTTTTTTAAGTAGACGAATCAGTGGTAAGTGGCCATGGTATTAGTTTCATGCCTAACACAAAGGTTGCACAAGATTTAATTAAAAAATTGACTGAATTTCTTTTAAATGTTCTCTTGAAAACAATATGTTTTTGGTAAATTATTATTTGAAAAATTCATCGTCTGAATTTCATATAGATTTTTTTTTTCGTTTTTTCGTAACTAATCTTTAAGTTAAAATAATTTCGAAAAATTTGAACGTGATTAATTTTTTTGTGAAGGTTTTTTTTGGTTAACTGGATTTTTATCATTGCTCATGAATAAGTGTTCCAGATATTGTTCAATTCCTTTCGTGAATAGTTTATGTTGGTTGTAGTGGTAAGCCATTTTCAACAGATGGCTATCTTAGACCACAACAGGCCCATTGTAATACCACAGAAAATTTGGGACGGCACTGAAACTTAGCTGCGGAATGATGAGACCCTTTTAGATTCTCTTATGAAACCGGCTATGCAGCTAATATTTAAGTTAGCTACTTCCGAAAGGTTATCCAGGAAGGGTGAGCCCAGGTTTGCATGCGTCTTCTGGATAGTGCCGGGCATTCACACAGAAAATGCTGGGTCGTTTCTTCCTCTTCTTCCGATCTGCAGCTCCGTCAGAAATCGTTGCAAGGAACACCCAACCTTACTGCATGTCAACCAATCGAACAGTGTCTCCTTGGTACGGATATTATGAACTTTAATGTTTGCTTGGTTATCCTACAGGTTACTGCCAGGAACCCAGCTCTATTTCCAGCCTCCATGTAATGCTGCTTCAATCCTAGCTTTATGGAAGCTAGAGGATGACCGATCATGGGGGTTTAGTGTATAATCCTGAAGCACAGTTAAGCTCTCGATAGGGTGTCTTCTTCGTAATTTCTAAGTATATCACTTACCGGGGCATAGGTAGTATAGGATCACTTTATAATGAAGCGACATCTTGTTCAACTGTGTACGACATTCCATTACAATTTTGGATGAAGTGTACACGTGGGATAGTGATTGGATAGCAGTTTTACTGTCAGAGAAGATGTTTAGAGTTTTTATAAAAAAAAATCTGGTTTCTTATGCAGTCCACAGCCTTGTATATTGCAATGCCCTGTGCCTGAAAAATGCTGCAGTGGTCTGGAAGCCGGAAGGATATTTTCAGGTCTAGCAGTTTTAAGAAAACACCACAGCCAACTTTTCCCTACATTTTTGATCCATCAGTATAGATGTCGACCGATTCCTGTATCTTACTCATTTCTATGGCCCAGTAATCCCTGCTCTGGATGACTGACCTGAAATCATTGTGAAAGCAGAGAAGCAAGGTATACTTTCTCTGGCGTTGGTCCATCCCTTTTCTGTAGGCTAAATTTTGGGCTAAGCTATTGTAGGCTATTTGTAGGCTAAATTTTGATACATTTCCACCGTTAGCTTTTTGAAAAATGGTTTGATTTATGTTTTTCTGGATATTTTGAAGAGTAACCTCGAAAAAAATTGTTTTTTTTTAATTGAATTGGATGATGGAAAAATTTATTGCACCAAAATTTCATCTCGATCTCAATCTCAAAAAAATATTAATTATGAAATAAATTTTCCGACAGAAGTAAGGCTTTTCAGCTTTTACTTTTTTTATTTGTCTCAAGCAATGATTTTGCTAGTTATGATTTTCATAAAATTACTTAAAATATTTTTTATATGTGTTAGTTTGACCCAACAATTAAATTTTCTCCTTCAAGTTTTTCCCAGAATATTTTTTTAAATTTATCAAATGTTTTTACTGAAGTTCGCAAAATCATCACGGTAATTCCATTCTTATTTATTTATTTACTGTTATTGTTATTTATTAATTTATTAATTATTAATAATGAAGACAAGATTGCAAAGAAATAATTACACAAATTATAAATGGAGATGAAAAGTTTAAAAAAATCAAATGTACAAAGCAGAAATGAAAATTAAAAGGTACAAGAAAAAAGAAAAACATGTTGTAAAATGAAATGAAAAGTTTAGCGATTCATTGCAACAAACAAATTTATCTTAAAAATAAGGAACCAACAGGGGAAAGGACCAAGCTCCAAGCAATTATGCACAAGTTTTTTTGCATGACGCTCAATGATGAATGCTTTTCGTTCCGCTTAAAAACTTTTTAAGCTACTAGACCAGGAAAATAATTGCCACAAAAATTTTGTAGGGGAGAATAGATTAAACAATTTCGAAAAAATCTATCCTGGCAGGGAAAAATACATACATGACTAGAGGAAAATCTACGACAGTAGCAAAACGTTTTGAATAAGAGAGAAAATGAGCTAAGCTTCAGTGTTAATACGTACGGGAAAATCGTCAATGCCTCTATGATAATTTGTTTCCCTTCTAAAATTAGTTGTAACCCAAGAAAAAAATTTAAGAAAATTTTTCTGTGTGAAGATTTTTTTTTAATTTTCCAATTATTCCAAAAAAAAATTAATCAAAAACAAAATAAAATGTTAGAAGTTGGATCGATCTTTCGCAGAGGCCGCTTCTAAATGAATTCGAATATTGCTAAAATATGAAGTATTTTAAATGGGAAAACTAACCCGTTCAAATAAATAAATAATAGGTGGCGTTTATAATAATAATTAAGAATTTATGAACGCCAGCATGGGTGTGCGACACCCCATGCAGGAGATTAGTTACTGTTGGCTGTTTCATATTTTATTTTACGAAAATTCCATGCATATTTCAGGGACTCATTTGTGCAATGAAACAGTTTTTTTACCTAAATTTAAAATTTTACCATCAAAAATTGTCAAAAAACAGTTAGCGAAAATTTGACTTTTTTCACTTAAAAATTGATAAAATATTTAATTTGCTGTGTTTTTATCTCAGAGGTACAGAGTCTCAAGCTAAGCTTGATATGACGTCCACCTCAAATCTCATAGACAGGATATAAAATAATTATTTCTTTAAAAAATGTCGTAAAAAAATTTTCTAAGAAAATTTCTTAAAAAATTCACAAAAAAATGTTAAATTTTTTTCTCTACTGGTTCGCAATCAATTTTAGAAAGGAAATCATCATATATGTAGGCATTGAAGAACTTATTCTGAACGTGTTAACACCGACACTGAACGACAATTTCCCCCTAAATATGCAACGAACTCTATTCCGAAATGGCCAAATATTAAGGAGGAGTCCACAACGTTTTAAATCACATAACAATAAATTTTAATGTTATTTCTTCTTTTCTTTATACCAAATAATCCTCCTTCGGCAAGTTTTCCATCAATTTTTATAAATTTATCAAATAATTATATTGTAATTGAATGTGTACGTATAAATCGATTAAGTATAAAAATAAAATGAACGTGTGTGTTCATAAAAAAATTAGTGAGTGCTGAGAAATTTTATTCGGGAAATAATTAAAACGGTATTCGGGGATTAATTGATTCAGGGAAATAGTAATCGGGGATTAATTGATTCGGGAAAATAGTATTCGAGAATTAATTGATTCGGGGAAATAGTATTCGGGGATTATTTGTTCGGGGAAACGCATTCGGGGAAATGAACGCGAACGATAATAAATGATTGGGAGAAGTGAAGGGAAACGAATAATATTCAATCATTAATTTTCGTAACCTCATTTAAATTAGACCCCGAATTGCGAAATTCGCCTCTTTTACTCGTTTTTGGAACAAAAACTCTACAATTCCAAAATGATTTGACTTCCAACTTTCATCCACAATTAAGAAGGTCTTGAATGTTAACCTGCACCGTAAAAACGACCTGTTCATCATTATTGTCGACACTTTCCGGCGTTGGCTCTTTATTATAATTCATCATCATCTAACCATTTTTTAGATGGACGTAACTAACCATCCAACCATCCATCATCGCATCAATTTCATAATGAAACAACGGAAGCCTGAAAGATTTCCAAACAATGGCTGTGAATATCACTTATAAACAGCAGCACTGGTTATATCGTATCTTTCACCTCTTCAGTTCCATTCATCTTTAGAGGCAGGTGGCGTTAATCCTCAATTCAAGCACCTTGACCCTAGGTCCATTTGATCCAATCGCCCGGCAAGGCGAGATATCGTCCATCGAGAAGAAGACGAAGCAGATGGATGCATTGGCGAATAATTTATCTTTTTCATGACCATTTTCCGTTCATATTTCACGCATCATTTATACAGAAATCGTTTTGTTTCATTAGATACACAACGGAAACATTGGAATTTACTTTTGGTGTGCTGTGCAGCATGGCAAAACGGTTTCTCATATGAAAATTTATATGAATTGGGTCAGTGGGCCCTTAGATAGTTTTCCATAGTAGTAGAGTTTTTATCCGCACTTCAGCAGATAGAGGTACTTGTGCAAATCTATCTTTTTTTGTGCAGACACAACATATGAAAGATTCTTTTTTATAAACGATCTGATTCTTGGAACCTTCACCTTTGATCGTGGCATCCAATCTCTCCTCTCTGACGCAGTCGCCACCTTTTCAAATTGCAGAGTTCTTTTGATTTCGCATGCCCAACTCGCCGCTCTACCAAAGTATCTGGTTCATGCAGATAGATTGCCACCAGAAAAATCTGCGTTTCGAATATTTCGAATACTTTCTAACTGAACTCTTCAAAAAGCAATCATTGTTACTTTCTGTTTAAACATTCTCGTAGGCTGTGTAACTTGGCTACACAACACCAGATTTTCTGGACCTAATTGCTAATCTTAATAATCATGAGATGGTCATTGTTTGTGTTTCAATCTTAATACCTTTTAATTAGTCAACATTCCAAACTGTATCTGTGTATGTCTGTTTGTCTATCTTCTAGCGTTTTCAATTTGATGAGATTTTCTCTCATGCGAATGAATGTTTTCTTTTTATTTCGCGGATTGTTGTTTTTTTGTTTTGTTTGCATTTACAAATAATTGTGGTGACCCATAAAATTATTAGTTTTTGTTGCCACTCTTTCGGTTGGTTTTGAATAGAATGATAATTTTTTTGAACAATTTTTTTTTGTTTCTCAGATGATGATGGTATTTTGAGGTTGTGGATTGTTGCGTGCGAAATATTTTAGATTGTTTGGAAGTGCAGTTTCTTTGTTGCACTTTCTATCTTGTCGAGCGGTTGTTTGTTTCTGAGCTGCTTTTTCATAAATAATTTTATCATTTCGATTCAGTTTCTGGAAAGAATGTTGAAATGTTACTATATCTAAAAATATTCGGAAAGATATCTTTCATTTCAGAAGAGATTGTTTTTTCTGAATAAATCAAATTAATTTCAAATAAAATTCGCTTCAATTGAAGAGAAATTTAAAAAAAAAATCAGTGAACTGATTCTGTGGAAAATTTGTTAGTTGTAAATACGCAACATACCTATTGTTCTGTAAAATATTCCACCCGAAAATTATGCACCGAAAAACTTATTCATAATTCATAATTTTAAAAAGCAAACATGTTAAAGATTGGAGAGAAAATTGAATGTATAAAATTATATTTAATATAGAGTATCAATATTTGCTCGCAATAGCGTGGTTTTGGAACCTATAAGTCTATTACTCGGTCTGGCCTATTCAAAGACATTCTTGCCCTTTGCTGGGCTTTCAGAAAAGATTCACTGGCACCTTAATGTCTCGTCTCTGCGTATGGACATATGTTACGATGCATTTCTCATGGAGACGTTGAGTCGTATGCATTTAAGCTAAATTAAATGTGTATATATTTTAGCAGCCAGTTTACAACACAAGCATTTCATGTGGAAATAGACAGATGATTCGCCGTTATAAATTAATGAAAAAAATTAGATTCCAATAAACACACCATGAATTGGGAAGTGTGGTTTCGGGGTGACGGACGGCATCCTCTTCAGGTGCTGTCATTTACCATCCGCCACCAGACAGCACGACCACGGTTAGGCTCTTTGATGGATTAAGCTCATTATACTTCAACTATTTGTGTTATTTGTATCCGCGAAGTATAACGACTGTCAAGTTAGCGTATTGTGCATACGTAGCAATTCCATACATATTTGGGTTTTCGAACCTCCGTGTCTAGTCGACAAACTCCTGCCCACTAGTGTGCTTTTTTTATTGGTTCGCAACTCTGCTAACATTATTTTTTGCACACCAATGGAGGTTCTTGTTTCCAGGCCGGTACATTTTTAAATTAAAACTCAAATATGTATACCAAGAAATTTTTGAAAATGAATCAAATTTCAAAAGAATGCTTTCGAAAAAATTGTCGAGCGAATAAGTGAACGATTCACTTTCTACGAAAGAAATTATTAAATTATTATCTACTTATTTAAAAGAACAGTTACTTGTAATAAAATTGCTAGGTTTGAATTTACATGATAGAATTTTTATAAAAAAATAATTAATTAACTGTGTATTAACACAATTTTTGCTAACAAATTTCTGTGAAAAAAATTGATCAAAAATTGTAAAAACCACAAAGAATCGACAATGTCATACAAAAAATAGTTGAGGGCATGACCTATAACGAAGTTAACCGCGGCAGCCATTCAAATTAAATTCGAAATATTCAACTGTGTAGTCTCAAAAGCAACTTAAAAACCAAAAAAAAAATCGAAAATAAATCCATGATGCATCTTGAATTTGCAAATACATACTTTGTATCCTTAAATTTTTGCTACAGTATTTTTCATCTATTTACATTCCTGTTTTTGTTGAAAAAAATTCGAACAAATAAATTGTCTCTCGTAACATTTTTCACATAAGTCTTAAAAAATATTTTTTTGCAGATAGATTCAATGGTTGCATCTTATTTATCACTGAATCTGATTCGAGGGTATTTTTTAGCATTTCTAATTGGAGTACTGTAACTGAATTGCTTTTCTAGTTTTTAAAGTTTCTAACGATTTTCCTTCGATGTTTAGCAAAATTATTGAGTAGATATGTAACTTAAAACTGAATTGAAATAAAATCAAAACCGAAAAAATGCAAAAAAACTTAATCGTGTCGCCTCTTCCGAAACATTTTAAATTATTTTTGCGAGAATATTTACACAAAACTCTTTTTTGGAAAGTTTTACAAGTGAATTGAGATTTAAGGCGATTGTCCCTGAAATGTTTTCTTTAAATTTGCCTTTGAAAATGAGACTCAATACGTTTCAAAAAAATCACAAAATTAGTCCAAAGAATTCACGTAATTACTAAAACCTTCAAATTTCGATTTGAAGATAAAAAAATCACGGAGCACATTCCATAAGAAAACTTTGCTCTTCAAAACAATTCACACGAATTCTGAACCACATTCTAAAATAAGCAAAAAAAAATCTATAGAAAGTCATCCGTGGGAAACATGAGAAAGTGAAATGTTCAGCAAATTAAAAAGGGAATGCAAAAACTGATGATTTGATATTGAAAAAATATGAAAACCTTTACACACTTTTTTTAGAGATTTATTATATTTAAAATAATTTGAAAAAATCGTAAATGACAAATGCAATTCAAAAAAAAATTGTACATAATTATTTCTTAAATGAGGAAAGAAAATACATTGATAGCACTTTCTTAAAATCATTTTCTACTATAGTTTAACAAAGCCAGTTCAGAATAAATATATTATATGATAAAATCAGAGAAATAAATATAAATGGAACGTTTTGAAAGTGTATTTTGGATAACTATTTCATTGAAAATTTTGTTTTAGATAGATGATAAAGTGCTACAATTTTTTTCGCCAATCGGTGAATAGAATACGACCGATATAATTTCATTTGCTGATTTTTGATTGAAAAATCAACACGAACGATGAAAAATTTGCTAGAAATTATTTTTTTAATTAGCTCTTATTATTAACCATATCACCCATAATTTCAGCTGATAATTCTCGTAGTAAAATAACAAAACGTTTCTCAAATGAACACTAGTGACGAGTATTAAATACAAAACAGTTAAATACTATAAAGCCATCACAAAGTATCTATTGTTTTGTACAATTCACCAAGCCGACTTTTCATTAGCTGAACAATTCGTTAGATATTTTGTTCCCAATTCGTAACCTGGTCACTACTAATCAGAGAAAGTGCAGTCTCACTACTGTCCATAAAATTGCTCGCTCATGGAAATTATCTTAGAAATAAAATAGATATCATCCATTTACAGTTCCCTACTGCATTATGTGTTTCTGTATCTTTTCTTTTAACACGTAGTATCTTAAATGTGGCCGTTGTGTTGTCAGTAAAACACACAAACAAACAGACCGCAAACGTGAACACATAACAAAATGTCTAAACAAAAAACTTTGGATAGCAATTAGTTAAGTAGTCATTATCATACTACATACTAAGTAAATGCATGTCGAAAAGGTTAAAAAAAAGCTACCGGGAAACAGCCAGCGTTGCAAAAAGGGAATGTACAGTGACTGTAAAATGTATCTTTAAGATAGTCTGAAATGTTTTCCAGGCAGTGAATGTTTTATGTTTCAGCCTTTTTTCATGGGTTTTTGAGACATGTTTGACTCCTTCTTGCGTTGTGGCTGATTAACATATTTTTTTGGCCCCGAGTAAAACAAAATGATGTAATTTTTTGGCTCAAGTCTTTCATGACAATTTACAATGACTTAAGCAAAAGGAGCAAAAAATGTAAAAGGATAATGCACTGATGACGATGCAAAAGCTGAAATGCAAAGAACTACGCACGAAGCATTATGGGATACCAAAAATATGTACAAAAGCGTAGAAGTTTCGTATGAGGAAGAGACTCGCCTACTTGATTATGATTCAATGTTATAAGCATTCATTCTTTTGTAGAATCTAGTCTAAATTATCAAAATATTTTAGCTAGGTAAATACGTAAGTAGACATCCCTCTTTTCCAGAGATAGCTCACTTACGTCTCAATAGGCCCATGAAGATATAAGAGGAAAAGAAAGTCGGTGCGAAAAGTATTGAACCTGAAAGGAATGCAATAAATATCTCAATCTTTAACAACTCTATGTGGCTTTATCAATAGGTCTGATACATGATTATTATCAGTGCCATGTAAACCACAATCAATAATTGCATAACTATCGGTTTTTTCACCAACTAATCTGCAACAAATCTCCTCTAAGTTAGTTTTCCTTCTGAAGAAATTATCCAACAGTCTTTTTTGTAAGGTAGGGATTTCGAACAATTTTCCCTAAACCACAAATGTGTTTATCTAAAAAACGACAGTATAATATTTTCCCAGTTTTATTTTACGAAATGAGCTATAAAACACTTTTGCTTGTTGACTATTGAACGATTTATCAAGTATGTTCTAATCCTGAGCGTTGATTAATCGATTGGATTAAATTCGAGATTAACGACGATTGGCATTATCATTTGGAATTAATCAATGGTGTTGTCTTCACCTTGAGCGAAATTGTTAGTGTTTTATTGATGATTTCTGATTGAAGAGGAACTGGACGTTATGGTATGATAATCAATGTGAAGTGATTGATTTTTTTTCAGTCGAAATAAGTTTAAAAAAAGTATGAATGATAATTTTGCAACTAGTTTGAGAGAAGAAAGTGGAATAATGATCTGAAAATCAATTGAAATTCCTGGGGAAATTTGAAAATGAAATATTTATCACAGAAATATCTAAAAACAACACACATTTGGCTATGAGTATCAAATTTATTCAAAACTTCACTCAAAATGAATCCCACAAATGAATTGTTGATTCCAAATTTTTGAAAGTGAAAAAAATGCAGACAATTCTTATAGAAATAGTATTACAATTTTCCAAAAAGTTCTCAGTTGAAATCATAGAAAATAGTTGCTTGCAAAATTTACCAAGAAAAATTAGGGGAAAAAGCCAGGAAAACTTTAAGAATGAAATTTTAGTAATAATTTCAACGACATATTTCATAGTTAATGCGCCTTAAGTAAACGATCGGGGAATATGAACAATTTTATCCACCAAATAAGTTTTAAATATGCCCTTAAAATGTGTTTGGAACCTATTTTTAAAGTGCAACAAGATTAAAGAACGAAGAAGCTTTACAGAATTTCGATTTTATTTGGACGACTAGCACAGAAATAATAATAATAGTTTCGCTTAATATATTGAATGACTTCATTTTTTAATCCAAGGGGAATGTTGTATAAGTTTTGGGATTTTCAAAAATAAGAACCAAAATTTTTAAAAAATATTCAAACATTCATTGCCTCGCAACTTTCTATGAAAAAATCATAAAAAAAATATAAATTTTATCATTGATAAATCTTTGAATAAATACATGTTTTTGAAGTTTTTTTAAACACTAAAATCTCCAGTGTCAAATAATGGAAAAACATTATAATCAGCTTCGAAAACAATTCATTTATACGTTTTTACGTTCAGAAATCAAAATTGAAATCTAAAATTGTAAGACACAAATTTTCATAATTTTGAGAAAAGTTTTATTAGATTTTAAAAATTCCATTAGACTATTTTCGATCGCGATCGAAACCAAATTGGAGAATATTTTTGTAACCCTATCACAAATTTACGAATAGCTGACCAACTTATTTTGAATTGGCTTCTCTTTGAGAAAGTTTTGTTATCGTTTTTTTAATAAAAACCTAAACAAAAAATTCCAATCCTGAAATATTGCATCCTTAAATATTGTCGAAAAAATTTGAACCAAACCTTAACCAAAATGTTTCTAAAAATATAATCGAAAAACAAATAATAACGATAATAAACTAAAGCAAAAGACCTTGAAAAAAATCAAAGAAAGAGCACCTGGATAACATAAATGAATTTGGATAAAATGTGTCTGAAAAATACTTTACAAATACAGGCGGGAAAATTTCGTGGGGAAATTTAGTTTCCGTTAAAAATTGCCCTAAATGTCCTATGTGCAAAACTTTCTACGAATAAATTTTGTAGAAGAATTATCATCAAAATAATTTATAGTGTTACGAAAAAATCGATGCGCCTTAGTTTTTTGCATTAAAAAGTTGCTGAAAAAATACTTGAAAAATTCAGACAAATAAAATTCACATGCAAATTCAGTAAAAAATTACCATAGACAATTGCCCGAAATTTCATACGCGCAAAATTTTTTACGAATGAGTTTTGTTAACAAAAACAAATTTATAATGTTTTGAAAAAAATTGATGTACCCAAATTTTTTGCAAGATTTTTTTTCTTGTTTTTTTTATAAAAATCACTTAAAAGATTATTTTTGAAAAAACTGCATAAAAATTTTGCTAAAAATCGAAGAAACTTCGTTAAAGGCTAAAAAATTGAAAATTAATTCAGGTATGTAACCCAATTTAAAAAAATATCAAACAAACCACCTTCAAATCAAATTCAACGATGAATCGGATAAAATCATTGAACCTGCGAAATATATTGTATTCAAGGCTCCCGTTGAAAGTATTACGGGAGAAAATATCTTTTTTTTGATTTGTTTTAAATAAAAATTGCTTCATTTAACTGTATATCGAAATAAACATTAAATGTTCTTATTTTATTTTATTTTATTTATAATATCTTTGTATTTAATAGAAAAATACAAAAATTAGCACAATTATGAGGATGCAATCGATGTACTTATGAATTCAAAATGTATTATGCATTTATATATGATTTTCATTGTTCTTTAGTTGCTATTAACATTACACAGTTGAATATTTCCAATTTTATTTGAATGGCTTCCGCGGTTAACTTTGTAATAGGCCATTCTCTTAACTCAATTTTATATTATATTGTTGATGTTGTGTGGTTCTATTTTACAAATAGTTTGATGTTTTTTCTTTAATTTGATGTTCAGATGTTTTCTTTGAGTGCGTCAATTATTTGTGGAATGTTAGAGTAGCAACAGTTCTTTTCTCATTAAATTATTTAATATAAACAATTCACAGATTTGAATTGGCAGGACTTCATTTCAACCAAATTATCTTCTCAACATTTTTACAGTTTCTGCAAAACAACACTCACTTTTGAAATGATTTTTCAATTTTTCTCAGCGTTGTTCAAGTGTGAAATGATACATGTCTTATTGAAAAGGTTTTGCACGACATAATTAGATATGCATATGTTAAATGCATCACTGTTGTCAATGTTGAAATGACATGCACTGTGAAAAGAAGTCCATACAAGACCCATTCCTTACGAAAATTCGGAATTAATCCTGCTATTGTATGTAAATGTTGTATGTAAATTTTTAAGCAACAGTTATTTTCAGACTGGTTTTATTTCATGCCAATTTTTGACTCCATTAGTTACCTAAAAAATAGCAATTTGAAATTTTATAAGTTTGATAAATTGTAATAGTGTTGTTTTTCATAAACTTTTCTTCTAAAAGGATTTAAAATCAATCCAAAACCCATCATGAAAACATTCATTTTTGCATGATAATGCATTTGTGATGCTCAACACAGCTTAAGTACTAATTATAATAAATTGTGCCAGTCGAAAGGTCTGAAAAAGTTTCAAACCGAAAATAAACGTAACATCCTCATGTAAGTACACTCTTACAAGATATAATCCAACAACGTGTTGCGGATGGTGTTTGGTATCACCATCCGCAACACCATCTTTACCATATGATGATAATCATTATCAAAAATTTTCCCCATAATCTTTCCTATTTCGTTTCTCTTAGTTTTTTTCTCCAGTTTTTACCTTGCAATTTTACCTTCATCACAGCATTTCGCATTATGTCCGAATAAATATCGTAGCGAATCAACAATGGCATACAACAATTTTGCACATACCCGTCTTACACATACGGATTTCATTCATGCATTGTACAGATGTATATAGTTCTACAGATACTACCCATAGATGTAAAGTCGAGATGCAAGATAAACGGTTTATAAGAGGATTAGGTGTTAATAATTTTAAGCCGCTGTGACTAACAACATGTTGAAGTCGGTGATAGGGTCAACTTCGCTTTGACTACCGTTTTCTCTTCAAGACGTGCCCATCTAGCCAAGACGGGAAACTTAAGAAGCCTCTTCAGTTCAGATACAAGATCTTTCTACTTGTATCTGAACTTATGTTAGAGTACAAAAGCTTTTCGAATTGTGAGCTCTCAGATGATGTGGAGATCTAACCATAACAATATTGTGGAGACTTGCAAAGGAAAAGCTTTGTTTTGGTATTTTTTTAAAATCAGATTAGATTCTCTTCGGTAGATACAATTTCCCCTGGTTAATATGATGTCATAGCATTGGAAAATATGCTAAATATGCTCTCATTGGAGACTACATACTGCAATTCACTTTTCTTCTCAGATAATCTACGTCCTCATTGAAAATAAATTTTGAAGATCGAATGTTACTGAAACATGTTCTCAAAAATTTAGAAGACGATAGAAAAATAATTTCAAATTAATAAGAAATTTGAATTGAACGTTGCTTTTTGAAACTGTAGAAATTCTCGAAAATATTCTGAGAATAATTTCAAATTTATTAAAAATTTGAATCAGGCGTTACTTTTCGAATTGTAGAAATTCTCGAAAATATTCTGAGAATAATTTCAAATTATTTAGAAATTTGAATCAACCGTTACTTTTCGAACTGTCGAAATTCTCTAAAAATTTAGTGAAACTTTATAAAACTTCGTTATAAATTCTGCAAGTTTAAAACAGAAGAGAATTTGATAAAAACTATGAATGTTTTTGTGTTGAGTTCCTTTTCTGCAGATTTTAAAGGAATACGAACAAGGTATGACATATCTTCTACGAAAATGTAGACATATTCTCTTCATGTATAAATCATGTTTGAAGGGAACATAATTGAAATAAATTACAGTCAAATTTAAGAGAAAAATTGCATAAATTTTTGGCTAAGAAATATTCAGTTAATTTTCAAAAAGGATTAAAAATCCCAAGTATTTATATTAATATAAATATTCTAGTACCGGTTATAATTTTCAAAAATTCAATTTTTCATTTTTGTAGTTCAAGTTCAGAAATCTCGTCTCAAAATTTTATTAAGATATTCCCAAAAATAAAGAAGTTACGGCAGTTTGGGTGCGCACGCCTTTTTCGCTTGGTAAGCGATATTTTCGATAATCGAAACTTTACTTAAAAGCATTTTTCTCGAAATGAAGTTTTTCTCACTGCGGACACTTATTCTCCAGATTGGCTGAACCGATTTCAGTTAAATTTGGTCTGCTTCTTTATTCAAGTATCTTGTGTGGTAATCTTACAGAATATAGACTAAAAAGCAATCCCAAAAAATTTGGCAAGCAAATCAAAGTGGAAAAAGCGATTTTTCGAGAGAAAAAAATTAAAAAACCGCTATTTTTTATCATTTTTTCAAAATATTGTGTTAGATTACCACGTAAAAAACATTCTACTTTGAAATACGGTGCGTTTTTTTATTTCATTCCGGAGATTATCTGTCCGCAGTGTTACGAAGCATTTTTCGAGACATCATCTTTGGCGACGACTATAAATAAGTAAAAAAATGAAAAAAATATAACAAATAATTTTTTTTGTAATCTTCAAAATGTGTATTTTACACATGAAAATATTAAAATTTATATACAATAAAGGAGCTGAAAAAAATATTGAAAATTACGCTATTTTTTAGGATTCTAACCGGTACTACCCCTTGAGAACAAAAGGATAGAGTAATTTTTTATTTGAATTTCATAATAGATGGTCATAAAATTTTGTTTCTGAAAGTCAAGTCCATTAAAAGAATTCGGAATAGTTTTTATTTAAAAAAACCGTCGATTGCTTTCAAAAATACTTAATGCATGCCACTCCACTAAAAACTTGAAATCAAAAATGTTAGATTCATAGTGTTTGTTCAGAAAATCACTGCTTACTCCAAGATTTAGAGAATACGGTCGATAAGACGGCATTAAAACTATTCGTGAGAATTACCTAAACACCTTTAAATTATTCTCAAGTATTTTAATAGACTTAATAAGAGCCGCATATGCTTAAGATTAAACCAATATTACGATTTGCAAAGTGTGAGCTCAGTTTGAATGCATTCATAATTTGTCTCACATTAATATTTTCAATTGTGTCGGATTATCTAAACATCAATTTGCAATCTGCAAGAATCTATAGATACTCATTGATTCTTATTATCCCTTTGATTGTGTTTCCTGAATAAAATTTTATCTGATCTTGGCTGATGTAGTTTTCAATTAAATTGTGCTAAAATTTTATTTCCTAAACAATATATTTGCTTGCAAAAATATCAATCGCAATCAACCCCACTTAATGAAATCATCATACCAAAAAAAACTCCTTAGGGGACCAAAAAATAAATGTTTAAGCATTTCTGACCCTAACTTAGCAACTCATTTCTTATCGACAAGTCAACTCATGCACATCTAACTCTGTACGATTCTAGCTAGTGTGGCCACTGACTTATCCAATTTTAGGTACTGATTGCGGAGCATCTCAAAACCACATCAGATACATGTATCTAAATTTAAATTTTATTTACACATAGAATTGTGCATAGGAGAGTTGTCGTGCTGATTTTGTTTTGTTCCGGGTGCTGGACCGAACCGTATTACGAGTATATAATGAATTTTCACCAAAAAAAATTGTCATCTATTTAAATAGAAATAATGGGGTTTGTTCGAGATCGAGATAAAAAGGATTTATCTCGATGGCGTTTCTATTTGATGTTTTCCCCCAAACGGAAGAAGGAAAATTTGACCGTTTGACTGGGACACTTTTAAGTGAATCTAAAGATAGGTTCGATTCGGATTGTTATGTGAATTTTTCAAAATATTGCATTTCTACACATAGAAGACAAGGCTGGGATATTTTTTCATTTGTTTTTGGAAATATTTTAGCTGATTTAAATAAATGTTGGACTATAATCCAGGCAATCGTTCTACAAGTTATACAGTGCATATTTTTTACTATATCGTTGCTCGATAGTTTCTGATACGGGCGTTAAAAAGTGTAATAATGTTGCCATGCTATACGAGGTGAATCTCAATTTTAAGGATTTTATTTTTGAAATTGACCTTTCTAAAATACATATGTGAATTGAAAAATATAAGGAATTAATTATTTTTTTCGAACTTATTCAACACTTGACTGGTTAATAGCAAGAGATTCAAGCAATGTCTTAAAGCCACATGTCCGTACAGTTTTCAGATAAAAATTTAAATACGATAATACCGGTTGAATAAAAGCTTTCATGTATTCCTAAGTAGGAAAAAGTAATGTTACTGCTCTTAACTTTTAAGCCCATGTTATCTATAAGCTGCTAAACCGTTCGCACTTCATATCTTTCGTATCCTATTTATAGCGTTCTGTGTTGAAAGCAGGGATTTTTTTATACTTAGTTCATAAATTGCTATATTTACCCATACCTGCAGTAATAAATACCTTAACTAGATCAGACAACGTTCTGTTTTTATCAACATACTACGTTCGTTGATAAAAGTTGTCTTTCGAACGGAAATTCGCGCATTTGTTGCGTTAAGTATATAAGATGTTAGATATGAAAGTAAACAATGACTATTAAACGCAGACACATTTGTAGAAGCTTCAATGAATCATATGAGATGGGAAATTTAATTCAAAAGGAATCCAATGATGCATTGCAAACTAGGGCAAAATCTTATCAACACTACATTGAGTAAGTTCAAAAAACCACGAGTACAAAAAAAAATAGAAATTCATAATTAAAACCGGAATAGTTTTGAAACCAATTATAATTCTTATGCAGAAAAAATTTAGATGAATTATTCAAGTCTTTTTTATTTTTTAGAAAAAAGAAATATTTTGAAATCAATTAAGACAAAAAAATTTCATCTGAAGTTAAATATGTATACAAAACATGCACCAACAAATTAAATGCAATAAAATCTATAGGTAATTTTTTTATCAAATTATTTTTGGAATGGTTTTGTTGATTGTAAAATTAATCGAGAATAATTTGATATAATTTCTAAAAGTTAATTTGCATGAAAAAATTTTCAAACGCAGCTTCAGAAAAAAAATTCCGTACGAAAATATTTCGAACAAAACTTTTGCTAAACACTGAAAAAAATTTGTGAAAAACTTTGAAAAGCTTGAAAAATATTTTGATTACAGAACCCAAATTAAAAATGCTACATAAAATACTCTCGAATCAGATTCAGTAATAAATAAGATCAAACTATTTAATTTATCTGCAAATATTTTATTTAAGGCTTATATTGAAAGTATAACCAGAGAAAATTTATTTGTTTGACAAACATGCAGGTTTTTTCTCATAAAATTCAGATAATCATTTCACAAATTAAATTTAAGACTATGCTGGCAGCAACCACATTTTAAATAAAGTATTCTTAAGACATGAATTTTTTCTGCGAATTATTTCTGTTAAAAAAATTGTAAAAATTCTTATTGCTGATTTTTTTTTAATTTTGTATTTAAGAAATACCAAAAATAACTAACAAATTTTTAAAAATTCAAAATTAAAGTAAAAATCAAAAAACTTATTATTTTTGTTTTTTGAATTAAAATCGTAATGAATACATTTTCAAAATGCATGTTTTTCTAACAAATTTTTTTTGGGCACTATACACAGTGTAACACTGAAGAAGGACACAATTAATGTCCGAAATATATATTTGTAATAAATAATTATTTATTTATTATACCGCGATTTATTTTCTTAAGATCAAATTCTTTTTATTTTAGGATCGTTTTATAATCAA
The DNA here is from genome assembly GCA_963942545.1 of Oxycera nigricornis. Taxonomy (NCBI): domain Eukaryota; kingdom Metazoa; phylum Arthropoda; class Insecta; order Diptera; family Stratiomyidae; genus Oxycera; species Oxycera nigricornis. Next base: position 100,264,729 of record OZ012662.1, read on the forward strand.
TCATTTATATATTCATTAATTTTAAGGAATTTTATTACTGATTTCTGAATTTCGTTCAAACAAGTATTTTATAACCAACTCTTCTGGGATGCTTTTATTGACATAGTTTGTGTTTGATTATGTTTTTCAATAAAGTTGTTTAAAAACTCAATTCAATACCAGTTTTAAGTTGTGTTTCTAAAAAATGTCCACTGGATGCAAGAGTCTAAATATTCTCCAAAATTATGAAAGTATATTCTTTTCCATAATTTTAATTGCTCTAAATGCAAATCGCTTTTGTTTTATCGTAAAAGTTTCCAAGAATTTGAAAATTTTTGGTCCTAATTATAATTTTTATTTGTTAATTATTATTTTTCGCATTAAAAAGCACAACTTTAGCGTTTTGAATCATACTCCTTCGTTTTTATTATATCCTTTGGCAATATGTGACTTTGAACGTTATAATTCATCCATCATTTTGGATTTTTAATAATTGATTGGTTTGCAAACATTTTTTGCATCTCATAAAAATATGTCATGGAATGAATTAACCGAAAAATCATATAAAACAATTTATTTTGATTAATTTACGCTATTACATTACTTTTTATAATTATATTATTCAATTTTATACAATTATACAACATTATTAACACTATTTCTTTCTCGATTTCAGGTAAGCATGAGCTTTTAAAATTAAATTTTTTTGAAAGGTTAACGTATATTAAAAAATTCTGGTAAGTACCTTGGAGAAAGTGAATAATAATGACATTTCTGACCTCCATTTTTTCAGGATTAGAATAATAAATTTCGTAAACTCTAGCAATTCACAAAATTAAGTTAAATTTGATTAGTTGAGGTTACAGCGAAAACCAACTAACTGGAAAAATTAAACAAAAACTGTAAATTTTAAAGTAAATAATTTAAAAATATTCTCCATTTATTTTAATTTTCAATGGACGATTGCAAGACATAATATTTTGACACTTCCAAAGTAGTTTTGAGATTTAAATCATTCATCACGAATGATTTTTCTCTCGTTGAGCAGCGCAAGATAGAAAATCATCATCCTTAAGTTGGTGCCGAATGTCATACAGTCAATTATAAATGTCAAAATATTCTTTATTTGTTGAACGACAGCTATGACATTTGTTGGCAATGAAAAGTCGTTCGATATCGATTGTATGGAACATTCAATGGTTATCCTTTTGGCTATTTAATCTCCAGAAGAGTTTAAAAACTCAATTCAAACAAAATTACATCCTATTTTACCACAAACTCCATTCCATCAAATCTACATTTAACATTGTCTACACTAAACAACAAATTGAGTGACAGTTTAAGCAAAACCAAGTCGAATAAATCAGACACAATTGACAATCGTTGAATGTCCATATGCTTCTGTACATGGACGGAAAAGATTCTAACAAAACATCAACAGAAATAAAGTAGCAGGTGATGAGGGTCAGAAAAAGAATATACCTTTATATGTAGGGACTTGTTGCCTTGAAAGGGCAATTAATACTTTTCTTGATGATGATGATGAATAAAACATCAATGTATTCCTAGAAAAAGATGTTTACTCTTAAAAGGAATTTTCTACGATAGAGTAATGGACTTGGGTACCACAAGTTCATTGCTTGGTCGGACTGATGTTCCATGGTAAGATTATGGATAGATTTTGTAGAACCATGGATAGATGTATATTTGCACATCCTTTTTAAGAAGTATTTCTTGTTGTATTTTGTATTAATGAAATGCTTCGAAGGGCAGATGATTGATGTGTTCACTCTACTAAAGTTTTTGGACCATCTTCGGACTCTCAGATACATCATATGCACTTTAAAATTTATGTGTATTTTGCAATTGAATTTAAAAACCGATCAGAAATAATTGAAGTGTGTTTGTTTAATCACAATTCCACAATCCAATTTTCTACAAGTTCCTACTAGCAACCTCGCCCATTGGATACTATCATATATCATTACGAAAAGGGCAACAACTTTAATTATGTAAGTCTTACAACATATTTATGTCTGCTAACAGTCTTGCGTGATATGTAAGTGTAAATATAGATTTAACGGCGAAATTGAAGAACTAAAGGTTCTCCACCTCAATTTGCATGTGGTCCACCAAATAGTGCGGTTTACTCTTTGGTACGCGGCAATTGATTGCATGTTGTATGGCATAGTACTCGTATGGTATGTTATGGTCTGGCGTGGTCTCTCATAGTGTAGTGAAGTATAGTATGGTATGTTGTAAATTGTCCAGTCATGGAATGCCCACATGTCTATTTGATTCATTCACGTAACGATGCATACGTTGGAAACCATGCTGCAATCACAGAAGCACATAATGCCAATGAGTTTTCAATTGTTTGATTTGAAGAATTGTTTGAATCTCCTTGTTTTATGAATTGTTGCGCGATATGGTTCAGAATGTGAAACGCTTCCTCAAATTTTTTTGAAGGTAATTGATGATGTAATTTTGAAAAATTTCATCTCAATGAAACAATTCATTTTCAAAAAATTTCAAACAATTTGATAATTATTCCTGAAATACAGTCATTCATATAAATTAATGATAAAATAAATATTTTTCAGTTCATAATGATAATTTACAAACTTAAAATTAATCTAGTCTAGTTTTATAGCCTTTTGTATTCACATGACCATGTGTCTTCTCATTGCATCGCCGCTTGTTTTGAATTTTGTGAATTTATTTCAATCAGTTGCTAATTTTTTTATTTTTTGCGGTTAGAATTCTTGGATGCAATTTTTTTTACAATTTTAGCATAGAATGATCAAAAAAAGTATTTCAAAAATTCCAAAAAATTAAATCAGTTATTTTTTTTATTTTTTCGGTTGAAGTCTTTGGATAGAAATCTTGAAATATTTCAAAAATTCCGAAGATTCCTTTTTAAAAAAATATATCTGGTTTGCCGTTTCTTTCAAAGAAATTTCACTCATGTGTCCTTTGTTTGTTTGTTAAAATTTAATTTTTAGACACTTAAAAAGTTTCGTCGCAATAATTGGATTGAATATTATATTCACTGGACCAAAGAAAAATTAGAAGAAATACTAGATTTCTGTTCAAATTGTCTCGAAAGTTTTGTGGATTAAATTGAAAGGTGATTTACCGAAAATTCTCTTAAAAATATATCAGAAATTTTAAAGTTTCTAATTTTGAAATTTCATTGTATTTAGCGTATTTCGAAATATTTGGTTTGCAAAATATAAAAAAAATATTTCACTGTATTTTTTATATATTTTTGTTGAAATTGAATTTTGTGTCAATTTTTCACCTTTATTATTAATTAAATTCGTTTTGGAATCAATTTTCGAAGAATTCGTTTGGAAATTCGCTTCATTAGACTCCACGGAATTGGATATTCATTTTGCTGCTGAAATGTTTTAGAGTAATTTAATGGAAAATAAAATATTTATTAGTAGTAAATAGTAAAAAAAAAGTCTAGAAAAAGTCCTTCGATTTCCGTTAAAATTTTCGTGATATCTTTGTGGATTCAACTGAGAAGTTATTTGTTGAAAATTCTTACATGTTTTCTTTGAAAAGCTGCTTAAGTTTTTTGTATTGAAATTTATTGACAATATTTGACAAATAATGGAAATTTAAAAAAAATTGCGCTATTTATTTTTGAAAGTGAATGTTTTTCGAATATTTTTCACAAAATGAGTTTGGCTTCAAAGCCTTTTGTTTTTCTTGTAAATCTTGTAAAAGTTCAGTTTCAGTCATTCAAGTCATTCTTTGAAAATCGATCAAACTATTTTCAAAATTTTCATTCAATTTTCATATTTTCGAAAATATTATTATGGGTATTTCTTCTTCTTTCAAATAATTATTATTATTTTTTCTCGGATGGTTTTCCAAATCGTTCCATTAAATAAATTTTTGAGTTTTTAGAAGGAAAGGGATTGGATTTCCAAGGACAAAGTATCCAAATATTTTTTTAAAAACCCGTTCAAAGTATTAAGCAATATGGTAAAGGTTAGTTCAATTACTGAAAGAATATACCAAAGTAAATATATTAAACAGTATCCAGTAATTTTTTTATCGAAAAATATTGAAAAATGAGCCAGTGACTCTACATCCAAATGGACGTCCAAAAAAAGGTAAATAGCCGTGAGAAACATAACTAATAGCTGGATCATCTGAAACCGAAAAAAGAACAAGATTCTGTTAGTTAATGAGTTACTTGAGGTAACGCTGTCGAGTTTTTTCATTTATTTTGTTTATTTCATTTATGGTGTAGTTTTGAAGCAAAAAAAAAACAGAAAAAAAGGAAAATTTGTTTCGGAATTGTTGTTTTTAATCGAAAAAATTCTTATTTAAAAAAACTTATAGTCTAAAAATAAAATATGTTGACAGCGTTTCCTTGAAAAATGTGTACAAAATAAGTGTTCAAAATTTCAAAAGGAAAGGAGGAAGTTATTTCTTTGAGTTTCGTGTCTCACCGACTTTAAAACTAAAAAGTCTCAGAAAACGCGTTTGAAATTTTTTTTTGAAAAAAGTAAAGTTTTTTTCTACACAAACAGGAATTGTCAATATCGGGTCCATAAAGTGTAAGGCTATCAGCAAGGATGTCTAGAGCATCTTTTTGTTGTTGTTTTTTAAGGACTCGACCTTCTTTGCACTCTTTTGCAACTTTTTGATCAGCTCTTCTAATACGAATTTTATCCTCTTCGCGTACCTATTTATGAGAAATACCAAATTTTGATGGGGATGTGTCGATATAGTCCTTCAATAGAATGAAAAAAATAAAAAATAAAAAAAATTGACCATCCCACCCCCCTTCATAACATTTTTACTTGATTTTATGAAAATTTACTCTTCGTGTTTTTTTTTGTATTAATTTAGAGAGAATTGTTTTACATCATAAAAAGTTTATATTATTCCAGTTGTTTTTTTCCAAGATTTAGTTTCAGCTATTATTTCCACCCCTGGTGTGATGAGTGGTATTCCTCAGTGCAATGACTCTAATACTGAGTGCAATTGCATTACTTCCACCCTGCAGCCCAGCTAGTCTCGGGCACTTGCCTCGCTACTTCAATTAAGCTCCACACGAGACAACTACCCTCACTGCCATCACCACCCTTATTCGTTTTCCACTCGGGTATTATAAAAATCACTCAACACAGCTCCACTACCCGCCACACCACTCCTTCCTAGCTCCATCGCGTGCACCTACGAGCGCATTTTCTTACTGCATTTTCCTCATTTTCTTGAGCGTGCACCCCGGATCACCTTTAATGCACTTTTCATACACTGTGTGCCGCGTAAAACGCCTGGTCGCGTTGTTCATTCAGTGCGCGCCCGAACTCGGCGAACAAACAAACATTTATTTGAACTGGCCGGCAAACATCTAGCCCAGAGTCAATACGTGCTTTCGTGGTTCTAGTATTTACACTGATTGTGCCGATCCCAAAAACGGAAAACTGGGAAAAAAGTCGGAAAACTCTTGGGTACACACATGGCTTGTTTGTAAAATAAAAGCGGCGGCGTTCGTCGACAATCGTCCGGACCCAAGATGTTGACGCAATTGTTGAGTTTCCGTAAAAATAGCGCAGATATTATCTGAATTCTCAACTCCCTGTGGAGATACTAGATACAAAGATTCAACGGAGTGGAGCAGAAAATTGTTGCTCCCCGACATCGACTTGGAGTTTAGTTCTCGGTGTGGCTAAAACTTTTAGTTTCTAGTCGAACTCGGGCGTGTTTCGATAGTGCGCGCTAGTACGATCGGTTGTGCTAAGGCTATATTACCGCTAATTAAGTTCTGCAACAATAACGGTGAATAATTTTAAATCGATTGAGTGGTATAGCTTAAATTAAATTTTGTCCTCTTATCCAAACCTAATAAAACATATTTTAATAAAAATACTTTAACAGCAGTACTCAATTCTATTGAGTCTCCCAAGTCTACATTTGCAAATCACCTACAAATGCATCACGAAAAAAGCTGTTTTCTCGTGTATCTTAAACGCGCATGTGATCTTGCTGTTATTTTTTTTTATCAGATGTGTTTTTACTTATGTAATTAATTTGTCAGATATATAAAGATACAGTATGCAGCAAACGGTACGACCCAGCGAACCCGGTTCAATTAATTTTATTAGCATTGCGAGTGATGTGCCTTCAGTGATTTAAAATATCCGAACAGAAATTCGAGTATCTATTTTCGACACATAATCCAGATGCATAATTTTATTTTAATCACGCCAACGGAAGCAATTTGAAGATCAACGTTTGATCAATATAATTTTTTTAAAAAAATCGTAAATTTAAAGGAGTTTATTCAAATAAATTCTGAATTTTAATTTTCTTTTCGTGGAGGGCTGACCGTGCGAAATAGTTGTATTGTTTACAGTGTATTGAATTTAGTGCTTTAACGAAAACTTTAGATAAAAAGATGTAAACTGTGTGGTGAATTATTTTAGATAGTGACCATCACATTTTTATTTCGTAAACATAGTGTAGAAGGTAACCGTATCCATCTTCAATATGAGCCCAGAAAATCAACATTAATACATTACACACAATTATGCGCCAATAAGTTTCATGGCTATAACATGGTCTGAATAATTTGCCAAGTTTAAGGAATTTTTGAATATTTGAAGAGCATTCAGTTGAGAATTGAAAAATTACTTCCAATGTAAATCTTTCAACGCATGCCAAACAGTGAGAAAATTCGCTAATTTTGAGTTAAATTCGTTTGGGTGTTTGCACATCAGAGTTGTTAGAAAAATCTAGAATAATTTTAATAACAAATGTAACAGAAATTTCGTACGAAAATAACGGTAAATATTTATACTAAGGGTTGCCAATTGTTCAAAATAGTTTATTTCAACCTAAAAAAAAGACAATCATACTTAAACTATTCGAAAATTTGAATGCAAACTTGCTGAGTTATCTTCAAGAGCCTCAATATAACTTCCGATAGTCTAGTATGTATATGTTTGGCGCTAGCCTTCTTTAAGGAGGAACTCAATCTTGCAAACTATGTATTTTGGTTTGAAGACGTTTTGGATGGTGACTCACATTGTTCGCTTTCGATTCCAATCTCTTATGCTACAATTTCTGAGACTTAATTTTATAGTTATATTAGCAGATATCCTTCGACTAGAAAATAAGCGACACTATCTCTAAAATACTTATTTTTTTACCAAAAAAAGTCTATTCGCGAAAAATACTGTATTTATCTTACATGCTAGGTCAATCTCCCAGCTTACTATTTTTCTCTATTAACTCTACAAGAGGAATTTTGATCATCAATACTTCTTAGCTCAAGCGTTGAATCTGAGAAGTCAAACGATCTTGTATTTCCACTTAAATGTTGTTGTGAATTACAGACATACTGAAATTAACGTTGAATTGGCCCTTTTGGCATCTCAATGTTTAATGCTCAACAATAAACAAAGATATACCATCTACTTCACTTAGTGAATAGTTATTTTGTCTTCATCGTAGATTGACCATATAAACCCTATAAAAATTCAAGAATTCCTAGACTAAAACATATATCTTCTCAATTAAAAATCTGGTATTTTTTGTTGTATCAGTAAAATCTTCAAACAATAGTTTCGAAGAAATCTAAATATCATAAAAAGCTATTTTTATTCGAGTCCATAAAGTCACTTATCGCACAGTTTTTGTCGCTTACCATGTTAACGACATCTTTTACCAATAACGAAGATTGGATACTAACATTCTTCGTTGAAATGTAGTTTGGAATTTTTTTTGGTAGATCGTTTTACATTTTGATGGGTGAGACGATTATCTGAGATTTTGGTCTTTAAAATCTTCAGCGAGAGAAAAGCAAAAAAATACTAAGTGAATGACTTTTTGACTCATCCACGTAAAAAATCGATCTGAAATTTTTTGCGGATCTAAAGTTGAACGTAGGTTTTCTTGTAGTTGCCTCATGTGCGTCTAAAATATTAGGAAAGAAAAAATTCTCCTGGATTTAACACTTTCATTTGTTAGAAGCGCTCCCTATTCGAAAGTTTACTCTTTCTCTTAATATGGCCATCATAAATACAAATATCTACAAATCTGTCCAGCATGGAAACTAAATTTTTTTAACGATTTTTTTTTAAACAGTTTTATGTTAATTCATTACACATTTATTTCTAAAAAATATTTTCTCAAACATTTGCTTTACTAAAAGTATTGCTGGTCTGTTCAATTCTAAAAATGTTGTAAAAAATTTGGTTATATCCAACAAATGCTGTGCTCAAATTTTGTATAAAAAATTGGATAATTTTCATATAAATCATTTCATAAAAGTTTGGAAAAATTGCATTAATTTTTTGTTGTGGAAATATTTCTAAAGTTTTTTGTAAAAATTTATTGCTCAAAATACTCATGTTAAATTCACCGCTGAAAATATGCTTGCCTTAAACTAATTAATTTTTTTTGATTCGATACGGATTTTTTATTAAAAAGGAAAACGTAATTTGCTTCCAAATGTCCTGCTGATCTTTTTGTAGGAAATTTTTCGGTGAAGTTTCTTAAATAAAAGGGAAGAATGAAAGTTATATTTGGGATGGTGTAAAATTCATAATGATAGTTTTCTGAAGTTTTTCTACTTCAAACGAAGATATCTTTTCGAAATTAATGTTTTCAGAATATTTTAAACCATCCTAAATAGAACCTTGATCCTTCTCTTTTATTGAAGAAACCTCAATGAAAAATTTCTGGCGAAAAAATCTACAGAAAATTTAGAAGAAAACTACGTTTTCCATTTTGAATAACAAAGTTATCTTTAACAATAAATGGTAAATTTTCGGAAAAATTTTATCTACCTAGTTTTTCCAGCAATTTTATTCAGATTACAGATCTATTGAAAACATAATTGAAGATTCACTTGACACATTATATGTCATTATTGAAATGAAATTGAGAGCAAGAGTACAGTTTTGTAACTGTTTTAAACCTTTTTCATTTATCTTTAAATAAATTTTCCTGGTTTTTTTAAAATATTTTAGTAAAAAATTTATTTTGGTAACTTTTTGATGAAATAATTGATTGTTGTTGACAGACTTTTCAACAATTTTAGAGAAATTTCTGGTTTAGTTTCCCAAAAAAAATTCCAAATATATATATGTTTTCTGAAATTATGTAATAGTTTTCCGAATCGTTTTTTATCGATGTGGTGAAAATTATAGAGTGCAAATTAAATAATGAAAATTACATAAAATGCATTGGTTTTCGCCTTAAACTCTAAGAAATAATTATTGATTCACTTTTCGCAAATTTACTTTCGAAAATTGATTTTCTTTCAAAAAATTTTTGTGCCGGTGGAATTTTTTAAAACCAACCATGTAAGCATCATTAAGGAATGTTTTTTAATGGAAATTAATCAGCTTTTGTTTTATTCAGAAAGTTTGCTAATGGCATTTTTCCAATTTCCCTAAGAACCTATATAATTTTTTGGGGAATTGTATTTTGATATTTATAGCTGAAAAACATCTTCCCCCTTTAAAAAAATATTTATGCATATATTGCTTCAGGTTTTATGATTAATTTTTCTTAGCTAGTTCATATTTATTATTCGTAATTTGAAATGAGAGCTTTTGGCAGCGGAAAAATTAGACAAAAGACCCTTCAAAAATAAGTATATACTAACAAAAGTTGAATAATAAAATACCAGAAATTATTTTTATGGCCAATTTGATAATATCCTGTTAGGCTCCATGGAAACATATGTGGTTTCAAATCATCTCTACTGAATGTTATTCACTGCATCATATATATACATTTCTGATACTGTTCACAATGCAATTCAATTTTCCCTTTCATATTTCATTACAAAGGTAATAATAAATAATTCAATTATTCCATTTTCTTATCAGCACGCAGAGAAGTAAGAGTATCACACAACACTAACAACTGTTTGTACCACAACAATTATTTTCCATTTTGCAATTGTTGCCTCGCACATTTTTCAAAGATTGCTACTGCAAAAACCAATAAGCAAACAAACAATTGTGGAAAAAAATACTACATGATGTTGGCACTCTACAAACGAACAAACTATGCTGAGAACTTTCAATCACACATTATGCATACGCATTTGCATTCTTCAAAACCAGATGAGTTTCTTTTCTTTCGCATCCATCTTAAATGTGAAAACCTTGCATCTTGTGCAAAATGCTGGCAATCTTCGTTTAACATCAACTACAAAAAAAATTACAGATAAAAGTCCTAAATACCTAAGTGACTGCTAAGTTATTTATCTGATTTGTTGTAAAGTTGTTGTTGTTTCTTTTCGCACGCGATGACAACACAGATAGATATTATTAATCTTGCGGTATCTTAGGTTGTATCTTTTCCATGAAAATAGGTGATATTAACATGTTTTCCAGGCACAGCTTCAGATACAGACGCGTACTCGCATTTATGTACATATGTAGGTACAATACAAAATGCAGATAGTGTGATACGTTGTTCAAACTGAACTGATTTCATTATTTGCCGTACGTGTATCTGCTGTTATTTTATTAGCATTTGTTCAATTGTTTAAGTAACTCGTAACGGATTGGTGTGGGAGACAAATATTGTTCGAATTACATTTCGAAATTGTCATTGACGTACAGATTTCAAAAAGAAATGTGTGCTATTACAAATATGAACGTTTCTCTGGAATTGAAGTTCAGTTTATGCAACAAGACATTTTCTAGAAGTTGGGTTTGAGAAAAGTTCTCAAATAATACAACAAATCTATCTTAAACCACTTGAATCGTGCAACACCATTTTAAGATCCAAAAGTTCGTAGGTTATTTTCAATATTTTAAAAAATATCTTAACATCCACCAGGAAAACTTTTATCAGGTCTATAAAAGTTGTCTATCTTGAGAATATCTTTTATATGCATCTTCATGCAGCAGAAAGGAAGTGTTACCTCTCAATCCCATTTAAGCTTCGTTCAAATGCTTTTGAGCCTACTAACTACATTTTTCAAGCCCCTAAGCTGGCATGATGCATCTTTATCAAGTAAATATGATCAACTAGCATTAGATTTTCATCTCATTTATCTACGCACCATTATATTATAAATCTCCTCGACCTGTTGTGCTGGTGATAATTACCGAGGCTTGTACATAAATCAAGGTGAACCGGTTGTCGTGATTGGCGAATTAGAGGTTCTTTTTCCTTGCAAAATACGTGCATATATTCTGTGACGAGGGTTGATTTTTTGTGGTGGACATAACCACCATTGATGGTGCGCATTCACATTGAAGTTGAGATGTTCAAACACTTGCAATAATTGTTATATCACGCGATTATTGGAGCATGTGAGGAATGTTATCGAAATGGACGGAGATGGTAATTAGATTGTCATGCAAAGAGTTATTACAAACTAGGGTTGAGTGATATCATTATTGGGTTGATTGAATTGAAGCAATAATAAGTAAATAGTCAGTTAGATGATTTTGAAAATGGAGAACAACCTTTAAAACTGTATGGAAAATGCGCTAGATTTTTTTTTATATTTTTTTATCTATTTTTTAATATAAAATAGACGCAATTATTTAGTTAGTTTAGTAATTAGACCCAAAAATAAAATGGCTTTGTAAAATATTTCCCTATACTTTAAAATGTTTTTAGTTTCTAGACAATAATTTTGTCCAAACGTATCAAGAATACAAAAGAACAACAATTTCGCAACGTTCATGAAAATTCCGAGAATAGACAGTTTAAATATTGGTTAAGTTGGCTCGTTTGCGCATGTTTTACTTTACACACTACACAAAAATGTTTTTCATCTATCATTGAAAGCAAAAACGTTGTTGATACCTTCAGAAATTTGAATGTTTTATGTAGTGTGTAGATAAAACATGCACATGAGAATCCTGCTTTAGATTAGAATAGTGTTACCTTTAACAATCAAAAATTAATTGATTGTTATACAATTCAAAAAGATTCGTAGAACTCATCAAACTTTTGTTGAAGGACTAAAGATATGCTGACCATCTGCTCCGGATGCCAATAACTCGATGAAGTTGAAGTTGTTGAAACACATATTAGGCTTCAAAAAAATTCACAAACAAAAATATTTATTATAAATTGCAACAACCAATTAATGAAAATTTAGAATCTGCAAGAAATGAGATATCTTAAATAAGAAGAAACTGAATAATGCAGCGAAATTCCAAAACAAACACTATCGCTTCAACTTACTATCAAAATTTGTGGGGAAATTTAAAAAAATAATTTTAATATAAGCAAAAATTGTTTCAAAACTACTACTGTAAATAATCCTGTCTATCAAATTTCTTAAGAAAATTGTTCCCAAATGCTTTCTGATCAAAAGTTTTGGATTGTTTTGGAAAGTTTCACGATAATGTTTTCGAAAAAAGATTGTATAAAATTCTGCTAAAACGCTTAAGTGTATGCGAACACTAAAATGATCAACAAAATTAATTTCACATATTTTTTTTGGATCTCGCTAGTTATTTGAAAGTAGTTTCATTTTGATACTTTTTAATGTAAATAATGTATACCTTGGGAGTTAAATTTCTATCGACTCATTTTTTGAAGGAATTTGAAAATAAATATTTTGAAAACAAAGAATGAAGAAATTTTCTTCGATAGTTCTATGCGAAAAGTTTCATGAAAACATTCAATGTTTTTGAAAAAATTACATCAAAAGAAGTTTTTATGGAAAATTTTCGATAGTAAAAATTTAAAAAAACTGAAGCTTCAGATATTTTCCAACATAAATATTTTAATTTTCTCACAAAAATGAAATTCGTAAGATATTTGTAGTTAAATACATGGGAATAAATTTTTGATAGTAAATTGTCTCTGCCCAGCAGCAACGCAGACATGTGATAAGTCTGCATATACTTTTCGAATGTCTGCGCAGACTTTGAAAAGTCGTTGCAGATACTTCATAAGTCTAAGCAGACATTCTAAAAATCCGTGAAGACATTTGATAGCTTTGTGCAAACAGTCAGCACAGACGGTTTTTACTTTTCATGATAAATTCTTGGAAACAATTTCTACTCAAAAATTTATTTGATGCATAGAAAACTATTACGTTTTGTATGAATAATTAAATTAAATAAGTACCTGAAAAAATTTCGTGGTAATGAAAATTCAAAGAATAGTCCTTACAAAGCACTCTTTACATTTTTTGAAGTAAGTATTATCGAAAAAATGTTTGTTCGCCTAAAAATTTCAATTTGTTGAAATACATTTTCTCTTTTGATGATGAAAACCAGGGGAAAATTTTATGAAATTTTGCGAAAATCCTAATAAACATTTTGACATTTTACAAATAATCTGCTTCGCAAATTACTTGAATTTTTAATACTTACAAATCATTCGAAATATTAAACCAAAAATTAACGAAAAAGGCGGTTTTAAAAAGTTCTTTTTAAAATAGTTTTGTAGAAAATGTGTTCAAAAATTGGATTTATTTTATCTAAATATGTGTTCGTAGTATTCACAAACCCTGAAGACAGTGTAAAGATAGAAATTTTATTTGAATATCGAACAAACTACGAGAAACGAAATCTATTTCTCTTGTGTAGCAATTTTTTCGTCTATAATATGTATTTTCTTCTAGCCTAGAAAATATTTTCCCTTAGGGCCGGTTATTTTATAAAAATCAGAAATATTTTTCCGAATTCGAATGGAGTCTTTTTCTTCTGATTTTTTTGAAAAGGATAAATTTCAGTTTTTTCTTTTGCCAATTTAATTATTTTTTTCATGATTTGAGTTTTAACAGTTGAATTTTGGATCATGCTCAAAAAAATTCTGGAACAGTATTTTTTTACCAGTTCTAATTATTACTGATCTATCTTAATTTCTTTGGTGGTTCAGGAATATTTTTTCAGGCACTTTCAGATCACTAAACGATAATGTTTAGGACGACAAATTTAGAATTTCAGTAAAGTAGTTTCTTTTGAAACGTATTTTTTTGTTTTCCTGACAATATCCGGTGCCAGATTATTATTAGAATTTTATTTAATTCACCCATTGTTTGGTCAATTCTCATTTTTGAATGATTCAATAATATTTGGCTGTTTTTTTCTGATGAAATGCCAATTAGAAACATCTTGGTGTTTTGCAAGTCCTAAATGTGACAAAGATGATTTCACACTTGAACCTGGCGTTGATTGGAAATATTTGAAAGATTTCCGGAAGAATACATGAAATTCATAGGTGCTACGAAATTAGAAAATAAAAAAACAGCTCTTAGGGCCTATAGAAATGCAAGACTATTTTCAAACCAATACATTTCGACGAGTGAAGGAACTGTTACCCCCAAAAAAATATGTCATCGAATAACATTCTGCTTAATATCCAAACATAGTCGTCTAAGTTTCAAGTTTAAGGTCATCTATATGTCTCTATAGATATTTAATATTCTACTAAAAGGTAATTAAAAAATCCAGCAAATTTCCTGTTTCATACTATAAAACCCAACCTGTTTTGGGTCTCATTTCAAGTTGAAAATCTTTCCACACTTCAGTTCGTCAAGCATCAACATATCCCATTAGCCTGGGCTTAATTCATTTTATGTTAAGCCACAGCCTCCCATCAACTTTAAAGATTGTATAATCGTAAAATATCCTTTTACAGCAAATTACTTAATCAAATTGTCCAAATGGATATGCAGACTCGTGTTGCGGCGCGCCAATAAAACACTCATTAATTTGTCTGACTTGTCTATGAATTTTAATTTTGCATATCTAACGTGAAACAGTCTTTGGATGAAGTTAAGAAATACTAACCGAGCCCACACTATTTGTAATTAAATATTCAGCCTATCTTGATCGCAAATATCTACTTGATTTTCCTACGAAATCTATTTGAGATCTTTGAATGTATGGTTGTTGTAAAAGTGTAATGAACTCACTCAGAGTTTGATTAGGTGTTAGGTAACAGAGTAGAAGAAAATTGGTTGGTTTTCAAGAAGGTTTATGTGTTACTGTTAGACAAAGTATACAATGACCATATTTTAATTGACATAGTTGTAAAGGGACTGATGTAATGTAGAGCCTATCGAAACTATTTGACCCACCTCTATTGCAAGCTCAAGAGAACGCAGTCTTCCTAGCCGACGACGCGACGCCGCGGAAACTATATATAAGTGTAGGTAATTGGACTTTATATGGTTCTTGTTCAACATATTTAAGATTGCTCAATCTTCCACTATAAATTACTCCAATTTGATTGCAGTTTACGCTTAAGACTGGTCGTCGTTAACATGCTCTTCGAAATTATGTATGTATGTACAGTCGTACGTGTACAGCTATTCAACCATAGTTTACTGAAGAATTTGAACAACCTTGTTGCAAGGTAAACAACGTTTATTCCAAGCGCAAGACGAGGAACTTCTTGAAGGCCGCGCACAAGCCAGCACTGATTGCATCTTCAATTTATTGCCTTTAGATATGTACGTATCTATAGATCGCAAAGTGTACTCACCGGGCAGCATAATTACATGATTGTAACATAACTTTGGCTCGGACAAAGATATTTTCAATTGATAGCCAATTAATTATTGTTGTGCTTCTGTATTCATCGGAATGTTACAGGATGTTACATTTCTTCTATGCGGTTCTGTGATGTCCTGAAGCAGACAATGTTGTGCTTCTGTTCAAGAATTGAAATCGGCATTGGTGGAGTCGAATCAAAAATAAATAATGATCTTGAAGAGATTTGCAGAGTTTGAATTTTTATCAAATTTAAGAGTGGATAATTGATAAAAGCAACAGAAATGAATCTTCAACACTGAAGAATCTAAAATATCAGTCAATTTTTGCCGTATCAAACAATGCCAGCCCCACTCGGAATACAGTGGCATTAATTAAATTAAATGTAACCAATAAAATTACTGCCTTTTCAATACCACTCAACTATTACATCGTCAAGTATTTAATTTACCACTCACAGATTTTATTTCCACTTCAATTCATGTAAAACTGGTGGACAACCTGTAATTTTTCCTCTGAACCTCTGCATCTTTCACTTGTTCATAGACAATTTAAAGACGCAATGCAAAGAACGAGTAGCAAAAACTATAATTATATCTTCTGCTCTGAAATTTTCATCTTTTTCTTGTGGAATCGACTTTAATTTCGATTCATCTTAGCGGCAATACTATTTTTTTTTGTTCAAAAAGTGAAAATAAATAATTGAAAGCACATTCTTTAGATAATGAAAAACATATGTGCGTACTCGTAAAGGCGTATTAAATGTTATTTTATCTTTTGTTTAAACAATGATGTAATTGTTAATTTCCAGTGATGTTATCACTTAAAGTCAATAAGAAGTGAGATATTTATTCTAGGTTATGTTTTATCTAGCTGATATTTAATATAAAAACATGAGCCGATAAAGATATATTTTTTATTGATATTGACTGGATAAACTAAACAATTGGAGTGTTTTTTATTTTAAACAAGTTACGATAAATTCGAAGCAGATATATGCGATCGAATTTACAATTTTATGTTTACATGAAAACAGAATTTGTTTCTCTAAAATATTGAAGTTTAAATGTATTTTTCCTTGATATATTTTCAAGGTAGAGTCAAATGTTTGACTCCACAAAAATTGAGTATTTCTAGTTCAGTATAATTGACATTCAAGAGTGAAAATTCAATAGTCCAGTTCAGGACAATAAATAATAAAGAAGGCTTGTGAAATATTTCTTCTTTCGTGCTCTATATTTTTTGTTGTCTAAAGGCTATGTTTTTTTTACCTGAAGGAGCAAAACATAATTTGTTTTCTTGATCAACAATTGTTTTTAAAAACCCGCAGCTATATTCCACTTAAAAAATTGTTTATTCTTCTTCAAATTTTTTTGTATCCTAGTCGCATAAGAGTGAAACGTCTTATTGCCTCGATAATTAGTATGTATCATATTATCCGAGCCAACCAAATTTTTTTTCACTGAGAATTTTAGTAAAGTATATTTAAATAATAAATCGAAAAATTATTTTTCACGTCAATGGATTCTTAGACTGTATTTTCAGCAGCTGGATCATCATCGCATCAAGCAGTTTTTTCCCCAAAAAATGCCTGCCCACACTTTCTGCAGCAGTAATTTTTGTTGCAACAATAATTTTTTTTAACTCAGAAAATTAAAAGGCCAACAAACATTGGTTCAGTATCCGAAAATATATTATGAGAACTTATTATCTGTCTAAACTGTCATCGACAGATTGATACACAGATTTACAATTAAAAAATATATTGCAGCACGAGTCGCTATTTGACACCCTTAATCGATAAATTTTGTAATAAGGAAGAAAACGAATGAATAATGACGACACTTGCATTGTGATTAATCCACATATGATTTCGTCAATAATTGTTATGTACTTTTGATGATTCTGATATTTTTCCTGCGTGAAAACTAGGATGGATCAATAACACAACAATAACATGTCACATTTGAAATTAGGGTAGAACCAATTTTTAGAGAGAAATGTCTTTTTGGTCCCTTTTTAGCAGAGTTACTACAAATAATATTTTGGTTGATTTAGAAATATAGAGAGATATAACTTTTTTCAACCCGTGAAAATATGCTCTCAATATATAAAAAATTCTTCAGCCGTACCTACTGTATGGTTTTCTGTGACGATATTTTTGTGATTCTTCTATTTAAAATAATGTGATCAAGATGTAGCAAAATATTTTATTTAAAAATATATAACAATTTGGAGTTTATAATTTTAAAAACATAATTATGTATTTTTCAAATATTTAATAACAAGTTAGCATTTATTTGTCTTATTCTTCCCTAAAACACGATCAATTTCTACAAGTAAATTAATTTTACTTGGCTTCTTCATATTTATTTGCTTTAGTTCAGAATTTTTTCGAGGTTTATTTTGTCGAAACTAATTCAAAAATAATATGAGGAAACTCCTAGATAAGAAATGCAAAAGTGTCTTTCGTACACAAAATATGTGTTCCATAGTGAGGAGAGGTTAATTTTTAGTGGAAGGGAAAAATTAAGATATGCGGAGATTCAAGTGAATAGCATAGAAATCAGATGAATTTTCACTAATAATGATCCTTCATCTTTTGACCCTCATGGGTGCGAGTCCTTACTTTCTTCTACCATTTGCGTATCTCCTCCCACCCCATCGGAGGGGAGACTTTATCTTAACATTTGTTATATAATAATATGTTGTGATTGATTGGGATTAACTAAAATTGTCAGTTTTTCTGAAGTTGAATAAAAACTTGGTAAAAAATGCTTTTATGATAAAAAATTCATATGGAAGAAAATTTTCCACTTTTGGTCTTTCAATATTTTTATTTTCTTTACTATGTTGGACTCTTTTTAGATGTTTTAATGGTTTATAAAAAAATCGATCCATTGATAATTTGATATTTTATTTTATATCAATAAAATAATTTCCCCAGATATATTTTGTAGAGGAAAAGAAATGATTCTGACTGACGTTACATTTTTGAATCTTATTCAAGTAACATTATTGAAGTTTTCTTCTATAAAATCAAAATTACTGGTGAAAGCAACAGCAGCAATAGAAGTACAAAATATTTATATTCATCTTCGTATTCAGAACTTTTGCAACTCTTAAAGGTACTTAATACAAATTTTACTACGCCTGAATTAGTTAACCTAACCTATAGCCTTAGCAAAAAGAATTCAATTTATTATCAGGCTTAGCAGTATTTTATGGATACTAAAAAAATATTGATTCATTCACAAGAGCAATTCTTTAGCAATATTTTCAATTTGATCTATTAAAAGTTCTATTGTGAGGCAGAAACAATATTTTAGATCTGAGAAAATATTATTATTTAGGAACATTTTCCAAAATCCAAGGATGAAATCATTGTCTAGACTTCAAAAACATTTGCCTGGGTCTCAGGCACTCAGGTTTAGCATAAAATTAGTCAAAACATCGGAAACATGACATCCTAGCTTTAATTTTAAATATCATATTTAAATTTATTTATTTTATAAAGTTTAGGCGTTTTAAATTAATTTTTGAAATTTGAAAGTATGCATTTATTAAAGCGTTGCATTTTATCTTTAGAAAGACTGGGAGTTTTATTAATTAGAAATCAAAATTTGACAGTAGTTTTTTTTATTAAGGGTTACAATTTTTGTAAAAATCAGAACAGCTCGCAGAGATGAACAATTAGCTAGTCAGGAGCTGTATGACAAAGAGGAAGGAATTTGTATGGTCCAGGAATAGCAGAGTAAACGCAATTTTCTCGAATTCATATTTTTTTAAGCTGGCGGACACAATACTCAAGCGATCACTCTGTTTTTCTAATATGCTGTTGTACATATATGGCTATAGCCGGTAGCGGAATCATTGTGATCTGTATCAAATTTTTCGATTTTCATTCAATTTTTCACCCTCAAAAATAGGTTTTTTTAAAAAAATAGCCGCCATTTTGTTATTTTTTAATAAAAAATATCATTTCGGTACTTGCCATAGGTTGATTCGACCTTTTCCCTCAGATGATCTGGTCACCTGAAATCACGTCCGTCGTCATTTTTTCATGTTTTAAAAAAAAATTTATGGGTAAAATTAAAGAACCTAAAAATATATTTTTGTACACCCACCGTACCAATCAACATTTGTACCAAATTTCAAAATGATATCTCTTTTCATTCTATTGGAAAAAATTGTTAAAATATTTTTTTTGGAAAATCGTAATGGTAACTTTGAAAGACTATCTTTTATTAAATTACTATCTTTCGAAGGATGGGGACACGCACCTGAGTGCAATAAACTTTTCCATTTATTCAAAAATTTCTTGTATAGAATCCAAGTGCGTTTTCTGCTGCCATTCATGCTCCATCACTTGAGCAGTGATTCTTCAAAATGTCACCCTCAAACCAAACGGGGTAAAAACACCTACAAATCGTTTTGTCAGACTAAAGCAACCCTTAACATTGTAACAACAGAACCTTACAACCCATGAAGCTTCCATATCTCGTCGTTTAACAACTAATTGTGATTGCATTCATGAAAGGTACGTGCCCAAGTATATTATGTCTAGCGAAAATATTCGCTATCAAAGAAAGGTACACTCATGCTTATGCTCAAGCTATCTACAGAGATATTATATAAAAAGATAGATACTTGCTTTCCGAACAGTAACGCTACCTACCATTACCAATATTGTTTGCATTCCACAGCTTCGTGGTCCTCAGCATCGTCATCTTCTTTTCATAACACTTCAAGTTATTGCACTTGATGTCGTTTCAGCTTTGTTTTTGAAATGCGTATGCATATTGTACTTGGTACATTTCGTGCTGCTTTAAGATACAAGATACAACCGATGATAATTGGCATGCAAATCTGCATCAGCCATTTTTACGCTATTGTCTTTGGTAATTTAATTTTATTTTGCACGTGGCATTGCAAATTGTTGGGAAGCTGTTTGCTTATTTTTATTTCACTTTGTGGCACGCACTTGGACGGGTTACACGTGAACATGCATTATGGAATGTATTTTTAATACCATAATTTCTATTCGTAAATTCATTAAACGATGATGATTAGGAAATCGTTCATGAAATCAGTGGACTGTGCAAAAGTTTAATAATTATTGATAGATGAGGGGCAAGCAAGTTGTTGCTAAGACTATCAGTACCACATTGAAGAAAAATAAATGTATCTAAAAATGCAAAATCTAACAAGAAAATAGAGCAGCTAGTAATCGTCATGTTATATACCAGGAGAATGTAATGCAAATATATTTTGTTAGCCTCTAGTTGTATATGTTGTTCTGATTAATCAAGGAAACAGTTTAAATTTTTATCATAGTCACGCAATAAGCTTCATTTCGTTGGGTCATTTTTCAAATTTATCGCATTTCTCCACACTCCAATTTTATATACAACATCAATTCATAATTGGTTGTTAAAACAGAACAATTGTATGCCAATTATAAACTCTTTACAGCATTTCTTCTCCATGTTTTATATATCGATTCAAATTACAGCCAATCTGCTACGAATCGTAAACTCTATCTTCAACGCAAACAATAAACCATAGGTGAAAAAGTTACCAAAGTCAATGGACTTCAACAGCAATCACCAACACTACCATCATCATCATCGTCAGACAGCGAACCATTTGCCTAGAATAATCTATTGTCTAATAATTGAGATCTTCACATACTTTTTGATATTTTCCAAACACCTGAACCGAATCAATCGTGAATTTTAGTCCAATTAAAAATCTATGTAGAACGAAAAGATAGACACATAGATATTCAAATTGTGCTATATGCAACAGTAAAGATACAAAAGGCAATATCATGCATATTGTTGTAACACAATACCGGAAAAATAACCTTTAACCCATTTTGTCTGGTCAGTAAGAACAACAGGAACAATATTAACATCAACGAGTGTTGAACTAAAACGTTCTGAATCGATCAAAAAGTATCTAAGATTGACGTAACGCGATTATATAAGTGATTTTTGCACTTTGTTCATAATCCTATTGGGACAGTTCTTAAAAAACCTTTCTAAAACAAGAACAAAATTCAACAGTATTGAATGAAAATGAGGATATATAATAACCGTTTCCAGAACTTAACGTAACTTAAATCGTGAATAGTAAGCAGCTTTACGTAATGACCTGAAGAAACAACTAAGCCAATAAATTGTTAGGCAGTTAGCAAAGTAGTGTAACAAAAGATACATGTATCTTTTTTACCATACGGTTCGCAGGACAGTGTGGTGGCAGTGGCACAATAAATCGATAAACACCTTGTTTGCGTTCTGCAAAGGTAAATGACATCGTGAGTGTTGGTGAAATTTGTTTGATGTGTGCTAGATTTTCGTTTGGCTTCTGTTGATGTGGTGATATGTGATAGTGGCTTCAATTTTTCGTTATGCTTTTCATATTTCATTTGTGATAATGTTAAAGTCGAAATAAAGTTATGAGCATTAGATGCAATATCATTTTCGTGAAGAAGGAGCCTTTGAGTTGAAAAAAATGTGTCCTTTTGTCTTATTTTTCAACCCTAGAGGAATATTCTATTAATAATTTAGATAATGATTATTAAAAATTGTGAAAATTTCCTTTATAAATTTTATGTTATAATTTTTGATTCTTTACTTCAACCAAGGTACCATTGAAATTAGCACCACTATTGAAGCGGTGGTATACTTTAACACCTTACTTGGAGGGAATTTAGTTCAATTTTTCTTGAGCGTAAAGTTTACCTTGTAAAGCTTCTATATTTTGTAGAATGAAATGAAAGTTTTTGAGTAAAAAAACTTGGAAAATCACCACTAAATAAATAGCTTATCACATTCAATTCCCAACAAGATGAAAATATTCAAAATTGATAAATTTTGGAAAATGTTTTAACACGGAAACGTATTTTTTTCTAAAGCACACATTTTACTATCGTAAAAAATTATTATTTGGCTATCTAATTTTTACAAAAAAAAATTGTGTAAAAATTCCACACAATTTTTTAGAAAATTATTTTCTATTAAGTTTTTCTTCAGAAAAAATCGTTTTATTAGAAATAAATTTGATTGAAATATACTTTACCAAAACATATTCATGATGAAATATTTATGGATGTCTTCACGAAACGGTTATACAAAATTAAATTGTTTTAAACCCCTTAGAAAGTTGTGTGAATAACTATTGCCGGTAAAAAAAGTTTTCTTCTTCAAGAAAAATACCTAAATTATTCTACTGAAAATTTAAATAAGCATCTTACAAAATCAATCAAAACTTAGTGACAATGTTGAACTGTAAAAATCACTTCCAAACTTTCAGTCTAAAATATTTTGTAAAAATATTACGAGAATTGTATTTTTGAATAATTTGGAACACAAATATCCATGGATAGTTTTTTTCTTGAATCGGTGAAAATTATTCTTCATAATTGTTCAAAAAGTCTCATTTTCAAAACATCCCAGCCAGATGTTATTAACAAAAAAAGTATTTCAGAAAATGCTGAAGAAAATTGTATAAGAATCATTGAAATTGATTTTATTTTTCTGCAATTTACGACTAAACTTAACATATTACAAATTTTTTAAATAAATTTTGATATTTGCTGCGAAATACTGTAAAACCTTGTATTAGATAATGATGGAAAACTAATTTTGATGTCAAATTATTAGAAGAAAAGTATACGATGCTTATTTTTCAATTG
This sequence comes from Oxycera nigricornis, assembly GCA_963942545.1. Lineage (NCBI taxonomy): Eukaryota > Metazoa > Arthropoda > Insecta > Diptera > Stratiomyidae > Oxycera > Oxycera nigricornis. The sequence continues at coordinate 100,287,880 of OZ012662.1, forward strand.
GGTAAAAGCATCAGAATATTTCAAATTATATTTAAATATCGTTTATCGTATTTAACTCGTCCCTGAAATTAAAGTTGAAACTTATTGAACTAAAAACTATCATTTTCAAATTTGTTTTTTTTCGCACGAAAACTGAGTTTGCCAACGCGAAATATGGCCACCTAAAATGTGAATACGACATAATTTATCTCCAGACTTCAATAACTTGTGGCTTATGTCCTGGTCATTAGGATTTTCGGCAATGGAATGATTATCATCAATTTCGATGCACTTTTTTTAGGCTGACCAACAACGAAGCAGTTGCACCATTGGTACGCTGCGAAATTCTTTCGTTTCGTATACAATTATTTTTCTGGTTTTTCACAAAGTTAACGTTAGATGTATCACGATTTGTCCTTATACACAAAATTGCTATAAGTAAATAAAAAAACAGAGGGAGCGGGGATTTGAACCCTCTACCTCGAGAGCAAGAGTCGGGCGCTCTGCTCACTGAACCAGCCGCTTTACTCTTGTATTTGCACATCATTGCTATGTATTGTGCTCACTTTGAATTTTAAGCCAAACTTCCGTTCGCTTTTTCGTTCGGTACGCTTTTTATGGGCTCACTCCTCTCGTTCACTTTTCGTTAGAACCTCCGTAAATGAAGGTAAACTTCCAAAAATTTCATTGCTAAATGTCCGCATATGCACAAATTTCGCCTCTACAACGAAATGGTCGTTTTGGTTTCATTAGTACTTCGTCACAACTTTTATCTGAAGACATTTTTGAAATGACTTCGGGAAAAAAATAGTAAAATTTGTTCAAATCCAACGAATGGCAATTAAAACTTCGAAGAAAAAATGAATTGCTGATATTTCAATTAAAAATTAAACAAAACATTTCAGTTATATATTCTTTTAAACAAAATTCATGAAATGATTCCAAACAATACTCTCATAACATATGGAAATTCCTTTTTCCTTCAATGAAATAATGTTTCAGATGAATTTCAATTTTTGAACAGATTTTACTTATGGAGCGGAAAATTACACCTCAATTATTTTAAGAATGTATGGAATGGAAGTTTGGAGTGCAGAAAAAATCCAGAAAAAAGAAAAATTTCATAAAATTCTTCAAACAAAATCTCTTTTGTGTGTTTTTCAGGTCAATTTTTTTTCTTCGACGAAAAATATATTTATAAATAAAATATAATAAACACTATTATTTTTTCCAAAAAGTGCTGCGAATGCAGGTATAATTTCCAGCACATATCTTTGATATGATAGATCGATTATTGTACTTAATAAAATGCAATTCTTCGTCTAATTCTGAGACGACAAAGTGCGTCCTACATCAAAATTGATTCCATGTCGGTAATAATAGCTACAGATAATCTTTCATATTTCTTTTTCAAATACGGCCATTCTAATCCAATTTGATGCCAAATTCCAACCCCGTCGAATGTTTGCAAAAAAATTCATTGTAAATAAATTCAATACTATTTTTATTTATTCGCTTTCATTTTCACGACTGCAAAACATAGAGCCAATAACTGATACATGTGAAACGTGACGATATCGCATACACACACACATCCTCATTTCATTTGGCTTATT